>PVKZ01000529.1:0-719136 GCA_004027375.1 Macroglossus sobrinus | reverse complement strand
CTCAGTTCCAACCCCTACACACACTGTCCCAAAGACATGTCTTGTAACCACATGTTCACTGACATTTAAAGCCCAGATTAGTCAAATTAGCATCTCCTCCCCCTAATCCAGGGTGACTACAGAACCATTTCACATGTTTACTGCTATAGTTTTGAAGACCCTCTTCGATTTTGGCACCTGGTCACTTTTGTTAGTTTCTCATGAACTTTGCTATGCATGTCAAAGAATATTTGCTATATTTTTAATTGTTTCATAGTTAGAGACTTTGCAGGTTTTCTTGTCTCTAATATTGCTAGGAAGTCTCATTTTCATTGTACCTTTGATTATATGATAGGCTGAAGGTTATTTAAATCTATCAATTTTCTCCTTTATGGAATTTGTCATTAGTGATGTGTTTAGAAAGGCTTTTCCCATACCAAGATTATTTACTCATGCTTATTTTTGTAATTTTGTGTCTTTACACTTACTATTTAAACCATCTAAAATGTATTAACTGCAAGACAATAAAAACCTTAATGCTAGCAATAAAGCTATCCAAACAGAACAAAATATAGCTATCATCCAACTTTATGACCTACTACTAATAATTGATCTACAAGTTTAACACAGCTGCAATTCAGTCACTACTTAGTGACCCCAATGAAGCCACCAGTGCTCTTTGTCATCTTGACGTGCTGCTTAGTCCAACCCAGTGGTCACATTCCATGAAAACTGCATTCAACCCAAACCCTACATAACCACCATCTGAAGACCAACACGAGGGAAGCACAATTGTGCCGTGAGCCTCCTACAGACTGAGATTTAGCTTTCCCTTCAGTTTGAATATAAAAATAGAATTATAGCCAATAGATCCTCTAGAGAACTATCTAGAGTCCTGGATATGGAAAGTAATAAAAGAAAACAGTCTTCGTACCCCACAGTGTGGGAGACCTGCCTGCCTGGGGTAGGGGTGGGCACCTTTACTGCCAGGAGCAAGACACGGCTGGGTCTGCAGCAAGAGAGAGATTGGACCGAATCGCCTCCTCCCTCCACCCAGACTTAGTGATGATCCCAAGAGCTCCTTTCAGAGGCCAGTGGGCTCCTTGCCAGTCTTGCCCTAGGATCCCCTAGGGAAGGGCTGACTGTTTTTATCTGGACAGAGCCAACGGAGCTCTGCTGCTCAGAGTCAGGAGACAGTAGCTACATGCCCAGTTCTGTCACCACTATGTCACCTCTCAGGCCTCAGCTTCTCTTCTTTATAGTGAAGAGGTAGGACCTGATTTGATTTCAAGAGAAAAGAAAATCAGCATTAGAACCCAGAATTTCTGACTTCCAGGGACAGTCTCTTTAATATAACAACGATAATAACCACAGCTATCATGTATCTTTAGTGATTATTGTGTATCAAACTCTGAGTCAAGCACATTACACATTACACATATTATTTTATTCAGTCCTCATTAGCTTCCTATGAGGCTGATAGTCAGACTAATTTTACATTTATTAAATTCAACAAATATGTATTGTGTCAATTACTGAGACTAAGTAATTTTCTCGAGGTCACATAGTAAGAGCTGAGACAGAACTCAAATCTGGCTCTGCTTGATTTATTTACTGCTCTTAGCTATCCATCCACCCACCCATCCATCCATCCATCCATCCATCCATCCATCCATCCATCCATCCAACCCTCTGTCCCTCTTTCCCTCCTTCTCTCCATCCAACAATCCATCTACCCTTTTTTCTATCCATCAAACTATGATGCTTACTTAATGCAAGCTCCATCTATAACAGAATAGCCCCCTTATGCATACACTCTCCTGCTCCAACTACTATTGCCCAATTCCATGTCCTCACACATTTCAGGCCTCCCCTCCACCTCACTTTTGTTTTCTAGCCTCTGAGAATCTTCCTTAATCTTTATCCCCAACCTCTCACTCCCAACTACATCTCTCAGCTCCTTACAAGCTGATCCTGAAATTCTCTACTTTGAGATGTCTTGCACAATGACTCCTACCATCAGACGAGTCTTCTGTGTCTGGATCCCTCCTCCCCGACCCATGAAGGCTGTGACAGCCGGCCGAGAGCCTTTCATTCCAGAAGGCCCATTTTAGAGTCAGCTCCTGGTGGCCCTTACCAGATTTCCGACCTGCAGCATCTCCTCAAATTCAGTTGTCATGTTGTAGTGCTCCAGTGCCATGAAGAGAGTGTTAAGCACGATGCACATGGTGATGGTGAGGTCAGCAAATGGGTCCATGACCATGAACTTCACTTTCTGCTTAATGGAGATCCACAACGGGCAGCACTCCCAGATCAGGTAGCGCTGGGCGAAGTGGTTCCAGCATGGCGGACACTTGCGGTGAGACTCCTCCAGCTCTGGGGAGAACAGACAGGTGAACTAGTTTGTTTTGTTGACTTGACTCATCTATAACTTGTGGTGGTCCAGAAAAGATGTATGACTTATCTGGGGAGATGAGAGGGCTGATACATGACAGGGGGACAGCAAAAGGGGCAGAGAAGGCTAAGGAAAGGCTAAGGGAAGGGGCAGCCTGTGTCTTAACTCCTTACTCTGGATATCTGAGAGAAGAGGGCCACAGGAACAGGAGGCCAGGATGGATGTAGGGAAAACTGGGACAGGACAGATTAAAACATATGTAGGCTCTCATGAGACAATGGGGACACTCGAGGGAGGACAGACTGGAAAGGAAGAGATAACATCTGAGACAGTCAAGTTCAGATAGAAGGACATCTAGGAGAGAACAGATAGGAATAGATGTGAACATCTGTGACGTGTTAGGACAGATAGGGGGTTGCCTAGGATAGGCTGGAAACAATATGAATACATATGGGACAGGAGGAAACAACATGGCGGGTGCAAGTTCTGAATGGAACAGCGTGGGGTTGCCCAGGGTGGGACTAGCTGGGACAGGCATAGGATGCCTGCCTGGGACAGCCTGTGGTGAGTGTGGGAATGACTGGGAAGACGACAGAAGAGGCATACTCAGGCTGATCCCAGGCAAACATGGAAATGCTTGGGAGAGGAGAGGATGTGACTAAGCCCCTGAGACAAACCAGGACAGCTGCAGGAATGTTTAGAAGAAACAGCCATGGCTCCTGAGAATGCCCAGGAAAGAATAAGTGGGAAAAAATGAAAAGATACCTATGATAGGTAACACAGACCGAAAAGTCTGGGACCACTGCAGAGTTGTCAAAGCCAGCCAAGCGGCTGGAGGATGCCTAGCTCAAGATAACGGTGAGGGTGCCTGAACCAGAAGTGGGGTGCATCTGGATGACACTGGGGGGTGCTTACCTTCCAGGGCGCTGGTGAGGACACTGACTGCGCTGAGGGCCCGCTGCCGCTCTCTTGGCCCTTCGAAGCCATCCACACATGGAGCCTGGGGGGTCAGCATCTGGGGCCTGCCTGCCTCCTCCGACGGTGTGGTCTGGGTACAACCAGGAGACATCCATCAGCCCCCATCAGGGGATGGGGGTCCTGCTGGACCTGGGACAGCTGTCCCTGGCTCAGATTTGGGAGGGTATCACAGGGAGACGAGATGTAGGTCTTGATGGAACACTGCTCCCAACTCCCTCCCTTTTAACAACTCGCCCCATCCCTCCCAGCAATCATATTATCCTTCATTCTCTTTTCTTCTTCTTCACATCTCTCATCAATGGAGATTCTTGAGTGTCAACAGGAAACTACCAGGTTCTACTAATGACATGCCATCATACATGTTAGTCCATGCAAAAATAATCTGAGAGTCTTAATTGACCACAAGCTCCCTAGAGTCAAGAGCATAAGAAAAAAGCTGGAAAAAAAATCTACCATGCTCTAAGGTAACATTAATAGAAGCAGAAGGCACAGTGCTTTGACATAGCTAGCAGGAGCTTTTGTGGAGGCAGTTTGGCTCCATCTACCAAGAAAATTTTAAATTGGCTCTGCAACTCCTCATCTAGTAATCTAACTTTATAAATATTTATACATGTGCACCAAAAATACACATGCGATGATGTTCACTGAAGCATTGTTTTTAATACCACAAAAACAAAACAACTAATCAATAGGAAGAATTTAAAAATCAATTATGGATAAAATTTGACTCTGGACTCTGATATAGACACTAAAGAGAACAAAGTAGTTCCTTGTGTGTTCCCTTGGGAATACTTTCTAGCCAGTTTGAAGGGAAAAAAAAGAAAAAAAAAACAAGAAAAAGACCTGGAAGATATACACTGAACTGTCAAAGTGGGTGTATGCGGGAAGTGGGATTGTGGGGGAAGGGGAAGGAGAGGGAGGAGTTCCCTTTTACTTCATGTACTTCTGCACCATTGGATCTGTTTTCAACGTGCTTGCATCATTTTTCTTAGTTAAAGAATCAGGCCTGCAAACGGAGATGTGGCCTGTTCTGATGAAGGGAGTTGGCAGCAGGCACCTCTAGGCTTCCTCTCAGCACCCCCACAGAACTAGGTGCGGTGCCCACAAAGGCACGACCACAATCTGTGAGTGTGCGATGGGTCTGCTAAAGGCACTGGGCTGTTCAGCATGGTTCTATAATCTCTGCAGGCCACAGAGAAGATGGGCCCAGGCTACTCAGGTTCTATAATCTCTGCAGGCCACAGAGAAGATGGGCCCAGGCTACTCAGGGAGACAGAGCCATGGTCTGGGGTGGGTCCCAAATGGATCTGGGCTCAAGTTCAGGTTAACCTTCACAGTTAGTGGGACTACCCTGAAATGTTGCTTAGAGAGGTAGTGAGCTTCCCAGTTCCTGAAGGTATTGAAGAGAGGACTGGTGTGGCTGATATAACACTAGGATCCCAGGTCCAACTCAACTACAAATCTGGCCAGTTTAACTCACCAGTATGTCTTAAATTCTCCCAACTTCTCTCCTCCTTTACTATCTGTGATAGTTTGTTACCATTTAGCAAATGTTTACTCTTTCCCTTTCCACCGTGGTAAATAAAGTTCCCTGTTCTATTAATGACACACTTGCTTTGGCCAACGGAATGTTAATAGGTATGATCTGGACAGAGGCCTTAAACATGCTGTGCCATTTGCCTTGCTCTTGAGCTCTAGTAATTCTCCAGAGAGCTCCCCCAGATAGCTGCCACCCTTTCAGCCTGGGCCTCAGCACAAAGAGAGGAGAGAGAAAGAACAGCCCTGAGCCTACCCCACAGCGTGAAGCCAACCCCATTTGCGGTCTGAAGCAGAGCTACCCAGCCAAGCTCAGCCAAGACTGGACATGCCACAGTCAACCTGCAGATAAGTGAGCATGAGAATAAAGCCTTGCTGCTAGTCACTGACTTCAGGGGTAGTTTGTTATACAGCATTATTGTGGCAGGAGCTGACTGATACACCATCCTAGTGCAAGCTATCATCATCCATTTTCTAAAAGTACCACAGCAGCCTCCTAACTGGCCTCTTCTTCTCTCACCTCTATTTTCTACGTAGCAGAAAGGAAGTCTCTTAAAAATCAGATCATGATACTCTTCTGAGCAACAGCTCCCTCCAGTCCACTAGTTCTCACCTTATTCAGAGTAAGTCCAAGCTTTTCTATCACTTACAAGGCTTGCATTATCCAAATTCTAACTCATTGAACTTATTTCACATCCCTTTCTGCTAGTTCTACCATACCTTGCCCTCTCATCTCTTGAACATGTCAAGTCTATTTCTTTTAAGGGCCTTTGCACTCACTGTCCCCTCTGCCTAAAAAGCTATTCTTCCACGTCTTGGTGGCTGGCTTCCTAAATCATTTGCCTCTTAATTTTAATGTCACCCCTGAGGGAAGGACTTCCCTAAGTATTCTAACTAATAGCTCCCATCCCCAACCCTCCCCCTAGCAACTTTCTACCACCTGATTGCTACCTGGAAATACTGATTAGTTAGTTTACTGTCTTCCTGACTATAATGTAAACTCCACGAAAGCAGAGCTCTTGTCTGTTTTGTTCATTGCTGTAACTCTGGAGCCTCAAACACTGCCTGGCACTCAACACAGCAGGTGCCTTGGGTTGGAGCTCTTCCTCTGCTCCTAACTTGCTAGGTGACCAGGAGGAAGGAGGATGAAAGTCTAATGTGTGGAGGGGGAAGGATGGCTGTTCAGTGTGCCTCCCCTAGCTCCAGCTGGCCTTCAGGGTCAGGCACTCCTGTGTAGACAGCAGACAAAGTAAATCTTCGCCCTCTGCCTCCCAATCTAGATGAAGTAAATGTGAGAGTCTGTCGGGCGCATGCTTCTTCCCATCCCACGTTGACTGAGCACCCACTTTGTGCCTGGCACTATGCTTCGTTTTCAGACTAGAACTGGGCAGAAATGTCTCATTGGGAACTGAGTAGGAGCCAAGAAGGCATTGCCAGGGGCCTTGAGCCTGCTAATCTCTTTAACTTTTCAATGTCTCCATCCAGGTCCACTAATTCCTTTAACTTTGCAAAATGACCCCCTTGGCCTGCTAATCGCTTTAAGGTTACAAATGGGTCTCCCAGAAGTGTGAATGGGCAAAGTCAGAATTCCTGGTAATGAAGTGTTTGAACTTGGATTCCTCCTGACATGTGCACTACAATGAGATGATTTTCTCCCTAATGAGATTAGGAAATTCTATTAGCTTCCAGGCTGCTGACCTGATTCCAGGAGGCTGAGGCTCTAGGGCTGGACCCGCAGGGGGACCACAGCCACTGGGATCTGATGTTCCTGGAAAGTCAGTCACCCCACCCTCCAGGTGATGATGGCCAGGGGCCTCCCTAGACCCACCCAGAAGCTGTGGTCTTCCCCCAATGGGTTCCCGGGGCCCTCTTGCTGCTTCAGAGCAGCAGGAGGGCCCCAGGCACTCTGCAATGCACCCCAGGAGTCTTTATTCCTTCCTGTTCAATAATTACAGTAGCAGATAATAATAATTATTTGAACTCGAGGCAAGTACTGGTCTAAGCATTGGGCAGGTTTTAACTTAATCCTCACCACAACCTGCTGACGTGGATATTAACTTAATTTTCCCCTTACAGATGAGGAAATTGAGGCACAGAGAGATGAGTTAACCTGTGCAGAGTCTCATAGCTGGAGCAAGTGTCTGAACTGGAGCAAAGCAGGCCACCTGGCCGTGAGCTGTCCCTCTTCAGCCCCACCTCCATCTTCCTGATAAGTCTCCCTGTCCCGTCCTAGTTCTCAGAAAGGCTGCCCTCACCCATCTCCCTGTAGGCATTGGGGTCTGAGCTATGTGTTTCCCCTCTGGGCACTGCGTTGAGGGGCAGGGGTCAGCAAGGATACTCCACGGCTGATAGGGTAGCCATTAGTCTGTCAAGGGATTGGCTGAGTGATCAAAATTCTAACTGGCCTGTCACGTTCTAGCTTGGCCCTTCCCACTGCCTCTCTGACAATAACTCTAGCTCCTCTCCCCTTGGCTCCCTGGGCTCTAGCCACACTGACTTTATTGCACTTCCTCCAATAGTCTAGGCTCGTTTCTGCCCCGGGCCTTTTGCACTTGCTGTTCTCTGGGCCTGGAACATGCCTCCTGCAGATGGTGTAGTGAGTACGTTATTATGGCGTTACCACAATGCCAGCATGCTCGTGCATGTGCTGATTGCTTTCCCCATCTTAGCTCGTTCATTCTTGCAGCAATTCTGAGATGGAGATTTTTAGTCCATTTTACAGATGAGAGACACACAGAGAAATAAAGTAACTTACCCAGGACCATCCAGCTGGTAAGCCATGAGCCGGGATTCAAGCCCAGTTTGTCTCCAGAACCTGGGTGCTAACCCACTCTTCATGTCCCCTCTCATGGGGTCAGAGGGCAGCCTGGCTCCCACCCTCGCCTCCTTCAGGTTGATGCTAAAATGCCTCCTAATGAATAGGGGTTCCTTCCCCTCCTTCCCTGCTTTTACCCTCCCACGGGACTTAGTACTCGAGCCAATACAGAGCTACTAGTTTTAAAGTAGTAAAATATTTCAAACTTGGTGAAAAATTGTTGCCCAGAACCTGGTAAGTGTTCCTTTGCCACTCTGGCCCTCCTCCCAGGAGCCCCCGGATTGCCCAGGATCCAGCAGCTCTATTGCATTAACGCCTGGCACACACAGGACCCCCGGACACTGGTCCTGTGCCATCATGGTGTCCCAATGCCCGGGCCTTACTGGTTGCTAAATATTTAACTACCACCCTGTTTATTACAACACACTCCCAGAACTCAGCCCACACAAGGTGCTCAGTAAATACGTGGTGAGTGTTTTTGGACCTGGCACTGGGACCAGTGGGGAGACCATATCTGTCCTAGGGCTGCATCATGGGGCCAGCTCACCGTGTCTGGGGGGCGCTCCAGCATCATAGGGCGCAGGAGGTGGCTCCCTGGGGAGGTGGCCTCAGGGTCGCCTGCCCCCAGCAAAGAGACCACCCCATTGCAGTCCACAGTACTGTTCCTTTTGCCGTTGAGGGCGTGGCCAAGGCCTGAGGTCCCCGGACTGGGCTGTGCCTGGGCACTAGGCCGGCGCAGGGGCCAGGGCACCAGCAGTGACGTGCGGTGGCTCTCGCTGTCCCCTGCCGTGCTGTTTTCGTCATCTGCAAAATCTGTCTCGGAACCCAGGTCTCGCCGGCGAAAGGTGAAAATGCTCCCGCGGCTGGAGCGTGGCTTCACAGAGGTCCTGCTGAGGCCGTGGGTAAGGCTGAGACGATTCTGAGGGCACAAGAGCGGGGACGTGACTGAGACCGCTCTTCAAGTGCTCCTAGGCCTATCTCTTGCGGCATCAGCCCCAGCTGAGCTTCTTGGAGCTTTGAGTGCTTTAGCCGAGCACACGGAACTGGGTGCTCAGGGAAAGGGTAAAGGGTTAGAGTGATCCTGGATCTCTGCTCACCTGGAGCCTGTGCCTCTGGGACTTTGAGATTGAAGCTCACCTGGGCCTGCAGGTGGGGCTAAGGCTGGGCAGGTGGAGAGGAGGCAGGTGGGCTCCTGCTGTGCAGATAAATGAGGCTCAGGACCTGCCTGGGGTAGTCGGCCGTGCCCCTCGCTCATATGGTCATGCCTTTGGTCTCCTGACAAATCCACACTATAGGGCATCCGCCAGCCCCAGCCCCATTCTGGGGACTTAGCTGAGGCTGGTGCTATCCTAACACCCAAACTACCCTGTCCCGCTGCCCAGGGCTCCTCTACACCAAGAACGGCCATGGGAAATGAGAAGGGCTGCAAGGGGCTCAAGTTTCCTCCTTGGGGAGCAACCGTGGGGGCTGCGACAGCTCCAGGGGCCTAGCACGATGGGCTTTTGATGCCAGAGCCACCTGGCCGAAGGGGCCAGGGTCACGGCTGGGGATTACCATTGCTCTGAGACCATCCTCCGAGTCGGACTTGGGGAACCTCTCGTCCCCACACTCCTCTGTCCCCGAAGACAGTCGTTTTCTCCTCTTGCTCCTTCTCTCATGAGTGGTTACTAGGGCCAAAGGGGACATCTCCAAGGAGCTGCGGGACACGGTGTCCACACCCCTGATGGTGAGGGCCTGAAAAAGGGCGGAAGAGGGGTGTCCTGGTCACTGAGACTTTGTGCAGCCTCCAGCTAAGACAGGCCATGCAACCCTCAGTGTCTCAGCTTTTTCCCATCAGTAAGTGGACTTGCACACCTACCCCCCAAACGAGGACATCACGGAGAGGAGAGTTCAGACAGACCCGGGAGGTTTTGAGGAAGATCAAAGTCCAGTGAGGAGGAGAGGAGTGGCTGATGTGGACAGCTCTTGGAAGAGCGGGGGTGGGGGGGACTGTGGTGGGCAGGTGGGAGGAGTTGTTAACGAGAAGAGGCAGTGACAGAACTAGAGATCAGAGGATCTTCTAGAAGGTTGGGCTGACCAAAATGAGCGCTGGGAGTGGGTGGTGGGGTGGCGTGAGGCAGTGAAAAAAAGCAGATGTTCACAGCCTAGCTTCCAATAGGCTGGCTCTGTAGTTAGCCTCCAGCACCCACCGGATGTGGAACTGTGAGTAGCCAGGGCAGCGTTGCCAGTGCCTATTTACCGAGCTGACTCAGGCCTCTGAACTTGGACCTTCCTCACTGCCCCAGCAGAAGGCATCCCTTGACCAGGATAACTATGTCCACGGACACACGGATTTCTTTTATTCAGCATGCACTATGTTCACAGGAACCGCCTTTTCTTAGCAGGCATCATATTTTCCTAGCAAGCACATTTATCTACCAGGTACCTCACTAACAGGCATTATCTTTATCCAGCAGGTACATAACTTTTACCCAGCAGACATCAGCTTTACCCAGCAGGCACCATGCCCCCAGGCACCAACTTTACCCGGCAGGCACCGTGCCTCCAAGGTACCAGCTTTACCCAGCAGGCACCAGCTTTATCCAGCAGGCAGCATGCTTACAGGTACCCACAGTCAGATGAGGGCTTGGTCTGGAGGCTCCTTGGCTGTACCGCTCACCCACCTCATGTTCTTTCTTGAGCATCTCCATGGCCTCCTGGAATCGCTTTTCTTTTTCCTCGGTCTCAGCGATGGTGGCTTGGTTTTGCTCCTCATAGGCCATCGCAACCACAGCCAGGATCAGGTTCACCAGGTAGAAGGAACCCAGGAAGATGACAAGCATGAAGAATATCATGTAGATCTTCCCTGCGGACCTCAGGGTCTGGGGGAACAAGGGAGCAGAGGTCATCCTCACTGGGTCCCCTTCTGTGTCCTGGTCATGGTATCTCCCAGCTGCCTAGTCTGGCTGTGCCAGGGGTTCCAATGGCCACAGCCTGGGGAGGTGCTAGAGAATGTCCCACCTACAGAAGGAAGTGCCCTAACCTACAGAGAATGACCTATGTATAGGGGGTGGTATGCTACCCATAGAGGGAGGCAGAACGGTACAATTAACAGGGGTTAATGTACCTGCAGAGGGGACTATTCCATCACACAGAAGGGTCCCACTCACAGAGCACAGTGTGTCCTATATGAAAGGGTGGGTACTTGGTCATCAACAAAAAAAGGTTCTTTGCTTGCTGAGCCCCCATCCCTCAGATACAAGGTTCCTCTGTTTGTTGTCCTTCCTCAGCCTTCGCCTGGGAAAAAGCTTCTGGGGCCACTTCTGGCTGGTGCAGCCTGGGGTGGGTCCTGAGCCCATTCCTGGTGGCCCTCTGCTGGTCCGTGCACCCACTCACCTGCTGATAGAGGCGCTCCCAGCAGTCCTGTGTCATCAGGCGAAAGAGCGCGAGGAAGGCCCAGGCGAAGGAGTCGAAGCTGGTGTAGCCGTGGTCAGGGTTCTCTCCTGCCTTGAGGCACCGGTAGCCCTCAGGACATGTCCTGTAGCCAGACACGCAGACTCTGTCTCATGCTGGAAGGGGTCGTCTGTCCCCAAGACCCTTGCCAGGCCTGACTCGTCACCCTGGGCAGCCCAGCACGTGCCCCACTGCTTCATGAGGCTGAGCTTCACGAACCTAGTGCCAATCTGCTGGTCCTGCTACCACACCTTTCTAGGCTGTAGCTCTTCCCTGGGACGCCATCTTTCCCTTATCTTTACCTATCTGTATTCTGCTTGTCTTAAATCGAGCTCCCTCTGCTCACAAGACATATCATCCCAGGTGATGTCTGAGCTGCTTCTCCCCTCACAGAGGAAGTACCGAGGGCCTGGCTCATGTGTCTTCCTCTGCCTGCCTACCCCATGGCTAGTGAGCACAGTACAGGCATGTGCAGGGGAGCAGTGAGGCTTGGCTGAGCGGGACAGGATGAAGCCTAGGGCAAAGGCCAGGCCATGGGGTTGAGAGATGATTCTGGGGTGAATGAGCTAGAGCCTGGCCATGTCTGAAAAACGTGCCCATTTGCAAGTCTGTGCACACAGCGGGTGAGGCAGACCCACAGTTCACCATGCTGGAGGAAACATTCTCCCTTTCAAAGAGGGAGCACCTGGCTGGATTCATGTGCACCTGCTTGCATGAAACAGAAGGAGTGAGGGGGACTCAGCAAGTGGGAAGATACAGCAAAAGGGCCTTGCTAATGTCCTAAGACCCAGACAATCTCTTCAGTGACGAGGAAAGTTCTGGAACTTCATATTCGGGGATGTGAAACCACAGCCCACAGAGCACCTTCCCCACCAGGTGAGTCCATTTGCTCCCTGCACCTAACAACGTACGACACAGTCACATTGACCCAGACTCTCGTGTGTACGATGCCCTGGAAGAGAGTCAAAGCTGCCGGGGGAGGCCATACTCCTGACCTGATGGACAGATCAGCAGGGAGGGAGAGAAGCCTAAGTGGGAAGGAGCAGCCCTGGAGGGCTTCTGGAAGGGAATGGAGCTGGGGTTGAGCTAGTGGGGGGCCCTGCAGGGCCTCCTGGGATACCCCCCCCAGTTCCCGCCCATCTCCTGGGTTCTGTTCGCCCTCCCTGCAGATCTGTGCCCCCATCCCTATCTTTACCCACTTTGCAGCTGTCTCCCCATGATAGGGGTGGGGTGGAGAAGCTTCCAGGGACCTGGCAGGGGAGGAGGCAAGGGGAGGCCTCACTGTCCCTGGGGTCAAGGGCAAAATCTGAAAGCACAGCCAGTTGAGAAAGCACCAGGAGGTCCCCAGCTGGGCAGGGTGGCCCCGGCGCATGGGTGGGCGCCACATACCCGGCGTCAGAGCTGTTCCCACACAGTAACACATCAGAGGTGCCATTCTTGAGCAGGTAATTTTCTGGAAGAGAAACATCTGGTGGTGAGGGGCACATGTGGCTTAGACTCCCGGGTTCCTGCCTCGAGCCCAGGCTTTGGAGAGGTGGAGACTCAGCCACTGGTCTCCCCGCTCCTCTCTGCCCTGCCCTGACCTCACCCTCTGCCCAGCCAGGTAAGAGGCAATGCTGGCTGCTTCTCTGGCTTTCCTCCTGCTACTCCTCAGGCGTCCAGCTGCCAGGGTCTCCAGGACTCTTGGGAGACTCAGGATGTCCCTGTGGAGAGCTTCTGTACCCTGCTCCAAGCCATCAAGGAGGCCAAAGAGGGCCAAAAGTGGCTCCAAACTGGGAGGCAGGGGTTGGGACAGAGTCCTAGTGTAGCCTCAGCAGGCTACTTACTACCCAGCTCTTTCTAGACCCAATTCTTTGAGCATAAGGTGGTGGAAGTGATGCACAGCCACTGTGGCCATAGTGGGGTCTGTTCAGACAGGGCTAGCGCTTGACCAGATGAGATATAGGACCTCTCCTCTCTGGCCACCCATCAGTGCCCATCACTCCCTGCTATCTGCCTTAGTCTTAGGCAGCAGTTCTCAAAGTGTGGTCCCTGGACCAGCAGCATCAAGCATCAGTTGAGAAATAGATAGAGAGGTAACTTCCCGAGGACCAAGTCAGATCTAGTGACTCAGACACTTCGGGGGGCTGGCCCAGCCGTCTATTTTCCGAAGCCCTCCCCTCCCGGTGACTGGCACACACAGAAGTTTTGGAACCACTGCTATGTGGCCACAGCTAGACCATGAGCACATCTGCTCACTGAGTTTCTGTCAATATGTCTCTTTTTCTCGAGTGGATTGTGGGTATGTATGAGAGGCCCTAACTTCGGAATGGACCTCAGGGTCCTTGTGGCCTGGAATCTGGCCTTGTACCAGTGTCTGCCTTTGGTCCAGACTGATGGCACTAGCCATCGGTGAATCAACAAGAGTGGCACACATGACTTTGTCCATGAGCTTGAGGGGTTCTGGGGTACACGTGTATGAAATTAACATTATGTCAAGGAACCCGGAATTCAGTATGCTGAGCAGGTGGGGCTTGCACTGAAGCCTCACACACTACCCCAGCTCCGTGTCCTACCTTTCTCACACTAACACTCCTCTCCTTCAGGCAAGAGGGTCTCCGCACCAGTCTCAACACTCTAGGGTTGGTCCTACCACCAAACGTGGCAGCTGCTGTGCCCTTGTCTGGCTCTCCACTGAACCCCATCCTTCCTGTACTTCAAGCGACATCTCCTCACCTCGCCTGAGAACTCATGAGGGCAAGCCCTAGACCTCCTCTCCTTCTGTCCTCTCCCAAAGCCCAGAGGGCAGGGGTTGGGGTCCCTGAGTAGCAGCTGGGGTCCCCAGGGGATCAGATAAGGCTTGAATGGCCCTGAACAGAGGCCTGCCCTCTGGCGAGGCCAATGTGGGTGCTGGCCCAGCCCTGGAGGCCTCACAAAGCCCTGCCCGGGCCCCAGGGCGAGTCTGCACCTGGATCGTTGAGGTAGAGGTCCAGCGAGTCCCAGACCAGGCCATCGGCCTCCACGGAGCCGTTGGTACCATTGAGCTCTGTGAAGTTGCGCACGCACTTGTGCCTCAGGTTGCCCATGAAGAGCTGCAGGCCGATGAGGGCGAAGACGCTGAGGCAGAAGACGGTGAGGACCATCACGTCGGCCAGCTTCTTCACGGACTGGATCAGGGCCCCCACAATGGTCTTCAGGCCTGAGCAAGGCGAGAACAAGCGTGGGGTCGCCCAGAGGCACCGTGCACCCCGCTCCCCGCCCCCCAGGGCAGGGGGCAGGCCTGAGGGGGTGCTGGGCCCTGTGGGCAGCCATGAGGTAGGGGCAGAGTGAAGGAAGCCTCTCTTAGGCTTTTCCTACCACAGTCCCCCTCTCCTTTGCTGAGAGTCTGCCCTGATTCCAACCCTGGGGCAGGAGTCCAGTCTGCTCATGTATTTTCAGAGGGCCCAGTTCTCTTCGCTCTCCACTAGTCAAATACACGAAAGAAGTGTGGAAAAAGCTATTTTCTTGAGGAAGGAAGCACTCAAAGCCTGTCCTTCTCTGGCTTTAGTCCCTGGATAGAATAGGCCCCTTTAAATGTAGCTTATGGAAAGGAGACTGGGATTAGGCCCATTCTAGGACAATGGAAGGTACTCATCCTTGATCCCAAGATGGAGAGAGACACAGCCATTCCTGGGAGGGGCAAGGTGCTGCCAGGAGGCTGCAGAGAGGGGTCTGGCAGGGCCATGGTGGGTGATGTCCTAAGGGACCTGTTCTGTCTCGGGACCCCCTTTGGGGAAGGTTCAAGGGCAGGGGAGAGGGGTCAACCTACATTGCTTTTTCCCTCCGGATCTCTTCCCCGTCCAACCCGTTCCCCAAAGCGAAGAGGTTGTGATCTGTTAGTTGCATGGCCCAGCTCCCTGCAGAAGCCAGCCCCACACAGCAAAGTGACAGGAAAGCACGTGTAGACACAGTTGGTCTGACACTGTCGCTACTGTCCTACGACGAGTTCGAGCAGAGCATGGGGAGCGAGGGGGGCTTCTCTGCCAGCAGCAGGGCCCTGCCCCACTCGACCGCCCCCGCCCTCCCCCTACAAGCGGTCAGATCTCAGATTAAGCTCCATCCATCCATCGTCCAGCCGGTTAATGTGTTAGGTGCACCTGTGGCGGCTGTGCCCGAGGCTGCTGTGCCCATGACCCAGAGACAGGGAGGCAGCCGTGGGCAAACGCGGCAGAGGGAGAGGAAGTCGCCGCCATGGCGCCACTGACGCTGCCGCCTGTCCAAGGCTCAGAGGCACGCGGCACTCTCTGTGGAAATCATCCTGGCAGATGTTGGCAACAGCCTGGGCAGTGGGTGGACCTCACAGGGGTCTGGCGCTGAGTGCTGGTGGTGGTGGGATTCGTGAGCCCCTAGCAGCCCAGAATCCTGCATCTCTAGCGGAGGTTATTGGACTCCTCGGCAGGCACACTCTGGTTCTGCTCACCAGACCCAGAGACCCTGCCCAGGGGAATGAAGCGACAGCGGGTGGGCAGCAGCTTGCACACCCAGATTGGATCTGCCTAATGCATCCAGTTAAGGCCCATGGAAGCACCTCCTAGTCTGTAGGGGCTGCGGAGACGAGTCAGCGAGCACAGACCCACTCCTTTAATGTCTCTCATATTGATGGCAAAATTCACTTCTGGCAAGAATGATTCCAATGAAATTATGGGATTCTTCTGGAAAAGACCCAGCAAGGGATGAGTCCTGGGGGATGGAATGGAAAATTCTCCTGCCACTGAAGCTCTAACAGGATGAGCAAAGAGCCCTCAGCAACCTGCCATTCTGATTTCATTCCCATTTTATGGGAAAGGAAACCAAGGTATGGAGAGGGCCAAGGCTCTCTATGACTCAGGTCGAAAGACACCTCCTCCAGGGAGCCTTCCATTATACTGCTCACAGCATTTTTCTAATGAACACTTTTGGGGTCTGCTGTCTGCTGCCTCGCTGGGTGGCTGGCAGCTTGAAGAGATCCTAGGGGGCCGGGGTACAGTTGGTGGGCTTTCTTCTTTTCCTCAGGACTAAGTAATATTTTGTCAGCCATTCTCATAAAAGACTGCAACATGCCTTTCCTTAACTGCTGTGGACAGTGTGCTTAACCACTCTTGTGGGGTGTGTTCTATGAGGTTGTCCCTGAGGCCCCCGAAGATAGACCCTGAGGCTTCTGAGTGTGTATGTGTCTGTCAAGGCCAATGACGTCTGTCTCACTCAATGGGGGTGGCTCCATGGGAATGGCTGGGGACAGATTGCCCCATCTCCTACCGGCTCTTAGCAGGGCTCCGGGCCACTTGCGGGGGGCATGGGGAACAAGTTGCCCTGTGCACATGGGTTTAGAGACCAGCGGTGACCTTCTGAGGCTTGATGTGGACACAGTATAAGGGGAGGTCCCTTTTATAAGGTAATTAACCCTACTGGGGCAGTCTGAGGACTAGGGAGCTCAGAGCAGGAGCCCTGGCTTCCTGGGGCGGGGGTAGTAACAGCCAAATGTCGGCCAAGGGGTCAGGTCCCACCAGCTTTCCAAATCATGAGTGGATGCACAGCTGTCTGGTTCCCTAAATTCTACCTTCAGCTCTGACACCTCTCCAGATCAGTGGCACGCAACCTGTCTCCAGCTGCCTTCTTAAAAGACGTGCCTTCTCCAGTTCGGAGAGTGGCTGTGCTCAGAACAGGCTGGGAACGAGACTCTGGGCACTGCCCTCTGGGCTCTGAAATCACCGGAAGTCTTTGGTGAGCCTTCCTGGATGGATGGGGCTGACTGACACTCTAGCGAGGCCGTCTGGGCTGGGAAGATTTCCGGGTTCAGTTGCCAACATCTGTCGAGGAGGATTTCTTCCTGAGGCTACCATGCACGGTTTGCTAAACCTCTACCGCTCCATGCAGTGAGGGCTGTTAGACGCCAAGGCTCGATGACACCTGTCCACAGAGTACGCTCCATTTCACAAAGCGGGGTTGGGGCTCTGGCTGTGCAGTGATCAGCAGAGGGGACATAAGGCAGGGACTGGGCACTCAGCCATGAAAGACGGGGCTGGAGTTTTCCTTTTTTTTCTGTTCTGGGTGTATCTGTGGTTTCCTCACTAGAGGACGATGCTTCAGGCAGAAGCAATTCACGTACAAGCATTGAGCAATTCAAATTGCTGATTTCAGTTTGGGAAAGAAATCAGTATCTTGGGAAGAATTTGAGTTCAATCCAGGACCTGCCGTGGGGTGCTCTCTGCCCCCTGGTGTCTGTGGGAGTGGGCTTTGCTGGGGTGGACAGCCTGAAGCCCATTCTGAGGCTTTGAGGGGACAGCCGTGTCCACCGCCAACCGCCCCCACTCCTGAGCTCTGGGACAGGTATTCTGGTGACAGGCACATTTGAGGGGCCTTCCTGTGGATCACCACGGCTCCCAGGTGGCCGGAAAGTCCCTCCAGCCTTGGCGTTTAACCTGATTTTCACCTGAAATGACTGATATAGTTTTCAGGGCCCGGAGGACTCGGAAGGTGCGTAAAGCTGAGACATTGCCCAGGTCCACAAATTCAGTTGTGTATCTGTAACAAGGGAAATTCACACACGAGACAGTGACAACACGCCAGGAGGAGACATACGGTAGGTGGGGGTTGGGGCGAGACAGAGAGAGAGTCACTTGTAGCTGAGATCTGATAGGTACACCTGGGCGTCTTACCTGGGATAACTGAAATAGTTTTTAGAGCTCTCAGGACTCTGAAAGTTCGAAGAGCCGACAAATTGCCTAGTTTTATATTTTCTGATACATACCTGCAGAATCAAACCACAGTTATTGGGAATTACAAGGCAGCACCACGTATGCCCACCCGACCGGCCCTCTCCCTTCTTCCCCTCCCACAGGGAGGGCTGTGGGTGGCCCTGAGCCTCCCCAAGGTTTTCTTCCTGATCTCAACCCCCTTGACATGGGGACCTCAGTGAGGGTGCCCGAAGGATGTCCACACAACAAGCCTCCACGTGGCTTTCTCGGTGGTTGTCCCGTGAATAACCAGCAGCAGGAGGCAATTGCTTTGCCACGTTCTCCACGACACTGGGGAGCAAGACATGAACCCACGTGGTGGGGTGTGAGGCTGCAAACACAGTCAGGCGAAGAGGGACAGGGTTTTCCAGGAGGCGCTGGCCCGGTGGTGATGGAGGAAGCGGGGGTCTCTGGTCCTAGGTGTGCTCTGCACCTGCAGTCTGTGATCAGCTCGTGCCTGGCCGCTTGGCTCCACAGGACCCTGAAACCCTGGCTGAGACCGCCGTGGAGGTGGGGCTGGGTCTCTGCGGGCTGCCCGCCTTCTCCTTTCAACCACGAATCTCTGTGAGGACTGGCTCAGGAATCCCTGGAGTCAAGAGGTAGAGGTGACCTGACTGCTCCAGGGGTGATGCCGAGTTCCCAGGTGATGCTTTTGAAGATGAAAAGGGGGGTGGTCCCCACATTCCGCTCTCTGACTGACAGGCAGTGGCCAACGCAAGGAGAGAACAAAGCGGGATGTGGGGTCCTCAGGAGATTCCAGCCCCTCCCCCATGAGTCCACCTCATCTTACTCCAAGACCCTCAGCATCCCCCAAGGATGATCCTGGGTCTCCACGGGAAGTGTAACCTCTGGAGGTGACCAGCCTTCGGGGTCTGCTTGGGCCTGAGTAACAATCGGCAGGATTGAGTGGCTGTGGGGCTCCCATCTACAACTTGGATGGCTGTCCATCTGTGGCCTCCACAGGCACAGGAGGAAGAAGTCATCTCTGGGAGGCAGGGACTTGCCCAAGCGGAGTACAAAAACACATGTAGATGGGCCACATGATCCTGACGTCTAAGAGATGAAGGGACATCGTGTGACCAGGGCCATCGGGACCATGGCAAGTAACTTGTGATATTTAACCAAAGGCTCTGCATCCAAGGTGTCTGACATTTAACCGAAGGTGTTTGATGTTTACCCAAGCGTGTCTGACTTGGTGCCTGAGTGATGTCACCCAGGACGTCAGCCCAGCAACGCTGGATGAGTGCCAAGGACGGGCTGACATGTAGCCGGACTCACGCTGCCATCAGTCTGGATCTCCAGGCCCCTCCATTCTACTCAGAGCTTCCGAATCTGCCTTTGGGCTGGGGATCTCCATGGAGAAGGGTTTGGCAGGCTGCGTCAAGGGACTCGATGTCCCGGGGTCAGCAGGGTCCAGCTTGAACTGACACTGGACTGACACCAGCTTACTCTGTGTCCCCTCATGAGCCCTTCCATCTTCATGAGGCCCTGTGGACCACGCCTGCTCCCTCCGTACTCAGAGATGGGATGCTGGCACAACTTTTCTGGTTACACCACTGATCCTCTCTGGTATCATTGCCATTCCATCTACATTTGTAAGCTCACTTCAGCTTACAATTCTTCCTCTAGTGCAACAATCAGATGCTCTTCCAGGGCAAAGCAGAAGTCACCTCCCTTGTTCTGGACCTATACATCTATTCATTTGATCCAAGCTCTGTCCCGACTTTGGATGGTTATTTCTTTCTCTTTGATGATTCAGACCCTCAGGCGTCTGTCTTAGTCTTCTCCTGGACTTGGACTCTCTCTATCCAGACGTGGTGCCTCCGTGAGATTGTCAGGTTGATTCTAGAACATTGCCGATGTGGCCACTCTATGGAAGCCATGGTTTTTACTTGCTGGTGGCTCTTGGGTGTTGTTTTCTGCTGCTGGTTGAATGGGTGTGGACTGGGAAAATACCTTTTCTTGTTCAGGACACTGGTTTCAAGGCTATCTCTTCCCGTTACAAGGAGGGAAGAGAGAGCACTGTACAGATCGGAGAGGGACTCAGCTGTCCTTGCTTTTCCTGTTCTGTCCCTTACAGACCCTGTCTATCCCTTGGTGTTCTGCCTGTCTTTGCCTGTCCCCGTGTAGAACCTCAGGGTCCCCAGCACAGACAGCGCTTGCCCTCCACGCAGCTGGTCCTGAGCACAGAGAAGCTGGGATCTGCAGATCCCAAAGTGTGTGTGGTCCCACAGACTTGCCCAGCTAGCCAAGTGGCTGAGAACAGGGAAGGGGCTGGTAGTTGTGTGTTTGTGAGCTCGGGACACATGTGGGGAGAGCAATTCTGAGGAGGAGAAAGCACTGAATGTGGGGCACAGGACTGGGTGAGGGCACGGCGTGTCAGTGACCAGGTCTGTGAAAGAAGGCTGTGGATTCTTTTATTAGACCCTGAGCCTGTGGCCTGGCTGTGTCCCATGTTGGGGCCACGGACCCCAGCGAGGCCTCTCTTGGGGCCCTGGAGTGTGGCCAGGCAGAACAGACCTGTATCTGGCAAAGGGCCAGCTTCAGTGGTGGTGGGTGGGGTTTGGGGGTTAGAACTCTGTCCCTCAGGCTGGAAAATTGCTTCTCCAAGCCATTGCACTCCTTCTGCCATGGCCAAGCTGCTGGGCAGGGGCAGATGGCTGGGGTGGGACTGTGGGCCCTGACATAGAAAGAGCAGTGGGTAATGGGTGAGAATTCCACCCCATTCCAGCAGCCCTTTTGGAGGCTAAAAAACCCCAAGGAAGGACAGGCCCTAGGCTTCTTCCTGCTCCACTCCTGTTTTGCTATGTGGCCCTCCCATTCCATGCAGATGGCCCCTCCTGGGCTGCCAGGCAGAGGGTACAGCCAGGCACAGCTACAGCAGTGATTGCTACCCTCTCCTCTCTTCTCCCCCCATTCCCCTCCAGATTTGGTTTCCATAACAACCCCAGAAGGTGGGAGGCTGTGCTAACGAGCAGGTAATGCCCAGCTGAGAGGGGGCCACAGGAAAAGCTCTGGCTGGAGAGCTGTTGGCTGAGCTTGTTGGGTTTCCTGGCACCCCCTCCAAGCCACCCACAACCTCTAAATCAAGTGGGGGTGGAGGATCAGGTTGAAACCTGTCCAGAAGCATCAGACTTGAGGTGCCTCTCATGGCTATGAGCTAGAAGACTAAGTTTTATTCCTAGCATTGCTGCTGATTCATTCTGTAACTTTGGTCAAGTGCAGGCTCTCTCTGAGCCTCAGTGTCTTCATCTATAAAATGGAGATGGGATGGGGCGTTTCATGCAATAGAACTTTTCTGCCACTTAAGACTCCTTGGATTATCCTAGAAGCCCCACATTATTGAACCATTTTGGCTAGAACAAAATGCACTTCAATGTATTACCGTGGCAGTAACTAGTTGTTGTCATAAGGCAGAATCAAATCAATCAAAGCTGCTGGGCCAAGCCAGCCCAGAGTGCAAAGCTGCCACCCAATAGGTGCCTCCGGCCTGAGGCTAAGTAAGCATGCCACCTGTGAGACGCTTGCAGATGTAGAACTAGTCTGGTGGCCTCTGAGACCCTGTTCTACTTTGTCACCCCTGATTCTGGTACAGAGTGAAGGCAGGCAGGTCTTGATCAGGAGGGCACACCTGCTCTGTGATTTTAAGAGGAAGAAACAGTTCCCCTTGGGGTCCCATGGGCATAGAGGACAGGAACTCTCTCCTGAGACAGGATAGGAGAACTTGCTAAGGGCCTGAGGTCACACAGAGCACCTCCCAGAGTCATGGGCTGAAGACAGGCCACAGCCTGCTGTTGCCATAACACAAGAGGCTCATGGCTGCCTTTCCTGTGGTTCAGGCCATCCAGGAAGGGAAGGTAAAGAAGATAGGAAAGCCTCAGCCAGACACGGTGCTTTCTCCTGCCGAGCCCCCTTCCTGTGTCATCAGGCCCTCAGGGGCTCATGGATCCCTGCTCCCCATCCCATAGAGCACCATGGGGCCCGGGCCCAGCTGCCATCCTACTCATTCCCAAATCAGTTCAACTTCCTGGCTCCCTCTCTCTTCAGACCTCGGACATGTCCTCAGCTAATAATCCTGCTTCTTATCACTGAGAAAAATAGAAGCAATCAGGAGATAAATTCTTTCTCTCATCATCAGCTCTATCTGTCCACCTCCATCTCCACCTGAAATTCTGCTCTTAAGGCTGATGCTCCCTCGGGCCCTGGGCCCTGGGGTCCCCAGCTCGTGCTGGCTCAAGGGCTTCTCTCCTGCAATCCCCCCTCCTCCATCACCAGACTTCCCTTCCCTTCGGGGTCATTCCCATCAGCCTACAAAGGCACCTCCCTTCTTTAAACAACCTCCCTTCACACATCTTGCCTTTGGACACCACCCTATTTTCGATCCTATTTATCGCAAACCCCACGGAATCGATGAATGTTCTTGCTCCGCCTCCCCCCTCTCCTTTCTCTAATCAGGTGTGTGTCCTCCACTCCACTGGAACCTGTCTTGTCAAGGTCATCCATGGTCCTCACTCCAACGGTCCAGCCTTGGTTCTCACCTTCCTCATGTTATCTTTCAAGTTGGGTCACATCCCTCAGTTGGCCTTTGGGACACTGCTCTCTCCTGGTTTTCCTATACCCGCCCTGGCACTTCGATCCAGTCTTCTTCCCATGATCCTCTTCTTTCCTGTCCCCAAGATGTTGCAGCGTCCCCCAGTATACCCCCCAGGCGGCTTCCGTTCTCTGGCCACACTCGATCCTGGATGATCTCATCCAGTCTCCTGGCTTTAAATACCATCTGCATCCTGATGGCTTCTAAATTTACATCTCTACCTTGGACCTCTTTCCTGAGCTCCAGACTGGAATATCCAGTTGCCGACTCGGTATCTCACCCTGGATGCTTTCATACTTAATACATTCCAAAGCGGACTGGGTTCCTTTCCTCCTGCAGCCAGCTCCTCCCCGCTGCATTCTCCATGTCAACAAACAGGAATACCATTCCCAAAGCATCTCAAGCCAAAAACTGCCTTAGGGGCTCCTGGCAGCCCTACCTTCACATATACTTAACCAGGATCTGACCAGGTCGCTCACCTTCTCTACCTGGACCCTGGTCCCAGCTACCATCCTCTCTCTCTCTCTCGGCTACTAAAATAGCCTCTGAACTGTGCTGTCTTCCACCCATACCCCTCCAGTCTCCTGCCCACACGACAGCGAGGGTGATCTTATAAAATGTAAGTCAGATCACATCACTTCCTGCTCTTAACCCCCAGAGGCTCCCATCACCCTTGGCTCTTACCGCGGCCCATAAAGCCACATAGCTTACCCCCGACTCCCCGACTCTGCTTCCTCCTCTCCCACTTTCTTTCTCTGGTTCACCCAGCTCTGCCTAGGTCTAAATCTGCACTGGATTTGGGGGCAAGTCACAGCTTTTCTTTGAACCTGTTTCTCCACCTGTAACATGGAAACAGCGTATCCAGCAACAGAGGTTCTGGTGCCTCTTCTAACCACTAGAGTCTCCATCTAGCTTGAAAGCACCCCGCCAGCAGGTCCCCCTTTCTCCTCCCGCCCTCACAGCACAGTCGAGCTCAGGGCTGCTCATGTCCGGGCTTAAATACTTTGTCTTAAATAGGTGGATTCTGTGAATTCGAGAATCATAGAAAGTGGGTGCTGAACTGAACCTCTGATGCCGCCTAGCCTAACACCGTCCTTTCACAGGTGGGGGCACTGAGGCTCTGCAGAGGGCAGGAAGCATGACCCTCACCAGCTCTGCTCACTGCCAAGGTGCACTGCACAGCCCTGCATGCACTGGGTCCCTCACACACACCAGGCTTTCCGAAGGGTCTGATGGCCGAGCCCATGACCACGACGCCCGCGTGGGAGGCCTGCCTTGAGCAGCCTCCACCAGAGCACAGCATCCTCGCCTGAGATGTCCAGAGTGCCATGCTTCCATCCAACCTCGCAATGAGGGTCTCCGCCCAGGCGAGAAGGTGGGGCCTGAGCCTATATGGCAGCAGGCCAAGGGTCACGTTCACTTAGTGGCAGGCTCCCTAGATGTCCTTGACATTGGTTTTCTCATCTGTAAAATGGGGATAAGGAAACCCCATCTAGCCTACCTCTCTGGCTGGTGAGAGGACCCACTGGGTCATGTCATTGACCAGTTGCCTTTGAAATGTGCCGATGTGGAGTCTATGAATGGGGTGAGCATTGATGCGCTGATGGGCCTGGCACGACATGAGTTCCTAGGGATGCTTGGTCACTCCTCCAGGCTCCTTCTCTCTCTTTACTGTAGTTTCACTCTGAATCACCTTGGCATCCAGGGCATTATTTACAATGGTCTGGAGATTTTACGCTGTAATATTGGCTTCCCTTGGTGTACAGGGCAGATAGTTCTAAATCAGAATCTTAATGGTGTCCCTTGAGCACAGAGCTGCCATGGAGCCACAGATGGACCAGTGGACCTGGCCGGATGGCCTGCCTGAGCTACTGCGGACTTGTCTCTCTCCACCAGGATGAGCTGAGGCTCTCTATCCCGTCTTCCTCCTGCCACAGCAGGAAAGCTGGCTGTTCTACAGCCTCGTGCAGTGCAGTGCTGCACGTGGAGTGCTGCAGGGAGGCTGGGAGGGCTGGGTGGCCCGGGGCCAGGGTGGCGCACACCCCCTTCGTGGCCCAGCCTTGCACAGCTCAGCGCAGCAGGCAAGGTACTTACGCCATGACAATCACGCTGAAGTCCAGCCAGTTCCACGGGTCCCGTAGGAAGGTGAATGCGTGCAGACAGAAGCCTCGAGCCAGAATCTTGACCAGAGACTCAAAGGTGTAAATGGCAGTGAAGGTGTACCTGGGGAGGAGAGACCGGCGGGTTTCCTCAGGGAGGCGGAAGCCCATAGGCCAGGTTGGCCAGGTCCCCTGCACAGCCCGCCTCTCCAGGGGCCCTCAGACCAGGCTCTCTGGAATGCCCACCACAGAACTGGAGTTGGAGGCTGGCGCTTGGTTCCAGACCTCTGGCTAACTCATCCACCTTCCTATTTGTTTATTCAGCATTACTGAGTGCCTCTCCTCTACCCATCTGAACCTCCATCTGCTCTCTCGGTTGTCTTGATTTATGGATACCTTCCACCTACATCCTCATCCCAGCCCTGAGAGTCCATGTACACAGGTCTGTGGTGCCCACTGGTCCTGTCCTGTGGGACAGGAAGGATGCTCAGAGTCATGGTCCCTCACTCTTGTTTGTGCATCCCCGGCAGCTAGTGAGGGGAGCATGGCTCATCCTCAGCCACCTACAGGGTAGGTAGGTACAGCTGTCTACCTTGAGCTTGGAAAGAAGGTTGAGGATGGGTAGGGGACTGGTCTCCCTGCCTGGGAGAATCCCAAATGCCTGTGGCCCACAGGGTTGGAATGGGACAGGGCCACGCCCCTGTGTCCAGCAACCTCATGCAGGCCCCGGCACGGGCGGCACTGCTGGATCCTCTGTGAACAGTGACCGCACCGGGGGAAGCCGCTTTGGTAAGAGAGGTTGTCCCCAGCATTCTGTCAGTCTCCTGCAAAAAGGAGCCAAGTGCACCCAGGGCCCATGAGGTCTGCTTAGCACCTGTGGGTAAGGTGCTTTCATTTAGGAAAGAAGAATCAGAAATCATTTTCTAAAAATGTGCAAATGGTTATAGAAGGTGGGACTTGAGGGGGGAAAAGGCTGCAGAGAGCATGGCACTGAAGTGGGCATAGCCCTGGGCCTCTTCCTGGCAGCCAGACCCCCTAGCTGCATGTTACTTCTCCAATTCTCAGTGTCCTCATCTGTCAAATGGGCACAGTGGCTGGATCTACCCTACTGGGTTGCTGTGAGGGTTAAAGGAGATAATGCTTATTATTCTATGACAGTGCCTGGCATGCTAATAATAATAATAATAATAATAATAATAATAATAATAATATGATAATTATTATTATTAATTTCAGAGCCTTCTCTCATGTTGTCAGTTCTCTTTGCAGTGGGTCAGGGAGAAAGCCCCATTTTGCCAGCCTGGAGAGCTTCCTCCCCTGAGGGCACAACTCAAAGCAAGATGTAGGCAGGACTGGGAGCAGCAAAGAGGGTAGGGGCTGGGCCAAGAACATCCCCCCCCCAAGTGGGCGAGTCCCTGAGCCTGGACCCCACCTTCTTCAGGGTGACTTTAGAAGCCATAGTATAGAGTAGAGAGGAAGGGAGGGAGGGCCAGCTGGAGAGGCCCTGTAGATACTCACTCGACATACTTGGTCCAGGGCGGAGGGTCATGCTGGGCCATGAACACGCAGTTGGTCAGGATGGTGCACATGATGAGCATGCTGAAGAGCGTGGGGCCAGAGTCAAGGAAGCCACGTCTAGGGGTCCAGCCGGTCACCACTGCCAGAGGGTCCTGGCCCTGGGGTCGTTACTGCAAGGCCAGTGCTGACACTTCAGTGAGACAGGGGCTCCAAGGAGACTCACCGGGGCTGTGCCCAGTCCTTTCCAACCCCTCCCCACGGAGACTGGCCTCTGTCCCATCCCTGCCACTTGCAGCTGCACACCTGCCCTGCTCCACAGCCCCTGACAGGGACCAGACACTTGAATTCGCTCCTTTAGTAGGTCCATCTTGGAGGGAGGGAGGAAGAATCGAGCCCTAGACCTCAGAGGTTTTTACCCACGGCTGTGAGGGAGCGTTGTCCTCAGCCACCGCCACATTAGAGAGAGATGGCATTTACATACTGTTCCTCAGGGGCCACTGCTGGAGAAGAAAGAGAGGGCTCAAGGCCCGAGCTCCCTCCCCAGCTTCTGTGTGAGCGGCCCAGGCTGACTTTTGGCCTAGGATGTCTCTGAAGTATTCTGCTGACAAAACTTACATACCTCATTGGGACACACTGAGCCAGGGGAGGCAGAGACCTGCTTCTCTGGCTGCTTTCCGCCTTCGCACATACTCTTCACTCTTGTCCTCCACTTCGCCTAGTACATTCCTCTCCTCCTCCAAGAAACCCCTCAGCAGGAGCACCCCACATCCCTCTTAGCGTGTGGTTGCTCTCTGACTGGCAATGCCCACTCGTCCCCTGCTAGAAGGGGAGATCTTCAAATGCTGGTACCGTGTCTTGAGTATCCTTCTGGGCCCCTGTCGTTGAACTGAACTGCCCCAGGCCTTGTCTGACCCCTGACTCTTTGGCTACAAGTCCCAGCTGCTGCTTCAGGCTGGACGAGGCCCTGACTGACCTCCATGGCCTCCCTCTGTGAGACCTACAGAGGAGTGAGGGACAGACCCTGGGCCTCCTGGGGCCTGGGGCACCCCTAAGGGGCCTGGCCTACACAGGGGTACTGTGCTGCCCTCACAAATTCCTTCCTGGGCCTTAGAGGAGAAGCTGGGCCTCTCAATCTCTGCGGCTGCCCCAGGCTCCCCACACTGCCCCAGTTTCAACCCTGAGGTTCCGATAGGCTGCCCAGAAGCTACAGAAATTGAAGTCCACCCTTTTCCATGGCCTGAACCAGCCTTAGGCCCACTGGGGAGGCCAACCCAGTCAGATTGGAGATCTGGCTAAGCTGGGGTGCTAACTTCCGGGGTAGGAGGAAGAGGCTGCCTCAGCTGGGGAGAGAGGTGAGGCCTCCTGAGGAATCTAGGTGGATGCCCTTTACACCTCTAGTCCTCCTTTTAGATAATTTAGGGAATCAGGCAATAGCTTGCTAAACTAGGCCTTCAGCTTGTAGTGAATTCTCCAGTTTCTCATCTGAGATGAGTGGGGATCAGGCTTTGGATCACCCCCACCCCCACCCCACTTAATCAAACCAGAGGTGCTCAGCTCAGGGCCATGGACCCAGGAAGTCTTGACTCCTCTCTGGCTAGGGGGCACCTCTCCAGGCCCTGGGGTCCCTTCCTCAGCTTGGGATCCGCATCCCTCTGCTTGTGTGAAGGTCTCCATGGCAGGTTTAACTCCCTCTCCAGATTTCAGGGCAGGATCCAATAACCACCTCAGTATCCCCTCTCCTTTATATGCAGCCCCCCCACCTCCGTTCCCCACCCCCTCTTCCATACTCAGGCTTTCCTCGCTGGGCAGTTAACAAGCTCCTCATCCTGACTCTATTCATCCCCACAGAGCCACTGCTAAGCCCTCTACTGAGCATCCCAGATGCTTCCTGAAATATGAAAGCAATGATGCTAAGAGCCAGCATTTACGAAGCCCTTCCTGGGTGCCAAGCTCCGCTCTCTGTATCCACGAACTAAATTAATTCTCCCAACAACCCATGAGGTGGGGACTTTGTCTCCATGTTATAGATGAGGAGACAGAGGCACAAAGAGGTTAAGTTGAAGGATGCTCTAGTAGGTAGAGTGACAGCTCCCGCCCCCAAAGACAACCATACTCTAATCCTAGAAACCGTGAATGTTAATGAATACAGCAAAAGGGACTTTGCAGATGTGATTAAATTAAGGACCTTAAGATGTGGAGGTTATCCTGAATTTTCTGGTTGGGCCCAGTGTCATCACAGGGTCTTTACGAGTGAAAGAAGCGGGCAGGAGAGTGAGTGTCAGAGTGATGACTGTGACAAAGACTCCACCAGCTGTCACCGGCTTCCAAGGTGAAGGGGGCCACGAGCCAGGAGCTCACGTAGCCTCCAGACACTGGAAAAGCCTAGAAAACAGATTCTCCCCTGGAGCCTCCAAAAAGGCATGCAGCCCTGCTGAGATCTTGATTTTAGCCCAGTGAGAACTTTTTGGATTTCTGACCTCCAAAACTGTAAGATGATAAAATTTGTATTGTTTTAAGCTCGGTTTGTAGTGAATTGTTACAACAGCCACAGAAAATGACTCCGGTCAGTGGCAGAGCCCAATTTCAGCCCTGGCTGCCTGCCTACAGGCCCCTACCCTGAGCCCCGCTGCTGCACCACCGTCTCTGCACGATGCCACCAAAGGTCATCTGGTTCATTCCCCTGCCTCCAGACAGAAGAGCCCATGTGAGTTGCATTGCTTCAGACCCTCACTGGCCAAGGGCGAATGCTATCCCACACTTGGCCTCTTCTACCCACAGGGCAGCATGAAAACACACCATGGGCTCACACCAGAAGTGTAAGCAGACCACCATTCAGGAGGAGTGAAATTATGTGTCATTTTTAGGAACTGTCACCCGACCATGTATGCCTGACCCGATGTGGGAGACAGGGAGGCACTAGAGCCACTGTACTGCTCTGAGATGGGATGTTATGGGAAACCAGACCTGCCTCTGTGTGGGCTTCCTGGGGGACGCCTGTAGGTAGGCACTGAAGGCTGGCCAGGGTTCCTCCAGCAGTCAGCCCAGCTGGTCATAGTGAAGCAGGGAGGGCTGAGGACTGGGGAGACCTCTCTGTGTACAGCCAAGCCTCTCCTGGCTGTGGGTGGACCACTCACAGGTCTCCCTAGAATGGAGAGAAGGCCCCTCAGCAGAGAGCAGAGTGTGGACGGGTTGCCTTGGGTCAGAGGACTTGGCTGGACACAGGCAGAGATGAACTGGGCTCTAACACCAAGACTTAGAAAAGAATCAGAGTAGAAAGCACCCCAAGTCCTGTCACCTGGGTCCCAGGGTGGGAAATGACAGGAGCTTCCTGTCTGGGTTTTGGCTTTTTCAGACACAGCAATGAGTTGGTGTAAGGCAGACTCTAGTCTCTGCCACCTGACTGCTCAAAACACTGCCTGGCTCTCCTGGCCTTGAGGACAGCTCTTCCTCTAATCTGTCACTCATGGTGTGTGTGCATGTGCGTGCGTGCGTGTGTGTGTGTGTGCATGTGTGTGTGATCTCATCCTACCTAGACTGAACCTCAAATCCATATGACTTTGCCCAAAGCACCCCCAGATCCCCCAGGCAACCCCAGCACACAGCAATACCAGAGAGATGAGTCAAGTGCATCGCTGGCCAAGGCATACCTGTTTGCAATGCCTGGTTGTTTCGGGCTGATGACTGAGCTGGTCCTCTGTGTGGGCAGAGGCAAAGGCAAGCGCTCCAGACCTGAGCTCAGCTGAACATCTTCAATCCTGTCATGTCATGGTCCCCAAACACCCACTCCCAGCCTCATGATTAAAATGCCAGCAAGGACTGCCCACATGGGTCATGGGGATTGCCTGAAACTTGCTGCCTGTCTTTAGATCCCAAGGAGTAAAAAAACTCTCAAAGAAAAGGGAACTAATGGTGGAGATATTTTCACAGATTTGTGCTATTAAATGCACACACACACACACACACACACACACACACACACACGCAAACATGCAGTCTGATTGCCCATTTGGATCTGCTAGAGAAACGTGGGAGGATTCTGTGAACAGATCCTGTGCACCCAGGAAGACAAAACGCTTCTCGGCGTGAACGTGAGGGCTCTCTGAATGTGACTGCGGTAAAATCTGGAGTTCAGTTCGGTTCCTTTTATTGAATACCGGCAGGGACACGTTCTGCAGTTTTTTAACAAAAACTAATTCGACATGCCCATATTTACTTTTTAGGCAACTTCTCAGGGATGCATTCCTATGTGGGGTACAGAGCAAAGGGAAACTGAATTACTGTGCCTTCGCTACTGTGTCACTGTGACCTCCTGCATTGTTGCAAGTGACCAGGATTTCTTTCTTTCTGAGAGCAGGGGCTGCATTACTGACCCCTCTTAAGTTTGCCTTTGCCCCTCCTGCCCTTTCCAGAGGTCCTGGCACAGAACTTTGCACACTGGGGACTTAGATGTTTGAATGGGTATAAAGATGTAAGCTGACAATGGGTACAGAATTCTCGTTTTGCAAGATGAGAAAGTTCTAGAGAAATGTTGCAAAACAACGTACATACAGGAAACACTACTGTACTGTATACTTAAAAATGTTTAAGGTGGTACATTTTATGTTTTTTTTTTTTACCACAATAAAAAAAAAATGTAATCAGTGAGAAAGTTCACAATTGCAAACGTGAAATCTATGTGTATTAGAAACACGTAGAAACTGCCAGCGGGCACGGGGTTTGTTTTTCGGGTGGTGAAAATGGTCTGGAATTAGAGAGCAGTGATGCTCGCACAACCGAGAAATACAGTAAAACCCACTCAGGTGCACACTTTAAAGTGGCAAGTTTTGTGTGGCGTGTGAACTACATCTTGATTAAAAGAATGCACGGAGAGCCTGTAGGTTTCCAGGCCTCGCTCTGGAGGTTGAGGTCTGCAAAGAGGCTGGGATCTGCAGTTTTGACAAACTTTCCAGGTGAGACTGAATTGGCCCTCGGGGACCGACATTGGGAAACCACTGCCCTGGGCACTGTGCTCACGGGGACCTTGCTGAAATGGGGACCTTGCTGAAACGAAGGTTCTGGGGTTGGGCCCGAGATTCGGCAATTCCTACATGTCCTCGTGTTGCTGATGCTACTGGTGGGTGTACCACACGTTGAATGGCAAGTGCACGGTCCTAAACTCCAAGGACCTAGGTCCCTTTCTCTCCCTCAGTGCCCCCCGAGCCCGCTAAGCGGCGCTGTTGAGGGCCAGCGGTACACTCCCACCCCCAGGCAGCCGCTAAGAGCCCAGCACAGGGCCTCACTGATGCTGACTGAGCCTCTTCCCTGGGGCAGCTGCCCTGGGGGACGCAAGCTGGCTCAGAGCCCCTAGACCTGGTCCTGCTGGGTGGAACCGGAACCTCACAGTCTCTTAGCCACTGCTCAGTGGACCGTCTGGCTAGGCTGGGGAGCTCCAGTGCCCCACCACCTGCCTGGCCCACCTGCCTCCCTGTCTTTATCTGCCCCACGTCCTGCCCAGGCCTGTGCAGAAACCTTAGGGCTGCTGCTGCTTCCCTGAGGGCTGCTAAGGCTGCCAAACAATGCCAGGTTGGTTAGATACCTGGAGGAGAAGCCCCATGGGGGAGGAGGAGCATGCTTTCACGGAGGCCACGCCCTTGGAGCGAGGCTGAAGTCAGGCTCAGAGCAAGAAAGAAGGCTGGCCTTCCCCCTCCTGCCTCACTGTTCTCCTCGGGCTGCGCCCACAGGCCGGCAGAAATGACATCTATTCCTGTGGCTGTCTTATCACTCTCAAGGAACTGTAAAATTCCCAAGGGGACAGAGACAGGGTCTTATTCAGCTCGACACCCCTGGGATGCCAGGCGAAGTCCTTGGCATCCACAGGGAGCTCGGGAACAGTGGCAGTATGGCTCAGAATGAAACCTAGAACCACTCTTGCCTCACAGAGTAAGAAATAGCTGTGAATGGGAGGCTGCCCCTTGGGTACAGCCCCTGCCCACAGTATCTGCCCACCCTAGAGAACACCCTGCTGATGATACTGCCGTGGCCTGCAAGTGGAATTCTCCCTGGATATGCACATGTCTCAGCAACCCCACGAGAAAGGCAGGAGCGAGCTGGAGAAGGAGAGAGAGCGTCCGCATGCAGAGAACAAATTCCACGCTGAGCCCCTCCAATTAGCCCCTGGAGTGAAGATCAGGCATGGGGCCCAGGTGGGCAGAAAGTGGGGGCCAGGAAGGAGCAGCCTGGACAGGAGAGTCCCTGAGCTGTCAGCATCCGTCTTGGTTACTTAGTCCCTCACTGAGCAGCTGTTTTCCTGAAGCCTCCTGCCCGCCCAGAGGTTAATGGGCGAGGTGGGGAATTGAGGGTGACCTTGGGGAGCCCCATCGGGCCAGCCCACCACACTCACAAACTAATCATACCGCTGAGAACCAGCAGCATGGATTCCGCTAATAGCAGAGCCAGCTGCCAGTCACAGGCCATCGCAGACGCCTGTGAGTGCAGCCAGCACCTGCCTTCCGGAGATGCTCTGTCTCTGAAGTCTGCAGAACAGCCACCCTTAGGTGCTGGTACCCAGTCCCGTAGGTGGTCTGAATGGGGGCCCCCCAGGGCCCAAAGACCCATGCACCTCTCTCATTCCACTGTAGCACTCCGACAGCTCTCCTCCACAGCCTGCAGCTTTTAAAGGCCCTGGTTTATATAACTGAAAGCTAACCAGTGTTCTCTGAGATACTCTGAAACTGCAAACGTTTTGTCAACACCTAATCAAAAGCAAGTTTTGCCTCCCCCAAAAGATGCCCACGTGTGAATGAACCGGAGGCCTCTTTCTTGGGAAGTGCTTTCTCCCTGGCTGAGCCCCAGCGACCTGCCTGCGGTCCCTGCAAGCGTGTGTGTGTGTGTGTGTGTGTGTGTGTGTGTGTGTGTGTGTGTGTGTCGGGGGGGGTGGGGAGAGGTGCAGTGAGAAGGGACACCTGGAGCTAATGTCAGAGCTGGGGGGTACTGACAAACCTCATGTCTTCCAGGATACTCAGTAGCTTGGCTTCTAGGGCATTTCTCTTCCAAAGAACCAGAGTAGGGTTTCCCAAGGTTTCGTTTGCCCAAGAATTCCCGGGGACCTTGCTACAATGCAGGTGCTGACTTGACAGGTCTGGGTGGCGTTTGAGAGTCTATGGTTCCAACGAGCAACCAGGTGATGACTGCGCTGCCTGTCCAAGGACCCGCCAGGAATCGGCACTGCTCTCGGCCCTGAATACCCTGCCACCCCCGTGTGGGGCCCAGAGGGTACACACAGCAGGGACTGACTGCAAAGGATATGAATGAACCAGAATCTTCACAGCCGCTCTCCGGACGGGGTGGAAGGGGCTGAGGACATACAAGGCGTTGGTGGCACTGAACCGGAAGATGGTCTTGCCTTTATTCAGCACGATGAAGGTCTGTGAACAGAGAGCTGCTTTAGGTTGGGGGCGGCAGCCCCTAGGCCATTGTGGAGACGGGTTTTGGGGGCAGCGGTTGGCTAAGAACCCGAAAACCCTGGCTGAGGGGCGGGGTGGGAGGAAGAGAAGGACGGAAGGACTGAGGGACTGAGGGATAGTAGGGGAGGCTTGAAGGCAGCCAGCATGTTTGGCAGGTCAGTGGGCCCTCACTGGGTCACCCATGGCTGGGTTGGGATGAGGTCAAGTTTAGAAGGAATGTAAGTTGGATTTAGTTGACCTTCAAAATCACAATCCCAGCAGGAAGGGGCCTCTCATGATCCTAGCTGAGCTGCCGTCACAGCAGAGGCCAGGACCCAGCTGATGCCCCCTCTTTCCTCTTCTCCCTTTGGACCCCTACCCGCCCTGCATGGCTTCCCCACAGGGCCCATGGGGGAGTGAGGAGCTAATGAGGGGGCTGGGCCTGCAGGGAAGACTAAGGGTGAGGAAGAGGCAGACCCCAGCCCAGCAGAGAGTAGGGTTCCTGGGACCCTGTCTCCTGGAGTCTAGGACTGATGTCAGCCCCAGTGCACAGTCCAAGGTGGACCCCTCCTTAAGCTTCCGGAAGCTGTCTACACAGCACGATGGCGCGTGGAGGGGACAACGTGCGCTGGAGGCTGAGCCGTGTGCACATCAAGTGGGTGTTTAGACACCCTTGAGGGCAGCAGGCAATGCCTCCTTCCCAGGTGTACAACGACACAGCTGGAGTGGCACAGCTCTGGGGTCTCACTTCTCCGAAGGTGGAGCTGAAGAGACAAGACTCTGTTTCATCTGGGCTGGGGAGACAAGCTGACCAGATATATCAGGACTGAAAGTTCTGCTTGGTGCCTATGTCACCCCATGGGGCTCCTGGCAGTGTGGCCAGGGGTCAGAAAGGAGAGACAGAAGGTTAGAGACCAGAATCATACTTGGGCCATGGTTCAAGTATTCCCAGTCACAAGGACAGAAGAGAATGTCCCTGACTCCTTCCAGGCTCAACTGCCACCGCCCCCCAAAAGCTCAGCCCAGCCCTGACTCCACCCTCCATGGGGTCCCCCTGCCATGACTCCTGCCTGCCCCAGCTAACTACATCCTACTCACCACTTTGAGTCACCATTGTCACCTTGACTCTCCACCAGCTGTGGCCTTAACTCCAAGCCCGATTCTTTCAGCTCTGACCAACCAGACCTAGACCCACCCACCCTGACTTGACCCCAACTTCCAGCCTCATTCGGACCCCAGCTGTGGCCCCAGCCCCCCACCTTAACCCCACCTGAATCACCTGAATCAGGGAGAAGCCGGACCAGGTTCAAGGTCTCCTCTCCCACTTGTGCCTATGGCCTGGGTGGGCTTCCCCTTCACCCACTCACGCTCACACCCACTCACACCTGCATGTGCACATGGAGACAATCGCGAAACACACCCACCCTCAGGCTTTTGGTCTCCTAAACGCAGAGTCAAGCACAGCTGTACACACACTCAGGTACCCAGTGACACAGTCACACACCCCTTACACTTGCCATGGACTCACCCTTGCCCTGTGAACGCAGACCCCATCTGCCCTCCAGTGCTTTCTCAGCCCTGGCCCTGACCACAGTAAGGTAGGCAGCCCCCATCCTTGGTACCTGGACTTCTGGGGGAAGGCCTCCCCCAAGTCCAAACCCACGTTCCTCCAAAGTGTGGGCAGCCAGGTTCGGGACCAGGCCTCTGCAGGAGCCCCACGTGCCTGCGGTCAGTCCTGAGAGGTGAGGCCAGGACAGGGGACCCAGACTGGAGAATTTACCTCCTGACTAGAAATCCATGCTGGGAGGAAGCCTGAGTCACCTCGACGAGTGGGCAAAAGCCACTCCTCTCCCTACACTCAGGAGGGACAATGGCAGAGCAACCCGCTCCCCATCCCTCTCAGATTCCGCACTGGCTCCTGTGGTCCCACTGCCAGCCTCCAAGGCCCAGAGAGTTGCCACTGTGGCCCCCAGCCTGGGCCACCCTGGCACAGCCCATGTCCAGAGAATTCTTGGGGGCAGGATGTGGGGGCTGGCTGCTGTCCCTAGGTGGGAGAGGGGATCACATTCTGTGCTCTGGGGTCCACATTCAGCTCAGGACAGGACTCAGGGCCCGACCGCCATGCACGCAGTCTGTGAGGATGGCGTGGAGACCTGCGGAGGTGAAGGCTAACCCCGGACGACCCCTTGAGCAGGCACTCCGCAAGGAGGCGAGGTCTCGGCTGTGGCTGCCCTCCCTCTCTTTCATAACACCAAACCATCTCAGGATGCATATTTCTGGCCTTTTATTCTAGAATTCCAAAATTAAGGTGCTTGGAATATAGATCACCAATGACTCACTCTCCCAAAGCCCAGGAGAGTCAGGCCCAAGCAGAGCTCAATATGGAGGCAAGGCCTTCTCCCCAATGGCTGCATCGACAAAGGAGCCGCACAGGAGCGTGTGCGGGGAGGTGGGCGACAGTCACCTTCTGGGTGCTGTAGTAGGGGTCCAGGTCCTCCAGGGGCTCCCCGAGGAGCTCTCGGGGCGGGTTGCCATACAGGTCGGGCAGCTTTTTGGAGGCCTGCAGGTCCAGCTGGGGCCGGGGAGCCTCCTCCTCGGGCAGCCCGTCACGACTCTCCTGCGATGTGGCCAAGCCTCGGGCTTGCTTCTCCGCCATGCGCTTCTCGATGGCTTCCAGGGACTCCCGGGTGAACCTGCGGAAGCTGCTGGTGCCCCGAGGTAACAGGAAGTCTGCCATCTTCTCATCCTGCTTCTGGGGCACAGGCTGTGCTCACGCTGCCTGCGGGGAAGCTGGAAGACACAGACAGCAGGCCTGATGCTACCTACGCCCAGGGCCGAGAGCCACCACCTTCCGGGGCTGGCTGTGCTAGTGGAGGGAAAGGCGTGGTTTGCAAAGATGCTCCCGGACCACGGGTTTCCCCCATCTCCACAGGCATACCTGGCGGACACCCGCCTGGGGAAAGCCCAGAGCCCACCAGGCCGTGGGGTACGCACGGGGACCTACAGGAGGGTCGCTCCTCCTTTTCCCACCCCAACGGTCACGCCCGAACACAAGTGGGCAAGAGGGATCGTGTCCTCAAAGCCCCTCATCCTGCCTCACTCAACACAGCAAGAAACACACCTGTTGGTCCCTTACCCAAGCCCACTTTGAGACACTTCTTACAACTGTGCTGACATACTCTGGGCTGAGAGGGATACTATATGGGGCAGAGATGGGGCCTATTATTTTTTTAAATTCAACTCTGTGGCAGAGCTCTTCCTGAACAAATGAATGACAGACTGGGTGATGGAGAATATGTGGGTAGCAGGCAAGGGTGTTAGGAGATGCCCAGTGCTGTCCCAAGCTTGTCCCTTCTATAGGAAACCTAGGGGCTCTGTGGAGGGTGATTGCAGGTTTCCCGGGCAACACTCACACTCCAGACTTTTTTTCCAGGTAGGGTGGTGGGGCCAGAGGGTGGGGTACACTCTGTCTGGTATCCCCACAGCCTGCATGGAAGAGGGGGCCCAGACTTCACTTGGGGCCTGGAGGTGCCAACACTTGGCAACAGATGGGGCACCTGTGTCTGCCCAACGAGACCCAGGAAAGTTCTGTGGGTTTTTTAAAACAGCTCAGTAACAACTTTGGCGTCGTCATCCAGATGCTGGTGCCCTGGCGTACACAGCTGCAGCAGAGCGCTGCTGAGAGCATCTCGATGAAATCCGGAAGGTGAGGCATCTTTCCAAAGAAAGGAAACGCCGATGGAGCATCTCGGGCACCTCCCGCCCCCACGCGCTCCCCTCCTCCCAACTCTGAACAAACCAGGGCTGATCCCAAGTGACAGCAGAACCGGAAGGTGCGGGCCACTCAGCCACTAGGACATCCAGCCGGCACATGAGTGTGACGCCAGACCGGGAGAATGTGGCCCCGGGTGGCCTCAAACAATCCAGGACCTGGTGTGAACACTCTCTGCCCCATGACACAGAGGCTGAACAATGTGCTCCCCACTGCCCCATCAAAACAGGATGTGGTAGACCCAGCTCCTGACTTGGGACACCACCGGGAGGCAGTGTCACTAATTACATCAAACCCAGGAATGGCTGGGCACCAGCTCAAGAGGAAAGGATGGACACCTGTTGGATACCTCTGCCAGGACAGAATTCCTTTCCATCAACCGAGGGCCAGCTTGGCCTTGATCTTACTCTCGCAAACACATGTCACCAATGACCCCGATGAGCTGTTGCCGCACAGACCCCAGCACACAGCTCTCAAAGGGCCTGGCTCCAACCACTGTGGATTGCTGTAAATTAGGCACCTGGCCAGCTGACAGGTAAACAGCGAGTAAACACAACACAGGCAGTCCTCAAAAGGGCGCCTCGGGTCCTGGGGGAGGTGCAGCCAGGAATGCGTGAGGACAGAGGGCAGGCGGGAGGCGGGAGGTCCCAGGACCCAGCCATCCTTCAGTGTCTTGTTCTTCCCTTTCATTCAAGTAAAGTTCAATGAACATCTTTGTTAAAAATAGCAGGTGAGGGAGTGGGTTCTCATTTTATATAAAAGCACGTCCCTGTCTACTTTCCATCTTGGAGTGAACAAAGAAAGGCATCTATAATACTCGTCACCCAATGTGAATGATGATTTTTTTTTTTTTCCTTTAGCTGTTGGAAATTGAGTAATTTTAAACTTTTTTTCTTTGTATTTTTCTTCCATGCTTGAATTATTTATGATGATCTGGTATTATTCTTACGAAAACAATAAATTCATTATTCTTTTTATTAAAAAAAAAAAAAGCCAGCCTGGATGACAGCAGCCCCTCTCAGGGTGTCCTCTCCACTGAACAATCACTAGTCCCTTGAACAATCAGGAAGCCTCCTTCTTTTTTTTTTTATTTTTGCTTGGAATTATTTCCTAAAAATAGTGTCTCTATGTCTCACGGTATCCGTCTGTGTCCACACGCCTGCAGAGGTTCTGGAGATGTGTGTATGCCATGGACCTGTGGGGGTTCACCGGCACACGACAGTGTGTGTGTGTGTGTGTGTGTGTGTGTGCGCACGCGCATGTGTGTACGAGCGTATTTGTGCGAGCTCGCACCTGCTTATACATCTGTTCTAGTTTACAAGTCGTATTGAAATCAACTTCATGCAGATTGGTCCACCAACTGAACACACCTGGTAACCAGTGTCCTAGTTAAGAACGAAACGGCTCCCAGCCCCTCAGACTGGGGTTCTCCTGCAGTGACTAATTAGCTACCCTCCCTCACCAAGGATAAGGACTCTCCTGACTGCTAACAGCACAGATTAGCTTCGCTTGTCTGTGCAGTCCAGGGGCTTCTAACAGACCTCTTGGAGGGGGGGGGACGGGGAAAGGATTCGGGGAGAAATCACATTCCCATTAACCTCTAACTCAGTCTAGCATCTCCTTCAATCATAAACACAGAGAGCAAAACAGAATGTTTGTAGTGCCCGGGACCAACAGGAACCGCAGATATTTCCCTGTCCCATTACGGGTCCGGCAGGTAGCTAGAATATCACTCACGCTCTTCGCTACTTCAAAATTACAATGCTTATTAGACCAGCTGCTGGATCTTATTATTGAATATGTTAATAAAGAGGCCCTGTTGATGAGGTCTTAGGATGGGTCTTGTCCCAGCTGGCCCCCAGCAGTGCATTCATACTTGGGGTTGAGTGGTTTCTGAAACCAGATTCCAGATGAAGTTCCCAGTTTCCTCGTCAGCTAGGCAGCCTCAGGTTCCAAAGTAAACTGGCCAGGAGTGTCTTTTGTCTCTGGGTCCCGCAGGTGGCTCCTGGTGGGCGGGCAGCAGAGGATCCCTTTTCTCTCTTGTTCTCGGCTGCCTGCACCTGGCACCGGCCCTGCCCTTCCTTCAGTGGCCCAGGGCCCACGCCCTGCTGTGGCTGCTGTGGCTGAGACTGGCTGAGCTCTGGCTGTGAGGTTTCCGGTGATGCCAGGGGAAAGGGTCGGGGCGGGGGGTGGTTAGGGGTGGCCTGAGGATGCTCCAGGCTCAGGCCCAGCCATACCCCTCAGACCTAGGAGGTCAGACTCCAACTCACTGGGGAGGACCCCCCTCCATCTGAGGAAGAGCAGGAGGTGTCCCTTGCATAGCTCCAACATGTGGGGGATGGACCTGATTTGATTCGAAGACCACAGCTACTCTTCAGGACATCTTTTCTGTCTGCACCACAGCCACCCAGCTCCTTCCCAGGCTGGGATGGCTTCTTCCAGCTGACCACTCTTCCTGGGCCAGTTTTCCCTGTCCTGTCAGCTTCCCTCGAGCTCTAGGGCCCCCCAACTCCATCTTGTCCAAAGTTCATCAGCTTCTGTTTACCAGGTACATTTCTCTCTAAGTTCTGCTGGCTCCCAAGAATTAACGGAAGCAAACTGTGAACTTCTCTTTCCAAACTGATTCCTCCTAATATGCTTTTCTCTGACACTGGCCACAACCCTCTACCCCTACCAAACACCATGGCCACTGTGCCACTGCCCGGGGACAGGCCTCCTCGGCCTAGCTGGGACCACGCTGATCCCACTGCCATCCGCATCCTCCCTCTTTCCTTCCGGTCCCCACATGCACCTCCCTCCACTCGCTGGCTCAGACATTCCCAAACACTCCCCCTGCCCTGCATGATGGCAGAGTCACCTCAGGCTCGCCTCACGACCCCAGCTGCTCCAGGACCCCTTCTCTGACAGCCCACCCACATCGACCTCCCTCCTCTGGGCTGGGAGGCCGAGCCCTGGCTGCAGCCCTTGCCCTCTTCCTAGCCTGGGCTGTCCTCTGACAGTGCATGGGGGTGAGACTGGTCTCCCCAAGCAGCCTGAATGCTTCTTCTTAGGAAAGGGCTGGGTCCCCCCTCCTCTGAGTCACTGGCCTGTAAATATTCACATCAGGGTATTCACATCAGGGCAGACATGACATGAGGGGAGAATATTAACTGTTCACACCAGAAACCAGAACCCCGCCTTCCCGCCGCCCCACCCATACTGCCACCTTTCTGTCTCTTCCCGAAGGAAGATTTTTCTGAACACACAGGGCACACAGCTGGTGCTCAACCAACCAATGGTGGTTACAATGCCACGACCTGGAACATGACAGCCTGGCAGCCCTGAGTGCAGCAGTGGGTACTGTCGAGGTGGAGGGATGCTCAGGCCTCCCCTAGTTCAAGCACTAAAATTCCTGCCTCCAGGGATGAGCTTCAGTCTGGGACAAACCAAGGCACTCGGTCATCCCAGCAGTGAGGAGGGGCCTGACTCCAGCCTAACCCCTCCTTGTGGCCCCTTCCTGCCCACTCCCCTTGTGGATCCCGGAGGAGGCAGGCACAGGCCAGCAACCTGAGTCACGTCTGGCATTCTGGTCGCCTTGGAGTCAGAGCCTCAGGAACACAGCAGGCAGAGAATATTCTTTGCCATGTAAATTTATGCAAAGCGCTCTGTGGAAGTGGTTCCCAGGCTTCCTAGAAAATCTCATGGCATGATTCCTCAGCTGCATGCCCCTCTCCTGCCTTGCAGTCTTGGGCGGGCCCTTAGGCTGGAGCACCCACGATTCTGGGCGCTCACTCCACCTATGCCCTGGCCCCTTGGCACTGCCTTCTGCTTCACCTTCCAGGAGAAGGTGTGGGTGCCATACAGGCAGGGGCTCGCCCCTACGGGTGGGCATAAGGGCACCGGGAGCGACTTCAGTTCTTCGTTGAGAACACATTAAAACTAATTAACACTTCAACCAGTGGACTCCGCTTATTATGGGAATGATTCACTGAACATTTAATCAGAACCCATTGTGTACAGGGTCCCACAAATGACATCGTAGAATACTTTTCTTCCCAAGGTGATGGACCCCAAATCCACAGGCGATGGCAGGGAAATGAAGGAAAGTCATCAGCAAAGAGTCTCTGTAGTGGCTCATAAGGGAATTTCCGCTCAGGCTTGCTGAGACTGGCAATGAGGACATGCCCCGGGCCACAGACCCCAGCCCTGTGTCCAGCTCTGCTCCCCTTCCCTCCAGCCCCCCTTCTTGAGGGTTCCTATTCCTATGCGGGATAGGAAAGTGGTTAGAGCCATGGCTTGGAAGAGAGACTGCTTGTGTATCTGCGTCCTGGCCACCTGTCATGTGTTCTTGGGCAAGTTAATTGATGGTTCTCTACCTCAGTTTCCCCAGCTGTAAAATGAGGTTAATAACAGACCTTATTGCACAGGGTGGTTTGAAGGCATAAATGTATTAATACTTGTACCCACTGGGCACACAGGAAGTGTTCAATGAATGGCACTTGTCATTATTGCTGTGGTTATTGTTGTCATTATTTGCCTCGTAGGAGAGCCAGCTCAGAGGGCCTTTGAAAAGCCGTCCTTGCTGCCCACACCAGCCCTCTCGGCCTGGCTGGTCCTTCCCGTGTCTGCGTGCCTGGCACACTGGCATTCCCATACAGGCTTCCTGTGAGGCACAGTAATTTACTTCCACACCTGCCTCTCCCTTCAGCTGTGTCCCGAGCTCCCCAAGCATGGCGCCTACAAGAGTCTGGTGAATGAAGGAATGAATGAATGAGTACCAGATTAACCCAGTCACAAACCCACACTGTGATCTTGGACAACTCACAGTCCCCCTCCCCACTTTCCGGACCTGTTTCTGAAACCACGAGCTGAGGCAGGTCATCCCAGCAGTCTCACATGCTTGTTATGTGCCAGTGCTGTGCCGAGTGTGTTCTAAGTGTGTTTGTGGATCTCCTTGTTTTATTCTTGCAACAGTCCTGTGGGGTGGACAGGGGAGGAGCGGCTATCTTCATTTCACAGACGGGAAATCTGATGCATAGAGGTTAAGTAAGCAAGCCCCAGTCTGTCTGCAGCCAGGCCTGCGAGCCTAACTACTGCACTACACGGCTTCCCACAGAGGGTGCAGAGGGCCGGGAGGAAGGGTCATGGCCTACCAGGGGGCTGCCCACCTGGACAGAGAGTGTCTGAGATCCCCACTTCAAAACTACAGCTAGGAGGCTGGTTCTCTCTCTACGCAGCCTGGCCAGGCAGGCCCGCCTGTGCCCACACGTGGGCAGATGCTTCCAGGGAGACTGGGCTGATTTCCGCGTGTGCCCAGAGCATCAGCAGCTTCCCCGACAGAAATGATTCTCCAGCAGAACCTGGGTAGAAGTGCCCTGTCCCACAGGGCAGTCTCCCCCTAACGAGCACTTGGAATGTGGCTGGTGCCAATCCCAAGTGCTGTTGGTTGGATGTGCAGGTGTAAATCCACACTGATTCTGAAGGCTTGGTATGGTAAAGGATGTCAACTATGTCATGAATAACTTTCAAATAATGACTACAATTTAAACCGATAATATTTTGGATGTACCGGAATAAAGAAAATTAGGCTAAAATTAATTTAACCTGGTTCTTTTTACTCTGTAAAGTGTGGCTACTGAAAATTTAAAATTGCAGGTGTGACTTGCACATTAGCTCGCATTCTATCTCTATTGTTTGGTGCTGCCATCCAGTTCCATCCACCATGCCCTAAACCCTTCCAGAACTGCACCTGCTTGGGGGTTGGGTGGCCCGCAAGTCCCGGGGGTGGGGACTGAAAGGAGGGGAAATGAAGGGGGAGAAGGGGCGGGGTATGGGCAGGAGACTTGTCCTCAGCTGATGAGAAAGTGGCCACCCCGGTTTCCAGCTGTGGCTGTGGGTAGTTGTACAGGCTCAAGCCACAGGTTGGGATGGTGGGGGTAGGGGAAAGGGAAAGGGGCATGGGGGAGGGGGAAGGGGGAGGGTTTGACAGCCCGTTTCAGACCAGCGCTCCCACCCAGTCAATTATCTGCACAATCCTGGCTTTCTCGGGGTAACGGCTTGGACAAAGGCTCCGCAGGGGTGCCAGCTGGTGCTCGTGCCCTGTGCATTCAGGTCCTTGCTCCCAGATCAAAGGCACATTGGCACGTCCTCGTGCGGGTCTCCGCTCCCTGCAGCTCCACTCCTTTGAGGCTGCACAGGCATTAACCCTGTCCAGTCCGGAGCCCAATCCTCAGGAAAGGGGGATCCTGAGGGGCTTCCCTTCTCTAGTCCCCACCTGCGCGACCCACCAACGTGGGGAAGTCCTGCAGAATCACCACCATCCATGTCGGAGGCGCACACGCCCACCCCAGAAGCTGGGGATGCCCTCATTTACATACATTTGCATCTCATGTATTCCAACACGGAGGCTGAAGCCGAGGTGAATTCAGCTGACAGGAAAATCCCACCCGCTTGCTCTGTGGATGTGATTCCCCAGGCAGGGATGAACCCAGGGGTCCCGGCTGGAGACCAGGCCCCACTCCAGAGTGGGAGCGGAGCGGGGCACTGGTATATAGGGCAGGGTACCTTTGGCCTGATCCCTGGATTCAGCCCAAGTCCCCTGCTTTTTCATCCTTCCTTCTCCACAGTAAGGACGCGGTCGGGGGTGTGTTAGTGGCTCACTCATCTCACCAAGTGTTCACTGGTGTTTTGGTGCCAGGCCCGGGGAACTGCAAACTCCTCAGGTCATTCAGGGACCCCTCTGCAGGACGCATGGCTCCCCTTTCTCCCCAAGCCTGAGTCTTCCTTGTCACTCCCTTTACTGCTTCATGCATAAGGGATCTATAATGATGTGCTGAGTAGCACTGGGCTGTCAGTCAAGGCCCAACACTACTGCCCCTGGGCCCTGGGTCTCCACGATGTGGACCCGATGATCTGCAGTCATCCCCCCCTTATTCTCAGGGTATACATTCCAAGATCCCCAGTGGATGCCTGAAACCATGAATAGTGCCAGATCCTGTATATAGGATGTGTTTTCCTAGACATGTACACTTATGATAAAGTTTAATTTATAATTAAGCACAGTAACCAATTAACAATAACTACTAATGAAATAGAATATAACAACATGCTATAATAAAAGTTATGTGAACGTGGTCTCTCTCTCTCTCTCTCTCTGATAACTGGTCTGATAACGCAGACAGCTACTAAGCGTGTACAGCGTGGGGACACTGGACAAAGGGATGATTCACATTCCAGGTGGGACAGAGAGGAATGGTGAGAGATTTTATCACGTTACTCAGACTGGTGCATAATTTAAAACTTACGAATTGTTTATTTCTGGAATTTTCCATTTAATATTTTCGGGCTATGTTTGACTGAGGGTAACGGAAACCACAGGAAGTGAAAACACGGATGATGGGGGATTACTACTCCAAACCCTAGACCATCTACACCCACATAGTACACACAATTGGGCCAGAAAGGTGCCTACTTGTGGCCCAGGAAACACCGTTCCTGGCACTCAGGTACCCACGACACAGCATCCTAAGCCTCCCTCTAGCTCATTTTTTTCCAACTCATTTTTCTCAATACCTGGGCTGAAAAAGGGCTTCGTTGGGGAACTGTGCAAGGATGCCATGGCAACCGAGGTGTTTATGGGGCACTACTGTGTGCCTTGAGAGAGACAGAAATGCTTCCAGAGAAACCTGGGAGGCCTACACTATAGGGTCTCTTCACCCCCACATGGAGATAAACCAATTCACCAATACACAAAATCCATGCCACAAAAAGTGTCTAAAAGGCTAGCCAAACGTGCAGCCCTTCTATCGTTAATACTCTTTTAAATTGGGGAATAATATGCATACAAGAAAATGCACAGATTTTAGGGGTGCAGCTGGGTGAGTTTTAACAAAAGTATATACCTGTGTAATCATTACCTGTGTAATTATTACTCCAACTGAGAAAGTAAACATTCCCATCAACCCAGAAAGTTTCCTACTGTCCCTTTCTAGTCAACTCTTCTCATTTCCATCACTGCCGGTTAGTTTCGCCTTTTCTAGAGCTTCACATAGATGGGATTATACTACATGGGCTCTCGTGAACATAATACTTCTGAGATTTTTACTTTGTATCTGTTGGTAAGTGCCATCTAAGTTACCTGCGTGATGCACTGTGAACACAAGTGACCCAGCTGGGGACAAGTCCTTAATTCAATCATAAAAGGAGAGGGCTGGAAGGGACCCAAAGTCCAGCTATCTCTGGGCATGGTCGGCCCCAAGGGATCCTTCAGGAGTTTTTTCTCTCTTTCTCTCAGACATTTCCTGAAACAGAAGCTCAGTAATTATACATCTAATAGGCACCCAGGCCCAGCGAGCTAGAGCTAGCGGGGGCTTTCCCGGGGTTTCCAGTTTCACTAGCAAGTGGCTGCTGCTTTATTTCCCTGGCAGGCAGTCTGTGCTGTGTCTGACCCAGTATGGTGGGCCCTGGGCCTTCTACTCAAGTCTGGCTGTGGTAGTCAGGCCTGTCCTTTGGTTCGCCTGCACTCCCACACCAGTTAGGGGTCCCTTGGGTGGGCGTGGGCCCAGCAGGGTATGGACTCAGGGCTGGGATCTTCCCCGGAACAGGCCCAGAGGCAGGCAGCAGCACCGGGCAGCCGAGGGCGGGCACTTGGGCTTCGAGGAGCTCGTTTAGACCACTTTTTGGCTATCGGCCCGGGTCGATGAGGCTGGGGCTTTGATGGCCAGGCAGGAGGTATTGATTGGGCTAGTCTTGGCTCTCCCATGGTCTGATTTTTCCCTCATCTTAGATTGCCCAGGGCACCTCCTGGCCCAGCCTGGATGGTGGGGATGGCTAAGGTAGCCTGAGAACTGGTTTGGTGCCTCCAGCCACATTACCTCTTCCTGCCCTGCTATTCCCCTGAAAACTGCCTCTTGAGCCACTCTTGTCCTTCACACAGGCCTTCGAGGAATCGATACCCACCAGAAAGGTGTTACCACCCTCCTGGTGCCAGAAAGAGCCTTTCTCCTGTTCAAAATCCATTCCCAGAAAGCACAGGGGCTGCCTGGGTAAGACCTGGGTGGAACCAGAAAGACACGGGCTTTGAGTTCGGGCCCCCTGCACCCCTGGGTGACCTGGAGCCCAGGGAGTGACTAGCAAGCACCAGCCCTCAGCCTCCCAGGGCTGTAAGAGGGGAATGAAAGCCCTTGGAGATGACAACAGCAGAATCTCCAAGTGGGTGAGAGACCTTCCTCAGCCCACACAGATGCCGTGAGAGCAGCTCTGTCCTTCCACTCTGTTAAGGTGCCTGTGGGGACTCAAGTTTCCACTGCCTCCCTGGGAGATTTAATCAGGAGAAAAAAAAAAACTGAAGTGGACAGAAACAGAGAGAAGTCCAGCCTCGGTGCAAAAAAAAGTCCCTTCTCACAGCAGCCCCGCAGACATAGTCTGATCCTTTCTACCTCTCCGAATTCCGTGCATCTTCCATGGCTGGGCTCCCATCCCACCTCCTCGAGGCAGCCTCCCTTGCATGGTCAGGGCCACACTGACCTCTCACCAGGGAGGCTGAGCTCCTGACTCCAACCTTACATTTTCTCTATTCCAGGCAGATCTCGTTCTGGCCCATGGGATGAACCCAGGCGGCCCTGAGGGTCCTTGGTATCTCTGCCTGCCCAGAGTAGTAAACAGAGCAAGGAATGGATAAGAGACTGATGAATTGTCCCATTGGACTCTGGCTTCAACGATCACAACTAAATTTTTCCGTTGGGCTTGGGGCACACCAGATACCCCTCCGGGAAATGAAGCTGGAGATGGGAAGGCTGTGGGCACCCATCTCCCCAGCCCATGGCTGTGACTCTGCAGGGGTGAGGTGAGGTGGCCCGGCAGGCAGGGGCCAAGTTTTCAAAGAGTCCATGAATCAGATGGCTCCAGTGTGCCAGCCTTCGTGCCTGCCCCCTCAAAGCCTGGTCCTGGACTTTCTCCCCCATTTGAGGGTCCCAGGCCCCAGAAATTGACACAGGGTCTCTATAAATAGCACCCATTCCATATTGATCATCTTAAAAAGACACGGTATGTTCTAGGCCCACAGAGAGGAGAGTTGTGTCTAAATATAGTCTCATCCCCAAGAACTGCTGCCAGCCAGAGGCGAGTGATGGAAGCTGTGCATAACCAAAGGGGCAGTCCGAAGGGGCCGATGACAGAGAGGGTGGGAGTAGAAATGAAGGCAAGGAGCCTCTGCATCCCTACCCCATTTCCTCTGCTCCAGCCACAGCAGCCAACCCGCCTCCGGAGCTGGGCCCTGCCTCAGGGCCTTTGCACTTGCAGTTCTCTTTACAAGACATTCTTTCCCCCAGACAGCCTCAGGATTGGTTCTCTCTTGTTATCCAGGCCTCAGTTCAGTCTCCTTCTTCAAGGCCCTCCTAGACTGGCCAGTCTAGAGTCACTCTCGGCTCTCCATCACACCATCCTGTTTTATTTCCTTCATCGTACTGGTCACTATCTAAAATCACCTTTTGTGTCTATTTGTTGAGTGGTATCAAGCCTGTCTCTCCCCAACAGTATATCAACTTCATGAGCGCAGTTATTGTATCTGAACTGTACACCTTCTAGAATCTTCCATGGCACAGACGAGGTGCTGAATGTCCTCCCTGGGTTTCCCCCTGCCATCTCAGGTTGAGCTCTGCCTCAGAATTCCACCTCAGGCCAGCCTGGGCTGGCAGAAGGCAGTGGGCATCCAGTCCCAGGCTCACTCCACAGCCCTGGCCACCCCTGTGACTGCTCTGCTCCCCGCAGTGTCCAGCCTCTGTCGACAGGCTGCCCCCTGGCTTCACCTTCTCTCTCTGCCTCCTTGTGGATTTAGCCACAGGACTTTTTACCCCAGCCCCTCCACTCCTGTATATCTGGTCTATATGACCTCATTTTGTCCCCAAAACACTGCTTTCTGGAACATTTTTCTGTCCTCGGAGCAAGATCTCCCTCCCTTTCATGCCCCTTCACCTCGGCAGGAACCGCTGCCATCGAAATCTCCTTCTCAGAGATTCACAGGAAGAGTCATTTACCCAGGGCCTTTCTGACTTGCCTACTGGACAAATCAGAGCAACTGAGACCCCAGGGGCACAATTTTAACTCCCAGACCTCCAGCCCCTCTCAGTGAGGGAAAGGCATTTTACCCATAAGCACCCGGACACGGGTGCTCTACATGGACACACATGCCTGCAGTGTCCACTTCAGGCTCTCCCTCCAACCCTCCCTCGACCCCAGCCCTTGCCAGCTCCCCTCTATCTCTCTCATCCCTCTTAAACCATCAAACTCTCTGAAAGAGCTGTCTACACATGCTGTCTCCACGTCCTCACCTCTTGCTCACTCCTCAGCCCGCTCCAAACTAACTTCCATTCTCCCTTCATTCACTCATTCATTCACTCATTCATTAAATGATCCACGTGGGCCGGCTACCACATTCTGTGGGTGCTAAGGGGGAAATTTCTGTTGCCAAAGTCACCAGCACCCTCACTGTGGAACAGTCTAATGGACACTCATTTTCAAATTATGCATTAAAAAAAAATTATCCTTAAACTTCTCAGAACGTATCTCCTTAACTCTCTCATGCGCCCTCCTTGCTTTGCGACACCTCCCACTCCAAGCTCTCCTCCCACATCTCTGACTGCTCCTTCCCAGCCTCCTTGCAGACTTCCCAGCCTCCTCGATGGCTGGAGTGGACGCCACCCTCTTTTCCACACTCAGATCACCTGGCTGCTTTCAAAACTGCTGATGCCCAGGACTCACCCCAAAGTCAAATGAATTAGAATCTCTGGGGTGGAGTCTGGGCATAATAAGTTAGTTCTGTTTTCTTAAAGCTTTCCTAGTGATGTTAATGTCACCAGGGTCAAGAACCTTGCTGGACAATCTCATTCACTGCCATGGCTCCAATGACTAGTCTCTGTGGATGGTTCCATGTTTCCATCTCCTGCCCAGTCCCCCTTCCTGAATGCTGGACCCTTCCCTCCAACTGATGGTTGGATGTTGGCATCTCTCCCTGGAAGTATCACAGATCAGAACCCTGAAGCATCCGTCACTTCTCCTTTGCTCTTCATCAAGCTTGCCTACCCAAACTTCACTTGCCCATTCCCCCTCCCACAGTGTGACACATGGTAGTGACCCCAACTTAAAGGGCAATCAAAGTTGGGAACAGGAGAGTGGCATATCCTTTAACAGAGAAAAAAGTTGGAATGCCACAGGTTCTATTACCTGTGGTAACCTGCCTATCCCTCTCCTTCAACTGAATGACTTTTGACAGCACCCAGGGTCTGCACCGGACAGGAAGTATACCTCGGAGCAGATATACTGACACCTGGGCCCAAACTCAAGTCCTGCTACTTAGTAGATGTGTGACAGCGCACAAGTTACTTAACTTTACTGGGTTTTCAGTTTCACCATCTGAAAAATGGTTTTTATCATGGTCTTTACCTCCAGGGTTGATGCAAAGATTCAGTGAGATGAGCCTTATAAAGCGCTTAGTGCTCTGGCTGGCCAGTAGACAGCACTCAGTGAATGTTAGCTATTTTTAGTACCATTACTGAGGATAAATTCCCAATTCCTGAGCAGAGCTCACAAGGGGCCCTGGGATTGTGACCTTGGCTTCTCTCTTTCACATCATGGGACCTAATGGGTCTCTGAGCTAACAATTGCGCTGTTTCACTTCTCTGTGTACTGCTGGCACATGCTGGTTCTGATGGCTGGATTGTACCTTCTCCACCTAGAAAACTCCTATTCAGCCTTCAAAACCCAGGTGGAAGGTTATATTGGTTAGACAGATACCCTTGACTCTCCTGGCCAAAAGTAATCACTCCTTTTTCAAATGGGCCATGCACACCTTTCCAATAACCTTCCCAAGGGTCAGTAGGAACTAGCCTCCTGTGGACAGAACAGAGACTGCCATTGACCAGTGTCCCAAATTGCCCCCAGGACTCCCTTCTCCTTGGATTGCCTGGACACCAGCCTCCCCTGCTCCCAGCTGCTTGGTGCTTCCCACCACTCCTCTGAGCTTGATCTTCATGCGGAGTGAGTCAATCCTGGAATTTTTCCAGAGGGCCTTCGATTACCACACAGGGACGGGGCCAAGCACCCTGGGGGCACAGCAGCTGCCCATGCCACACTGGGCTGAATGCTCATCTTTGGCACCCTAGGGCTGGTTCCCCTTCTGCTCAGAGATCCTCCTTGGTCAATCCTAGGTCAACATGGCCCCCAGGAAGTAGATCTCAAGGAATCTTCACTCTGAGTGATGCCCCCAGATCCCCTGACTGTCTAGGTGACCTTGTATAAGTCCTTGACCCACTCTCAGACTCAGTTTCACCCTGCACAATGTGGGGGTGATGATAGGCTTAGATTAAGAGCTCAAAGAGGCTCATTTCTGTATGCAGTTGGACATTCTAGCATAAAATCTGTGTTCCACATGGCTGTGCCCTGATCGTCCCCTCCCCATCCTTGTAACTGCAGCTTGGCTTGAGCTACGAGCCTATGCCACCCTCATTCCACCTTCCAGTTCCATTATCTCCCACTCAGGTGCACCTGCCCAATTCTAACTGGGAGTAGCTGAGGGTTAGAGGTGAGGGAGCAGCAAGGACCTGGGTCACAGTGTCCTCAGCCTCTGCTGCTCAGGGTCCCACTGTATCTTATGAGGGAATGGTGGGCATCAGGGAGAGGTCCGAGGTGCTGTGGCATGGTGGGTCATACGGTGTGCCTGCCTTTATGGTGTTTGCAGTCCAGGCTCACCAGGGCTTGGAGTCTCAGCAGGAGGTAAGGTGACAGCTGGGGGAAGGGAATGCCAGCCTAGGATCCCAAGAGGAGATTGATCCCTCCACTCCAGGTTGGTCTCAAGGAACTAAGGAGAGAGGCTCAACTCCTGCCATAGCCTCAGCCATGGCTTCCTGATTCGGCTCTGCGCTAGCCTCCAACAGGTGTTTCACGACCGGCCAGGGCCTTGTCCCCAGCACTCCCCCCACCGCTACCACTCCCCACACCTCCAGCCCCTACAAGGCGAGGCACCTCCACTGCCTCCCACGGCGCCACCAAAGATGATCAAATAACACAGAGGACGAGAGCCGCCTCCCGTCAGGGCGCGTGGCTCTGCCCAGGTCGGAGCCGGGAAGGCAGAGAACTCGCCCCAGTCCCAGCGCACAGAGCTCTCCCTTGGTGAGAGCTCACACAGGTCTCTCCGCCTTCAGGGCGCACAGAGACCAGAAGCCGCCTCGTTAGGGCGTCAGAGGGCACAGAGATCTCTTGGTGGTCGGAGCGCGCAGAGACAGAACACACACGTAGATCCGTCCCCACTCAGGGCGCACAGAGATATGTCCCTGGTCTGGACGGGCAGAGATCTCGTCCCGGAGAGGACACCCCGGGCGGACGGCTCCGCTCGGCCCATAGCGAGAGGATGCCCGGCCCCCTCCCCCATTCCCAGCCCTGCTCCGTCAGACCACCGGCTCTCCGGAACCACACTCGCTGCAAGCCTAGCCGCCGCTCTGACCTTGGGGTCTCCGGCCTCGGGAATCCGGGCACCAATCCCAAAGCCTCCCGGAGCCTGCACCGGGGTCGGCGGGCAAGCCGCGGCCGCAGCTCCCCCTCCCCCGGCCCTCGACAGCGCACAGGGAAACCCGGAAGGAAAGGGAAGGGGAGGGGGCTCGCGGCGATTAGAGACGCCCACCCCCGGGGGATTCCCTCCAGCCGGGCGGATCCGTGCCCTTTCTCCTCCTCCCACCCTCGGGGACAGTGATGGGGGAGGGAGCTGCCGGGCGGACCCCGGGCAGCGGAGGGAGCGCGCAGGGGCTGCAGGCTCCGACCCTCGGGGAGGAAAGTTGGGCGGCGGCAGGCGCAGGGGGCTCGGGCCGCGCCGGGGCTGCCTGGCGCGGGGGCGCTCGCTCACCTGCTCGTCCCCCGGCCGGGGCCCCGGGATGGGCAGCTGCGGCTCGGCGCGGACGCGGCTCGGCGCGGGGCTCGCGGCGCTGGGCACTAGCTCAGCGGCCCCGGGGGCGCGATCCCCGCATCCCACTGGCGCCGCCGCCGTCTCGGCTCCGTCGCTCGGCTCGGGCTCCGGGGCTCGGCGGGCGGCGCGGGCAAGGGCTGGGGGCGGGGTCGGGGGCGGGCCCCGCCTAGGCTCGGCCTGGGGCTTGGGGCCCCGGGCTGGCTCCGCCCCAGAGCGACGCGCCCCGGGCTCCGCACGTGGCGCTCCGCCGGCTCGGAGGGAGAATACCTCGGCCCCGCGCCGAGCAGGGGCGCACACCCCCACACTGACCCTGGGGCGCCTCGCCGCAGACAGCCGCCCACGAGGACAGGAAAAGACACAGGCGGACACCAGCACACGCAAGGGTACACCCACACCGACCTGGGGATGCTTCGCCACAGAGAGCCACCCACGCGGACACGGACAGGCACACACACACACACCCTGGCCAGCGTACACACACAGATCCTCAGTGACTTGGGGACCCTACACTGAACACCCTTCCCCACGGACATTAACTGACACACACCCTGACACACACAGACATCCATGCTGAGATGAGCATACCCAACATGCGCACGCCTGCACACTGAGACAGACACACATCGACACACAGACACCCACATGGACACAGGCAGACACATCATTGACACACACTGTCACTGAGGCAGACACTCTGACAAACTCAGTGACATCCGCATGACTCAGAGGTACGTATCTACTGACACACTGACACAGAGACGCACACCAAGAACCATATTCTTCCAGAGACACGCGCACAGACAACACACACGTCTGCACGATGGTAGACACCTGTACTGACACATAGACACACAGGTGCTGACAGAAACACACACCCTGACCAGAAACAAGGACTGGAAGAACACACACAGAAACCTTCACGCTTACACACACACACATACTCACATTCACCCTTTTGAGCTACCTACAACCCACACCTTGACACATGGAAATACGCGCTTGCTGACACTGAGATAGACCCTGTCTCTCACAGGGCCAGGGGATCTGCACCCTGACAAATGCAGCCACTCACACACCCAGGCTGACCTATGGGAAACACCCAGGCCACCACCTTCTGCTCACAGGCCAGGACAATCATTAGAAGAGGTAGCATGCTTCACACTGATGGTGGCTGCTGCCTAGAGCGTCTAGGAGCACAGGAACACACACATATGCGCACACACACACACACACACACACACACACACAGATGCACATGGGCTTCTTTCTTTTCCAGCAGCATTTTACTCTCTCCTGACATATTTTAAGGTTCTTAGAAGTAAGGGATGTTCTTGGAGGGAAAAGGGTGTTGAGGTCTCAGGGGGGCACTGAGGAGCTGTGTATAGGATCTCAGTGGCTGTGACCTGCCCTCCAATATTGGGATCTTGGAGAGGTCACCAGGGGACAATCATCCCTCTGGGACCTGAGTATGTGGGGCTCCAGGGGTATCTGGGTGACTTACATATATGATGAATAAGCTACCTGTGCTTGCAGGAGGGGCCTAAATCAGGAAGAAAAATCAATCCGTGTACAGAAAATGTCAAGACACAAGACCCTTTCTGGCCTTGGGTCAGGTTGGAGGGCTGGCTGCCAGACGACGAACCACTTTCAGCCCACTGACGGGCCTCAGGTTGGCCAGCATCTCCCACTAGCGGCCAGAGCTGGAAGTACAGGCAATATCAAATTTTCAGCCCCGGCTTAGGACTGACTGCCTTCCCTGAGTTCACACTTTCTAGCTGGGAGGAGAGGGGAGTAAACTGGGGTTCTCCCTTAGGACTTCCACCACCAGCTTCTGGGCCCCAGAATGAAGATTCAATATTGCAAACAGACATGGGTCCGAGCAGGTGACTGAACTAGAACAGAGGCTGCTGGGGGTGGGTGTTAGCCACCTGCTTCATCTGCATCTGGCAGAGGTGGGCTTTTCACATTCCTCCTTAGTGATGGGCACTGGGATGTTGGCAGCAGGAGAGGTGGGCTAAGCCCCGTGAATCTACATGAATCCCAGATTTAAACTAGAAGCCTATAAGAAGGAGGAACCAGCGCTGTGACCCCATGGAGATACAGTCACTATATCTGGTGGTCTGAGAGAGGTCGCAAGGGGCAGGGAAGAGCAATGGACCTGAGACAGGGCACCTCCTACAAAGAGCCCTTGCCAAGATCCGGGTGACTCCCTTCTCTTTGCCAGACCCATTTAATGAAAGCAGGAACACGCAGTCGGCAGTCTGAGAACAATCAAAGGTTTTCAAAACCAGCGTTTTCTTTATTCCACCCTTCCCCCTACCTCAGGTTCAAAGTCGGGGTAAGCACATTGTTGTTGTGCACCCATACAAGACCCCCTTCTGGTATTGCTTTTATTCCTTCCCCTGCTACCACGACCTCACTGCCATGTCCCTTCCCACACAGGTCTCCTTTCTAATAGGTAAAGCAGCCCTTTAAATGTGCACATGTATCTGTAAAATATGTAGTGCTGTTGTTTGTGCCTATGTGTTTTCTGTTTTTACTGCCCCCAGGCTTTTCTTTTTGTTTTACTTCGACTGAACTATCACCTATATCTGGAAAAATGCACAAACCCTAAGTGTTCAACTCAAGGGTTGTCATGAGTTGAAACAGCTCCCTGTAACCAGCATGCAGGTTGAGAAACCAAACATTACCAGCACCCCAGAAGTCCCCTTCGTGCCCACTTCCCTCTAGGGTTAACTCCTGTTGAATTTCCTACGTTAGTTTTGCCTATTTTTGGTATTTATTTAAATGGACCCATATAGTACAAACTCTTGGGTCTGGCTTTGTTTGATCAGTTGTAGGTGCATGAGGTGCATCCATATTGCTTGTCTTTATAGTTTGTTTGTTTTCATCACTGTATAGAATTGCATTGTGTGAATACACCACACTATACCCATCTATTCTACCGCCAATTTCTAGTTTGGGGTTACTATGAATAGTGCTGCTGTGACTATTGTAGTTAAGAATTTTGGTGAACATATGTACGTGTTTCTGCCAGGTACACACCCCGGGAGAAGAGTTACTGAGTCATGGGTGAGAGGGTGTTCATTGTCAGTAGACGCTGCCTAACAGTTTTCCAGAGTGGTTCTACCAATAAACACTCCATTGGCAGTGACCGTACAAGAATTCTGGTTCATCTGCATCCTCCAGCACTTGGCATTTTTATCTTTTTCATTTCAGCCACCTGAGTGGGTATGCAGAGGTCTTACACTGTGGCTTTAATTGGCATTTCCCAAATGACTAATGAAATCGAGCCCTCTTTCATGGTTCCTTGGCTGTGTGTGTGTTATGTGCTTTTCTAACTTTCACTCTTTTTCTTATCTTCCTCTCTCAACACTCTGCTTTTGAGCTCTGTCTTTGTGGCGGTGTAGGCAGCTAGTTCTTTGCTTCTGACAGCTGCAGGGTGTTCTGTGTGATGCACCCACCCATCTTTATCCATTCCTCTAGGTAGGCAGGTAGGACTGGAGATGGCGAGTAGATGAAAGAGTAGTAATGTGTCTCTGTTTTCTTCACTTTGTTAATGGGGGAAGGAAAGAAGCAAGCTGATTCCGGTTTCAGGATCCATAAACACTCAGGACTAGGCATCTTAGAAGGCAGAGGTACAGGTTGGGGCTGAAAACAGGAGGGCCAATGGAAAGCTCACACAAAAGCCTGGTAGACTCAGAGATGCCTGCCCCACCCCCCACCTCTGGTTCTGGGAAGGGGCCTCTGGCAGGAATGAGGAGCCTTAGTGAGAGGAAAGGGATCTAGTGAGACCCCTGGTTTCCTACCATCGCTAGGTGCCACAACTCTGGCAAAGGATGGGGGAATTCCTCATAGAGAAAATGACCAGCTCGAGAGAAAAGCCCTCTGATCTCGGGCACCCATCCACCTGTCCCCACTGTAAAGCTCGTCAAGGAGTTCTGCTGGCTCCACACTCACCTGAACCCTGTTACTCCTTGCCTGTCCCTCCTACGAAGGCTGTACAAGCTAAGTATTTGTCTCTCCAGTGTTCCCTGTACTTGGTGCTAGCCATGTGACTCGATAATGGCCGCGAGTCATAAGCAAAGCTTTGCTGGGGAAGGGAGGTTTCTGGGGAAGCCATGCTTTTCTGGTAAAAGAGGACAGGAGCAGCCGCATGAGCTCTCTTCCCGGTTCCCCTTCTTCCTACCCTGAAGGAGGGGGGCACACTGCTTGGAGCCAATGAAACCATTGCACAACCGCGAGGGTGAGGCCGGGAGATTTGCAGATGGCAGCCCGATGACGGTGAACCTCAGAGCCCACACCGTCATACTTCTCTTTCAGTCTTTGCAGAAACGAGTGAGATGGGATGCTCTGTAATTGTAGCCAGGTGCTCTTAATACAAATTGTTAACCAGTCCTCCGGTTTTTAGCTCCACCCTCTTCCCCTCTTCAAAGCTACCTCACGCAGAAACTTTCTAGGGCCTTCTTTCTTTTCTTTTGACATCTCTCCCTCTACGGGCACAGTGAATTCAGCCTTCCGTGCTCTAAGTCAGTTCCTGCTCCATCTTCCAAAAAGTTGTCACATCTGCTGTTGCTTCCTCTTCTATGCATTTTGTCCTTGTAGGATTTATGCCTTTCAAAATTAATTTCACTGTCATTAAATGGAATTTCAAGGGATGGCTTCAAAACCTATTATATTTTGAAGAAAGTTCCCCATTTCAGTTTCTACTCCCGATAATTTTAAGGGGTAATTAGACGTTACCCTTGTGGGTTGTCAGCATTCTCCTAGGAAGAAACTTTGCTTTATGTTGAATGCTTGAGCCATCAAGATTATCTTAGGGGCAGAGAAAAAGAGAAAAGAGAAATGTATTCATGGTCAAGGCCGAGGATGTGACCTGCTTCCAAAGGAGAATGATTCCCCCCTTTATACCTAGATGATGTTCAGGCTAAAGCTATTATCTGAGGGACAACTGTCAGATGCGTTCTGCTATCTCCTATATGTACCCTCAGCCTTAGTCACCCATGCCCCCAGAGCACAGCCCCCCTTCCGCCCCCGCCCACATACACCTCGCCTCTGCCAGCTCCCCACCAGCCCAAGTGATGCTGGTCTGCAAATGAGGAAGAGCCTCTTGGTCCTTGAGACACTTGACTGCCATCTGCTGGAGAATTAAGAGGAAATAGATATAAATCTGATGACCAAGAATGTGCATCGTAACCCAAGATTGTGTGAAACACAACTGTCCATGGCAGCCAGCTCCCGCCTCCACCTGTCCTATCTCCTCCTTATAAAATGCTGTCCCTCACCCATCAGCTCTGGCCACTGTAGTGGACTAGAGAGCAGGGCTCGGAGGGTCCGAAGCTTAGATCACATTTATCACTATTGTCCATGCGACCTTGGACTAGACACATGACCTTTCTGGACCTTATTGTACTCATATATAAAATAGAATAACTGTATACTCACCTCATTGAGTTGTTGAGAGAATCACAAAAATAACATCTGGAAAAGCGTTTGAAATGGAGTAAATCTATTACAGAGCCCGACAGTCGTATTAACTAAAGTCTCTTCACGCTTTGGCTTCAGTTGGGTTCCTTAGAAACAGACTCCGAGATGGAGATTTGCATGCGGGAGGTTTCTAGGGAGTGCACTCTGGGAAAACATCCTTGAGGATGTGAGGGAAGCAGAGGGAGAAGTTGATCTTCAGTGCAGTTGCAACAAAGGCCTCAGCCGCGCTCACAGGAAGCTGTAGAGATGGATGACCGCTTGGAATTGTCCCAAATTAAGGCTAGAGAAGAGCGAGCAAGCTTTTTTTGCCTCTATTTTAACCAGCCTTGGTGGTGGGCTGCTCCTGCCACGAGGGGGCCGTGACCTTGTGGGAGGCAGCTCTCTGAGGCTAGGGCAATCCCTGGGCAGGGGCCACAGCTGTGAGCCATCAGCAGCCACATTCCTGGCAGCTAAAAGGACAACAGTACCTGCATCCTGAGAGGGGCTCTGGGAAGCTCACCTCAGCATCTTCTCTACCTTGGACAGTATGTATTCTTGGTGGATGCAATACAGCAGGTATAAGAAAAGAGCCACAGATGGATTCTGTACCCTGGGAAACTTCCTAGGTTTGGATTTTGCAGGGTAAGAAGCGCCAGACCGCTGTGTCTGAGTGGGGTCTACCAGGCATCATTCTTTCTGCTCAGTTGACTCTTCTGGCAGCTTTACCTGCACGCAGCATCTTCCATAGAAGGACCTCTACTCCACACAGGGCCACTTGCCTTCTCATGTTCCATTGCATTCCCATGGTCACCCTGAGTTCTGCCACCTTTGTGACAATGACGTGGTTGTCCTATGTCTTGTTGCAGTTCATATCAATGCAGTGGTGGAGCCAAGGGAGAGGTTCATTGCAAGAGAGTGAAAGGCTGAGTCCCAGCCCCATGACCCAGTGTGGTCATGTGACCTGGGATTAGAAGGTGGGAGGTGAGGTGGGCGGGCTGGAGATGCTGGCTCCAGGCCGGCTGTGTGTTGTGATGAGTGAGCAGGTCAGTGACAGGAATGGGATGGAGGCTGGTGGGGAGGATGATGATGGTTATAGGGGAACTGGGGAGCTGTGCTCCGAGCTGGAGACCTCCGCCTGATGGGCACTGTGCTTGGGCACTGATTTTCCACCCCAGTTTCATTTTTTATACCTTTAAGAAGCATTTTTATTGATGCACACAACATGGATGAATCCCAAATGTATTATATCAGGTGAAAGAAGCCAGCCTCAAAAGGTTACATATACTATATGATTCAATTTATATGATATTCACGAGAAGGCAAAATTAAAGAAGCAGGAAACAGATCAGTGGTTGCCAGGGGCTGGGCGTGGAGGGAGGTGTGGGGTTGAATACGAAAGGGCAGCATGAGGGAGGGAATGTTTTAGGGTGATGGAATTGTTCTGTATTTGGACAGTGATGGTGGTTATGTGACTCTGCATTTGTCAAAACTCCTAGAAATGTCCAGCAAAAAAGGAGGAATGTCCATGAATATAAATTAAAATATAAATAAAGAACTAAATTAAAAACACAAGGCATCTTTACCTTTTTGAACAGAAGTGGTACTTTCTTCAGGGATGTGTGAGCATGTGGGTAAGTGGAAGAGAAGCAAGAGGCAGGTGTGTGTGCTTCTCCGAGAGACCACGATCAGAGCTGCTGTTCTGAGCCCCCAAAGGCTGGACTAGTCCTGGACTTCAGGTATTCAGTCTCCACTGCTCTGTGCATGAGCTTGAACTAGAGGCTCTGGTTGCCCAGAAACAGGGGTCATGGACTTTGAAATGAAAGGCTGTTTATTTTTTGGTTCTGTTCTGTTTTTTTTTTTTTTTTTTTTCCTGGCCAGACATTTTCTCTTCAATGCTGGTAGAGAAAAGAGGAGGGGTCCAGTGACTGAGTTCTCATTTCCCAATGAGAACCTCTGAGCCCCAGCCCCTGCCCCAGGTCCTGCCCTTCCTGACACCCACAGCTTCCTAAAAATGAAAACCCCACTGGTACAGAAAGAGGACTGGATGTGGGGTCAGCAGCTCCAACTGACTTGGGGCCGAGTGCTGTGCAAGCTAATTGCCAGACTCCTCTGAACCTCAGTTTCCCCATCTCTAAGAGAAAAGCCCTGGGATTAGGAAATCCTCGTGACACTCTGCAAGAATGTGCAGTGACAAAGGAAAGAAGCCCAGACTCAGGGGAAGCGAATGAACAAAGGTGCCAGGCCTGACAGGAGAATTTAGAAGACTTTGTAAGGGAATTGGTTTTTTCGTGAGGAGTCAGTGCTTTGGGCCAGAAAATGCTCAGAACTGGCAGCAAGTGACAAAAGCTGCTTCTTGTCTGAAAGTGTATCAGCTTCTGAAGAGATAAGAGGCAAGGGCTGGAGTGCGGGCTCCTCAAGCAAACGGTGACAGGAGAACAGAAGAGCTGCCTCCCACTCTCACCGGCTCAGAACATCCGGGCTGCCAGGGCGGAGATGGCACCTGCTCCAGCCCCCTCACTGCTCCGGTGGTGGGAGACAGGCCTAAGACAAGGGGTGACCTGCCCAGGGCCTGTAAGTGGCAGTGGCTATGGCAGGGGTCCCTGTGGGAGGGCCTGGGGACCTGGCATCCTGAAATGTGCACCGTGGGAAGGCAGAGCTGTTCTGGACTCTTCTGTTGAAAGGAGGCAGCCGTATCAATTTCTGAGGGATTCACAGAACAGAGTCCTTGTGGCTCCCATTCTGGGAAAGGAGTGGTGGGGACAAGATCGGCCGCTCTTTCCAGGGGATGTGGCTTCAGCCTGAGACCAACACTCTTACCAATGGGCCTTTTCAAGGTGAGATGAAGGTTAACACTGGCTTGGCTTTTGTACTTTCAGAAGTGCCTACTGAATGCTCTCATGCATCCCCAGTGTCCAGATCTCAGCTCTCATGCCTTTACCTAGAACCCTAGGGCCCCCGGCTGGGACGCCTCGCCCAGGCAGACAAACGTCCAATAGAAATGTATTCTCCTATCCAGGTCTCCGGAAGTGCGCAGTAGGGAGCAGCCCTCCATCTGCCTCCTGGCACACTTGCCTGTTCTGTACCTGTTGGACCACAGCAAAGAGAAAAATAGAGCTGTTTCGAGCTCTGACACTGTCCAATCATTGCTGTGATGGACACTCAGCTTTTACTTTAACATCTTTCTAGTGCTCCTTTCTGTGCCCATGCCAGAAGGTGAGCAACTAGATTTCTCAGACTTCTTTGCAGATAGAGTTCTGGGTTTGAATTTAGGTTCCACCGATTAGATGTGATATGAGATTTGAATAGCAGAAACCATCTTCCTGGCACTTTGGCTATTACTGCTGGCAAGCATGATTAGGGTGATGTTGGGCTCTCTTGTGTCAGTATTCCAGTGACTGGTGACTAGCTTTATGGGTATGAAGAGGCAATATGCAGTAGGGGTGGATTAACATGGCTGCAAATTCTTGAGAAACTCAATCAAGAGACAGAGTATGTTTTACTTCCTTTGAAGACTTAGTCTTTTTGTGACTTGCTTTGACCAATAGAGTTTAGCAGAAGTGATGCTGTGTAACTTCTGAGATTGTACCTTAAGAGTTTGGCGGCTTCTGCCTTCATTTTCTTGGAACATTCTTTTGGAAGACAAACATCCAAACAATCAAATTGAAAAATGGACAAAAGATATGAACAGGCATTTTACTGAAGAGAATTTACAGATGGCAAATAAGGACGTGAAAAGATGTTCAACATCATTCACCATTATGAAACTACAAATTAAAATCATAATGAGATCTCACTACACATCTATCGGAATGGCTAAAATCCAAAATAGCGATAACACCAAATGCTGATGAGGATGTAGAGAAACTGGATGGCTCGTACATTACCGGTTGGAATGGAAAACAGTACAGCCATACTGGAAAATAGTTTAGCCATTCCTTATAAGAGTAAACATGCATTTAGCACATGAACCAGCAATGACTCTTGTCTTAGTTCATCTGGGCTGCCATAACAGGACACCATAGACTGGAAGGCTTGAGATCAATAGCCATTAATATCTCACAGTTTTGGAGGCTGGCAAATCTAAGATCAAGGTGTCAGCAGATTCGAAGTCTGGTGAAGACCTACTTCTGGGTTCACGAGTCGGCTGTCTTTTCACCTCATGTAGTGGTGGGAGTGAGGGAGCTCTCTGGGGTCTCTGTAATAAGGGCACTAATCTCATTCATGAGGCCTCTGTCCTCATAATGTAATCATCTCCCCAAAGTCCCACCTCCAAATACTGTCATATTGGGAACTAGGTTTCCACATATAAACTTGGAGGCGGGGACACAAACATTCAGTCGATGGGAACATCTCCAGGACATTTATTCCAGAGAAATAAAAACTTATGCTTATACAAAAACCTTCCCATGGCAGCTTTATTCTTAACAACTGAAGACTGAAAATAACCCACATGTCCTTCAGTGGGTAAATGGTTAAACAATTGAGATCCATCGATACCACGGATGGGTACTCAGCAAGAAAAAAGAATGAACCATTGATATACACGACTTGGATAGATCTCAAGGGAATTATGCTAAGTGAAGAAAACCAATTACACATCAATCAGAGATTATATACTGCATGATGCTATTTATATAACATTATCGAGATGACAAAATTACAGAGATGGAGAATAGATTAGTAGCTGCCAGGGTTTAGGGGCGGAGTAGACGAGGTAGTGACTGTGCCTATTAAAGGGGATCCCAAGGAATCCTTGTGATGAATTGTTCTGCGCCTTTCCTGTGATCGTCATGCAAGTCACTGTAAGGAATAAAATTGCGTAAAACAAAATCCACACGTATATGAATACACAAACAACTGGTGAGATCTTAATAACATCAGTGGATCATATCGATATAAATTTTCTGGTTGTGATACTGTACTGTAGTTATGAAAGGTATTTTCATTGGGGAAACTGAATGAAGGGCATATAGGATATCCCTAAATTTTTTCTTACAACTACATGTGAATCTACAATGATCTCACAATAAAAAGTGTTTTTTAAAAAAGTGATTCAGGAGAGTCAGACTCTGTGAAGTTTTACCTTAATGATTAGTTTTGCTTATATACTCTACGTCAGGTATTCATAGAAGTGATATATAATCCATGTCTAAAAACATCTAAAAGAGCAATGAGTACAAAATAAAAATTCTAAGTGATAAGAAAATAAAAGCCAGGAAAGTACTGTTAAAATAGCAATGATTTACCTTTTTCATCATATTAATAAAAACTAAAATTTCTGAAAACATCTAAGTGTGGATGATGATGTGAGTAAGCTAGAACCTTCTACATATCTGGTATAATTTGGTTTGACCAGTAGGAGTATATACAATCCTTGAGGGTATGTACCCCAGAGAAACTTTCACGTATATGCACTAGAAAGTATACATAAGATCATTCTGGGTATCACTGTTTTTCACATAAAAGTTTGAAACAATGTAAATGTTTACCAATTGGAGATCGTTTATTAAATTGTGGTATATTCATAAGAGGAAGATAATGAACAGCTAAAATGAATGAGAAGTTCAAAAATAATGGTAAATGAAAAAGATGCAGAAAGATACATGAAATATTATGCCATTTACGCAAGTTTTGCAAAATACCCAGAAATGTCTCATTCATTAAACAAACTAATGTAATATAAATATAGAAACCCAGCAAAAATATATGTATTCTAAATTTATGCGATGGGTGCCAGTGGGAAGGGATAAAAGAATTGGATTGGGAAGGGATACGAGGGGCACCCCAGCTTATCTTTAATGTTTGAATTCTTTTAAGAAGAAAGAAAGAGGTTGGAAGCAAATATGATAGCTAACAATTGTGAAACAATTACAATACTCCAAGAACAGATCTGAGTCTTGAATTCAACCCCTAAACATTCATAACATTACTGTGAGGTAGCTATGATTGATACCTTTGTTAGCAGATGAGGAAGGCGAGACACAGAGAGGTTAGATAACTCACCCAAGGCTCCATGGTGGGCAGAGTCTGTGGATCTTAATCCTGGTAGGTTGGCTCCAAAGCCCTGCCCTCAACCAGTAAAGAGCTAGTATTTGTGATTCAGAGAGGTGATTAAATGAGGATTTGTTTGTGGAATCATTCTTTGTTCTTTTTTCTATATTTTAAAATTAGAATAAAAGTTAGAAATAAAAGAATCTCACCCAAACCAACCAAAAAGAACAAAACTAGTTAAACGAGTGGAGAGAGTGAATCTAGACAACTCTTTAGCCAAGTCTTGTGTAGGAGGGCAGGGAGATGGAATGGGTGGCAGATATGGGGAGGAAGGAGAAGGGAGTATGTGTCTTTTAGGAGGGGGATATATAACATATTTGAAGGCTAATGGGAATGATGACATTGATGATGAAGGAGAAGGTATAACTATAGGTTGGTGAGGATGTCTGTGATCTGGGGCATAAGAGTGCATTTTGATTGGGGCATAAATTCTTTCTCCATTTCAAGAAGAAGAAACGCAGAGAATACACAAGTAGATTTGCTGGTGGGAAGATATCTGATAACTATTCTTTCAATGAAATGTAACAGGATGTTAAATTCTAAGTGTTGATTGAGACACCAAACTATAATAAACCTGACATCCTAAAGTGAGGTGCTAGACCAAGGAGCAAATTTTTGAGGAAAAAGTTATATGACTCGTAAACTCCACTCACACTGAGGCAGAAGGACTAAGGCTGTCAGAACAAAAGTGGAAGGATTTTTGAGGATAGTTTTTTGATGGGAGGTACCAGAGTGTACTGAGACAATGTATCGAGACCTGTACCCACTATGGGTGTAGGGTGCCTATCTTTTTTCTGAACCTTGTGAGGAGGATTTCAAGAGACCACCTTTGAGACCACTGTGGATGAGAGATGCAGTGGCTGGTGTTGGACAGAAATGCAGTGGCTAGTGTTTGGCTCCTGCCAGGGACATTAAACAGTTAAAGATGGGCTGCCTAGCTGTTGACAGAGAAACTGAAAAGAGGTGACTGTACCGTGATAGACATGGTCTCCAAGATTTTGTCAAGGTAAAAGATCTGTGAATGTCCCCATGCATTAAATGTGCGGGTGGGGGTAGAGAGGAGATTGAGAGAGAGAGAGAGAGAGGGATTATCTATCAGGGCCCTTCAGCAGAAAAAACCTGGAGGTAGACCACTGCAGGGTTTCTCGGGACTGTGGAAAGGAAGTGAGTGGGCAGATGAGCTACAGGAGAGCATATTACTCCAAATAAAGGAGCTGCAGGTAAGAGATCTCCAGGAGTGAGAGCTTTTAGATGAACGTGTAAAAGCTCCCAGAGAGTCATCTTTAAATGTTGGCCAGGCTCAGAGAGCAGGCGAATTTTCCAGTTCTCTTTTCTCTCCAACCCCCAAACCCTGTATGAGTAAGAGACAGCATCTAGGAGAGCGAGAGAAGGCAGGTGATGGGGAAAGCAATCAATACCCTCTTCCCAGGAAGCGGGCAGCCCACTGCAGCAGGCCTCAGCTTGAGGGAGTGGGGTAACCAGAGCTTTAAATGAAGTTGGAAGCGTTGACTACTACATAAGACTGGCATTTTAAGTATCAAACCAACTGTGTTTTGGGACTTCAAGTGACCAGTAGACTTCTTACTACATAAGTGTAATCAGAAAAGTTATGGGAGAAGCCAAGCTTTCATTCAGAAGAGTTACAACTTCCATCCTGAATAAAATTGGAGGAATGGTGCAAGACAAAAATGAAGTTGCACCATCGACTAGACATAAAGTAAGAGTTGGGAGCATAGGCTAAGAATGAAGAAAGGAAAGAAGGCAGGGATGGTGGGGGCTTTGAGAAAAAAGAAGTGCACAGATATCATTTTGGTGGGTAGAAAAATGAGCTTTCTAGGGAAATGCAATAGGAACCTTGGATAGTCTTTAGAGCCCACCTATGGTCTGTGGTCAAGAAACTGGAGTGAGACCAGTGACTGTGCAGAGCAGGAGCAGAGAGTCTAGAACTTTGAATTTAACTGGAGTAGTTCAAGGTTTTACCAGACACGTGGAAGGCAGGGAGGAGATAGTAAAAGATTTGGATGTGTTTGCAAACATGCTATCACAAAGGTAGAGCAGATCACCAAAGTGGGCAAGGAGAGAATGGAAAGTCAAGGGATGGAGGACCTGCAGCGCTTGGAGAATTATTTAGGTGCAGGTATTAAGTTAAGTGTACTGGAGAGGCGACATATGGCAACATTATGAGACTGGTGTTGTGGATGACATGGTTCAGGATATGACTGCCTGAGTGGGTAGTGAACATAGGGTAGAGGATATCATCATTGGATCTGAGAAACTTGTGTACTACCTTCATCACTCTGCGACTGAGGACAGCCATAGGGTTGGGGACAGTGAGCACGAAGCCATGGCATGAATGGATGGTGGAGAATAACCTCATACTGTTACTGCTGATGATACCCCAGAGTTCAATGGGGTGGATTAAAAGCACTAGTCCTCAGGGCCACAATTAAGATGAGGCAAGAAATAAGCCAGGGTGAAAAATTTAAGAAGGCACTCACTTTCAGATTTATACAAGTGCAAGGTCAGCACTGGAGAATGAGTGCTGCCCTAAATTTTGTGCCCAGCTCACTTACCCGCCTCTCATCTGCACCCTGGTAGCAACGCTAGAGAGGAAAAAGCATGATCCCTGTTAGAGAGGAGGAGATAGGCCTACTCCCCAAGCACTGATTTGGAAAAGGTCAACATTATAGTGTGGGATCTTCTGGAATGGGGACTCTGCTTCAGAAACACTGCTCTACAGTACTGAGCGCAGTCACCATGATGACTGTGAGCACTGAGGGAGATGCTGCTAGATTCAACTAGAAAAAGACTTCATGGTCCAAGACGGTTAAGGATTCTCAGACAATATGTAGCCAAAACCAGCCCTGGCAAGTCCAGCTGTGGCACCTTCGGGATCGACTGCTGTGTTCATGCAGAAGCTACGCTCTTCCTGTGCTGCTCCCACCAAAGACGGAGGTGGAGGGAGTAGAGCTGGGCCCCTTTTTTTCCCCAACGAAGAGTCCCCCACTGGGCAGTCTTTATTCTGGGGCTCCCCACCGACTTGGCTGAGACCTTCTCACAGCTGCTCTTCAGTCTGAGGTTCTTCCTGTCCAATAGTCCTTCCTGTCCTCTCTCCTCTCACAGCCTTAGACCTGCATCACAGTCTCAGGCTCTCCCTGCCAGCTCCTCCTCCCTCCCTTCCAGTCTTCATCAATGTGTCCCCCAGCAAATCTCTTGCACATCTAGTTCTGACTTGACATTGACTCTTGGAGGACCAGGAGGACACAGTAGTCCTCTTCCCACCATAGCGTGTGTTGTCAGAGAAGTTTGTCTCAGTCTATAAGTTCTCCATGGGAGAGATCCAAGGAGGGATTTTGACAAACTGGTGGCAACAGGAAGTGTTTTGACTGGTAAGATAAAGACTCCCAGAAGTGCTCTCTATCATCTTCAAGGAGATCCCTACCCAGAGAGGTTTAGAACTTTGTAAAACATGGTACTGGCTCTGTCCAAAGAAGGGATAGTGCGAGAGTTAGGTGGCTGTCACAGTCCACACATATGATGTCATCGGAATGAAGCCACCAGAGTGCCCTCTTACTTCTTTATGTGTTCAGAAGAGAACCTTGAATACTCATTGACTTCTGTTATGGGGTGGAAAACAAGGGGAACCCAGATAATTTCTCCCATTGTCCTTTGCTGCTCTGAGGGGCATAGGCCAAGCTACTTGTTAACTGATGGCCACTTTGCATAATGCTGTGTACCAGAAAAAGTCACTGTGACAAATTCTAGGTAAAATCCTAATTTAGAGCCTCTTGTTGCAAATTGTGGAATTTCAAAGTAGCCCAATGCAATAAACTGATGGAAAAGGGGGCCATAAGTGACCACTCTTAAAGAATCTTGTCAGTTTATAAGTTGCAGTGAGAAGCTGAAGCTCGAGCTTATAATTAACCTTTCATTTGTCAGAGAACAGTTTTGAAAGGGAGGTAAGGATCCACTTGGTCTCAAGGCAGTTACCACCCAAATTAAATCTTCAATAGTAATTTGAGAGAGTGAGGAGAGGATCCTCACTTGCCTCATTGATCAGAAGCAGGTAGGTGACAGGTAGGGAGCTAGGAGAGAAGATGGTGATATCACTTCTGGGTGGGACACTTCTCAAACTTAACATCACCCTGAGGAAAGTGAGTCCCTTACTTCAGACCTTTATTCAGGGGCCATATATAGCAAGTCTCCAAATGGGACGATGGGCATGTGGACAGCATTAAAAAAAAAAACAGCCTCCTAACTCTAAGTAGATGGATGTGTAGGAGTTTGTCTTAATTTGGGTTCCCCCAAATTAGCAACTGAGACAAGGATTTGGGGTCAGGTAGTTTATTTGGGAGGTGATTCCGGAAAGCAAAAGTGAAGAAAGAACAAGGAGAGTTAGCTAGGAAAAGAGACACTCCCAAGGAGCTGGTCAGTGCTGTGGGTATCTAAGCAAGGCAGGGGCTAGGGTGAGCCGAGAGGGTCACCTAGAGTACACAAGTGAATGGGGCATTTACTCTCATGTTTATGAAAAACTGGCCTGACAACTGGGGCTCAGGCTTTGTAAGGATCTTCAACTCAGAGTTGTTCCTGCAAGGCATGGGAGGCTAGGGTATTTCTTTTTCTTCCAACTCTTGTCCCTCATTGGTTGAAGGTTGTCCTTGAGGGTGCCAACATCTCCCCTTCCCCCTGCACTTCTGGACTGCTGTGCCAGCATGGAGAAAAGCCCAGCGGCTTTGGAGAAAGCCCTAAGAAAAGCTGCACAGTTGTATTCAAAGTTAGGTGAGGGGTGTGGTGTGGGGTGCCAACAGTATCTGCTCCAGGGTCAAAATGGATCCAAGCATAAACACCCGCAGTGGGTTTGGGAGGAGCTACCCTCTATCCTGACCACCTAAGTGCTGGCTCTGTCCAGGAGGCCCTTTGTGTGGTTAGATGCTCCTTTGCGTGGGGTACCTCTAGACTCAATGGGGGAGAGGAGCAATATTGCCCTTCGTGAGAACTGCCTGGGGACACAGCCAGACAGGATGGGTTCCAATTTCCTCCCCTTTTATCTCTCTGCTCTTTCAGTGAGAGGAGAGGGCATTTTTATCTCCATCAAACTTCTTGATGGGTCCGGCAGAGCAGGAATCTATTCCCACTGTATAAACAAGAAAAATTGTTCAGAGAAGTTGTGACATATGAGCGAGACAAGGCCTGGAATCCATCTGGAACCTTCTACCCTCTCATCCGAAGCTCAGTCCAGAGCCTATGAGCTGAGCGTTTCTGTGTGGATCATTTGCAGACATTTGCAGCTCCTGGGGCTCCCTGTTCTGACTACAAGAAGCATCATTATTTAACAGGCACACACACACACATGCCTTTATATTGCTTTATAATACAATTACATCTCTAATCAGGAGCAGCCACATTTTTAATAATCAATTAACTCAGTTCTGGTCAGGAAAAAAAAAATCCTCTTCATGCCTGTCTTTTTAGCATTTCTTATCTTTGTACAACAAACCGTATCAACCGAGTTTTGTTGTTGTTGGTTCGATTGTTAGGACTGGTGTCTTAAAGGGTCAACAGTAGACATGAACTTCCTCAGTACAGATTTGATGCCCACAGGCAAAACCTGCCTTTCTTCGCCTGAATTCATTTGGATGATGATTCATCTGGGGCTTCTCAGGAGAGCACACTTCAAACATATTTCCACTTCAGGGAACGTATGAGTAATTTTCCAGAGACAGAGTGTGCGCAGATATTCAGGTCCTAGGGAGCATTTTATCTGGAGGAAAAGGATTTGGACCTGTCACCAGAGATGAAGATGGAAGCTGGCACCCTAGCCCTTGTTATGGGCGTTCTATCTGAAAAGACTTAGTGACTTTTAGTCAATGTGCTTGAGAGACTTAAAAATACATAGTTCAGGTTTCCCTTTGGCACAACTGCCTCCCTGATATCTCTGCCCCCAACTTCAGCCTCTTGGAAACTCATCACTGGGGCCAGAGGGATTTTTACAAAACACGAATCAAACTTGTAACTTGTAATACTCATCCGGCATTTTGTCTGCCCGTCCTACTTCTTCCTTTTAGTAACAATACCTTATCTTTTTGGGGTGTGGGTGGGGATGGTGGGAGGATGTAATTGACTGCAGTCTTGTTGGAGCTATCAATCAAAATGCCCCTTTCTTCCTTTGCTGGAGCTGGGCCAATCAGATGCTCTCTCCTTGGAATTTGAGTACTGACCAGGCGTAGAAGAGAAAAAAGCTGGAACTGATTGGTTTTGGCCCCAGGAAGAGACTGTCTATTGGTGCCAACTGCCCAGAAACCTACCCAGCCTTGGCTGTTGTCCTTGACAATAGTTCAGCATTTGGTTTCATCCTCACCTTCCCCATAGCCTTCCAGTAAATTCCTTTTATGCCAAAACTAGTTTCTTGTAAGCATTGAATGTTGGTTGACATAGAAATTGACACCTAGAGATGAGTGTTACTATTAATAGACCTTAAAACGTGGCATTGGCCACATGGAGATAGGGTGGGACACTGAGATTCTCCCCTCCCCAGATCTGAATCCGGAAATTTCTATCATGCTTTTGGCTATAGCCTGTGGTATCTAGGGCCTCATATGACCTGCCTCTTGCAGCATTAGTTTCAGGGCCTTTATAGAAAAACCTCTAGGATTTGGAAAGGTGTGGGCTTAGTAAAGGCACAACCAGAAAGACTAACTTTGCCTACACTGGACCATATGAAAGCAGAATGGGAGGGCTTCACTGGTTATAGCCAGCAACCCAAGACTTTATAGTCTCGTACCCGGGACAGTGGAAAAACACATACCTGTTCCAAGCTAATAGCAGTGGATAAGAGGCAGGGGTTTGGAAACAGGAATATGCCACAGCCAGCTCCCACTGGCTCAGGTAGACTGTGCCCCTCTTCCCTATTCTTCCTTAGGGAATGCCATGTTAATAGCTCAATATGGGCCATCGTGGGAGTAATTACATCATAGAAATCAGAAAATGCTACAAATCAGGATTTTTTTTTTCTTCTCCTAAAGAGTTCATTGTTAAATATATGATTGGAAGCATGGGACTGGGAGGAGCCTGACACCCTCTTCTCCTCTCTACTTCTCCCCCAAAGGATCCCATCACTGAACAACCTGTAGGGCAAAGGAGACGTTACTCCAAATTAAAGAGCTGTGTGATGGAATACAGACCGAAATATGGGCAGGTGAGTTGTGTCTCTTCACCCAAGCTAGTTGTTTTCAACCTTATCTATGAACAGTGTTTGGCTGTGGCCGGGATGCGGGCAGTTCGGCTGGGGAGTGAGGGAGGGCAAGACATCTATTGCTAAAGGGCAGGAATATCCAGTCCCACATCTAGATTGAAGAACTATAACCCAACAATATCTAACGAGTTGGGACGGTGCAAGAGATAGAAATCATACTAGTGTTTTAAGAAAGTTGTATTGCCAGAGAAGCTTCAGTCCAGGCAGATAATGACCCGTGATTGTTCAAACCTGAAGATTATTGCTAGGGGCCAGAGATGCTAATGGGAAGTGCAATCAGTTGTTTATTGCTCAGAAGGAATCTCTTTCTCATGAGGAGCAGGACAGTGGGGGAGGAATTGTCCCAGGGCAGGACGAAGAAATCCTATTGCTGTCACGTCGGGTCAGGCTGTACATGCTTCAGGGTATTCTGTGAATGGGCACAGTGGTTTCTCCTTTTCTAACTTGGTGTTTTTACTGAAGCCAAGATATTTATCCTATACTATACTGGGACTTGAGAAGCTACCCCAGAGGGTGATAAGCGCTGTGGATATGGTTGAGTAATTAGGTTGGTCCAGGAAGAACTCAAGAAAGTATGAGAGTAAGCTCTGTGGATATACTGGCTGAGGGAAAAGCAAGTTTCAAGGGCAAGTTTGCTCTGAGGCAAGAGCAAGCATCTTGTGTTTAAGAACTGCAAGGAGGACAGCAGGGCTGAAGCGCAGAGAGTGGGTGGGGGTGGGTGGGGGAGATGAGATCAGAGAAGAGTGAAGGCCAGATTATGTAAAGCCATTGTGATGACTTCCACTCAGAGCACTGTAGAAGCCACAGGTGGATTTGAGTTCCGGCTGCTGTTGGAGGAGAATAGTCTGTGGGGGACAAGTGCAGAAATGGGGACTTTTGAAGTAGTAATACTTGTGAAAGTGATAAGAAGTGGATTTATTTTGAATGTAGAATTGACAAGATTTGCTGATCCGTTAATCAAACATTCATGCCTTAAAGCTGGATGCAAAAACTGGGCAGGCTCTGTATTTTGTCTCCCTTTGGGAAAGGGGGGTGCAGTTTTATGCAGGATGGCAACACTATGTTAGGAAGGGGCTTTGATACTGCAATTCTGGGGGAAAAAATGTGTGTTGCTATGGGGCAGCTAAGGGGTGACATGGAGCGAGGAGCTTTTGTTTCTAGCCTGCTCATCATCCATTCCTTCACACGATTGCAGACATTTTTTTTTTTATTTGGAAACTGCTCTCAGCTCAGCTCAGCTCCTGGCTCCAGGGTGAGCACACAATCTAGAAATGTCCAGTATGCTGCCTGTTCCGGACACAATGTTTGTTTAGAGACAGGGACGTGATATGACCTGGACCAATGACATGCCTCACTGGGAATTTTTGCTGGAACTATTGGGAGTCAAGTTTCCCTTCTGAGATCACACACGCAAAGGACGGGCAGAGTGATCTTTGCCACCGCATGGAGAGAGGCTGCCTGAGAACCTGCAGAAGAAAGCAGAGCCAAGAAGGGGAGAGGTGTTATCCCAAAGGCATCATTTGGGCTCCCGAATCCAGCTAAGCCTGAATCCAATGCATCTCTGGGCTTCTTGTTTAGTAGATGAAAATATTTTCCTTCTTTCTCCCCATAAATTAATTTGGGTCGGATTTCTATCACTTGCAACCAGGGCTAATAGCTGGTCAATGTGCACAGGTGTAATGAAATAGTTTTGTACCAATTGGTAGGTAGCTGCTGCCTCATGTGCTGCCACCATGCCACCAGCTTCCCTGGTTTCCTCCATCTGATGTCTCTCTAGACTTCTGCATGATCCAGCGAGTGAAGAGTTAGCCCCTCACTCAGCAGGGGGGCCTCCAGAAGCCTGTTTAGCAATATGGTCAGTCCTGGTTGGTGCCCTGTTCCAGGCAGATTGTTAAATGTTTTAATATCACCTATAATACCATCCAAAAGAATTCAGAGGGATACAAATTTTCATCCCCATTGTTACTATATTCTACTCACTCCTCCACTCCTGGCCGTGCCTGATTCACAGTAGTTTAAATTTCCTCAGGCTCTTCACCCACTTGCTCATCTCTTATGTATTTTGCAGTTGCTATTCCCTTTCCGTAGAATTTCTTTTATTATTACCCCACTATTGAACTCCTACTCTTCCTTTTACAACTTAGCCCAGATAACCAAGTCCAAGACAGAAATGCTACAATTCAGCGTAGCAGATACTTCTGCGGAGAGGAAGGAGTATCTAAGCTAAGCCATTCATTTTTCTAAATTGTGAGCTATACACATAGAAAATACATTAGACATATATGTGTTGCTTCACTTGTAAAGTTAAACTTGTAAAGGCAACACTCATAAAGAGAGCTGTCTAGGTGAGGAATTAGAACACTGCCAAAGACCCAGTCATAAATGCCTCCCCGCCATCAGTGGTAACCTCTACTCTGACCTCTACGGTAACGAATCCCTCCTTTTCTTTATGCATCCCTAAACAACATATTTAGTTTTGTCTGTTTTTAACCTCCTACAAGCATATAGCATGTATAGTTTTGTGTCTGGCTTTTTTCACTCAATGTTATGTTTCTAAGATTCATCTATAGACTTACGTTAGGCCATATCTCATCCATTCTCATTACTGCATAAAATTACATTTAAAAAATTTACCACAATTTAATTTATCCTACTGCCGATGGATATTAGGTTGTTTATAATTGGGGCCCATTATAAATGATGTTGATAGGAAATCTCGTACATGTCTCCTAGAGCACGTACGTGTGTGTGGATTTTTCTAGGTTTCAAAACTAGGAATGGAAACACTGAGTCATGGGTATATGTATCTTCAACTCTTCTACTAAAGTTGAATTGTTTTCCAGAATGGTTGTGCCAATTTACACAAGTCAACAGTACACGAGAGTTCCTGTTGTTCTACATCTTTGCCAGCACTTGGTATTTGTTAGACTCTAAGAGTTTTGCAGATCTGATAGATGTGTAGTGGTATTTCACTATGGTTTTAATTTGCATTTCCCTGATTACTAATTAGGCAGTGTGCTCTTTTATATGTTTATTAGTTATTCAGATTTCTTCTTTTGTAAAGTGCCTCTTCAAATCTCTTTCCATTTTTTCTACCATGTTCTTTATTTTGTATTGATTTGTAGAAGTTAATAAAAATTTCCTCTGAATATTAGACTTTTGATGGATATAAGTGTTTTAAATATCTTTTTCACTCGACAGTTTGACTTTTCATCCTTTTAATAGCATATTTTAATGAACCGAGTTCTAAATTTTAATGTAGTCGAATTTATTGTTTTTTTTTCTTATTCCATGATCATATAGATATTTTCCTCTATTATCTTCTAAGAACTTTATAGATTTCGCCTTCACATTTAGGCATACCTACAATAGATTTTTAAGTACAGTTTTAGGTAGGGGTCCAATTTGTTTTTTTTCCTTATGAAAACACAATTGTCCTAGCATCGTTTGTAGAAAGATAATCTTCCCCATTGCTACACTATGCCATCTTTGTGATATGTTAAGTGTCTGTCTATATATGCTGTGGTCTGTTTCCTTTTGCCTTTGATTCTCAGCTAAATTGTATTATTGTCTGGAAACATACATTATATGATTTTAGTCACTTGAAAACTTTAAAAATCTTATTCTATGGCTAGGTATATGAACTACTTTTGAAAATGTTTCATAAGTACTTGAAAAGAACATGTATTTTGCAGTGGCTTGATTGATATTTACAGGGTATATCTTTTTCTATCCTTTTATTTTTACCCTTTTGATAACCTTATGTTTTAGATGTGTCTCTCTATAAACATCACTTGTTTGAATTTTTAAAATTCTGCCTGACAATCTGTGTCTTTTTTTTTGGAGCACTTAGTCCATTAACATTTATATGTGTAATTACATTTTACATTATACATCTACATTTACATCAGTATAATTACTGAGATGTGTGTGTTCAAATATACTAATTACTCGGTCTTTTCTAACTTGTTCCTCTTGTTTTACATCTCTCATTTATCCCCTTTCTTACCTTACCTTTTTGATTGCCTAATTATTTCTTAGCATATTTTCCCATCTGAGTTTGGGAATGATGCACGCTGTTTTTGTTCTGTTAGTGGCAATCCTAGTAATTAAGTCATGCTTTCTTAACTTACCAAAGTGTAATAATAATAAAAACTTTTACTTCCTTTCTAGATAAAAATAAAGCTTTAGAATCCTTACCTTACTCACAATCATCCCAGGTTACATATTATTGTTGTCTGGTGTTTATCCTGCATTTTCATGATTTTCAATGAGAAGGATAATTCAAATAACCTAACTCGTCACTACTGGAAATCTTGGAATTGCCTTTTTTTTTAAAAAAAATTTAAACTTCAGCCTATGTTCAGCTCCAGGCTGAGGATCTGTCTTACTAACTTTACATCCCTAGCACTTGGGAAAGTGACTTCACCTTTGTCTTGAGGCAAATGTGTTAGCATACCAAGGCTCTGCCTACATCTTCACATCTGTGTTGGCTAAATGTTCTTGGCCACCTATGTCTCTGTGTCATGTAGCTTAATGAATGAAAAGTCAGGGTAGTGTTTATGGTGGAAGCATATTTTAAAGGACCTGCAGGTTCTAAATAGTCAGTCAACTCCACTGCTGTATCTGTCTCCCTTCAGCACTAAGTTACCTTCACATAGTCTGTCTGAGAGAGAGGAGGTGGCTCTGGCTTTCCATCTGCTCTGGATCTCTCTAATTTTCTCTCCATACAAGTCTAGTTTCTACCTTATAATAAGACCACTGGATAAAACTTTGAAACTAGATCTAGTGAAATTTTCAAGGGCCAGTCCTACATTTGTGTTAGATACACTTCTGAAAGCTCTGTGTAATGCAAGATGTATATATTGCAACACTTTTTCAATGATTTCCATTATAATTTGGGAAGTACATCTGTATGAAAAAATTGGGGTGTGTGTTAGTTAACTTGGACTGCTACGATAAAGTACCACAAACTAGGTGGCTTAAAATATTCTCTCTCAGTTATGAAGGCCAGAAGTCTGAAATCAAGCTATCAGCAGGGCTGTGCTCTCTGAAGGTTCTAGAGGAGAACCTTGCCTCTTCCTAGTTTCTGGTCATTGTCAGCTATCATTTGCATTCCTTGGCTTGTAGCTGCACCACTCTAATTTCTGCCTCTGGCTTCATATAACTATCTTCTCTGTCTCTGTCTGTCTCTTCACATGACACTCTCTTCTCTGTGTGTCTATGTCTCAATTTTCCTCATGTTATAAACCACTGGCCCAAACCAATCCAGTATGACTGCATCATAATTTGATTATATCTGCAAAGACCCTGTTTGCAAATAAGGCCACATTCACAGGTTCCGTGGGTTAGAACTTCAACATATCTTTTTTTTGGGGGAGGGGGGACACAATTCAACTCAAATATGGGGCAAAAAAAGATTATCTTTGAGACTTATATCATTTACCCAGTAAAACCGTCTGGGTGGGTACCTTTAATTCTTACACATAACATGTAAAACTAAACCAGTCTCCAAGGTCTCTGTCCACTCAGCTGTCTTATAAAACTTGTGCTAACATCCTCTCAGATGGCATTTTCATTGATGGCATTAGATTTAGATGTTGAAGAAGCTGCACAGTCAATATGTGTGCTATCTAGATACAAATCAGGCATTCAGAGAACAGCCAATTTGAACTGGGGCAGCCCATGCCTTCAGCTATTCCATCACCATTTTATTACCTGCATCTTGTGGGGGGCTGGAAAATCCCATTAAGTATCTTGGAAGATACTCTTTGGCCTCTGGAGAAAGAAAAGCATATCCCTGGAAAATCTGTATCCATGAGGCATGAAAGATGGACTAGCCTCTACTTTTGTAAATGTGTAAATGAAAAATCTTATGATCAACTATATATCAAGAAGTTGACCTGATCTTTGACATTGTGGCAGGGAATGTCCCAAGAATTAATAGAAGATCATGACTGTCAGTAAGACCCTTTAGGTTCTATGTTATCACACCAAATGCTTACTCTCCTTCATCTTAAGACCTGCCACATAGCTTTGGCCTGAATATTCTCTCTGATAACCCTTACTCCATTCACTGCATAAATAATTTCACCTTTTGGCTTAGCTCCCATTATTTCTGTGCATAGATCAGTACCTGTCACATAATGAGTACTTAATAATATTTATAGGATGAATTAAAGAAAATATTGGCCCTACCTTTTGTCTCCTAGATCATCTTCCTCAAAATAACTGTTTTTCTTTTGATTATACTAATTATGGAGTCCTGGCCCAAGGGGAATGTGAACATCTTCCTTCTTAAAGTCTGACTATGAGATATGGACTAGGCCTAGAATATATCCCAAAGCTGCCTCTTGAGCTACATAGCAGAGAAGTCTTGCTATTGCAGCTTCAGAAGAGAGAGTATTGTCCTCATCTAAATTGGGACAGGGCACCCCTGAATTCTACAACTTGAAATGCAAAGGTTATAGGGAGCGTTTATGCTGTTTGTCCTCCACCGATTTTACAAGTGTGGAAATTGAGGTTTAGAGGGAAGTCAGTCAGTCAGTGGAGGAGTTAGGATTAGAACAAGCTTCTTTCTGCCCCACTCAGCCTCGAGCTCAAACTGAAAAACTATCAAGAACCCTGAAAGGGAAGGAGAAGTGATTTATGACATGTCAGTATCACATAATTTTTTTAAAATGATACTTTAAGATATAATATTCATCTTGGCATATCTTTAAAAATATTAATTTTAATAGACATCTCAAAGGACTTTCATGACATAGACCATAGGTGGTGCCCTGGGCTGGAGCAGTTGTCTTGCAGCTCTCAACATGCAGCCATGCAAAATCCTAAATAACATTGCCATTCTCTATGTGGTGGTTCACAGAGGACTGCCTTGGACCTTCAGCAACATTTTTGCCATATATCTTTGCAAGTTCTGGTCCTGAGAAGTTTGTCTTGACAAATGAAAGCTCTGGTCACAGTCAAAATAAAAGGACCAGGAATATATTTTTTTTTTTGGAAAGTAAGGGAAACCAGCATCTGATATTGAAATTGAAAAGAGAAGTCACAGTGGAGATGCCCTTGGCTCCTGACTTCTGTTGGTGTATGGGGGCTTCTCCAGAGGTGGGTACCAACTGCATTCCCTTGCTCAGTTCTGACATTGTGACCAGCAGCATGCATTGGTGAGGTGGTAGCTGGGTGCCACCTGGAGTGGGAAGAAGTTATTACAGAGCAGAAGGACACATCAGAACTGGACATGTCCATGCTGGAGTGTCCTCACTGGGGCCCAGGGGGAGTGGCTTCCTTACTGGTAGCTTCATCTACATTTTGTATTGAGTTAGATGTGCTCATGTTGACTTGATCACTAAGGCCTCTAGTGACACTGTCATAGGATGGCGGGAAAGATGTAGCAGATGCAGTTTCAGATTTGTCTGGGAGCACACAATTTTCATTTTCCATGAATGCAACGAAGCCTTCATCTGGGAATGACACAGCCTCCTCCTCATCTCTGAGCACACCTGGGGGATTGGAGATTGTCTTAGAGCGGTGTAGCACATAGCTCCGATAGGCCTTTTGAATGACAGTGGCCGAAATGTCTTCTTGCTTCCACCTGAGGGTGGTGGCTATTGGTTCATAGGATGCTTTTGAAAGATTAGTTGCCATAAACTTCTCCTCCATATTTGCCTTCAGAGAATCCAGCTCCCCAGATTCTCCCAGAACATTCTTGGTGAAGGCAAAAAGAATGTCCAAACAATGGATCTTATCACCAGGGACCAAAGGCAGGTCCATCTGGATTAATATATTCCGATTAGGTTTTGGGATTCGCAGAGGGCCAGAGAGGGTATCTGCAAAATCTGAGAGCGCAGAGAAGGTAATAAACTGGGTGGCCTCGGGGTCGAACTTCTCCCAAGTCTCATAGAACATGTCAAAGTCGTCCTCACTCAGGGGCTCCGTGCTCTCCTCTGTGGCCACATTGAAGTTCTCCAGAATCACTGCGATGTACATGTTGACCACGATGAGGAAGGAGATGATGATGTAGGTGGTGAAGAAGATGATGCCCACAACGGGGCTTCCGCAGTTCCCTCTGGTGCCATTGTTATTGGGCATATTGGGGTCGCAGTAGGGGGGCCCCGTGTTGAGGATGGGGCTGAGGAGACCATCCCAGCCGGCCGACGTGGTGATCTGGAAGAGGCACAGCATGCTGTTGGCGAAGGTCTGGAAGTTGAACATGTCGTCGATGCCGGCCTCCCACTTGACGTGGGGGAAGCTGGCCATGCCGAAGATGGAGTAGATGAACATGACGAGGAAGAGCAGCAGCCCGATGTTGAAGAGGGCGGGCAGGGACATCATGAGGGCAAAGAGCAGCGTGCGGATCCCCTTGGCAGCTCGGATCAGTCTAAGGATGCGGCCAATCCGGGCCAGGCGGATGACTCGGAAGAGCGTTGGGGAGAAGTAACTTTCAAGTGATGTAAGAATTGCAGAAAACACCAGGCCTTTAAAGGAGAGAGGAAATGATCTAATTAGTACTTCCCACCATGAGCCCTGACACAGTTGGCTGTGATCACACCCCTCATCTCTGCTCCATGTGGACCTCCATATGAGCATCTGTATTTAACTACTCTGGGCCCTCTCAGCCTGGCACAGTGGTTGGCATAGAGTGGGGGTTCAGTAAGTGATCATTAGACAAGTCCTTTCTTCCTCAAGGAAGTCTCACCCTTCCTACCATGTTCTTATCTTTCTCTCCGTCCAGAATATCACCATAGTCAATATCCATGGTCAAAACCTTATCTTCTGAAGCCTCGTTCAGCTGGAAGCGATTGCACCATATTCCATATACACACTGTCTTTTGTCTGTTTCTGTCTATGTCACAGATCCTGTTCTTCCCTGAGAATGTAGCCTTTGGGTCATGCCTTTTCCCCCACCCTGATCCTGTGCTCTGTGAAGGCCAGGACCCCCTATGATTCATCTCCCTATCTCCTACTGTGAAGATTAACTCAGTTCCTGGCACATGGTCCTGGGGATAATTGCACAGAGGCTGGAATTAATTATAAGGGGGCATGAGGAGTTGAGCAACTTGCTGACAGCTAAAGCAGAATGGCTTTGAATGGCCAGCTGTCTGTATAATGGTTTTTATTTCTTTCTTTCATTTCCAGCTGCGTTCGAACTCTGTCAGGGCCTAGAGATGGGCTCGTTTAAGGTCAGTTACAGCCTCCCACCCACAACCATGAACAAGGTTGGAAAGATGAAAAATGCGTACATCTTCCTATGTGGTATCTAACTTGATTTGTGAAACTTGATCTTAGGACCTGCAGAGGCCTACTGGGACCACCGAAGATTAGGCAAGGCCATTAAGTAAGAGAGAATTCAGAACCTCGGAGGACAAAAGTTGAGGGGTGTGTAAGCAGGCTCTTTCCTTGCCAAGGTTCCCTTGACCCTCTTCTACTTGCCTTTTGTCATAGAAACATGAGTAGTCGCAATTATGCATTGGAAGGAGGAAAGAAATGGGAGGAGACTTGGGATATCATTATAATTTAGATTATAAAAATGTTATGAAAGCCTATCTCCTAAAGTCTACTTTAACTGGGACATTATTCCATAGTGTGGGTTACATTATATGTCTATATAATCTCCTAAAATTCTGCCAGCCAACTGGTCTACATCTACTTCAAGGGAGAATGAAGGTTCCTCCTTGTAACGATTAGATACTCAATACATGTCTTGCTGGTGGGAAGGAAGAAAGGGAGAGAGGGAAGGAGGATAGAAGAATGGACAGGTGGAATCTGCCTTTCATTTGCTTTCTAGCTGTCTCTGAGTGATCTCTGCCCAGTGGATGGTAGTGCTGCATAGGACATAGGAGCTGGTAGTTAAGGTGTCCACATTATACAACTGAGTACTTTGAGTATATTTTATTTCTATAATACTAATATGGGAAGTCATATAAGCAAGCTCTAATATAAAATCAAAATGGCCTTTAGAATCTGTCTTTAGAAGACAAACTCAAAATAATCCTCCCACAAAAAACAGCAGCAACCAGAAAATAAAACAAAAACCAAAAATAAATTGATCTCCCCCTGAAACAACCCTAAATAAACCCAACGCTGTTTCAGCACTAGGATAGGGCGATTGATTAAATGCTGCCAAGTTGTATTTAGATACTATTAACCTTTGATAGTAAATCAATGGAAAATTAAATCTATAGCTATGCCTTGACATGAAAAGTAAGCAGATCATGATATAATAGGTCAGGATGAATTTATAAAGCAAAATAAAGCTGGTGTGCTGATATCTGGCCTTTACAGGGCCAAACTTTGGCTAAACCCCAGGAAGGCCAGAGGCAGTCTTTTAGTTGTTGGTGGGAGGCTGCTTGTATGTTAGAACATTAGCCTGGTCCAAATTCAGTTCTGCCTTTTACAAACTGTATGACCTTGCATAACTGTCTGAATCTCTGAGGTTTGATTTCAAATGTATAAAATGAGGATAATAGCTCTTCTTCACAGGGCTGCCATGAAGATTCATGGAGCCCAGCCTAGTGCTCAGAACTCAGCAAGCACTCAATTATGGCTACTCCATTCCCTACTGAATAGAGTTAGCCTCTGACTCTACTCATTTTCTCTGAACACTTTGGCTCCCAAATATTGGGCTTATCATTCAACAGCGCCCAGATTAGACCATAATAGCATCGATCTCTTGGCATCGCTCCCTTGACTTTTCTATCAATCATTCTCCCTAAGTACATAGTTATATAGAGATTTAATTCCAGACCCTTGACTACAAATCTCCTTTGAACAATCTCTTCCTAGACTTTCCTCACTCAGCTGGCAACCCACCTCCTTTTCCAAAAAGGATTTTATGACTCACTTCACATCACACCACCCACTCTTTGATTTGAAGATCATAAAAAGAAGGCCCACCGGAGACTCCATCATCTTAGGTGTTCTGGAGGAGCTATTGTTCCCTATCAGCCCCCATCTGGTGATGGCTGTGTACACAGTAGGTGCCTGAAGATACTTTATGATGGCATGGAGAAGGCCAGTAGAAACTCTTCGTTTCACTGAAAGGCTCAGGGACATTTAAAATCTGCTGCTTTTGGAAGGCAGCAAATACTGGGCTCCTTTAACATACAGCATGTTAAAAAAATTTTGTTGATCTGTTGACAGTCAGAGTGGAGGGGGGTTGGGGAGCTGAGAGAAAGGGGTGAAGGGTAAAAGAAGTACAAATTAGTAGTTCATAGATGGTCACAGGGATGGCAAGCATGGCATAGGGAATGCCGTTAGCATTAATGTAATGGCTAGGTGGAGAGCCAGAAGAAAAAAAGGGCAATTAGGGAGATTGTTTTATAAACTATATAAATGTCTAACTGATATACTGTATACTTGAAACTAAACAAACAAACAAACAAACAAACAAAAAAACCTGAATACAAAACAAAACAAAATTTGTCAATTGTTTCTTTGGTTTTGAAAGGATAGCCAAAACAACCCCGAGCAGAGGCTAGGCTTCCCCACCACATGTGATGCCCACTTACTCCCAATGGAGAGGACCACAACGATGAGGTCAAACACATTCCACCCGTTGGTAAAGAAGTACTGCCTCAAGGCGAACATCTTCATGACACACTCTCCCGTGAAGACGGCCACGAAGAACTGGTTGATTTTGTTAAGGATTTTTGTCTTTTCTTCGCTCTGATCATCAGTCTCTACCATCATGGTGATCATGTTGAGGCAGATGAGGACCATGATGATGATGTCGAAAGTCTGTTTGGTCACAATGTCAAAGACGAAGCCCTGGTACTTGTTCTGAGGAAACAAGAGATGGAACACTGGGGTCTTTAGGCCAACATAAACCAGGCATCTGGAGAGGCTGTGGCTCTCCATAGATGGCTTTTTAAAGTCTGTCTCTTTTGTCTCCCCCACACTCCACAACTAAACATAAGATAAGTCCTGTCCAACATCTCACTCTTAGTTGATTCTACTCCATTGCTTCAATTCAAGTCCTCATCACCTGTTGGGCCCCATGAAGTCAGCAGGCACTTTGTCCTTGTCCATGCTCTTCCCTCCATTAGCAATGCCCTTCCAACCCATCTCTTGGCTATCTAAATCCCAATAGTCTCGAGTGATCCATCATTCATAAGCCCCACTTCCTCCAGGGAGTTCTCCTTATACATATCGCACTGCATTGCTCCATCTCTTCCTCGGATTCCCATGTTCCTTACAGTCAGTCTTGAGTTCTAGCATTCCATGTATGCTTCCTTTTTTTTTCTACTGGACAGTGAGCTTTTTGAGGATAAGGACTAGGTATTATTAACTTTGTGTCTCTGTAGTGCCTTGCATATAGAAAGAGTTCAAGAACTGCTTGCAAAATTATTGATTTGAGGGTATAGTTAAGTATGAAGGTGCAACTGATTTCTGTAAATGTTCTCTTTATTCCTGGGGCTATGAAGGTGTCTAAGCAAATGCAGGTACAGGGCATGGGGTCAGGTTTTAGTCATTTGCATTCTCAGAGAGAGGCAGAGTGGCCTGGGTGACCAAGAGGTCATTTCCATGTGGCTATATTTATGGTGTTTTTCAAAAGTTCCTAATATGGCCCTCTAGTCTTTCTTGTGATCTTAACACCATACTTTTCTGAACTCTGTCCTTTAGCCCTCACCTACTCCTGAGCTCTGTGGAGCTTTGGATGGCAAACATCTCTTAGTGGCTCCAGGGCTAGGAGGTAGGCTTATGATCCTTCTTGTTTCCTACTGTCACTTCTAGACCTTTGCTCTTCTTGTGTCTTGTAAAACCCTTCTTCTTTGAAGCCTGTGTCATCTAGCTTGTCCACCTCCACCCCCCCTTCATTGCTGCCACTTACAAACTCCTGGTCCCTTTGCTTCATTACTGATGAGTGAGGCTCTTGACCATACTTGGACACTCTTGGCTATTATATCTGGATTTCTTAGCTAAATCTCTAATGACCTAGTTTTTTCTAACTTAAAGAAAAATCTTCTTGAAATTCACATTTTCCTCCAGTTACCAGCCTACTTCTCTCCCCACTTGCACAGCAAAATTTCTTGAAAAAATTGTATGCAATCACTTTTTTCCATTAACTCCTCAATCCATTCTAGTATAGCTTTTGTCCCCATCCTGCCAATAAAATTGTTCTTGTTAAGATCACCAATGACCTCCATAATGCTAACACCAAGGACACTTGTTTGGCATTGCTTACCAACTCCTCCACCTTGAAATTCTCCCTTCTTGATTTTCATCATGTTTTATTTTCCTGGTTCTTTTCTTAACTTTCTGGATTTTTTAAAAAAAATATTCTTTACCTAACCTTTAGGTGTTAGAGTTCCTTAAGGTTTAGTCCTACGTACCCTTTGCTTTTTAATCCCATTCTTCCTCCCTTGGCAGTTTCTCAAGCCTGTGAATTAATATATGTGTGATTTTTGCTGATTATTTTGCGGAGTCGCTAGACTGTAATCTCCGTGAGGGTAGGACATTGTCCATCTCACTCACTGCTGTATCCCCAGTATCTGCATAGTACCTGGCACTTGATAGATGCTCAGTAAATAGATGAATGAATGAGTGACAGCACTGTTAACTACGCCTCAAATAAAATAACACTACTCTTCTAGAGTTTGATTACATTTAATTCTGTACAATAGGCACTTACTGAATGTGTACTATATGCAGGGCTCTACAAGAATGGCTGTGAGGGAAGAAGAAAGGAAGCTGTTAGGAGTTCCCGCCAGGAGCTCCTCAGAGCTGCAAAGCAGGCCGAAGGGGAGAAGGGCTGTGACAGAGGCTGGTTCCTACTTTCTGCTTCATGATGGAGATGAGTTGCTACTCTGTGGGATCAGAGCAGAGAATCAGACCCAAGTGAGCCTGGCTCTGGGTGTAAATACTGGCTCACATCATTCCTGGACGGGGGAGGGATATTGCTGGGCCACTAATTCCTTTCATTTCATCACTAAAAATGGTGAAAAAAAGAGGCCCATTCATGGCCATGTGACTTCTAATTAAACGAAATGGGCGACGACATTGCTAAGTTCCAGGCATCAAGTTTGTCCTGGATATTTAGATGCTGGGGAATGGAGCAGCTTGCTGACTGTCTTGGCTTTGCCTCTGGGAAGGGATCACACCTTTGCAACCCTCAGTGCTCTAAGAGATGATGAAGTAGATGACTGATAATGTGAGATCATAGAGCCTATTATTTTTCTATAAAGTGAAGTATGTGAAATCCACCTTTATTGATTTTTACTGTAGAGAATGCTACAGAATAAAATTTCTCATTCTTGTGGAAGTCTTAGTCTTTGCTATGGATGAGGCATAAGGTTTAAAACCTGGGCTTCACCAGAGGTGAGGAGTTGTATGTCTGTGCATGTGTTGAAGGTTCCTATGTCATCCGCGTGGGCCGTGCCATGACGTGGCACCCATGCAACTGTGGGGCAGAACTATGCCAATGCCATGCTTATCTAATCAGCCTGTCCTGTTGGGACCCTGAAGGGAAGAAGGTGAGCACTTTAGTGCCAATAACCTGGCAAAAAGGAAGCTGGACTCAGGAAGGTGAGTTTTAGGTGGCAGAGGAAATTTCTCTTTTTCTTTGGGTTTTTTTTTTTTTTTTGGCTCTGGACTTTGTAAAGGAAGGTGATCAGGCTTGTGCCACTGGGTGGCAGAATGCCAAGATGTTGCCTGCCATATGGATGCCAGCCAGGAGCTGAGATGGGCTAAGGCCTGTGGGCCCTGGAGGTCAGCCACATGTAGTTTCTGCTTGAGCCCTGCTCTGCTAGTTTTCTTTTGACAATCCTAAGGCTTCAAAGTCTTGCTTGAATGTTTTAGCCTTGCCAAACTATGCTAAGGGGAACAAAGACAAGAGTGTTTGCTATGCTTGGACCAGAATTTTGAGGAGAGAGCCATGCTCTTCCACTAAAGCTAGTAAAGTATTGATAATTATCAATACCTTCCCCCATCCCAACTCTCCCATGCTCATCTCCCATCATAAATGATTTACTAAGAAACAAACAGCTGAGTCCATGCTGGCCTTCACTGGTGGCTAGACTAATATTGAATACACATTCAAACCAGACACCAAGGAGCTCTATGCTAGGGACAACTCTTGGCAAAATCACGATGGTTTTTGAAACCTTCCCCTCCATCCTACTCAATCTCTTCGTAACATCTCAGCGATCTACATCATGTTGCATAATCACACGAATGTTTTATCTCAGGCCTCTAACCACCCTACTATCATTTAGCCTAATCTCAATCCTGTGCTTGAACCCTAAAACTGTTAGGGAACTCACTACTTCCCTAGATAGTTCTATCTGGAGTAACTGTAGAAGCTATGTTTACTCCAGAAAATCAGAGTTGTTTCTTGTAGACTTCTCGATCCTCATTATCCTCATCCTTAAACTTCACTCAGATCTCTTGTACAGAGGTTACTGCCCAGCACAGGCACAGGCTGTCAGGTTGGATTCTCAGACATCTTCTTTTGGGGGGAAAGTCTAGGGGCTCACCAGGGGTCGGGGGATGGGCTTCTGAGGCTTCTTGGAGCCCAGCTTCTTCATGGCATTGTAGTACTTCTTCTGCTCCTCTGTCATGAAGATGTCCTGGCCCCCTAAGTATAAGGAGAGGATAACATACATCACTGTTATTAAAGCAACAGGGACCCCCAGGGATACCAAAATTATAGCATGCTGTAGGGGAAGGACATCTCAACTTTCTTCTCACTCTGCAGAAAGACAGGCCAAAGCTAGGATCAAGCAGTGTTCGGCCCAGGTGCCATAGTTAGTAACAGAGCAGAGGAGACTGAACTCCAGCTCTGACTCACTGCCCGAGTCTCTGGAGCAAAGCCTGTTCTTTGTCTCTAGGAACCTAGAGATGCTACATGAACAGAGGTGGAGTGGTTTGGGAATAGGACCTAAGGAAAAGGTCTGTATCAGTTCAAATCTGAACCTTGAATCCAACCTGCTCACTCTAGTCAAATCCACTGAGCTTCTAGAACCACACTTTCTTCCAGGGGCAAGAGCTTCCCTCAGGGCTTGCTGGTGCAAAGACCCTGAGACCCAGCCCCTTGACTCCTTCCTGGAGAGGATGAGCTGAGGACAGGCATTGCCTTAGCCAAGGGTCCATGCTTCTCTTAAGGCCTTGGCACTGCCCTCTGCCGTTATAGTGTGCATTGAAGATGCTTTCCTCCCTTTGGATTGGATGTTACTTTTCTTTAGGGATGCTTTAAACCTCCTTTATTCAGCCTCTCACCTTTTAATTCCTGATATAATTGGAAAGCCTCCAATTTCAACAGCATGTTTGTATAAATTAGTCACTGCAAATGGTGGGGAAATGGGCTGAGATCTGTAGGGTTTGAGGGGAGAGTTCAGAAAATTTGTGGACACAGAGGACTTCTTGAGAGAAACATCTCTTTGGGAGCAGGGGCAGAGAGTTAGTGAGTACAGAGTGGAGCCACACTGAGAATTCTGGGCCAGAAGTAAGCAAAGTTTGTTGCTTCAGCTTGATCACAGGGTAACCTCACTCTGTTCCCTAACATGGCCAGCTTCATGCCCGGACCTAGGTTTCCTCAGCTATAAAATGGAGAAAGTATTGAGTGGATGGTCACAAAGGCCCCAGGGCACCAATGACACTGGTCAGTGCTTCAGCTGTCTTGCTGAGCCCCTCTTGGGCTCCTGAAGACCTGTCCTGCCTCTTCTCATCCTCAGCATCCTGGCTGAGGACTTCCTACAGGTAGGATGCCGACCCCACTAGATATATAATCTAAACTATAACAGTGACACTTTTCCTCTAGTGACTATTGAGTGCTCAGCCCTAAAGGAGGTGCTTTTCATACAGGGTTTTATTTACCTCTCACCAAACTTGTGCAAGTAGTGTTAATAATCTCATGGAAAGCATAAAAACACTGAGGCTCAAAGAGGTTTCAGAAATTTCCAGGAAGTGGCTGAGTTGGGAATGCAAGCCCAGGCTTGCGTGATGCCAAAACCAATGCTGTGTTGTTCTCAGTGCTGTGCTGTGATTGCTCCTCATGATCTTTCCCTGGATCTCAGTTTATACAAGTCTAGAATGGTGCTCTATCTGCCTCCTGGAGGGCATTCAATGAAAAGATAGCATGAAAGCATTTTACACCGTTAGTACAAATATGAGAGGTTATCTGGGATTGGGCTCCTGTTCATCAGAGCACCCATGGAAGCAAGGGTCGTCTTCCCCATCCTGAAGAGTGTTGGGATTCTGTCTACACTGGGGCTCTGGCCATTCCTGATTCAGTGCTGTGGATGTCAGGGCTCCACACAGAGACAGCAAGTGCTGGAGCCCTTTCTTTCCTTGTTGATATTTCTCAAGGGGTCACTTGGGACACAGCCAACACACTTAGTTCCAGCTAAGAGGACTACAGCACTCTGGGAGAGAGGAGGGGGGCCCAAGGGTGGGGCGATGCTGATACAGAGAAGTGCAACTCTTCCAGCAGCTGCCCCAGACACCAAACAGAGGTGAGGGTCACAATCAGGGTGCAGAGGTCAGTGTTGGTGTGTCAAAGGTCAAAACTGGGCTCCCAGTCAGGCACAAAAGGCTGTGAATAGCATTAGCTTTAGTCCTGAGGGACAGGAAGTATAGAATTGGCCACTATTGCAGAAACAAAAACCCAAGCCCCACTTATCTTTTTTTTCTGTTGATTAAAGTTGTCGATTATGACCCCAACAAAGAGATTGAGGGTGAAGAAGCCTCCGAAAATGATGAAGATGACGAAGTACAAGTACATGTACACATTGTTCTCCCACTTGGGCTGCAAGTTCACCTGTGAGCAGACAAGGAAGGGAGCGGAGAGGAGGGTGCTGTTTTAGTTTGTGTTCACCCTAAAAGCCAACTCCAAGACGAGGACCTGGGTGCAGATGCTTTATTTGGGAGATGATCCCAGGAAGCAGGAGTGAGGGAGGAGAAGAGTAAAAGGAATAGGAGAAAAGCAAGTGAAAGGGGGTGCTGCGAAGCAGCCATCACTGTGGGTAATTCACATGCCATCCTGTTGGGGCCCTCGGGACAGGGAAGCAGGAGCATTTATCTACAGACTCCCAAAACTTGTCCGTGAGGGTTGCCCTTGGGGACCTTACATCCCTCCCCCTTGGGGGAAGAGCTGCTGAACAAGCTCTGAAGCACTGAAAAAAAGTCACGTCTCAGACATAGAATCAGAAACACAGCCCATGAGTGAACTCAGAGGGGGCCTGAGGGGATACGGAGCAAGACAATAACAGTGCCCACCACAGTGGGAATGGGTCCCCAATCTTTTTGGCACCAGGGACCCCTACTCCTATGAGAATCTAATGCCTGATGATCTGAGATGGAGCTCAGGCAGTGATCCTAGGGTTGGGGAGTGTCTGCAGATACAGATGAAGCTTTGCTTTCTTGTCCACCATGCACTCCTGCTGTACGGCCCAGTTCCTAACAGGCCTCTGACAAGTATTGGTCCACGGCCTGGGAGTTAGAGACCCCTGTTCAACAGTATCTCTCTCCTCCACCAGGCTGCCATAATAGGACCTAAAATTCTATCTCAATACTTCAATTGTTCTTGCCATCACCCCAGCTCCCACCTCTGCCCAGGGAGCACCCTTACACATAGTACTTTATCTAATACTTTCCTCGGTGGTGAGCAGAGGAAGAGCTTGAGAAGCCTGAGGAGTGTGTATGAAAGGGGAACAGGCTTGGCTGGCTTTAAATATCGAACAGCGGGACAGCTGGACACTGCTCCTGAGAGGGAGAGTGCCAGGCTGCTGAGTGGTCTCCTCTTCTGGTACTGAGGCCACCTTCACTCCAATTCAGATAGACTGATGAGGACAGGATACACGTAGGGGAAGAAAGGAGGCTGAGACTCACCCCTCGGGAATCGACAGCCGCATACATGATGTCCATCCAGCCTTTAAATGTTGCCTAGAAACAAGAGCAGAGGCCACTGAGTATCTACTCATCTGTCTATACTGGCCTCTGTTTCAATTAACTTATGTGTCTGTTTTTCTCATAGAACACAGGCCCCTGTGGAGCCAGTTCTGACTTGTCTCTGTATCTCTCAGGGCTGAGCTCAATGCCTGACATACCACAGCTACTTAGGGATTGTTTGTCAAATGAATGCAGGAACAAGTGGTGGAGTGCAGGAACTGGTGGGGAACTGCATGACTAATGTGTCAGCGATTGTATCAGCCCTGAATGAACAAGGTGGGGAAGGCAAGGGATGAATGAATGAACGAAGGAGCAATGTGTTTGACTGTCATAATCACTAGAATTATCTGTCATTATAATAGACCTGGAACATAATCTTTTACTCTCTAGGAGATAATTTGCCATATAAAACAGAACACATGGCTATCTCATGTCTGTGTTGTATAAGCAGTGAATTTTAAGTTATCACCTGATACAATTCCATGGCAGGTCCATCCCTTTATTCTATTCTATTAGCCCACTTTGGTCTAATTGCACCATGGGGAGATTGCACTCATTGGTAAGGCTCTCTAGCTTCATGGTGTAGTGTGCAGGAATAGGGAATGACCTCTTGTGGCACTGAGTGCTACTTCTTGCAAAGCCTCTACATAGAATCTTCTGGAAGACCCCAGACTCTCCATGTTATTGAGCAGCCAAAGGAAGAGGCATGGCTGATCTCAGGACTCACCACCTGTAGAAGTGCGAGGTAGCCCATTGCGACGTTATCAAAGTTGACCTTCATGTTGACCCAAAAGAGGTTGCCAGTGTTGTTCTGAAGTCTACAGTCAGACTCATTATTCACAACAGCCAAAGGAACAAGAGAAAAGTCTCCATTGGTGGTGTTGATGCACCTCCCAAACTTCCCTGAAAAGAAGTTCATGCCCATGATGCTGAAGATGAGCCAGAAGATGAGGCAGACGAGGAGGACGTTCATGATGGACGGGATGGCACCCACTAGGGCATCCACCACCACCTGGGAGGAAATGCAAAAGGACCTGGAACCCCACAAATGCCCACCCCTCTTTTCTGAATCCAGCTCTTTTCTGTACCCACTTAGGCTGCTTCATGAGCCGGTGCCCTTTGGAAGCTCGAGCAGTGCCTTAATCAGTGCGACAATCAGACTCTGAAGACTGAGAGACCCTGGGCAGCTGAAGATGGGCTCCTACCTTCTCTCTAAACGTCTTTCAGGGCAAGGTCCACTGTCTTTCCTCAGGATTGAGGGAATAGACAAGTTTACAATTGCTCACATGCTCATTTAGGGGTGTGATTGGCACATATAGATTTCCAGAAACTTGCTTGACTTTCCTTAAATACAACACACAAAATATAGTTTAGTATGCATCGCTCAAGAATCAGTGACAACCTGAAACCATATTCACAAACTTGCCTATTTGTAAATCAGCAACATGGAGATAAAAATCAAATAAAAATCAAATTATTTCAGTCATAAACTCCTAGTGTTTATAAAGGTACAAGTTAATTTTGAAAATTCACTTTTGGTTTTGAAGACCGGATGTCTTTTTTAAGTCAGTGGTGGAAGAGGAAAGCAAAAACATTACTTTCTCTACCAGGAGATTTTTATAGTTATGAGGAAGGGGAGGAGAAAAAATTAGCAGCCCCTCATCTCCCCATAAGGTGAGGTCCAGGCTTGTGAGCATTCTATCTTGAGGAAGACAGTGAGAGCAAGGTGGAGGCTGATAAAGATGTATAAGTGACGGGATAGATAAAAGAGAAAAACCCATAGGACCCATGACTGTGTTAGGTTGGAGAGAAGATATATTCTACTAAGTGGTGGCTGAGGTGTTGAGCTGATGATGTCACTACATTTAAATAGAAGTATCAGAGAAAAGTCTCATTTGTCACAGAAAGATCAAGAGCTTGAGATACTTTGAAGATTTTGGCAATGAGGACACCTTGGCAGGGTGAGGAGACTGAGGTAAGGGATGCTTGTGGGGCCATGAAGCAGGATCACTAAGATCAGGAGAAGTGAGGTCTGAGTCCTGGCAGCTGTGATGTTTGAGGGAAGGAGGGGAGAGAAACTCACCAAGGGACCTGAAGAGGAACTAGGAAAATTAGGGCTCTGTAGCATCACCAGTGTCTAAGCAGGAAGTGAAGGTACAGAGCTGACCTTTGTGGGTGGGGCCCAGAGCTCAGGGTCAGTGGTGTGAAGGGTGTAAAGAGGAGAAGAGGTACCAAATCCTGCAGACCCAAGTGATTTGGAGATAGGTCCTACCCGCATGCCTTCAAATCGAGACAGAGCCCGCAGTGGCCGCAGGGCACGAAGGGTCCGAAGGGCTTTGATGGATGACATATCAGAGTACTGCAGGATCTTCGCTACGAGGCTTGTCAGTGAGATCTGAGTGCAGGCAGAGAGCAGAAGCATCACGTTAGGGGTCCGGAGAGGCCGTCCTGGTAGGAGACAGGAAGTCCCTCCCACTCCCTTCTCTACGTCTTCTTCCTGGCTCCCCCCTTATTCTCAATTCCAATGAGAGGTCTAGAGACAGTGTGATCCTTTCCCTTTTATTAAAGACTTCATTCATCATTTATCTGAACCCCTAGGAAAGGAACACCCAGTCTCCCACATCTCCAGCCCCTGGTATGTAGGTGGCCAAGCTCCCAGTATATTAAATCAACCTTCCCATTCCTCTCTTGGGATACTTGGTCACCAGCGAGGCCTCAACAGAGTTTATTCTGAATAAATAGAAAGTTAGTCTCAATTGTACGTGTTCAGAAAAACAAGGTGGAAAGAGTCCTGATCTGGGTTGAGTCTAGTTCCTCTCAACCCCTGACTTTTTGTGACCTTGTGTTAGTGCTTTGTTAGTTCAGGTCATACTTTCACCCCTTTGTGAAATGAGTCAGACTAAGAGAATTTCAAGGCCCTTCAGTCATGAGACCCAGCTTCGACAGCCAGCTGAGATATAATGACTGAGTTGTGACTTCTTGTTGGTCTGTCCGTTTTCCCAAGGATTGCAAAGGACACAAAATGACGTGGAAAAATGATCACACCTTCCAGGAACTCTGAGGGTGCATAGGCTTGAGTTTGCTAGAGACTGTGACCCAGTCCTGGGCGACCTCAACTACAACGATGACTGGTGGGCTGAATTAAGGCTTAGCTTATTCTGGCAGCTAGGTGAGATGTACACCAGAACTTTAGAAGAGGAGTGGTTTATACTTGAGTGCTGGAGCCTCAAAGGATGCCTTTTCTCTGAATGGATGGCATATTCCACCAAGACAAAGAACTAGAACGGGAAGGACCCCCTTCCTTTATTCATGCGAGGCTCCAGACACCAGCAGGTGGCACCCAACTGCTTGGCTGACAGAGGGCAGGGAGGTTTGGGGCCAGTTTGATGCTGGACCCTATTCAGTCTTTTGCTCAGCCCCTAGGGAAGTCTGCCTCATGTACAAGATCTAAGCCCTCTCACCCAAGCCCAGCTCCACTCCCACTGCTCAGGCCACTAGCTTCCCAACTGCTTTTCTAGGCTTCTGTTTGGCATCCATCTCAACTCTTCTCCACTAAAAATTTGATTGTCATGTCTCTCTCTTACTCCCAATCTTCACTGATGCTTTATCACCCTTAGGATAAGATCTATGCTCCTTAGCCTGTATGACACAGCCACAGTCTACTTTCCCAGTCATATTTTATCCATATATTCTATCCAAATCAAATTGTTCTTTAAATGTACCTGAGTCTGTGCCTTTGCTCAGGGTCACTTTTAAACTAAGATTAGCCTCCCCCAGTCCTCTTTGTACCTCAGTACTCCTGCTCATTTTAAGCCCTATCTCTATGGCCACCTCCTATATGAAGCCTTCCCAACACCCATTCCCTGCATGGTAGCAGGCTTATGTCTCTGTGTCCCCAAGATACTAATTATTTCCAGCAATGCTCACCACATCCCCTCTTATAATATGTTTATTTCTCTCTGTGTGTCTTATCTGCTGTGATATTGAAGTGTAAACTCCTGGAGATAAGTTTTTTATTTATTGGCTTTTATCTCTCCCAGAGCACTTCATAAGACAATCCTATATTTAGTAGTTATAAATACACATTTAATAAATTGAAGAAAAGATAGAAGCATGTTGGGATGGATAGAAGGAAGGAAAGAAAAAGAGGAACAGCTGGATCAAAAGTAGAAGGATAGTTACATAGAAGTATGGATTAAAGGATATAAAAATGGAAGAGATAGTTGAAAGAAAGGATGGAAGAAAGAAGAAAAAATATGGAATAGTAATGGATGGGATGAATAGATGGTGGAAGGATGGCTGGCTGGGTAAAATAATGGATGAATGGAAAGATGGGAATTTGGATAGAATAGATAAATGGGAGAGATTAGAGAATGGATAGAAGGTTGAGTGGATGGATAAATGGATGGATGGGTGGGTGGGTAGATGGATGAATAAATGGATACATGGATGGATGGGGAAAGGGAGGGAAAAGAAATAAATGGCAGATGAGTGAAAAAAAGGAAGGCTAGATGGATTGAGTAAAGAAAGAACAGAAAGATAGAAGAATAGATAAATAGTAAGATGCTTGGATGGAAGGTACATAAATGAGTAAAAAGAAGTTTAGATGATTGGATAATTAGATAGAAGGATGAATCAAAAGATAGGAAGATAGAAGGACTAAAGATGAGACGAATGGAAAGAAGGTTAAGATGAATGGATGGACAGAGGGAAAAAGAAAAGGATTTTTAGAATAAATAGATGGAAGGAGAGGACTGATAGGGAGGATAAATGGAAGAAGTTAAGATGAATGGATATTTGGAAGGAAAGAAGAAGGAAGAGTGAATGGTTGGATTTATGGAAGCAGGGATGTATGGAAGAAAGGATGGATGCTCAGAAGGAAGAATTAGTAGGAGGATGGATGAAATGAGTAGGTGACCATTTAAAGTGATTAAGACTGAAGCTAGTGAGACATATATAGGTAGGAGTAACTATTCCCCTAATAAGAGTGGGTAGCCAGAATAAAAGACTTTCCATTCATTTATGAATGATTATTTTACATGCACAAAATTATCACCTGTGACTCAGATTTCAGGGCTTACAGTTAGTCCCTGTGGTACAGCAGCCTGATGCTGCTAGCTATCAAGAAAGAAGAGAATCGAGTGCACAGACCTGCTGTGGAAGACCTGACAACATAGCAGGCTGGACAGAATGTTCTGTACTGGACTCCATCCAGTTTCAGGAGGCAAGTACCAAATACAGACACATTTCCTGACACCTCTGATGTGCAAACCTTGATGCTGGTGGCTGTTGAAGTGGGAGAGGCAGAGACAAACACAACATGTGCCTCACCCTGCCTGCAGGGACCTTCAGCTATGCAGAAGTGAACAAATAACTTGGTCAGCCATCTTGCAAAGCCGAGAGGGCAAAGGCCTGCTCAGAGATAGATTGCAGTGTTTAAGATTAAGGAGAGATCACTCCTACCTTTTGAGGAATAGGAAGGCTCCAAAGAGACTTTATGGAGAATGTTTTTTTCACAGCATTGAGGAATCACAAGTCTAATGTGTGAGAGGCACTTGGTAAATTCCCCGATTGAAGTAGAAACTCTTTGGGGGTCGGGGGATAAGTGTGAGTTTGACACATGAGCTCCAGCTCATCACCTCTCCAAAGGAACCTTCTGCCTCTTTTAGTGCCACTGGGGAGAAGCCAGTGGTGTTAGCTCAGTGGTTCTCTATCCTGTCTGCACACAGGGCATAGCTAGGAGCTTTTACAAAATACTGATGCCTGCCTCCACCCTAGTTCTTTCCCTATCCTGCCCCGAACCAGAAAGTTCCCAGTCTCTAGGAATAGCAGTGTTTATTTATTGTATTTTAAAGAGCTGCCCTGATGATTCCAGAATGCAGCCAGGGCTGAAGACCACTGAGTCAGCAGGTGGGCCGATACTCTGTGTTGTGCAGCTCTCCGCTCCCTAAGTCCAGAAGTCCTGCCAATGGATTCAAGGTCATAAGACCTTTGGAAGCCTCATGTGCCATCCTTGGATGTAAAATACAGAGAGACAGTAAGTGTTCCTCCTGGATGGAGGCCTAGGAACAGGACTTGCGTGAGGGTCACAGTTGTGCCAGAATCACATACTGCCTGGATCTTACCATTCACAGGTGTGCAGGGCCATTCTCAGACTCCTTGCTAAGTGCTTGAGTCTTTTCTTTGGAGTAGCCCTTGAGAACCAGGCCTCTGAGCTTCCTTGTGCTACAGTAGCCATCAGTCAGAGGTGAGGCCCCCAAACCCCACGTGCCCACTGAGCCACTCACATTCACAATGAGGAAGTCCAGCCAGCACCAGGCATTGGTGAAGTAATTTTTGAAGCCATAGGCCACCCACTTGAGTAGCATCTCAAAAACAAAGATAAATGTGAACACCCTGTCAGTGTAGTCTAGCAAGGCCTTCACCGTGGGCTTCTGGTCAAGGTAATAGTCTTCAAAGGCCTGGAAAAAAAAAGGGAACAGAATGGCAGACGGTCTGCACACTTGCATTAGTGGGGCCCAATGATGGGGAAGGAACCCCCAGCCCCTCCCTCAGCCCAGGGGAGAGCTCGGGTAACCAGCTTGCCTGTATCATTTTGTTTTCTCTGCTGGGGCGGTAAGGTGGGATAGTAGAGGAGACATGGTGAGATACAAACCGGGCCTTCCTCAAGCCGATGGGACTTGCAACCCTGCTCACACTTTGCAGGGGAGCTGAGTGCAAGTGAGAAAGGAAACCTTCTTGAATTGGATTTTGGAAGGGAACCAAAGGGATGCTTACTGTGACTTGGTTTAAAAATAAAAGCATCAAAGGATATTCACAGGCAGTTCACAAAAATGAAAGTAAGAATCGCCAATGGATCTCTGAAAAAAAAAGAATGTTCTACCTCACTGGTAATTAAGAGAGTTTAAACGAAAAGAAGATGCTATTTTTCTTTAATCGAATTGGTGAAGATGGAAAAGAACAGGGAACACCAGTGTTGGCGTGGCTGTAGGGAGAGGGCTTCTCTTCTACATGGCCGGGGACAGTGAAAACCAGTTCAGTCTTTTGGGAAGCCAATTTGGTAACATGGCTCAAAGGTTTTAGAAACCAAAGCAATTCTGCCTTCAAGAACTTACCTTAAGGACACTAGATGTTGTGGGTGCCCCACCCAGATCCTGTTTAAGGGGCCACAGCACCCACCCCCCAGCTTTGTGACTATTGGCTGCTAACAGCTCCCGAATGCCCCCTGGGCTGAAGGGACTGCCTTGACCTTAGGAGGTTTTCTGTCCCCTCTAGGGACTGTGGGTTTAAAAGACCTCAAGGTGGGACAGCTCTGTGGTGCCCTTGATGCTTCTGAGCTCTGCGGGATCTCTGTTGCTTCCCTCACAGGCTCCACCTCAGAGTGCACCATTGTCCCATCCCCAGAGAGTCTCCACTCCAGGTTCTGCTTCTGACCAGACCTAAGACAGGAAATGAGCCAATGTCCCCAAAGGCATATCCCATACAGACTCTTCGAAGCTCATTAGAAGTAAACATAGGGATAACTTAAATCATTTATGGCACACTCCTGGTATGGAATACATGGCCACCATTAAATAGGATAGGAGGAGCCTATTTACTGAGAACTTATAGAATGCATAATTCTGGTTTTGGCTTTGCAATATTTATGTATCACATACATGAGAAAGATGGGACGGAAGTACACCAAATGTTTTCAAAGTGAGATTCTCTCTGAGTGATAGAAAAATGGGTGATATTTTTTCTTTGCATTTTTTCATAATTTCCAAGGTGTTTTTTTTTTGTACTTTGTCAGATAAAAATTTATGTTTTTTTTTTTTTTTTTTTAAGGACTCAAAGCAAAAGCATAAGGAAGACTAAATTTGGTGCCAGCCTGTTCAGTCCCTCAGGGAAAGAGCCATGGAGGTGAGGGAAGAGCTGCTGGGGCGGGAACTGGGCTCTTTGCAGAGGGGGCAGCAGCTGGGGTGTGTGGGAAAGGGGAGCAGAGAGTGAGGGAAGAAGCAAGGGCGAATGGAGAAATGAGGCGAGAAGGCCCATGGGGGAAAGACGTGAGCTAACGAGGTAATGATGAAAACATCTAGTCAACCAACAGCAAATGCGGTTATTATTTTTCAAGGAGGACAGGACGGAGGGAAAGTTGGGTGTGGAGACAGCACTGCCCTGCCTGGCTCTGTGGCCTCTGCACCCAGCACTGCACTGAGACTGCTCTTCAGGTGGACAGTCGCTGCCCTGTGCCGGATGCTGCCACCCGCTCTGCGCTCACCCCACATGGCAGACCAGCCCTGGCCCGTGAAGCTCTCTGCTCCCTGGGCGGTGTGCCCTTGCTGGCCTAGTCTGCCTCCCACCTCTCAGAGCATGACTCCTCAGCTGCTTGGCTCCTCCCTCAGGCTGCAGCGACACCCTGGGCGGTTCCAGCACCCTTCCCGGGAAATCTGGCACTGATGCGAGGACCCAGACGTTCCGTAGATTGTTTTTAAGAGTAAATGACACACGAGGAACAAGACAAGTGAAAGCACCTGGAGCCATGGGCCAGGTGAGTGGGGCTGCAGTCCTCCCTTAAGCTAACCAGCTGGGACCCCAGGCAGGTGCCTTCATGCCTTTGGCCTATGGTTGCCTCATCCATAAAATAGGGACAACTGGGCATGATGAGTCCCCTCCTGTGTGGATGTCCATGCTGGTCCATTGGGAATATTAACTGAGACTGTGTGTGAGCTTAAATCACAGGACACAGAGAAGCATTATTCCTTGTCCTACAAAGGCAGGGGTTCAGCAAGGGACTCAGGAAGTGTCTCTTAACTCAGAATCTCTTTTCCGCGCGAGGCCTTGTTATTCAAGGTGTGGACCTGCAGCTTCAGCATCACCGAGGAGCTTGTTGGAAACACAGATTCTCAGGCCCCACCCCAGATCTATCAAATCAGAAACTGCCTTTTAACAGGCTCCATAGGTGATTACATTTTGATATGTGCTATGTAATGATTTGTGGTGAGCTGTGAATGAGCAATAGTAATATCTGGTGAGTGGCTTGATAAGATGAGAAAGGACAGACAGTCTTCTCTGAATCGGGCGTTTGGAGAAGACCTGTGTGGGAGGTCAGAGGGTGGAAAGTCAGGGGCTGTGGGATCACATGAGGGCAATGTTAGGTTTTGCTACCGACAAGCTTGGTAACTTTGGAGAAGTCCCTTAAGCCCTTTGAGCATCCCCATCTTCCCCATCTAGAAAAGGTGATGCACATACAGCTTGAAATACTTGCAGCCAGGGTTAGCATGGGCTCCTCAAGCACCTACCGAGCCCCGCTGCTTACAGGAGCCCATGTGCTGGACTGCAGCTCTCTTTTCAGGCACAGGTTGGGGATGTTCATCCCAGGAGCCAAGGGAACCCACCGATGCAGCTCCAGGGCCTTTGGATTGTGGGGCACCCCATCTTGAGGGCCCTGGGGCAGGGACGCCACCTTCCCTTACCAGAGACCCGCTGCTGAGCAGGATCATGAAGATGATGAAACTCTCGAACCAGCTGTGCTCCACGATGCGGTAGCAGGTCTTGCGCACCTGCCAACCTGTGGCCCACGGAAACTTGGCGGTATTCACTTTGCAAAAGGGACAGCGGCTCATGCAGCCTGTGGGAAGAGGTGACTGAGGATGAGTGATATCCCACTGGGAAAAGAGGAGCATTTCTACTCCAGCCCTGCAGGGAGACTGCTCTGCTGGGGAATCCACTTGCCACCGGAATTCTTTCCTAGGACATGAGAGGAGCAGGGTTTCCGACAGTCTTTCAATCTTGTCCCTAGGCGTTCCCCTCCACCATTGGTCACACCCACTCTCTTCTCCCTCCCAAGATCTTCCTTCTTACAGATGGTACCAGTGGTTCTGGTTCTTATGTCCACCCACCTCTGGAAGCCTGACAAGCTGTGCTGCCGGTGCTTGGCTATGTCCTGAGCCCATGCTGAACCGAGGGGCCAGCACATGATTGGTTTTGGGTGTGGGTCCAGCCCAGCCCAGGGCCACGTGGAACAGGAAACAGGAAGTGTTTAGGTTTTTAAAAAAGTGTAATCTTTTTGTTATTGAGGCCATGGTTTTATAGTATGAACTATATACTTATTCATTTATTGCACAAATATCTATTGAGAGCAAAACTTGCCTCGTTGTTCTAAACACTGAGGAAAAAGAAGAGTGAGATAGGGTTTCTGTTTTCCAGAGTTACACAAAGATCGAAGAACACAGATTCGCCATGGCCCTCGTCTGGGTCATTTCTGTCCCAAATGAAGAACGTTTATGGTAGTGACTCCTTTCCCCTCTTCAACCTCAAGAACTTGGTTTATACCCAGTGACGTTTTCAAGAGCGATGAAGAGGGCATGGCATCTGTCTGCCATGTCTGCTGTGGCGTGAGATGCAGATCCCATCCCAAAGCTGCTGCTAGTTGTGGCATTTGTGTTTGATGCTGGTCCCTCAAGCCTTGGGATGAGGCAGCAAGGGGCCCTGTCTCCTGTGGACCCCAGACTGGGGCCCCGGACACAAAGGTGCCCAGATGAGTGTTTGCTGAACTGGATTCTGGCCGTAATTAATATTAACGTGAAGAGGCCTGTGGCCGCCACTTTACCTTCTGTGAAGCAGTCATCTGGTTCGTCAAGGTCATCCGCCAGCTCAGGGATCTTCTTCAGGATCTCCTCAGGATCCAGGAAGTCCACTGTGCTGCCTTCTGAGGAGCTCGTGTCACCCACTGCCTGCAGGGCAGAAGCCCAGGGCAGTCAACTCAGCTCTCTGAGTGGCCCAGTGAGTCTGTACATGGTCACTGCACATCTAACTGGCCAAGAGCTCTGAGATGCTGGGAGAGCCCCTCAGGGCTGGACCCACCACGGTGTCCCTTGTGCGTTTGGTGCCTTGCCAGCTGAGGCCCAGAACAGTGATGCTCTCTATGGAACCCCAGAGCTTTAGCTAGGCAAGGCTTTAAACCTCCAAGCCCCTGATGGAGTGCTGGCGATGGCCCGAGACACCGTAATTACGCCCATAAAGACTCTGAGCATTCACTGGGCTTGAATATTTAATCACAGAGCAATGCTGCAGGGGCTCTGCTGCCCTCCTGGCAGCTCCAGCCCTGTAATGTCTCCAGATGAATTCAATTAGGAGCTGAAGCTGCTCTCCTATTAGTAAACCTGATAGCTTGGCTAATGGACCCAAATGGTGGGGTGCGTCCCCATCTGTCATTGTCAGACCCCTCTCTGCCTGGTCAGGGTCATGGACGAAAACAAAACAAAACAAAACAAAAACAAAAACAAACCAATACCTGACAGCTGTGTACTGAAAACATAGAGTAGAAAAAACTAGCCAGGGGAGTCCTTCGAAAGCTCAGCAGGAAACGTGATGTCTATATGTGGAAGGTAGCAACCCTCACCTAGCTGGATCCAAGTGGCTTGTGTTCACCCCGGGCCCCCCAGATCCCATCTCAGCCCACCCTCTTATCTTACCCTGCTGTGGTCAGCCTTGCCCAGGGGCACACAGCCAGGAGCTGACATTCCTCAGGCTGAAGGGCTTGATAACTCTGGGGATGAATGATGTCTTCCTTATCTTTGCCTAGCCCAGTGCCTGCCACAGCGGCAGCACTCAGTGGCTAGGTGTCAAGTCAAATTCCTGATTTTAATACCATGGGATTAAAGATGCTAAATCTTTATAGACACTTCTTTCTCTATAGCCCATTTTCTTCAAAGATTTGTAATGAAACCGCCAAGTTTATTTTTACCTCTCATAAGACATTTCTAAACACCGATTCGTCTTCCTGTTCAGTCTGCGTTAAGGCTGTCAGTATATACTACTCAGTACGGACAGCCTCTCCAGAGCACCAGAATGTTTTTGGCCGGAGAAAATGGCGTGGACAAAAGAAAGCGGGGGTGGGGAGTCACAGGGAAGACTGTTTCACCTACGAGCAACTCTGACTTTTATCTGCTGGCTCAGGAAGATACCAAACATTTTCTGTGCATTGTCTTTTGTTTCCTTTTTTCTTGGCTGTCATTTTCTGGGCACTTATTCCATTTCAGGCAGGAACTAAACACTTGACAAGCATCATCTCATTTAAGCCTCAAAATAAGCCTACCAAGTAGTCATTACCATTCAGTTTTATGAAGGAAGTCAGAGAGGGCTCAGAGAAGGTGAGGAACTGGTCCTTCCCACCCTGCCCCCTCTGCCCCAGCTTGTGGAGCCTCATTCTTGCCTCTGAAATCATACCGATTAGCCCAGGAACTAGGAAGGACTTTATTCTTAGGATGTGACTTGGGGTTACATAGTCAAGTGCAGTCTGGAATACCCCACCTCTCCAGGAAGCTCACATACCTACCTCTGCGGGGGCCTGAGCAGCAGCCTCGTCTTTCCACTTCTCACCCAGGTATGGAGCCAGGTCCTCAGAGGACATTGTAGAGCCTGGGCTCCTGGGTGCCAGGTGGTCCTCACACTTTTTTACTTGCTGCAGCTGCTCCTGCTAGTAAGAGAGAGTCCCAGTTGGGTAGCTGTGCCCACCCTCAGCTGACCACTTCTAAATTCAAAGAGATCTTGCACCTCATAGTCTTCCAGAGCTAAAGACCTAATATATGCAACTATCATACATACATACATACGTATGTACGTACATATACTGGTGTGAAGTGAGGGTGGAGACTCTATAGCCTGTTAGATCTTTTAACTCTTGGCTTTGTTACTTACAAGCTGTGTGACCTTAGGCAATATATTTAACCTTTCTGATCTTCACTTTTCCTATCTGCAGAATTGAGAAGGCAAAATCTACTTCATTGTTATTTAGGTGTCTAAATATCTTAACGCTTATAAAACACTTTGCCTGAAGTGCGTGGTTCAATAGATGTTAGCCATGACCATTATTACTTGTCTGGAGGTCAGAGTGGTAGTGAATTTGGCCATTTGGATTCCCCCAAGAACCCCAAAGTCACTGAAAATGCCTGTGAGTGGAGACTGCCATCACAGAGTTCATGTCCTTTACTCTGGGGATGGTGACGCCCTACCCTCGGCTGTCACCCAGACAAAGGCATGCAAAATATGGTAGCTGATAACAGCAGCTGCTGGAACACAAGAGAAGTGACAGCTGCAGGGGAAGAAGGCTATGGAAGGACTGCAGACTCAATGCACAGATGTCTAAGGCCACTTAGTGGCCTGGCTAGCAGCCCTGTGTGTCCCTGGGCCCCACAGGGATCCCTGCCTTTTCATATTGTGCAGAAGTGCATGCCTCTAATCATTAAAAAGAGGTTAATGAGGGTTGCTATATCAGCTTAAAGTAATAGGGAAATGTGCAAAGTATTTAAAAATATATATTACCAAAAGGCTGGAATGTGCTTTAAATTCTTTGGTGCCAAAAGGAACAAATGTCATTTTCCTGTGACAGCCCTTGTCAGGAAACCTGAATAAATGAGTCACATAATGACCAGGACTCCTTGGCTTCTGGTGAAGATTAGAGAAGCCTTACTCTTGATGACATCCTGTTCTTAGAAGAATCTCATTAGCATCTCATGCACGGAGCCCGGGTTTGGCCAAGCGAGGAGGGCGGCAGTGTAAAAGACCATCCCACTTGCCTCAGAGTGGCCTGGGACTCAAGACTGGCCTTCTTCCTGCCTGCCTGGGAAATTCTGGCCCTTTCTTCCAGGTGTTTAAATGCCACCTCCCAAAAGCTTGGCATGGCTTTTGCTTCTTTATGTCCAGGGCTTCTCTACCTAGCTTGCCTGGGGCTCTTCAAGGCTGATGTTAGAAAAATCTCTTTATTACAACTTCCTCCCCTTGCCCCCATCACTTCCTGCTTGAGGTCTCCCTGATTCTTGTGGCTGTCCTATGGGAGAGCTCTTACCTGCCTGTGGGGGATCACTTCCTGCTGGGAGCTCCAAGCATCCTCTTCCTCCTCCTCCAAATCATCAAGGTCAGATTCGCCCTCAGCAATGGGCACAGAGACCCACACATTAGGATTGGTGATGAAGTCACTGTGGTCAACCCCAGGGCCTCTGAGAGCAGGGACCCCTCCGGGGGTCCCCACAGCGGAGTCGGTAGCAATGTGGTTCTCGGCTTTGGAGCTGGAGAGTGGGATCTTCACCACCAGCTGGGGCTCTTCCTTGGTTTGGGGGAGCAGGCAGGGCCAGCGGAAGAAGCTGCGAAGGGACTTCATGGTGCGATGGGCAAATGCGTGGATCCGTGCCAGAGCCACCTGTAGGTTGTTCATCTCCCCATCGTCCTCTGGGGGGGTAAGGTTATCGGCGCTGAAAGAGTTCAGCAGCAGGGCAATGAACAGGTTGAGCACCTGAGGAGAATGAATGAATGGGAGGGAAGATCACTCACTCAAGAGCTGAGCCCATCCATGGCCCACCAGGTGGGCAGCCACACCTGGGCCTCTCACTGCACTCCCGGGTTGCTCTTCCTCTTGGGGGAATAGACCTCCTGAGAGCAACCGAGGGGATGTCCCAAGTGACCTGCCTCATGTAGACAAGGCTTGGAAGCACATTCTCCACCACAGAGAAAGATCACCCCTGCTGAGCAAAGGGACATTCAAGGTGACAGTGAGGAGCAGGCGTGGGCCTGCCCTGGGACCACCTTCACTTGCCAAAGCCCTGGACTCCAGTCCTCACCCTGGAATCCGGGCAACACCTCAGAGCTTCTAACTTCACGTTCTTTACCTGTAAGCAGAGAGTGTGGACTCTCTACCATTCAGAGTGGTTGTAAAGAAGAAATGACACGAAAGATGTAAGAAGTGCTCAGAGAGGCAAACCTCCTGCCTGAGAGTTAGGGGACCCTGTGGCTCTGCAGGAATGTGCACTCAGCCTGGGGAAAAAAAAAAAGGCGTTCCGGCTTGCTCTTCACTCAGGGACATAGGCTGAAGGCGTCCAGCTCAGGGACCCGGGTGGGAAAGACTTTGAAGAGAGTATGAATTTGTTGTTTCACGCCCTCTCTTGGTTTAGCTTTCCCTTGTCTGTAAAACTCTTATGGGAAAGAATCTAAGTTGGTTGACTTCCAGGTAATAAGAAGGGGCTCCTGGAGTCTGCATTCTGCCTCCAGCCTCTCAGTGCTGGGGGAGCAAGTCTCCCAGAACCAGACAAGCTAAGGGCAAGGGGCCAGGCTGGGACTGAGAAGGGGTGCTGGGGCCAATTCGCAGGAAAATCTTTAGAGGGGCTCCCTGCAAACCTGGGAGTGGATTTTGTCATTTTCACTGTGATGTTGTATGTTGTCCATGATCCAGCTTCCCTCTTTCATCTCATCCCTTGCTCCTAGCTAGGATCTGCGTAGCTTGGAGAAATCAGTCAGCTTTTACTCCCTTGAAGAAAAATATTTTCTGAGACTCCCTGGAGCGGGGAGGGAAATTTTTCCTTTAACAGCTAACAGCTATCATTTATTGAGTTCCTGCCATAGCCCAGACACTGCACTAGGCAATTTGCATATGTCATCTCCTGTAATTTAATTCTGCCAGTAAACCCATGAGCAAGCACTATTTTCTTAATTTTAAGGAAATTAGAGCTTGGGGAGACTGTCTCTTGTGCCCGGTCAACCAGCTTTACTAGAGGTACAACTGGGATTCTAAACCAGGTCTTTCTTTCTCTGTCATATGTGCTCATTACTGCAAGTCAGGCTGCCTCCCAAGGAAAAATTCTTATAAAGTGTCCCACATGACAACCCAGGAGGTCCAAAGCGGGCATAAAAATGTGCAACATCAAAGCTTTTCAGGATAACCTGGAAGTCTCCTCCGCTGCCCAGGAGACAGTGCCCCAGTGAGGGCTCCACACTCACCACTAAGTTCCCCAGCACCATCACTGTCAAGAAGAGGATGAGGCATACGGATTTCTGGCCAACTTCCATGCAAGTCCACATGTTCTCAATCCACTCCCCGCAGAGGATCCGGAAGACGATGAGGAAGGAGTGGAAGAAGTCGTGCATGTGCCAGCGAGGCCATTCTTCCCCCGGCGCGGAGATATTGTGCCGGTTGTCGCGGTAGTTCTCCCCAAGGAGCTGCTTGCCAACCAGAGCAAAGATAAAGACAATGATGGCCAAGATGATGGTGAGGTTCCCCAGAGCCCCCACCGAGTTTCCGATGATCTTGATGAGCGTGTTTAAGGTTGGCCAGGACTTGGCCAGCTTGAGGACCCGCAGCTGCAGAGAAACAAAGACCGTGTCAGGTGTTGGTGGCTCTTCTCATCATTGTGCATCTCAAGTCTTGGCCCGAAACCAAAGGCCTGGGAAAAGCATACATAGGTAGCTCGTTCTATTAATATGGGGTGCTCCCAGGAAGGTGCTTTCAGAGACCTTTCTTCCCATGTCTTCAGTTACTCAAAAATACAATCAGTCTTCTACAGTCCCTACATATTGATGTGCTTCACTGACTGTGGCAAACTGAGGGGTCTTCCCAAAAGTACCCTGATCTGTAGCCGCAGGCCTCCTGAATATAGTTCTGTTCTATGGGGGTGAAGTGGGGTGTGATGGACCTCAAAAACAAGTGAGAATGGCCTGGTTTTGACATACCTCCTGCAGGGATGGCATGAAACACTGCACTGGAGAGGTAGTGGTGAACCATCTCTCTTAAGGCAGTTCTCATCCTGGGGCCAGGGACATCTGTTGCCCCTACCAGCTCTGAAATGGCAAGTGTCTATGATTTCATGGACCCAGCATTAAATAATTCATAGGTTAATTCAATCAACCAACCAAACTACCACCTTATTCAATGCCAGCCACACATGTGTATAGCACTGTACTAGCCTGGGAGGTAGGTGGAGAGATGCCCCTGCCCTCACAGAGCTAAGGGTTTAGTTAGAGACAAGGCAAAGACCCCAAAAGTCTTCATTGTACACCCAAATGTGCTAAGTCCTACAAAAGAGCAAAAGCACCATATAAACATTTAAAAAATACAGTTCATGGTTCTCTAATTTGTTAGAAATACCTGGGCTTAGCGAGCACAGGGTATTTATGGAGCACCTAGAAAGAACCAGGCTCTGGACCAGTTGCAAGAGTGCTGAACAGAGCACTGTAGCAAGTTTTATCACCTACGGAGGAGTTATAATCCTCTTATACAGAAATTCTACATCCATTTCTCTTAGAGCTAATCCAGAAGTTATTTTTGTCATACTGGAATCAGAGCTTAAAACACCAGTTCCGTGGACTGGACATACAGGCAGCTGACAAACCCTAATAAAAACGGAGTGTTAGTAACTAGACAGTCCTTTTGTGGAGAGTATTTGGAGAAGGCAAAGTTTCCTTAGTGACATGATTGATAAGTTCTCATTTCAGAGTAAATTCTGGACAAGAGCAAAAGCAGAAGCTGGAGTAGGGCCCTGACATAGCGTGACATCCACCCACCACAGCATAGAGTCTGTGGGGCCTAACAGCAAGGGGCACACTGGCAACAAGACCAGGCATTGGCTAGTCTCAATAGCACCTGGCTAAGGGTTTCCTTTGGTTCTTTAGTTAGGTGGAGGGGTGTGTATGGAGGGTTTAGAAATTAACACAGTTGACCCTTGGACAACATAGGGGTTAGGGGGACTGACCTCTTATGCAATCAAAAATACACGTATAATTTTCAACTCTTCCAAAGCTTAACTACTAATAGCCTACTGTTGACTGGAAGCCTTAACAATAGTTCAAACAGTTGATTAACACATATTTTGTATGTTATATGTATTAGATATTATATTCTTATAATAAAGTAAGCTATAAAAATATATCATTAAGAAAATCATAAGAGAAAATACATTTACAGTATTTATTGAAAAAAAATCCTCACGTAAACACAGAGTTCAAACCTATATTGTTCAAGGGTCAACTGTTAGAAACTTCTTAGATACCAATTTGCTGTCCATATTTAAGCTTATACTAAACTGTAAGCAAATTGTTTATAATTTTCATTACAGGCATGAATTAAGTCATCCTCTATTAATTCTTTTGTTATCTTTATAAAGGGCAGGAAAACAGGATCCCTCCACTTGTTATTCCAGAAATATCTGGATTTGGGGGCTGCTACTATTAGCCAGTCAAAACATACTTACAAAGTGTCTGCTGCTGGGTTGTAGTACCCCCAAATAACCTAGCTGGCTCTGCTGATACCTAGAATGAGTGGTCCAGGAGAGCCACCCCACCTGTATCCATGTTCCCTGTGACCCTTACTTCTACCCTCATCTAATCTTTCTCTGTAGTTTTTGCCCAGCTTAGCATTACATAAAAAGAATTACTTCATATTATCACAGAAAATGTATAAACTGTTGCTTGTAATAGTTGTCGAATATTTATTCATGTTTAATTAACCAATTTTCTAGTTAATCTCATAATTAATATAAAATTTTCTATTTAGGCAGGGAAAGACTGGAAGGAAATAAACCAAGCTGGTAACATGAATATATTTGTATAGAAACATATCCAAATATTGCAGTTAGTTGAGGTCATGTTATTAGGTTCTGACTGATGGAATGGAGATGGAGCCAGAAATAATGTACACTATTTTCAGACAGAGCCATAAAACACCATGCGCTTTTCTTCCCCTTCCAGGGCCACCTGGATCTCTGAGTCACAACTTGGAGCAAATATTCTCAGTAGAGCTTTCCAAGCAGCATGGAATGGGCTATGAAACATAAACCTGTACTATGTTAACTTACAGATTTAGAGGTGTTCACTGTAACTAGTTGTAGGCATCTTGAGTAATGTAGAACTGGTACACTGGAAAAATGTGTTGCCAAAAAAAAAAAAAAGAAAGAAAGAAAAGAAGAAAGGTGTTGCCATTTCACACACATCAAATATATGGCACTGGCTTAGTGATCATGTAGTGCATAACAAGGAAACTGATACAAGAAGGCTTGGGAAGTGTTGATCTGCGTTGCAGTGGCAAAATTATTGCCTGAAATCATCCTGAGTGCAACATGAACGAGCAGCCCTAGAGGAAGGGCTTGTAAAACAGAACCTTAGTGTTGTGTGTCAGTTGTAATTGGTTATATTTGTCAAGGTACTATAAGAAAGAGATGAGCTCAGAGGTTATTTGGCTGATTAATAAGAAATAAAAGGAAATACGATCTAGAAGTTTAAAGCCTTGAAGTTTTGGGAAAGTACAGTGCTTTAGATCTCAAACAGTAAGCAATGGGATTAAGTCTGTTAAGTGTTGAAGACTAGCTAAATATTTCAATGAAATGAAGCAACTCTTAGCAAAATTATATTAATGGTCTGGCCACCAATAAATTGAGAGAAAAAGGTATGGGGACAAGAAAGCAAAGAAATAAAGCAGAACTGAGAACTCTGTCAAAGACTGTATGATAGGTATGTAGCACCCTGAGAAGTCTGAAGTCATATAAGTTTTAAAGGAAGTGGATTGTGAAAGAAACCATGAACTCTGACTGAAAAGCCTTTGACTGTTTAAAACTTAAAATGAACCTTGGCCTCCCATTTTCCATCAGTAAGAGTCAAGCTTCGAAGGTTGCTCAGACCATCTTTAGTCCTAGTGATGCCTGATTTGCATCATACTAGGACATGAGCAAGAAACAAATATTGGGTTAAAATGCTGAGTTTGGGAATTGTTTGTACAACAGCTAGAATTATTTATTGTTAAGTCACATAGCTTTTTAAAAACAAGATAAAATTAAAATACTTAACACAATAGTTAGTTGGAAAGAATAACAAATGAAATTTGTCTTGGAGGAAAGTAAAGATTTTAGCTTTTTACTTTAGATTAACTACTCATGTTATCATTTCTAAGGTAACCAGTCAAAGAATAAAAATGAGCATTTAATTTCTAAACCAATAAAAGGGAAAATGAAATAAGGAAAAAATATCAATCTAAAATAAATCAAGAAGAAGTAGGGGAGAGAGAGACTACAAAAATACTGGAGCAGGTAAAGCAAATAGAAAACCCAAAATATGATGAGACACCCATATCCAAATACATCAGTATTTACAAAATAAGTGGACTACATGCTTTGGTTAAAAGACAAAGATTGGATTGTCAAAGCTGAATAAGAATCTAAAATCTGACTATGCTGTTTGCAAGAGATGTAAAAAAACCCTAAGGATACACAAAGGCTAGAAGTAAATGGATAAACAAAGATATATGAGGCAAATTCTAAACCGAAAGAAAACATTATTGAATTAAAATTAGGCAAGGAAATTTTTAAGGCAAAAAGCTTTTCTAGGGATAAAGAAGATCGACTCTTAATAATAAAAGTTTCACTTTAATAGAAAGATATAACAATTTAAAACATATATGCATTTAATAACCCAGCCTCAAGATAGAACCATAAGGAGAAACAGACCATGCTGTAATCTTGCAGTAATTGCTAGAAGAAGCAGATGGAAATAAACAAGAATATAGAATATTTGGACCACACAGTGAACTTTCTGTACTCAGTGGATTATGCAGAGTATTACATCCTACAACTGCAGAAGACACATTCAAGTGCATAAAGAAGATTTTCAACATTCTGAGCAAAAAGGAAATTATCGATAAATTTCAAAGCATTAAAAGTATACAGTGCATGTTCTTGGACTATAATGCAATTAAGCTAGAACTCAGTGGCATAAAGATAACTAGAAATATCACATGTGTTTTTAAATTAAGAACCATGCATCTAATTGACTTTAGAGTCAAAGAATAAATCGAATTTGAAATTAGAAAATATTTATTTATTTAATTTTTAAAAAGTTTATTGAAGTAAAGTGGTTAATACAATTATATAATTTTCAGGTATACATTATAATTTGACATCTATATATTCTCTTGTGTGATTACCACTCAGAGTCCAGTTTCCTTCAGCTACATATATTTGATCCCCTTTACCTACTTCACCCTCCCCAATGCCCCCAAAATTAGAAAATATTTAGAACCAAACAATAGGAAAATTCTATACATTAAAGCAGTTCTTACAAGGAAATTGAAGTCTTAAATAAATAAATTGGAAAAGGAAATAGGTTAAAATTTGTATCTTAAGAAGTTAGAAAAGAATAAAATATATAGAATGGAAAAGGTAATTAAGATAGATGGGAAGATGGCAGAGTAGGTAAACACTGTGCTTGTCTCCTCTCACAACCCCGTCAAAATTACAACTAAGCTAGAGAATAGCTATCATAGATGGGTGGTGGCCATCTGTGGACTGCCTAGTGGCTTATACCAGATGGCCCCAGGCAGGGTACAGGTTGCAGTTAAACCTGGCCTGCAACAGGGCCCCTCCCAAGAGGCCCCAGCCTGCATGCCTGGTGGCGGGCTTCTGTCTGAGCCAGAGTACCACCCAGGGTCACATTTGGGGACAACACACCCAAAAAGGCAGACAGAGTAGGCACCAGAGCCCTGCCAAAGAGAATCCTGCTAAGTAGAGTCAGGCCCTGCACAAAAACTCCTCTACTGGTGATGGCCAGTCATCACAACAAATGAGCCTAAGGGTCAATTCCTCCCATTGACAAGAAAACAGGAGCCAAGACTCAATCACAACAAGAAGGCACATAAAACCCACACAAGGGATATACCTGAAGCACCCGGCTCAGATGACCAGGAAAGACTGCCACTAGGCCCTACAGCATACCTACAACATGAGGTCACTCTACTAAGACTGGAAAACATATATAGAATATATAGAAACAAACAGAAAGAGGCAGCCACAATGTGAAGACAAAGAAACCTGTCCAAAATGAAAGAAAAGAACAAAGCTTCAGAGAAATAACTAAACAAAATGCAGACAAGCAATCTACCAGATGCAGAATTCAAAACACTTGTTAGAAGGGTGCTCGATGAACTTAGGGAAAGAGTAGAGAAACTCAATGAGATAGAAAACATAAAAGTAGAGATAGAAAACATAAAAAAGAACCAGTAAGAAATGAAGAATAGAATAACTGAAATGAAGAATATTTTAGGAGGAATTAACAGTAGATTAGATGAGCAGAGGATCAAATCAGCAATTTAAAAGGTAAGGTAGCAGAAAACAATCAGTACAGCAACAAAAAAAAATAATTAAAAAAATAGGATAATCTAAGGAGCCTCTGGAACAACATCAAGCATAACAACATTCACATCATAGGGGTACCAGAAGGAGAAGAGCAAGGAATTGAAAACCTATTTCAAAATAAATGACTGAAAACTTTCCTAACCTGGTGAAGGAAATAAGACATACAACCCCAGGAAGTACAGAGAGTCCTAAATAAGATGAACCCAAAGAGGCCCACACCAAGACACATCATAATTAAAATTCCAAAGGTTAAAGAAAAAGAACACTAAAAGAAAAGCAGTTAATGACCTATAAGGGAGCTCTCATAGACTATCAGCTGATTTCTCAACAGAAACTTTTCAGGCCAGAAGGGTTGGCAGAAAATATTCAAAATAATGAAAGGCATAAATTTACAACCAAGATTACTCTACCCAGCAAAGTTATCATTTAGAATCAAAAGACAGATGAAGAACTTCCCAGACAAAAAAAAAAAAAAAAAAAGCTAAAGAAGTTCATCATCACCAAGCAAGTATTACAGGAAATTTTAGAGGGACTGGTTTAAGAAGAAGAAGTAATAAGAAAAAGATAAATTTGACTAGTAAAGTGACAATAACCACATATCTAGCAACAATTACTTTAAATGTAAGTGGATTAAATGCTTCAATCAAAAGGTAGGGTAGTTGAAAAGATAAGAAAATAGACCGTTGGATATGCTGCCTACGAGAGACTCAATTCAAATCAAAAGTAAAGGGATGAAAAAAATCAAAAGTAAAAGGATGAAAAAGATGTTTTATGAAAATGGAAACAAACAAAAAAGCTGGCATAGCGATACTTATATAAGACAAAGTAGACTTTGAAACAAAGGCTATAATAAGAAACAAAGAAAGTCCCAGTAATCCCACTTCTGGGTATTTATTTGAAGAACACTACTTGAAGGGACATGTGAATACACATGTTTATTGCAGTGATATTTACAATAGCCAAGATATAGAGGCAACCTGGGTGTTCATCAATGGATGAGTGGATAAAGAAGAGGTGGTACACATATACAATGAAATATTACTCAGCCACAAAAAAGAACAAAATCTTGCCATCTGCAATAGCACAGATTGACCGAGAAGGTATTGTGCAGAGTAGAGTAAGTCAGACAGAGAAAGACAAATATCATATGTGGAATCTAGAGAACAGGATAAACAAACAAACAGAAACAAGCTCATAAATACAGAGAGCATTTTGATAGTTGTCACATTGGGAGTGGAAGGATGGATACGCGGGGAGCAGATTAAGAGGTACAAATTTGTAGTTACAAAATAGTCATGGGGATGTAGAGTATAGCATGGGGAATATAGTTTTAGTATTGTAATAACTACATATAATATCAGATGGGTGCTGGATTGATTGAGATGATCACTTTCTAAGTTATATAATTGTCTAATCACTGTGTTGTATACCTGAAATTAATATAATATCATATGTTAACTATCATTGAAAAAATTAAGATATAAAAATGTGTTTAAATTGGCAACATAAAAAAAGATAAGATACAGTGTTAATTGAAATAGGAAACATCAATGAAATAGAGAGGCTCAAGAAGATAAAAGTTGGTTTTTTGAAAACACTAATTAAATTGATGATCTTTGGCAAGACTAATAAAAAAAATGAGAGAAAGCACAAATCATTATTTTTAAAGAAAGAAAAGGGTACTATAAGTACCAGTGATATAGACTCTTAAAAGGTAACAGCATAGCATATATGATTTTGTGCCAATAAACTTGAAAATTTAAATAAGAAGAAAAATTTTTTTAAAAATATAACTTACCAAAACCAATTCAAGAAACAGAAAACCTGACTAGTTCCAAAGCCATTAAGAAAATTAAATTAGTAATGAAAGATGTTGACTTCCAGATGGCTTCATTAGTAAATTTCACTACATCTATAAGGAAAAAATAATTCCACTCTTACCCAAAGTTTGGGTGTAGAAGAAGAGAAATATTCTTCACCTCTTTTTATAGAGATTAAATAACCTTGCAACTAGCATACAACACGAGTAAGAAGAATTATAGGCCAAATATTACTCATCAATGTGAATGCAAAAAACTTGAGCAAATTTTTAGCAAGCTGAATCTTCCAATATATAAAAATTATATCATAATCAAGTTGGGTTTATACCAGGAATGCAAAGTTGATTTAACATTAGAAAATCAATTAATATTAACTATTATAATAGATTAAAGGAGAAAATTTTATGATTATCTTCATACATGCAAAACAATTGTCTGATAAAATTAAACATCCATTCACGATAAGTATTCTTAACAATAGAGAACTTCCTAAGCTGATAAAGATTTTTTGAATCTTTAAAAAAACCTGCCACAAATACCAGAACTGGTGAAATATTGAAAGAATTCTCTTTGAGATCAGGAAAACAGCAAGGATGTCTGCTATGAACACATCGTTTCAACAGTGTACTAGATGTCCTAATCAGTGTGATAATGTAATGGAAAGAACCAATGGCATAAGGATTAGAAAATAAGAGACAAAACACATTATTTGCATATGGAATGACTGTGTTCAAAAGAGAAAGTAGGCCTCTCTTGGCTGGAGCAAAATGAGCAAGAGGTGATTGGAGAGGTAGGCAGGCCCCAATTATGCAGAACTTTGTGTATCATCACAAAGTCTCCAGATTTTATTCTCAGACCCATGACTTTCTGGCCTAGAAGTGGACATAGTGAGATTGCTGGGCATTCTCTCCTTTGTTTTGTCATCTTTCTCTAAAGCTAGATACCAAGTTCTCAGTTCATACTGAGAGAATACTGAGAATAAGATGCCCATACTAACAAACCCTGCCATCTCATAAGGCTTCTTGCCCTACTCCCAAGAGTCAGTGGGGCATCATGCTTTCTCTAGATGGTCTGGGAAATTGGGAGACCCCAGTAACCTGAGACTCTCCTAGGAATCTGACAAATCTGACAGAGGTGGGCAATGGGGCACTGGTGACTTGAATCAGGGAACTCTGCCTGTAGGAGGCATCCCAGAGCTGAGTTTAGAGAAGAGCCAGGCCATGAGGCTAGTAGATGGTAGTTTTTGAGGTGTGTGAGACATGGGGGCTATGATCTGGGGCACCAGGGAATCAGCGGATGACATCTATGAGGCGAGAGAAGCTGGAACTCTGGGGTCAGGCGACCTGGCTTTGAGATGTGGATCCGCTGCTCGCTGGTCAGCTGGGAGATTCTGGGTCATCATTTAACCACTCCGTATCTCAGTTATCCTCATCTATCTGTGGGGATATCAAAAGCCACTCTCTCTCAGGGTTGTTGTAAGTGTAACATGAAGTATGTTACGTCAAGGGATTAACGCTGTGCCTGACACAACGTCGGTGCTCAAGAAACATTAGCTGCTATGAGTATCGTTGTTATTATTATCTGATAAGAGAACAGGAGGGTGCTGGGAAATGCAGATAAGGGAACCCCGATCCAGAGAGGAGAAGGCATGCTCCCACTCTGAGTAAGTGGAAAGCACCAAGTCTCCAGCTCCAGGAAGCCCTGCCCCGCCTCCCACAGGGATAGGAGAAGAAGAGGGAGTTGGCTGTTGGGGTCCCCGAAGGACAGTGTCTGTTCTGAGGGATGAGCCTTCCTGTTTGTGAGGGAGTTTCCCCAGGTCGCCGAGGGAGAACATTACCAGGCGGAAGGACCGCAGCACCGCCATGCCACCCTTCTTGGCTGCGCCCAGCTCTATCAGGCTCACAGTGACGATGATACAGTCAAAAATGTTCCACCTCTTCTGGAAGTAATAGTAGGGGTCGAAGGCAATGATTTTGAAGACCATTTCGGCTGTAAAAAACACAGTAAAGACCTGCAGGCAGAAACAAAGGTCCTTCTCAGCAGGGTCTGTGGGGTCAGGGGCAATGACACATAAGGAGGGAGCGAAATGTCTTGTTTGGAAAACAGCAAATCCTTTTGCATCATTCTTATCCAGTTTCTGTATTATCCGCTGGCTCCTGAAGGATGGGGGATGGTAACACTCAGTGTGGCAACCAAATGATATCTCAGGACCAGTGCTCAGGGCCTATGCATCAGAACCGTGCTTCAGTGTTTCCATGGGAACGGTGATAGAAGGGGAGTAAGTGGATAATCATTAGGATAATAATTATTACATAATTAGGTAAATTAGAAGTCAATCTGGTTCAGTAGTTTAAAAGCATGGATTGTGGGGCAACACAGACCCAGATAAAATCCCAACTCAGCCATTTCCTAGCTTGTGTGAGCTTAGACAAGTAATACATCCTCTGTACCTCAATTTCTTCATCTGTATAATGGACATAAAATAAGATAATGCATATGCAGGTCTTAGCAAAGGTCCTGGCAAATAGTAATTCATTAATAAATAATAGCTATTAGCAAGAACAGAAATAATACATTGCCTCCAAGATTCTTTTCAGCTCTGGGTGTCTTTAATTGTCTTAGAACAGAAATCTGACACAGAGAGAGGTAGGGACCAGGGTCAGGTCACACAACGCCCATCAGGGAAGATAAGGAGAAAGTAGAGAACACAGTCAGGGGCTTTGTAAAGCTTCTCACCAGCTTTGGAAATGAAGCCTCTTACCAGCTTGGGTAGGTCAAAGGGCATCTGTTGAGGACTTTATGCAGGCAAGTCTGTGTGGTGTGACAGGGGACTGATGTCCTGTGCCCTAGGGAAACCTGGGTCAACTCTGGCCCCGCCTTCAGGATACTTAACCTCTCTGAGTCTTAGTGCTCTCTTTTAAAGTATGAGCATGATGGTGACCTCATAGCGTTGTGTGACTCTGAGGTAACACTTATAAAGCACCCTACTTGTCATGGGCACTAAACAATGCCTGCCTTTCTTTCTTTCCCAAAGGTCTCTTCCATAAAACCCTCTGTGGTCTACACTGACTTCTTAGAAGTAAGCTTTCCCTTCCCTTCTTTCTGTTTCTCCTTTTCTGGAAGGAAACTAGCAAATCCATAACTGTCTTTAGATGGGAAAGTGACATTTACCCTCATTTCAAGGTCAAGGCAGTTGATACCCTAGAATTCAAGTGGCTGTCCTGAATTCAAGCAAGCTTCCCCTAGCTCAGGGCTTTCTCAGTCTACTTCCCTGTGTTCATTCATCCTAAAGCAATTTCCACCAGCCCAGCCTGGTCCCTAAGACTTGGCTTGCTGAACTCAGCATCTACACATCTCTCACACTGCTCCTCTGCCCTCAGCTAGCTAGACCAACAGTCCAACCAATGGGAGCATGCTGCCACCCTGCCCAAAACCCCCCAGCCATGGTGGCATGGGCCATGGCTGCCAGCGCACTCACAATGTTGCCTATCTGGAACATGGCTTCGAAGGTGGGGCTCATGCCATGGTGCTCCATCGCCATGAAGACTGTGTTCACCACGATGCACAAAGTGATGGTGAGCTCTGCAAAGGGATCGGTCACAATTCTGAAGAGAAGCGTCTTGAGCTTCACCCATGTGGGGCAGCACTCCCAGATCAGATACTTTTGAGCCAAGCTGGTCAAGCAGGGTGGGCACCTCTGTTCAGACTCCTCGAGTTCTGCATCACAAATGTAGTCAATGACAGTTGTCAGCCATGCATTGCCTCTGACCTCCTTCCCACAGCCATCCCCCTCGACCTCATCATCACTAATAACCACCACCTCCAGTCTCCACTTCAGCCTTCCATCTCTCTGATTACCATTTCCTACTTTTTCAAGTTCTTTCAGTCTAGCAACTCCATTCTGGTCTTTGTCCCCATCCAGTCCTCCAAACTACAGACCCTATACTTTTTAACTGCTCATCACCTATGTCATGTCCTTACTTCTCAACTTACCCAGCTCAGAGTTCATGTCCATCCCTCTATCTTTTCCTTTGAAGACACCCTCAATTCCCCTGCCCCTCTCCCCCTCCATTGTATTTGCCTGGCAGAACCCCAAACTTGAATAAACCCAACATGCAGAGCACTCTGCACCAGCACCCGGCCAGCTGAAACTGGTTGGAAAAAGTATGCTGGCTGGCCCCACTAGGGACTCGTGAGTCCCAGTTTGTCACTGCCCAAAAATCCTGCCATATTTCTCTATTTCAGTCCACTCCTTTAGTCTACTAGACTACTTTCTCATTTCCTCCTCCCTTCTCCAACCTCCATTTCCCCCTCTCTATTCTGGCACTAAAAAGAAGTACAGAAAGTGGTGCTGAGTAAAGAATCTTGCAGAGATGCCATTGTTGCAGGAAGAATCCTGTCTGAGAGCCAGGACATGAAGACATTCGGCCTTGTAAACAGCCTTAACATTGCTGATCTTGATTATCTAGGGAGAGAGGGATGCTAAAAGAATCAGGCACTTGCTAGCTTGCATCATGATTATGGTTCCTCCCCAGAAGAATCTCCTGCAAAACGCTAATCCACAAAGAACTTTCCTTCTTTCCTTCTGTTACATCTGAAGAGGTGTCCCTCCTATTAAACACCAATGTCTCCAACTGTGCATCCTCTCTTACCAGCCATTTCAGAAATCTCCTGAGTATTCTCTTTCTTTTATTTTCAGTCTTTCCCATTCTCACATGTTCTTCCAAATTAGCTTGTAAATATGCTTTTTAAAAAGCCACACACATACACAAATAAGAAAAAATATTCCTTCAATGCTACTTACAGTTTAGTGTCATTTTACTACCTCATTGTCAAAGGCAAACTTCTTGAAATATTTGTCTAAATACAACAGTGGTCTCCAATCTTTTTGGCACCAGGGACTGGTGCTTCTGAGAATCTAATGCCTGACGGTCTGAGGTGGAGCTGAGGTGGTGATGCTAGCGCTGGAGAGCAGCTGCAAATACAGATGAAGCTTTGCTCACCAGCCTGCCACTCACCTCCTGCTGTGCAGTCCCATTTCTAACAGGCCACAGACTGGTACCACTCCATGGACCAGACTGGTACCAGTCCATGGCCTGGAGGTTAGGGACCTCTGAATACAACATCTTCATTTCTTCACCTCTCACTTATTCAACCCCCTCCAATGTGGCCTCTGCTTACTACCCTACTCCATCAATCCTTTCTTGCTCAACCACCAAGGACATCCACTTGACTAAAGCCCTTGGGCCCTTTTTGGGTTTGATTGCACTTGATCTTTCAATAGCATTGTCTCTTTTGAGCTTTCTGTTTTTTTCTGAAGGAATTTAGACCCTTGGTTCTGTATTATATTCTTCTGGGTCTCCTCCTATTTCCGGGCATTTTTTTCTCAGCTTCCTCCACTGGCTCCATCTCTTCTGCTCAATCATTGATTAGTGTAGTTTCTTAGAACATTGTCCCAGCCCTTCTTTCTTTTTTTGCTTGATTCCCTCTATCTCATCTATCCCCTCGCATCATCTCAAGATTAACATCTATATTCAAACTGCTTTCAAATATGTATCTCTAGGTCACCCTTGTCTTCTAATTTCTAAGCCCATTAATTATAAAGCCAACTTCCTACTGGACAGCCTTTCCTGGGTGCCTGAAGCCCAGTATGTCCCAGACTCAACTCATGATTTTCCCTTCTCATCTTTTCCCAGTGAATTCCCCCTGCTCCAGTGGAAGCATCCCTTTATGTCATTGCACCAGCATCCTTCCAGTTGCTTATGCCAGATCAACGTGAACCACCAAGTCCTGAATCTTATGCCTCTCAGATTGCTATTGAATCCTTCCATTTCCCATCATCCCCACTGCTTCCTCCTCAGAGTCCAGGTATCGCCACTTTTCATCTGGTTTTCTCCTAACTGGTTCCCTGCCAACACTCTTTTCCTCTTAATTCCATTCTCCACATGTATTCAGAGCAACCTTTATAAAATGTAAATCTAGTTCCCCTGCCTCCAATTCTTTAGTGGCACCTCACTGCTCTTAGGATGCACAGTCCAAAATCCTTAAGATGGCCGAGGATGTTCTGTGAGTCTGACCATATCTCCAGCCTTATTTTAAACCCCTCTCCTCCTTGCTCTCCATGCTTCAGCTATATCAAGCTTTTTTCATTTTTTTGCAAGAATTATACTCTCTTCTGCTTCAGGGTTATTGCTATTCTTTCTGTCTAGAATATTTCCCTAACCCCAGGCTAAACTTAGCACATTTCCCTTAGCATCCTGCACTTCTCCTTCAAGACACTCAGCATACCAACAGTAACTTGTTCTACGTGCTTCTCTTCCACTCAGCATGAAGGCAGAGACTGGATTGTGCTCAGTGTTGTGCTCCTGCTTCTGATCTTCTGGTTTCGACAACTGTCAAGTCTTAGCTTATGTGCTAAGCATAGATTATTCACGTGCCCTGACTTCAGGGAATTACCAAGTTCTTCTTGGCTTGAACCAAAGTTTCTCAGATATGATCAGTCCCAAAGAGGTGGCCTTTGTAAGTCCTATCACAACTTGGACAGTGTCAAGCATCTTTCATGTATTCCATGGGTATCATGGATATCACGTCCAGCCAGAGAAGATCGCAGGTCATCTGCTCTATGCTCAAAAACCTTTGGCCCCTTTGACCTAACCTAAGGTTACCTTTACCCAGATTCTCTTTAAAAATGTCGTTGTTTCTCCTGCCTTTCACAGTCTTCTCTCACAGTATCTTCCTTGAGAGGAAGTCTGTCCTACCTCGGGATAGTGGATGATTCTTTATTCTCTTTTGGTTCATCAGTTCATGTCATTAAAAATTAGTACCACCCTCCACTCCCCACCAAAATCACCTTTGTGCATCACACTCATTCACCATTCATCCGGCAACAATCAGTTGAGTACCTACTATGTGCTTTGCACTGTTCTTCTAGGTACTAGAGATCCAGCTGTGAGCAAAACAGATACATCTCTGCCCTTGTGAAATTTATAAGCTAAAGTGTATATTTTAAAGATGAGAAAACAAAGGCACAGAGCAGTTACTAGGGCCCCAGGATTGCACAGCTTACTGTAAGAGGCAGAGCCAGGATGCAAACCCAGGAAGTTAGGCTCTAGGGCCTGTGTTCTCAACTACTACCCTCTGTTGCCTCTCATCCAATCAAGACCTCCACTGTTCTTACCTAGACTGGGATGTGTTTAGGACACACATTTTGTTTACTCCTGTCTCATTCCTGCAAAAGGCACTGCATTTTCTGTTCATTTTCCTGAAACTCTCACCCTCTAGGTTTTCACAAGGCTGATTCCCTTAACTCCCTCAGATTTCTAGTCTCTTCAGAAAGAATGGCCTTCCACAACCGCCTCATTTAAAATAGCCCCTTCTGCAAGCCCCTACCCTCCATATCTTTCTCTACTTAATTTTTTCTCCTCCTTCTTATCATTTCCTGAATATCTATTTGTGTTTACCATCTGTGTGCCCTGGCTCCCAGGATGTAGATTCCCTGAGGGCAAGGTTCTATCTTCTTATTCATCGAATCCCCAGCATGTGGAACAATGCTGGACATGTAGCAGGTGCTCAACAAATGTTTGTTGATAAGTAAATAAATTAAAAGAGAGGAAAGGAGGAAGCTTGATAGTACTTGGGAATAAATAAAAAAGAAAACTGTTCGTATTTCATGTTTACTGTTTGATGGTTAATAGCAATAAACAAACAAACAAACAAACAAATAATCCCAGCAATCCACCTGGCCAACAAAAAATCATGGCCATATCAGCATGGTGAAATTCTATGCAGCCATGAAAAATGTTGGGTGTGCAGACACTATTACAATAAAAATAATTAAATGATTTTCAATGAAGAAACTATGAGAGCCTGGACACACTGCTGTCACTGGAATGTGTACGCACTTCTCAAAACACAAACTCGGGTATGCAAGGAATGTATGGATTTCCCCAACCCCCATACCTACGTTCAATTTATACTTCAAGTTGCCAACCAGAGGACTTTGTTTTGGTTAATTCAGTGTCTCTACTACTTCATTATCTGAGGTTGTGTCTGAGTTTGGGGGACTCAAGGTTCATGGAGAGTTCTTAGTCTTTGCCAAGTGTATTTACATGAATCATCATAGTTACCATTTGGTCTTTGGTGGGAGAGCCATGGAAATGACTGTTCTTTCTTTGCCTCTCCAGATTCCCTATTTTAGGCTCTCACCCATTTCCTTCCATAACCTTTAATAGGGGTGAGGTCATCACCCAGTGACTCTCCTGTCATGCTTGGGCCACAGGACACACTCTGAGATTGCCTCAGGCCTTCTCTCCCCAGGCGTATTACCAGTTCATGCTACTCTACAGTATCTGTGCCACACTAGGCATGTGGGTCTCTCTCTAAGGGCTGCCATCTCTGGTTCCACCTGGAAAGTAATGCACAGATTAGCTCTGTTTTTAAGGTCTTCTTTTTTTTTTCCTTTGGTTTTTACTGTCCAACATGTACTCTCCCACAGTTAGGATTTGTCCCAAAGCTGAGAGGACAGCATATAGGGCCCCTTCTCAGGAACACAGCTACATCCAAGCTCCCTTCTCCCTCCACTAGCCTAGGACATTTTAAATGTGTCTAGGGGAGATAAATGATGGATACAATTAAGGCCAACTTTTCCATATCCTGAGGTAGAATAAAGGCTGGATAAGAAGACAGGCCTTCTACTCAGAGTGAGGAGGAAGCAACCATAGTCTTTAGGAATTTGAATGTTAGGCGGCCATGACCCAGGGCCACACCCTTGGCTTGGTGTAAGCAACTAGAACTTAAATGTATCCCTGGAGAGACTAAGTGGATTCTCACTGAATTAATGAACCCCTGAATTAATGAGAATTTAGTTAAACTGTCTGATTAATTTATTTTAATTGTCTTCCAATGCTTAGCCTAATGGGAGTTGAGACAGAAGTCAAATTATAATCATAAAGTTATAGCCAGGAAAACAGCAGGATTTTGCCAAGTTTGGAAGTTAAAGACCATTAAATTTCTTGCATACCTGAGTGGTAGCTTGACATTCTCTGCCAGATCATTTTTTTAAAATCTAGTTTTGTTAATACATATGAAGCAGATGTTAATTTGAACAAGAGATGGACTCAGACATTTTATCCATTGATTCTATTGTTTTTAAAAAATTATCCACGTTAAAAAAAAAAAAACCCTACATTGAGTAAGGGTGAAGGCACACCAAAAAAATAGTATTTAGGATCCTAGGATGCAGAGACAGATGCTCTTTGACACAGGTCTGGGGTGTCCCCACTGCCACTCACATGGAGACTCGACACAGTATGGCAGACTGACATTCCGATGAGCAACACTTACCTTCGAGGACGGAGGTCATGATACTGACAACACTCATTGCCCTTTGGGCTCGGAAAGGTTCATTCAGGTATTCTGCTGATAGTAAAGTCTTCTTCTGTCCTGCATCACATGCCTGCCAGGACGCAAACAGAGTAAGGACACTCCCCCAACCAGAAGACTTCAGTGGCAAAGACAGGTCACACAGCCTCTCATTGGCCCGTCTCATGGTTGTGAGCTGTCCAGTGAAGCTATGACCCTCAGCAGTCATGCTTGCAGAAACTGGGCTGCTGTTTGAACATGGGGTAAAAGCTCAGGCATGACAACCAAGACACAAAGCTAGGGTGAAACAGGGCCCACGTTTGCAGCTAATGGAGTGACATAGGCTCACTTGAGGCTCTGCAAACACTTGCCCTAGGACAGGGACCTAGGCAGTAGGGTGGGGACAGGACTACCTCAAGGGTTTCTGAGGTTTCTGCCAAAGGGAAGAGCAGTGGGCCAGGCCATCATGAGACATCTTCTAAGCTGTGCATCTGACTTTTACACAGATTTTCTAGTCTCGACCTCCCTTCCAACAGGCCCATTTCCCTCCTCAACATATAACCCAGTTCCAATTCCACACAATCTCTTTCCTTCTGGGGGAGCATTTGTGTGTCTTGATTGTCCAGACACATGTATATAGATGTAGGTACTTTATTATTCCATTTAACTCTTCATCTATCTAGAAACCTTTTTACAAGAGGAGACATGGAGGCTTGAAGAATTCAAGGGACTCGCTAAAGGTGATGGCTGGTAAATCACATGGCTGTGTTTGAAAGCCAGGTCTACATGACGCAGAAGGGCTTTAACAGTTAATCTTGCATCAAACCAAATAATTTAACTAAAATGCATCAGGGATACAATATCTAGGAAAGTGACAATCTAGGGAACAATAACAAGGTTTCCTGAATGAGGCATTTTCTAGGATGTTGAAACACCTCTGAGGGGCCCTGCAGACTGGCTTGGACTTTCCAACTCATTAGTGATTCTCTGTTGGTCCTCAGAGACCTATTCTCGCTTCTCTGCCCAGCTAGCTCTGTACCTGGGGAGGGTGACCTGTACAAACAGTGTCACTGTCACCCTCTGGTTCTGGTCAGGTTTAAACAATGGTGCAGATAGGAGATCAGAGGCTGGAAGGAGTGGGGAGTCAGTATCTACCACCTTCCCTGCTGAGCTGTGGCTGGGTCATGATTGCAGTCCTCCACCTGAGATCACAAGTTCTGCCAGGCCACCTCTCACACACAGTGGCAGCTCTTGCTGGGTCCTGGTTCTCGTCTTTTCCCTCACCCTCCACCCCAGCACATCCAGCTTCCCACTATACTAGTCTCTAGGGGCCTCACTGTATCTTTTTAGTTCCCAGAGCACTGCCCAACCCTCTGTAAATACTCCACTAAACCCTCTCCATTTGCCCAGTGGTTCTGTTTCTTGCTGGCATCCAGCCAGAGATGGAGCGGAGGTAACTCTGTAAGACTTATCAAGTCAGTAGAGCCATAAAATGGTCTGTTCACAAAACTGTTTGCAAACTGCTAGCCAGGGAAGGCAGATGAAAAATACTAGCAGTGTCATTACTACAACTAGAGGGAGAGCTCACATGAAGTCATGACTCCCAACTCAATGAAGTGTCCCTGGAATGGCTTTATACTCTGTGATTACTCTAATAAGAATGCTGGCCAGTTAGTCACTATTGCCTAAGTTGTGTATTTTTGCAAGTTATTGCTTTTCTGAGTAAATCAAGGGATACTCTGCTTCTGCTAAGATCTGTCGAGGGCACCTCTCAGGATTTCTCTGGGTCCCTTTGCCAAGCCCAGGGTAGCTAGCACAGAGCCACAGGTACAAAGAAAAGAATCTTCAATTTTTCTCATACTTATCAAGGAGCAAGCTGGCGTCTCTTTAAAACAGTGGTAGTGAGTGGGGACAGAGAAACACTGAAGAAATATGAGATCAACTGAAAAATAATTTGTATCACTGTACTGCAGAATAAACCAGAAAAACCTGTTTGACCTCAAGTAAACCCAATCTCTTTCTCTGGGTCTTTAAAGTGGGGGCAGGTGGGAAGGAGTTGGGCAGAATGGTATCTAAAGGACTGTTCCATGGATGACGCTCAGGGCTTCTTGGCCCAAGGCCTCTAGCTAGAGGACAGACCCAAATAGTCTAGAACATTTACAAACTCACCGAGAGGTCTGTGACTCCAGGGCCAAGCTCACCAGTGGGCAATGTGGGGTGTCCATCTTCTCCTTGCCCTGAACCAGGGTTGGTGGGTTGAGGCAGAGGGCTCTTAGGGTGGGTGCCTTGCTGGCCAGCACCCCCACCCAGAAGCAGGGAGCCCCGATGGCTATCACGGTCTCCAAGAAAGACTCCATCATCTGCACCTCCATCAGGGAATGAACTGTCCCGGTCAGGGGACCGGAATTGGAACACACTGCCATGGCTAGCACGCCGTCGCCCAGAGTTGAGGCCTAGGAAAGACTGGGCATTGCCCCAGAGGAGCAGGAAAGAATAAGGCTGGAAGCTCGTCCTGCAAGCAAATCTGGAGCTCAGCACTTCCCTTTACTCACTCCCATTTCCCTGCCCTGATTTTCATGACCTTCCAGCAGCAAATTAAAGATGCAGATCTAAGGGGTATTCTAGGTAAACATGGGGAGAAAACAGGGAAAAAAATATTCTTGACACAGCCTGAGAAAAAGTCAGGAGAGATGAGAAGTTACAGGGTGCTTAAGATCAGCAAATAGGTCATTCATGACCAAGGACATATCAGAGGACAACCTTGTGGCTTGCTGGGTTGAGTTAGCTGTTTGTCAGCCTTTCATCACTGGGATGCTCCAAGTGCAAAGCTGTGATCTAAGGAGACTAACTCTATTATGCACACCAGTTCTGGAACATGCTTGGTAAATGGTTGTTGAATGAACTACTGCCCTTTATTGTCTGCAAACTAGGTTCCACAATTCATTAGATTCAGCCTACATGGGTGGTAGTGTTTGTGTGCAAAGGAAGAGATGAGGGCTTTGTAATGTAATAAGCCTCCAGGATCCCCTGAGGCAAACTTTGAACAGTCAACAATAGTGAGATTGAAGGGAGAGTTACAGCCTACTTTCCTGGAAGAATAATGCCATTCCTCCAAATCAATAAACATTTCTCATCAAAATCTTCCTTGGAAGTAACTGTGTGGTGCACAATTGTCAGAGAAAAAAAAAACTAATTCATAGGCCCAGAGTCCCTGGAGAGTCAGTGTGCTGACTTCTTACCAAACTCTGATCATACTACTGAAAATTTCCCTCTTTCTTAATTCCTTTTGTTTACTAAACTACTGAAGTTGGGACATCATGTCAGTTAGAGTCCTCCTTATTTACCCTCTGACCCCACAGAACTAAATTTATACTTTTTAAATAATTTGGAGCTCAGCCCTGTTCAGTAACCATCATTGTTGCTCTGGTATTATAAACAGAGCACTCTTTGCCTAGAATTTATGTCCAAGGACTATGGAACTCATTAAAATTCATAAATTCTTTCCACTTTTGAAGCAAAAGGGCAAAGTAAGCAAATCCTTACTAAAGATGGGATGACTGAGTTATATTTGCACTTGGGTGCTAAGCAAACCGCTGAAAAAACTAGGAAGAAAATTTAGGTCCCATATTTGATAGGTAGTGCCTCCTTGGCCACCAATTAATATTTCTGAATTAACCTATGGTAGACCATGACTTCTGAATCTAAGTATTAGGCTTGCCTTAAAATGCACCATCCAAGTAGACCAACTGTTTTCCTGTGTGTTACCCCAAACCCCTGCTGTGTTTCTTCTAGGTGCTACTCCCAACAATTCTCTCATTTCTGTTGGTCAGAAAACAGCTCGTATAAAGACTGCTTATGATCTATTTACCACATGAATACACCTAGGAAAAGAGGAAGGAGACGCCTCTTGTATGGACTCCAACCAGTTAACATTAAAGAACTACCCAATGGTCCCTTACTGTCTTTGTACATACATGTTCTTCTTTCTGCCTGGAAAACACTTCTCCCCAAACCCTTCCAGGCCCCCATTACTGGAAGAACCCCTACTAATTAGTTACTATTCATGTCAATCATTCTCTGTGAAGCCTTTCCTGACACACCTCCAGCCCCGTAAGAGTCGTGTTTTCTCTTCTATTCTCCAAACACCTTGTGCCTGTCCCTAATACAGTACTTAACACATAGCTATTTTTATATCTGCCTCCTCCACCTGAATGGAAGTCCTTAGGAAAGGAACCATGTTTTAGTCATCTCTTTATACCAAACATCTAGTATTGTTAAATCAACAAGACAAAGTTCCTCTTTTTTCTCTTTAAAGATGAGCCTAGCTGGAGAGACAAGCACACACACCAAACAATTATTGGACATCCAGGTGCTACTCTCTATGGGGCTAACCAAATGGGGGAAATTAAAGCCCAATTCAGAGTGTCATTGACATTTCCATGAAAGCTGTGATTCATCCTGTTCTACGATTGTCAAAGCCCTAGTCAAATCCTTTTGAAACGTCTTCTGAACTGTGCCCCGTGCATGCCAGGTGCTGCTCAAAAGAGACAGAGCAAGGAAGAGAAGGGCACAAACCCTTATGAATGCTGAAACGAGTGTCACTGAGGCCAGTATGCATTGAGTGAGTCTGATATGCACACATAAGTTCCAAAAAAGCAGAACGTCCTTCAGATGAGCACGGGAAAAGAGATTGAGGAGAAACTGAGGGTCAGAAGGCCTGAACAATAGTCAGGTTTATTCCTTTTCTCATACTATCGATGTGGAAATTATTCTTGTGAAAAGGGGTTATTATCTCTCAGGCATGTGGAAAGGTGATATATTGGGGTACAGAGAACTTTCAAGGGAGAGGAAGGAAGTGGGAGGAAATTTAGTAAATATAGGGAATCTTGGAGTGGGAGGTAGAGGATATAATGGGGGCAGGGGGTCAGAATTGCTTCAGGACCTGAAGTGAGGTACTGAAGTTATTCCTGGGCTGAGTTGTATCACAGAGCTGTGTGCTGGGATCTTCTGTGCCAACAATAGGTGGGAATTTGAGTGGCAGGGGCTGAGACCTGAGGTTAGAAACAGGCTTGTTAATGATTTCAGCACCATGGACAAGAACCTTTCTTCCCTGCTCTAGTATTGCAGATCAATGTGTTAAGAAGGAAACTGACCCTTGATGTCCATGGGTCTATAGACACCTCAAAGTTATCATGCCCAATGTGGGCCCACCACCTTCTTCCTCTGTCTTCTTCCTCTGGTGTTCCTGTTTTAGAATCACCATCCATCTAATTGCCCAATCTTGAAATCTGGGAGTCATTCTGGACTCCTGTCCTTTTTCCACATTCCACAGTCCCAGTCTTGTTAATTACACTCCTACCCATACAAGCCTTTTTAATACACCCATTTTACTCATCCATAGTGACCCCGTCCAAGTCTAGACATCCATTGGTGGGAGGGTTCAGATTACTAAAACATCCTCCTTATCTCTGTGCTTCCAGCTATCTCTTTGTTACAAAACTCTTCCCACTTCAACCTACTGTCCATGACAGCTGCAAAGGTGGGTAATCTTTAGAGCACAAACCTGAGCCTCTTACCATCCTGCGCTGGTTGTAAGTCTCTGATTGGGGTGATCTGTTGTCATCTGCAGAGCCGTCGGACACTCTTGGCTTCATCTTGTGCCTTCTCTCACTGGCATTTTTGGAGGTTAAAGGTGATCCATTGTGGGAGTGGAGAGAGGCTGTGTCAATTCCCAGTGCCGCCAGCACCTGAAGAAAGAGGACAGCAGCTGCAGCCAACAGTATCTGGTTGAGCTTAGCATAAGTGTGTCCCCCAGACATGGGGTTTCACAGGGGTGAGGGCATCTGAAACAGAGGAGGTCAGGATTAAAACCTGGGTTGTTTGGAAATTGAGACATGGTAGGAAGAGCCACCTCTGGGTCACCTCCCTCATTCATACCCTGTCGATGCCCTGCCCAGATCTCTTTTATCAGGTCAGAACATTTATCTCCTGCCACGTGAGTGTTAGCTGCTAATGGCTTACAGCTACAGCATTCTGCAGAAAATTTCTTTTCACTGTACATTTGGCTGGGGCAGGTATGGGGATACCAAAGGCAAGCCCTCTTCCCTCAGTGTAGGGCTTACTCTGTGGTACAATCATGCCCCAGAGCTCACATAGGATCAGGCTAAAGGTAGTCTCTAGCTGAGGCCACTTTCTTACTTAACTCTTCCCTTGTTTTATTCTGTTTTCTTGACTCTCTTCCTGAGAGTATCCTTTAATACATCACTTGCATGACATCTTCACTCAGGTTCTTTTTTTTTTTTTTTTGAGAAAAACTGACCTAAGATGATTTCTAAGGTAAGATGAATCTTCCGCAAGTTCCCAAGAATAACAACCTTACTCTAAGTGGCTGGTCCAAACCTCTCCCCAATAACACACAGCCTGCAACAGACTTTCCAAAGCTTCACCCCTCACAGACCTCCTCCTCTTTCCGGAGCATCTCGAGGGCCTCCTGGAACTTCTTTTCCTTGGCTTCAATTTCATCAATGGTTGCCTGGTTTTGCTCTTCATATGCCATGGTAACCACAGCCAAGATCAGGTTGATTAGGTAGAAAGATCCCAGGAAGATGACAAGCACGAAAAAGACCATGTAGATTTTCCCAGAAGCCCTCAGGGTCTGCAGATTCAAGAGAAAAAGGAGATATGTACCCAGAGAACATGGACCCTGAACATTGTCAGATTCCTCTAGGAAAAATGTAGCCATGTTGGACCTGACCCCTCAGCCTCCAACCAAGTCTGTTTGGGGACATGCCAGTTAATACCTGTTGATAGAGGCGTTCCCAGGAATCCTGTGTCATGAGGCGGAACAGTGAGAGGAAAGCCCAAGCAAAGGAATCAAAGCTGGTGTAGTTAAAATCTGGGTTGTCAGATGTTTTCAGGCAGAAATAACCTTTAGGGCAATGGCTGCAGCAAGAACAAAGAAGTTCATCATAAATTGCATAGCTCCTTGCTTACTGAAAGCAAGGCAGCCAAGGGCTGCAGGAAGATTGGAGTTGAAAACCTGGTATTCCTCTTATGAGCTGGATGACCTTGGACATTTAGTCTTTTTAGGTCTCAGTTTATCTTGCCCATTAAATAGGGATGATAATACTGTCACTTCAGAGTTTCATGCAGAAGGGAGTGACCTGGGGAAGGCCAACTGACTGCCCAGACATGACACCATAAGGTGCTAAGTTCTTTCAAAGTTCACACCAGGGGAGAGAGAGTCAGTATCAATAATGCAGACTTAAAACTTGAGCTGGTTGTCATCGCCTGCAGAGTTGTCTATCAAAGGAGGACTCACATTAGCTAAGTTCAATGACCAATTATATATAACAATAAAAACAACATTTTCCACTTACTGATTACTTACTGTGTGCCTCTCTTTCTCCTATGTGCTTTACAAACACTATAATTTAATTGTCTCCACAATCCTGTTTTACAGATGTGGAAGCTGGTGTTCAGAGGGAAGTCTGTTAAAACCATACAGATGTCAATGTATTTACTTAAAAGGAGAAATATAACTGTCAAGTAGCCTATAAAGAATGACTTATGAAATAAAACCAAATTGAAGATGATTGTTTGGTGAGCATTGGGGTGGGAGTGTGGGACTCCTCTCTCATAATAAGAGGCTAAGTTGATGTTAAGAAATATCTCTAAGGTCAGGACAGGTGAGGTGCTCTCATCCACCCCAGTGGGATGGCATGGTCAAGGAAATGGTAATGTCATGTTTGTATTCGGGATTCTACTACTAATACCAGCCTCTAGGGCTCTCTTTATTCCCGATATCCATGTAAACACACAATCCCAGTACCCATACAATTGCTTAGGGTCTCGGCAACTTAATTGTAATCAATCCTAATTTTATGTCCAACTTTTGTTTCTAGACTCTGTAGACCCACATTTAAGACAGCCTCTTGGTTTGCTCTCCCAAGGAACTAGTCAACCCATCACCCATAGGTTTACTAGTGAACTCTGAGGACAGCCTTATTTGTATATCTTCCATAGAACTCCACTGTAGCTGCTATACATCAACAGCTAACTACTCTGAAAATTACATGAAACCATGGTGCAAAGCCTCTTGCATGGTACCTTCAGCATACTAAATATGATAATAAAATACAAATGGAAGTTCCTGCTGTTTTTAACCTGAAGCTACCAAAAGAATGGACTAGAATACTACATGTAAAGGAATGCTGAAAAGCACCAAGTATTTCCTAGCCCTTGAGACCCCAGGCTTTCTTCCCACAGTGCCACTGGGCAGTGTGGACCTTAGCCCAGGGCTTCACTTCTCTGTGGCCCAGCACAGGACTCAGGTCTGGTGTTCACAGCATGGCCTCCAGGGCTCATTCTTCCTATTGTTCTGAGCTGGCCTCTATTTGCCATTCCAGCCTTATCCATTCCTTTACAATATGGCCAGGACCTGCTCTGCTGGTCTGGCCTCTCTTGGAGCTTGTGGGGCTGCCCATGGATGAACCTCACAACTTTACCACAGACAGTGCTTGGGCTACTCTGGAGCTATCACCATGAGAAATAAAATGCCATTATCCAAATGGGAAAAGGACATTGATAGGGCCGTCAGTTTAAATTTCAGTCAAAGGCAAATAAAAGCTGACATCAGAACAACCGTGTTTCTGAGCCAAAGAACCAAATGCCAAGTTCATTTGTGAAGAAAGAGGCCAAGGAGCCTATGTTGATCAAGTTCTCCTGTTTGTCCTCACCCTTCAGCTCTATCTGAGATTGTTTTCCTAGTGAGCTGATTAAGGCAAAGCTCCATATAGGTCCCACTCTTCTCGACTTAGGCAATATAGGAGCTGTTGGCTACTGAAGGAGTGGGGTCGTGTGAGCTCTAATCTTCCAGGCTCTCAGCCATGGAGGTGAGAGAAGCAAGCTTTTCTGATCAATTGCCTGAATTCTTTTTGCTCACATCTGTTTCAGTGGTCAAAGCAGCAAGCAGACCTGAGGAGTCTACCCCTTTGCTGTCTCACATTCTGTTCTGCCACCTGGAATGGCCTCCATCCAAATAATTTCTTGTCCACCCCACTTGGAGACACCCTACTATCTCAACTACCCGCCCCAGGAAAATTTCCCTGCCTTGTCCTGCCTCACACCACCACCTCCCTAAGTTTCAGCCCCTGGAACCTCTAGCACAGCACTGGTTCTCCACAATGTAGCATCTTTATATGTATATGCATCAGAGCTCACACACTGGCAGCTTGCAGGCTGAATTTGGCTTACAGAAATATTTTGTTTGGCCCACAATATATAGACATTTTTTTAGAATTGGTAGCCAATGTTTTAGCTGAAAGATTTCACATAAAAATCTAAATTTCCAGTCTCCCTTTTAAAAGTTGGAAGAGCTAGAAGCAATGGAACCACATTTTTACATGGCAATCAAAAGCTGAACTGAGCATGTGACTGCCATCTTTAGATGAGGCATAAACTCTCATTGCCATGGTCCCCACCCAGCCCACTCCTCTCATTTGTTGTTATGTGTCTAGACTCTGTAAGAATTTGAAATTGCAAAAACTAATGCATGTACTTCTTCCTCTGTAATGTGAGGATAATAAAACCCATGTGATGGAGTTGTGATGATTAAATGTGGGCATTTGACTTTAAAAAATTTAAATATTAGCTCCTTCCTGGGGTAGATTGCAAAAATGGCCACATTTATTTCCCTCCCTGCATCCACATTCCTTTGCAATATGATGTTGCAGCTTCTCCCATCAAGAAGTAGATTCCACTTCTCCACCCCCCAGATCTGGATTGACCTGTGACTTCCTTTGGTCAATAGATTGCAGTAGAAGTAACATTGTGCCAGTTCTAAGCCTAGGCCTCAAGAGATCTTGCACATTTCTACTCTTTCTCTTGGAACCCTGCTTCTGGCATGAGAATGAGTACAGGCTAGCCTGTTGGGGGATGAGAGACAACACAGAGCAGAGATAAGCCACCCTAGCTGAGGCCATCCTAGATCAGCTGGCTCCCGGGTAATCTATCCACTGTCTACAAAATGCCTGACATGCTGATGTGCAGCATCCTGAGCTAAATAAATGGCTGGTGTTCTAAACAGCAAAATCCTGGGGTTGTTTGTTACACAGCAAAAGCTAACTCATACATTCCCTCCCCATAGACATGGCATGGCGGAGGCCATGACTTATTCATTTTTACATCTTCCTCTGGACTCTCAGCCCAGGAAATGCTGATGACAAGAAAGAAAAAGGATTGCTGAGCAATGGTGCTAGGTCATGGGTTGGATACTCACCCTGCATCAGATCCATTGCCACACAGTAAGCGATCAGAAGTGCCTGGTTTATTGATGTAGAAGTCTGCAAAAGAAAGGAAAAATGAAAGCTTTGCATGTGGTTCTGAACCCTACCACTCAAGCCTTGGGTAATAAAAGCAGTACACTGGAAGAATGAGGTGAGTTCTCTTGGCTATATACACTCAGTGGGCATGCTGGGATACTTAGAAGGAGAAAAAGTCCTATCTTGAGAAGAGAAAAGCTGAGCAGTGATTTCAGCTCCAGGACTCTCTCAGAAGAGGTAGAATGGCCTGCCCCTGAATTTATGGCTCATTTCCTTGTAAAATAGATATTGGGCAACAGAATATGGGGGACCCGAAAGTAAAACGCAACTCAGGAGAAGCATTTGAGCAGGGAAAAGGAATCAAAACACATGTCTATACAGCTATGCAGGGGAGTCACATCCCTTGCCAGCCAGACCTTCGTCGTCATGGCAGGAATTCCACTCGCGTTTTTCGTAAGAAAAGTTGCTGGCTGTCTCATTGAAAGCTGTGCAATTCTTGACACATTTGTTCTTGAGGTTGCCTTTGAAGAGCTGCAGGCCCACAAGGGCAAAGACGCTCAAGCAGAAGACGGTGAGGATGGTCACATCAGCCAGCTTCCTCACTGAGTGGATCAGGGCCCCCACGATGACCTTCAGCCCTGTGAAAAGATGACAGCGATACTCCCACATGGGTCATTTACCACACACAGCACACGTGTGTGCCTGGCATGCTTTCATCTTAGCCATCTTGCCTTCTCATTACATACAGGTGTGAGGCATTTTAAAAACTTTAGTGTAATTCCAAGCCTAGTTCCTTATATAAACCTAGTAATAACCCTGAAAAGCAGGCTGGAAGGTAAAGATTATTGCCCCATTGTAAAGACAAGGCAACTGAGACCCAGGCAATGCATTTCTTATCATGCTAAGCCTAATATATTTCTGACAATAGCAATTTGATTAAAAAAATTAATTGTTGAGTACCTGCTAGTTCCAGGCACTGTGCTAATTGTAAGGCTACTAACTTCATTCCAGTCATTTGGCATCTGTCTTTCTGCATTCATCTCACTTCTGGGAGGCAGCTTGAGGCTGGGGACGCATAAATCCATGAACCTCAGAGTGTGTGCATGTCTGTGTGTGTGTGTGTGTGTGTGTGTGTGTGTGAGAGAGAGAGAGAGAGAGAGAGAGAGAGAGAGAGAGAGAGAGTGCGAGAGAGAGAGAGATACAAAGGAGATAAAATGAGATGGAAGAAAAGAGACAGAGACACAAAGACACAGAGAGATGAACATAGCAATAGAGTGAGACCATGAGAGACACTGAGAGAATCACTGAGTCAGATACAGAGAGCATCTGAGAAGGAGCTATGTCAGAGCCAAGCAGGGCTGGTGGCAAAAATGGGGCCCCTGCTTATCTGAGGGATGATTTGCTGCTCTGGCAAATAAAATTGCCTTCTTTGGAGGGCAGAATCATGGGTATCAGAAAGAGGTCTGACTAGAGAAGCAGTCTGGGGTTGAGTCTTGCATTGTCATCCTGATCAACTAATAACTCATGAACACTACCTGAGGTGTCGTGGGCTGGGAGCTGAGCAATGATTGAGGCATGTGGTGGAGTTGTCTGTTGAGGGGAAACTCCATAGCATTACCAAGCATAGCATTATTACACATAAAAGCAGCCTGTAACCAAAGCCTGGGGATAGAAATGGGGTGGAGTAGAATGTGGAGAAGTTGGGAAAGACCATGGAGTCTCCTCGAGGAGGTCAAGCCTCAGCAGAGCCCTGAGGAATGATGATGAGTTAAGAGAGGAAGACTCTCTTGACAGAAAGAGCAGCAAGGCTGAAGGCTGGGAGAGAAGCAAAGGCATGGAGTGTTAGTGGAACTACAGGTACATTCTGGAACATGATGTGAGGTGGGTAGAGGAGAAGATGAGGCAGGAGAGAGAGTCTGGACAGGTCAGGTCTTGTAAACAAGACTCAGGGTCTTCCTGGCTAGAGTAGGTGAGAGAGATACCGAGAGTCAGAACTGGCTACTTATTGCCATGGCTGTCTTCATGAAGAAGCTTGTCCTGTGTAAATTGGCAAAGATTTTCCGATCCTTCCTGGAACAGTCAGACACAGAGTGGTAGAAAAGGACTTCCACTCCAATGTGAGTGTTTATTTTCCAGATGAAGAAATGGATTCTCAGGGGTGTCACCTCACTCCCTTCTTCTCTTCACGGGGAGATAAGCCATCAGGCCACAAGGGGGAAGAGCTGAGTCCTGCCTCAGTGTGGTTACCTGGGCTCTGGCCTCACCTTTCCCTCCACCAAGCCAGGAGGAGATGAGGGGTATCACTGGGCGACTGGTGACAACAGAGATCTTAGAAGGACCAGTAAGAGGAGCTCTGGTGGCTTACTTTTGTTTCAAATTCTCTGTAATCAGGAATTGCTTAATTCTCTTCTCTTCTGTGTATCCAGAGACAGGACTGAAACTCAAACTTTCAGATTTATGGAAATGGTGAAAACACTCATCAGACTGCCTTCTCCCTTCCTCCCTATTTCCAAGTTCACACCTTTGGTTTAAGTCATAAATGAGAATCTGACTGGAGGCTTGCCTGACCCCCACAACAGGAATATAAAATAAGGACCTGACTTTTTTGTCATTTATCAAGGCAAGGCCATGAGGTACTATGGGCAGAGCGGTGCTGCAGGACTCGAGACAGGTTTCCAGGTCACACTTTGCCTCTTACTAGTGATGAGGATTTGGGATTGTGTTTTTTACTCCTGGGCCTCCGTTTCTTTGTCTTTTAAATGGGAACAATAGTTCATGCTCTGGAACTCTATAGGGCTCTTGTGAAAATCACAGGTGGACATTAGGTAATGGACACCAACACACGTCCCATGAATAAATGCGCTGGTTAAGGCAGCTCACCTGGGATCACAGAAACCGTTTTTAAAGCTCTAAGAACTCTGAATGTCCGCAGGCCCGAGATCCCTCGAAGATCTATGGCTTCACCAACGTATCTGTGGGACCAGAAGTCAGTCAGCATCTCTGCAAGGAGAGGGTCCTGTGATGCATACAGCATAAGACCATCTGGGGTAACATGAGCCAAGGAAGGACCCAGAATAGATGGAGAATCTAGTAGCACTTTCACCAATAGACCAACACTAACACTGATTTAATTGTTGCAATATCTTTCAGGATGGCCCCTTTGAAAAGATGCATTGAGATCTAGGTGGCTCCATGTGCTACATGTAAAGATGGATATTCAAGCATGCAAGCTTAGTCAATCTCCTCCAACTCTGGTTCCTCAGGAAAAGAGCTTCGTACCAGGTAGGTACAAGGCTGAGCCTTGTCTGATTCACTTTGACAGGCCAGTCATCAGCTCAGATTAGAGGTCTCTGACTTCTCCCTGAGGGTGTGAGACTAACCCTGGAGTGACAGTCTGTGGCAACAACAAGACCCAAGGCCATGCAGTTTCAAATGAGAAAGATGGATAGATAAGGAAACACCCCGGAGTGTGAGCCTGGGCACACCCACACGCCCCACACAGACACACAAACAAGTCAGTGTGGAGAAATACTCACGCCAGGGTAATGACACTAAAATCCAGCCAGTTCCAAGGATCTCGCAGGTAGGTAAACTCATTTAGACAAAACCCTCTTGCCAGTATCTTTATCAAGGCCTCGAAGGTATAAATGATAGTGAAGACATACCTGGAAGGGAAAGTGGAAAGAGAATTAAATGTGCCATGGAGAGAGCTCAGAGGGATTGCTGCTGTGTGAAGATCTTTGCCAGGGTGGGGCAGGGGAGGGAGGTGAGGTAAGGAGATGAGAGAGGCAGACTGAGGAACTCAGAGGAGCCACACAGATGGGTGGGGAGGGGAAGGATGATGTCTGAGATGATTGACAGCCTTTGCTGCTCTCATGGTAGGCAGAGGGCAATGGTAGGTGAAGTTCAGAGCAAGGACCCTCCAGTTACATGTGGTTCCCAGAGGCTCCCTGCTCTTAGGAAAGCTGGGGGCTCCTCTCCCAACGTGTGGATGGCTGAAGATGTGGAAGGGGGACCAAGTCCCACTACACCACTCCTTTCAAACTTCTCTACTTCCACTGTCATTTCTTCTTCCCAAGCCTGGTCTGTAGGCATTTCTGACCTCAGAGACCCCACTCTAACAGCCATGTAAGGCAGCAAACAACTAGGTGTCATGGAAGAGAAAAGCATCTAAATCCACAAACATCGTCTCAGGAGGATGGATCTTGTTGAAGGACATTATCTCAAAACAGCCCTACTATTACGCTGGCTACTTTGTGGGTTTGGATTGGAAGAGATGGATCTGGAGCCGAGGTGGTAGGGAGGGTAGTGTTTCTCAAATGTTTAGAATCCCTTTGTCGCCTACAGCAGTGGTTCTCAAACTCTAGCAAGCATCTAAACCACCTGGAGGGTTTGTTCAAACATAGATTTCTGGACTCTACTCCCAGCATTTCTGATTCAGTACGTCTGGGTTCAGGCCCAAGAATTTCTTCTCTTTAACAAGTTTCCTGCTGATGCTAATGCTGCTAGCCTGGGGAACTACCATTTAGAACAATTGGCCAATAGGATCCAGATGTACACATAAATCACACATAATTTTAGCTACATTATACATTTTTAATTATAAAATTATAAACACCGGTATTAAAAATGGGAAGACTTTTGATTAAATATGGCAAATGAAACACATGTATTTACCTCCATCTTTTCTGATATTCTTCTTAAACGACAATAAAAGGATTTTTTTTTTTAAGAACATAAACCCACCAGGACAAAGATAACAGAGAAAGCAACATCATTTTAGAAATGAGAGTGGAGGTGGATGAGAGCAGACCCAAGAAAGCTGAAACCTTAGCTGGAAATGGGAAGTTCCCAGATGCAAGCAAACCACAATGAAGAACTGCTTAAGATCTGAATACCTCTGAAAGTGGGGTTTAGCGGGAGGGTGGAAGGTAGGGCTGAAACAGTTTAAAGTCTTTACAAGAGACAAGCTGGGCTTCCTAGACCTCACTCTACACCACCTGTTTAGTGAGGAACTACCTCCTCTGCTCTGGAAACAGATTGGATATTCATTATCTCAAGAGCTGAATGAGAAGGGAGAGAGGTGGGAGGGAAGGAGTGAGAGAAGAGGGGGAGAAGGGGGAGGGAGAGGGAAAGGGGAGGTGTGTGTGTGTGTGTGTGTGTGTGTGAGAGAGAGAGAGAGAGAGAGAGAGAGTGAGTTTGAAAAAAGAGATGTACTGAAACAGGAGTACAGAGGAAAAATTTACATAGTTGAAGGCAGACAACCCTCCCACCCACCTGCTTCTTCCACTCAGTAAATTCCTAGAAGTCTGGCAGTCAGATTAATAGCCCAAGATGTTGCACTCTTAATATGGACAGCCAGCCAACAAGCACCAGGAATTCGAAGGGTGTTGCTAACACCAGAGAATAAAGAAACCAAACAGAAAAAAAGAAAGAAAGAAAAAATGAGACAACACAGAAAAAGAGTCAGGAAAAGAAAACCCCATCATTAATAGTTTTAGAGTTAAGAGATGAGAAATTATTGGGTACATAAAACAAACACAGAAGGCTATAAATAAGAATATTCAAAGAGGAAGAAAAAATGGTATAGATGATAGAGGCTCTGTTTATCCCTCTGGTGACCAAATCAAAGTTGTGACAGAAACAAGGGGCAAACAGCAAGGAAAACCACCCGGAATCTAGATGAACAAGCCATACAACTATGGAGAGATCTAAGAAATCACCCTGCAACAGCAGAAGGTAGGACAAGGCAAGGACACGAGGCTTCCCAGACCGAGTGGCTGAGTGGGACAGAGGCCATGGCAGTGGCAGTGGCAGCTGCAGAAGACTCTTAAAGGGACCGCATCCACGAGTGGACTTCCGTGGTGATGGACCTGCTCACTCTGAGCACCAGTACCGGTTTGGTTGCAGATGGGGCACTAGGGACTTACAGAGGGACATGACGTTGTTGGAGTGAGGGCCAAGGCAAGACTCACTCTGTAGATAAGTGCAGGTGGTATACATTGTTCCTCTGTTGAGTCCTCCCGGGTCACAGTGAGCAGACTCCGCACCACCATAGTGGAGATGTCATCAAATTGGATAATGGAAGTTGCTCTGCCCAGAGGATTCCCTGAAACTCTGCCTCCCTCAACTCACAGCTCCACCCAAGCCACATACAGGTGTGTCCTTGCTTAGTCAGGTGCTCCTTGCTGAGCAGCACCTAGGCTCACACTTGTGGCCGCTGGCCTCAGTTTTTGGCATGGCCTTTTGAGGCAACTATATGCATAGCATCTGTGGATTACTTGCTGAATCTTAACAGGTGGGCCCAGAAGGGCACAGGCTTGGGCTAAACTTGGCCTGCAGCTGAACCTCTCTCAGGATTGTGCCACTGGACACCTACCACACAAAGCTATACTAATAAAAATGGGAGACTTAAGAGCGTTGCTTAGTACATAGAAACAGACACAGAAAAGCCAAAATGGGAAGACAAAGAAGCAGAAATCATATTAGATAACAGAAGAGAAATCCAGAAATAATGGAGTTAAGCAATCTAACAGATGCAGAGTTCAAAACACTGGTTATAAAGGTGCTCAATGAACTTATGGGGAATGTAGGTGATTTCAGTGAGAACTTCAACAAAGAGATAAAAAACATAAAAATGGAAATGAAAATTATAAAAGGGAATCAGTATAAAATGAAGAACACATTATCTGAGATGAGAAGTATACTAAATTGAATAAACAAAGTGAATAAAGAAAAGGATCAAATGACCTTTATAGAAGAAGGGAAAGCCAAGGACACTCAATCAGAATGGCAAGAAAAAAGAAGCCAAGACTATAATAATAATTTAAGGAGCCTATGGAACACTATTAAATGTAAAAATATCCATGACATAGGGATACCAAAAGGAAAACAAGATGCTGAAGAGCTATTTGAAGACATAATGATGGAAATCTTCCCTAACCTGGTGAAGGGAATGAACATAAAACCCCAGGAAGCTCAGAGAGTCCTCAAAACCAGGAACCCAAAGAGGCCCACACCCAGACACATGATAATTAAAATACCGAAGTTTAAATACAATGAGAGAATCTTAAAAGCAGCAAGAGAAAAGCAGTTAGTTACCTACAAGGGAGCACTCAGAAGTCTGGCAGTTGATTTCTCAAAAGAAACTATGCAGGATAGAAGGGGTTGGTACAAAATATTCAAAGTGATGAAAACCCAGACCTACAACCAAGAAAACTTTATTCAGTAAAATTATCATTTAGAGTTGAAAGACAGATAAAAAACTTCCCAGACAAAAATAAGTTAAAGAAATTTATCATCTCCAAGCTGATATTACAGGAAATGTTGGAGGGACTTCTTTAAGAAGAAAAAACATTTATCAAAAACAGGAATAAAGAATGGTAATAACTACATTGCTATCAACAAGTACCTCAAATGGAAAAGAATTAAGTGCTCCAACCAAAAGATAGAGTCGCTGAATGGATAAGAAAACAGGACCCCTAATTATGCTGCAGATTAAAAGACACACACTTCAGATTAAAAGACACACACAAACTAAAAGGAAGGGGATGGAAAAAGATATTGCCTTGATGAACCTAGAGAGTATTATGCTGAATGAAATGGGTTGGATAAAGACAAATATAGCATGATTTCACATACATATGGAATGTAAAGAACTAAATCATCATCATCAACAACAACAACAACAACAAAAATGGAAATAAACTCATAGAGTCAGAGAATATTTAGAGGGATACTAGATAGGAGGGAAGTTGGGAGGATAAAAAAAGGCAAAGGGATTAAGAGGTACAAATGGATAGATTTAGTGAGGTGGTCACTTTGCAAGTTATGTGGGTCTCTGATCACTATGCTATACAACTGAAATTGGTATATTATTGTATGCCAACTATAATTGGAAAAACCTCATTGAATTGTACAATGTAAATACAAGCAACTAATTGTCTAGTATATTTCAATAAAAAAGGGGGAAAAGAATATTCAAAAAACAAACAACTTTTGAAAACAAAAATACGATAGCAAAACTAAAACAATAGGAGGGTTGAAAATGAAGTTGAGTAAATCTCACAGAGAGTGGAACAAAAATAAGTGGATAAGAAGTGATAAAAAGTATGACAGCCTGCTGAAATGTGATGAGGAAAGAGTTTATTTAAAAATCTGAAAACCAGACAAAAGAAGTCTATACCTTAGTAACATTTAACTAAAGCAAAAAGGCCTAGTTCCGGGAACCCTTAACTGCCTCCTGTTAATCATGCAATTTGTAACAATGTAACAATGAGCTTATATGCCAACTGCCAATTTTTGCTTGTGTCTCCCTGCTTGCTTGCTTGGCATGAGAAACAATCAATTGAATATAAGCTGGACATGATTCTTGTTCAGAGCTGCTCCTAGCAAGGACAGCCACCGGCTAATAAGCAGTCTTTGAGAACATACTTGGTTTGGTCTATTCAATATTGGCCACAACAAAAAGTATGAAATTTAGAGAATCAGACCAATAGGTACAATAGGAGATCTAGAAAAAAATAGGAAAAATTATCTAAAAAATGATTTAAGACTATATCCACAAACTGAAGGATCTAAGTATTCAGTTATAAACACCCACAAGTATTCAATAAAATGAATGAAAAAGGCTCATATCAAGGCACAACATCACAAATTTCAGAGCATCGTATACAAAGAGAAGAGCCTAACTCTTTGAAGGAGTGAAAATCACAGGTCAATACAAAGGACTGAGAACCAAATATCATCAGATTTCTCAAAGTAACCATGGAGGTTGTAAGACAATGAAACAATGCCTTCAAAACTTTGAGATAAATCATTTCTAATATAGAATTTCTCCCCCAGCCAAACTGTTAAGATATGAATAGAATAAAGACAATTACAAATATGTAAAGTTTCAGAAATTTTACTTCCTATCTACTCTACTAAGAAGGTTACTAGAGGATGTGCTCCACAAAAACAAGGAAGTAACCAGTAAAGAGGAAGATATAGGATCCTGGGGAGAGACAAATGGAATCCAAAAGAAAACGGAAAAGAGAAATCTCCGGGAAAGTGCAGTGCATCAGGTCTAGAGAAGTATCTAAGCCAGACTGAGACAGGAGATGGACTGCAAGAGCGATTTCCCTGAGAAAATTTGAAACCGTGGATAACTTGATGTGTTTGAATAAATTGAAAGAATAATTAAAACTCTGAGGAAGAGTTTGGGAATGAATTAGTGGTAAATATATAGGACACTGAGCAAACGAAGACGTGAAATCCTTATTAAGTCCAGAGAAAGCAGAAATACTGTACAAAAATAAAATGTAATCAAAGATGCTGTATGCCACAACCATGAACAGTATTTGCTTAGCAAGACTATTCTATAGTCATATATGTAGTCAGACAATGTGCATATTGTCTGCTTATCTAACCAAAAATTATGATAATAACTAATAGGAAGATGAGTATGAGAGGAAATGGGTGTGTGTATGTGTGTGTGTGTGTGTGTATGTGTATATCTAATTCTTTTTTTCCATAACAGAAAGCCAATAGATAATATCTAAAATGAAAAAATAAAAAATGGTAGTGCAAGTATATTATTAAAGATAGGTATCAAAAGAAAGAGGTAAAAAAATAAAATCTAGAAGTTTTCCTCAGGAAATAGGGGATTGGGGGTGAGGAAATGAGGAACATAAAATTGTTATTTTTGCTAGACTCTTCATAGAACTATCTGACCTTTTAAACCATGAACCTGTATATCTTAAAAGTAATAATCAAATTTAAAAATGAATAGCGGTAATGGCTTTTCATATCTGTGAGAGGAGAAATAGTGTCTGAAATAATTCACAAAGAAATCTTCATCTGTCTAGATAGCTGCTTGAGCTGTCAGCTTCTATATCTTGTTGGTTCCCCCTCACTCTTTGTGTTTTCTAAATTAGAAAGTCTTAACTCAGAATTATAGGTTGTTGGGAAGATTTGATGGATAGTTTGGGTTTTTCAGATCAAATGCAGATCCAGAAATTATGGAGAGAGTTCTCTCTAAACACTACCTTCAGTGTTTCACTGGAGGATGAGTGCCCCAGCTTAGCGCCTCTGAAAGCTGGAAGGTTAAAGTTCTCAACGTGAAGCTGATGAAGTCACATCCTCTCTCTTTCTGGTGGCAATCGGCTTATGAGCTATTTCTTCAGGTTCAGTAGCAGCATTTGGATGTGATTTGTAATATGCAAAAGACATTTTTTTTCTGATGAAGAAAATTATTGGGTATTGGAAAAAGTCAAACTCTTTTCCATTGAGCTGTTTTGCATCACTGTTCATTTTTAAGAAATACTGATGTCTGATTATTAAAAAAAATTTCTAATATTTAGGCCCTGAAATCAAAGATCCATACTATTCAAAATCCTAAATGTATTACTGAGACACAGTATGTGTGTTCACAGAAACGGTTATTTAAAAAGATTTCATTCCTTCTTTTAAAACAGTGTAAACTTTCTTTTTCTTTCTTTCTTTTTTTAGGTTTGTTTGCCAGAGAGAGCGATTCAGTGTGGGAGAAGAGCATCTTGTACTCACTTTTCATTTCCACCCCACAGGCTGAGGAGACATATGCTAAGAGGCCACAATCAGTTTGTAGTCACAGTTTCCATGATGTCCCTCAACAGCTCATCAGGGTCTGGAGGCAGGCTATGGACCCCCACTGTTTTCCATGAGTAAGGCATGCACTGCATTTAGAAGCAATGCCTTTCATTTGTATAGTGATCCCTTTCCTTGCTGACCATGTTGCTGGAGCTTCTTCAGTACCAGTTCAACATATCTTTGGATGTTATATAGTAAAATATATATAACATAAAATTTACTACTTTAACCATTTTCAAGTATACAGTTCAGTGGCATTAAGTACATTCACAATGCTGTGCAACCATCATCACTATCCATCTCTGGAACTTTTTCATCATCCCAAATTGAAACTATATAACTCCCCATTCTTCCCTTCCCTACTCCCCAGAAACCTCTATTCTACTTTCTGTTTTCATAAATTTGCCTATTCTAGGTGTCTCATATAAGTGAAATCATGCAATTTTTTTGTGTGTGTCTAGGTTATTTTATTTAGTATAATGTTTTAAAAATTCATCTATGTTGTAGCATATATCAGAATTTCATTCATTTTTAAGGCTGAATAATATTCCATTGTGTGTGGATATACTACATTTTGTTTATTCATTCATCTGTTGATGGACATTTGTGTTGTTTTCACCTTTTGGCTATTGTGAATAATGCTGTCATGAACATTCATGTACAACATACCTTTTAAAGTCTATTTCATATTTTACAAATTAATCTTTAATTAAACCAGAAGTCTCTTAAAATTAACTTTATAATAAGTAAGACAAAAGATTGGTAAGCACATCTTTCTCACATATATGGTGAATATACACTGACAATTTATTATAATTTTACTAAACTGTAAAGTAGAATGCCTGTTTGTTTACATATATAACAGTCATTGATTTCATATGCCAGTCACATTATAAGAAATTCAATAGTTCTGACTGCAATGTTTGTTATTGATTTTGAAGATGGTTTTATATCTTATCAGCAAGAGTGTAATTGTACTACAAGGGTGAATAATGACTCTATAGTTTTCATGTCTTTTCAAACTTTAACATGAAATTTTGACAATTTTGTACTCAAAAGCTTATTTTTTGTTTGCAGTAGAGAAAGTCAATTGTTTTCTTTAACTTTCATGAGGTTGGTAAGTTTTATTGGAAAATGATGTGGAAGTTATAGTAGCTTTATATTATTATTTAATAAAAATGTTAATAGCTAATAAACTGAGTACTAGGACAAGGGTCATTGATTCAATAAAATTTAATTATAATTTTTACTATCATGCTTTCTGTTTTCTTATTTACTTTTTATCTGCCTTCATGAGATTATCCATATTCATTGTCCACCTGTCTCTGACATATGGATTCAAGCTTTATATTTATGACAGAGCCCACTCATCACTTATATTTATGACCTTATTTCATATTGCAGGATTTATTTTTCTATTTTTACCACTATAATTATATTTCTGAAAACCACTTTTGAAATGCTGATTCATTCTTTTGAATTGTGGTATTGTGTAATACAACAGCAACGGTGACAAATGCAGGTTTAATGAACGTAAACAATGTTAGATGACAATAAAATACATTATTTAAGATAAACTACTCTATGTTAATGAGTATGAGCTAAATCAGTCCTTTAATACACTGCTTTTAAGAACATAAAAATTCAGAAATTATATGAATACTGTGATTAATCTTACATTTCAGATTTTTTAATCATCTAGGCATGAAATGATTGCCTTGTTTTTTTCTTCTGAAATTGTCAGATGATTTAGAGCCTACTCAGAGATTTCTAGTTATCAATAGAGATCCTTAGATCACTTATTACAAAACATTATAGGAGATGGAAAGAGTGGAACTCCTCTGTAAAACAGAATGAGAAGAATCTGAGTTTCCAGCGACAAAACGGAAGAAAGACAGTGAGGCAAGGAGATGGAAAAGCAACTCAAAGGGACAGTTTATAAGAGGATTATGTCAGCCTCATTTACTAAGATAGAACAGTTGAAATGCTGGGAAATTGAACCAGCAATGATCAAGTTAGAATCATTAAAAATAGATTAGCAAATTTATTAATATAAACTACTCTATTAACAGATGAAAAACTATATGCTAATCTTACTATAGAAATGTTGCTTAAAAACCAATCTTCAATCATCAGGAAACTCTTAACAAACCAGAAGTGGAAAGAAATCTCCATAACTTAATAAAGGGCAATTATGAGAATCCCATAGTCATCATGTTAATAGAAATATTTGAAGTATACTCTTTAAAATCAAGAGAAAAATAAAAATGCTTACTATCATAGCTTCAGCATTGTACTGTAGGTCCTGGGCAGTTCAATAAGACAGAAAAAATAAACAAGTGGCATAGACATTAAGAAAGAAACAAGTTCATCATCATTTGCAGGTGATATGATTGTTTAAATAGAAAACACAAGAGAATCTACAGAGAAACGTAACTTGTTAGAGTTCAGGAAGGTTGCTAGATGCAAAACCAATACATAGAAATTAATAATATTAATATGTTTTAGCAATAAAAATAAATATTCAAAAGGACAACCAAAAAGATACTGTAGCTAGGGGTAAGAAATGTAAGAACTTTACATAAGACTTTATAAAATGTTACAGAAGAATGTAAAAGAAGGCCTACATATAAATTGAAAGATACACCATGCTGATGTGTGAGAAGGCTTGATATTATGAGGCAAGTTTTCCTGTGGTAATAAATAAATTCTGTGCATTTACAATCAAAGTTTCAATAGAGTTGTAAGAAAAAGCTTGAAAATATGACCCTCAAATTGATATGAAGAAGAAACAGGAAGAATCTAGATAACTTTCAAGAAGACAGAGAAGGAGGGGTGATCAACCAGGTCAAATCTTATTATAAAGCATTTAGATTGGTGCAGTGTTGACTCGGGGAGTAACAAATAACTTACTGGGAGAAACAGACTTGGGTATGCATGGGAATCTGGTTCATGACAGAGGTAGTAGAAGGAATCACTTGGGAAATGATGACTTATTAAAACTGGTGTTGGGATAATCCATATAGAAAAATATTAGAAACTTATCTCCTGAATATATGTGTGTGCATGCATGCACACACACATGCACATGCGCACACATACACGTTTCAGAGGATGAGCTACCTAAATGCAGAAAGAAATATTATGGCTTTTAGAAGAAAATACGGGAGAATATCTTTATGGAATATTACATAATTAAAAAAAATAATTTTTCAAAAGCATTGGCTAGAGCATGCATGCAACATGGTATCATTCATATAAATTTGCAGACACAAAACACTGCTTGATGTGTGCAGGGCCAGGCACCCATCTCTCTGTTTGCCATAGCTTCAACTTCATTTCACATTTTCTTTTCCAGGTGAGGAAACATTTCTCTTTCCACTGTGCTTTTCCCTGCATCCAAATTGCTGTATTTTGTCAAATGTTTCCCCAGATTTTCAATCTGACTAGTGATGGATACCCTAGAGTCATCAAAGGGCCCCTTCAATGACTATGGGAGCTCAGGGGGAGGTGATGGTGGGACAACCTGCTCTAGTCACTGTTAACACTTTTGCATCCTCCTGCACTTTTCGTTTCCTTTTGGGGTCCAATTTGATACATTGCTCTGACCCCAGTGAATCTCTAGTTTCTTTCTGAGCACAAAAAAGAATATATATATATCAAATCTTCCCACTGTAAACAGGTAGGCAGGCAGGCAGAGAGGGGCAGGGAGCTACCTTTATCAGCAAGTAACAGTGCAAAGTTCACATTTCAGAGAGGTATTTATTATGTGAGGGAGGGGAAATAATATGTATAAAGAACGTGGTGATAAATAGGTTTCTGATTCCTTACTGGCTACAATTTAATTTCTACTTAAAAATACACAGCATGATCTTTGTAACCCCAATCTATCCTAAAGCCATTTACTCTTTTCCTTTGGGCTCCCAGCAACACAGTAAACATCAAACAAAATCTGGAGTCTGATCATTTTCCTGAGGCCAAAAATGCTCAACTTCATTCAATACCCTTCACATCAATTTCTAGAACTAGGACAAGATAAGTAGATTTTTATCTTTTATATTTTTTCTAAGTGTGTTTATAAAGAAATGGTGTCAATAATTTAGTGAATACAAAAATCTAAAAAAAATAGATTTAATAACAAGTGGGAATGAAAATTAGTAGAACTTTGGAAAACAATTTGGCAATATCTCTAAAATTAAAATTGTATGTCCCTTTGAAGTAGCATTTCCACTTCTAGGAATGCATCCCTCACATTCACCCATGTATGCAAAGCTATGTGTGTACAATAATATGGTGGTTACCAAAGGGAAAGGGGACGGGGGGAGGGTAAAAGGGGTCAAATACATGGTGATGGAAGGAGACATGACTTTGGGTGGTGAACACACAACGCAATATACAGATTATGTATTATAGAATTGTACACTTGAAACCTATATAATCTTATTAACTAGTGCCACCCAATAAATTTAATAAAACTAAAAAAAAAGGTATTTGTATTAGGATATTCACCAATTATAATGACAGAATATGAGGATTATGTTGATTAGGAGCAACATAAATGCCTATCAAGAGAATAATAGCTAAATAAATGTTCCTTCATCTATGTAAGTAAAATATATTTAGTCAATTTCTACAAAATATCTGCTGCTGAGATTTTTATTGCAATTTCTCTGAATCTATAAATGAATTTGGTCAGCACATTTAACATGTTCGTAGTCTAATCTACGAACATGAGATATTCTTAAATTTATTTAGACACTTTAAATTTTTTCTTAGTAATGTTTTGTCATTTCTCAGTATGAAAAGTTTTGTGCATATTTTTTACAATAGCTTTTTTATTATTGATTCTACTGTTTTTTCTATTTTCGAACTATTTTTCTTTTAAATTATTAATTTCTTTTGTTTTTCTTTAATTTTATGTTTTTCTACTTTGTGTTAGGAATTTAATTAATTCTTCTCATATTTTACTGATATACATATTCTATGCTTCATTGCTATAAATTTCCTGAGCACTTCTTGAACGGTACAGTTAAAAGAAGTGTTTTTTATTTTTTAAGTGTTTTATTATTTTTTTAATTTTTTATTATTTTTATTTTTTATTTTATTTATTTTATTATTATTTCTTCCCTAGAAAGTCTATAATTTTAGTTTGTAGTTTATATTTTATCTAAGTGTCCTTTAAGAGAGGTTTTTAAAATTAAGTGCCTGTCTTTATTTCCTGATTTAGTTATTACTTTCTCATTTTATTGCAGTGTAATCAGATAATGCTTTCTTTATTATTTCTACTTTATGGAATGTATTGAGGTTTTGTTGTGATTTATTTGGTCAATTTGTATGGTCATTTAAAAAGGTAATATATTCTCTTTTTCAGAAAATATAGTTTGATGTATATTAGTCAGATCTATCTTATTGATTATGTTACTCAGGTCATGTATATTTTTACGTACTTTTTTATACATTTGATCTGTCAAAGGCTGGAAGAAATTAATTAAACTTTCTTATCCCTACAATGTTTTTGTCTTTTTACCTTTATACTTTTAGGATTTTCCATTGATGGACATTGTTGCTACATTATTTGTTGCAAAGATATACATTACTGTTATGGATTATTTAGCATTACAATGCCATTTTTGTACTATTTAATGACTTTTGGCCTAAATTCTACCTTCTCTGTTATTAAGATCATGCCTCTTGATCTCTTTCTGTTTGCCTTTGTTTATATATTTACCTATTCTTTGATTTTGACCTTTCAATATCACCTTGAATAGTATATTTTTATTTAACATGAAGTTGGGTATTGCTTTGTTATATATGGATATATATGAACTCTTTAAACAGATTAATCAAATTAGTTTATATTTATTGACATGACAGATTTGTTTGAGCTTAGTTTATATAACTGTATGTTATGTAATTAAATTTTTTCAAAGTATTTCATTGTCTGATACGTTTCATTTGCTTTATTTTTTGTGTATAATTCTGAATTTATTATAGTTTTTATTTTGGTTCTAGCAATTGCCTTTATAAATAAAAAAATTATAATTATGCTTTAAACTATGTGCTGCACTGCCCTTGGTACATTATCTCTTTAAACAATATCTGATTGTATTTAATAATATTTTTTCATGCTTACCTTTGTACTGTTAAATATAATGATTTTCTATTCCTTAATTGATCAGCTTTCAAGAATACTCTTTAACTTCCTGTGATTATAGTAATAGCAATAAGTGAGCAATAAGAATATTCTGCTCCCATTTTCTTCCCTCATTCTCTCAGTTTTTATTATTTGTACCATGCCAATATTTTCAGGGCCTCTGGAGTTTTAGGGGGTAAAATGCATTGATGGTCATTTTTATCCCTCTTTGCTCTCACTGTAGTTTAACAAGCCCTGATATGCTAAGTCTTTTGCCAGTCCTCCATCCACTTTTGGTCTTCTGAGATCGTTTTGACATCTTTTGTCCTCTGTTTTCTCCTTCTCTTTGTTTTTGTATGTTTGTACTGTTCTCATCTCCATGCTGTCATTTTATTAGCATTTTGAGAGGGTTGGGGTATCACATATGCGTGCTACCTTCCATATTTAACCAGAATCCACAAATAACTCTTACTTTTGAGAGAAAATGCTTTGCATTAGAAGTTCAAGAAAAATAAAAATTTTATGTGCTATATGAGCTCAGCCGTTTTATATCTATATCTATATCTGTATCTGTATCTGTATCTGTATCTGTATCTATATCTGAATCTGGATCTGGATCTATATCTATATCTATCTATCTATATCATCTATATCTTATATATAAATCTATATCTAATCTATTTATGTCTATGGGAAAGAGAGGGAGAAAGAAAAGGACAATAAGCTAAAATACTAACACTGGTTTCTCTCTTCTAATTTATCATTTTTCAGTATTAAGCATTTTATGCAATGGTCATTTATTTTTAAAATTATTTTGTTTTTAAGCTTTTATTATGATATATAATAAGCATAATAAAAATACATGTGAAATATAAGTTAGTTGTAAAATGAATGCTGTGTATAGATCAGCTTGGGGTGCCACTACAAAATACTATTAACTTAGAGGTTAAAGAACAAAAATTTTTCTTCTCACAGTTCTAGAGGCTGGAAGTCAGATATCAGGGTGCCAGCATGATCAGGTTCTGGTGAGGGCCCCCTTCCTGGTTTGCTAAGGGCTAATTTCTGGCTCTGTCCTCACCAGAAACAGGTCTACTGTCCATTACTCTTCCTATGAGGGTACCAGTTCTGTTGGGTTATGGCTCTATCCTTATGATTTCATTTAACCTTAATCATTTCTTTAAAGTTCCCTCCTCCAATATGGTTACATGGAGAGCTAGGCTTCAATATATGGATTTTGGGGGGATATAATTCAGTCCATAGCAGCTGTGCAATGAACTGTTCATGTCACAAAATGGGCATGATTGCTCACCTTGTGAGCATCTCACAAGCACCTTCCCAATTATATCCTCCTTCCTCTGCCCTAGAGGTTCCTACTGTTCTAATTTTTGGTATTTTTGGTTACTTTTTATTTCTATTTTTACTTCTTAAGTATGTATGCCTAAACAAGACAGTTAACTTTTGCTTTTTTTAAAAAAAAATTTTGTATAAATGGAATCATACTTATGTAATCTTTTGTGTCTGGCTTTTTTCTTTTTTTTTTTTGGTTCAATGTTATATTCCTAAGACTCATCCTTGTTGTGTGAAGCTATAGTTTATTCATTTTCATTGCTGTACATTATTCCATTTTAAGACTATAATGAAGATATTTAATGTACTCAAAAATTTATGCGCACTTGAGTTGTTTCCAATTTTTGGCTTTTATGGGTAATGTTCATAAACTTTCTTGTAGCTTTATCCTGGTGCCTATAAGTACATATTTCTGTTGAGTGTATGTTCTTAATATAGAATTTCAGGATCATGATGTGTGTGTGTGTGTGTGTGTGTGTGTGTGTGTGTGTCTTCACCATTACTTGATAACATCTACTGCCTTCCAAAAAAGTTGTACAAACTTACATTCCTACCAGAAGTATATGAGTTTCTATTGCTCCATATCTTTCTCAATACTTGGCATTGTCACAATTAAAAATTTTTTATCTGATGAATGTATAATAATCTCTCTATAAATTTAATTTATACTCCCTTGATTAAGAAAAAGGTTAAGAAAACAAGAAGAAAGTTAAGAATATTTTCATGTTTATTGATCGTTTGGATTTCTACTTTTGTGAAATACTTATTTAAATTTTTGCTCATTTTAAAACTGATTGCTCTGACATATTTCTAATCTATTTATACAGGCTCATTATTCTGGATATAAACATTTTCAAGGTTTATGTGTTGTCAAAATCTTCTACTCAGTTTCTGATAAACAGAAATTCTTAATTTTAGTATACTAAAATATATAATTTCCCCCTCTGTGGTTAGTGCTTCTCATATCCTACATAATACATTTTTCTCTAACCTGAAATCATGAAGATAGTCTCCTTTGTTTTTTTATTTTTCTCCTCTAAAAGCTTTATGTCTGTCTTTCACAAAGAAATTTAGAATTTACTCTACCTAGAATTTGACTCTAGTGTGGGATGTAAAGTTAAATGGTAAATGTAATTATTCTATTGGGATTCTTCATTCTTCAGCATCAGTTAATGAAGACTGCCTTTTCTCCATGTTTCCTAGTGCCACCATTGTCACAAATTCAATGTCTGCATGTGCATTGGTCTGTTTATGGGGCAACTGTTCAGTTCTACTGGTCTGATTAACCTTACACCAATGGCACACTGTTTCAATTATTAGAGCTTCATAGTAAATCCTGATATCCAGTAGCCCAAGTGCTCTGCTCTCACCTTGTTTTTCTTTCTCAAGTATCTTGGCTACAACTTACTCTTTGCATTTTCCTATAAATCTTAGAGTCAGTTTGTCAAGTAGTGAAAAAAAATAGCCTATTGAGATTTTGATTGGTATCAAACTAAATTTATTAGTCATTTAGGGAGTCTTACAATATTATGGCTTTGAATCCAGAAATATGTCTCCATTTATTGAATTTTCTGAAAGATTACTCAATATTTTAAATACTTTTCTTCATAGAGATCTGACTCATGCTCTGATAATCTTATTTCTAGATACTTGATATTTTAGAATGCCAGTGGTAACAGTATTTTAAAAAATATTTTTCTTTTTGTTGCTGATATTTATATAATTGATTTATGTATATCAATTTATACCCAGCTACCTTACTATACTATGATTAATGCTAATAGTTTATCTCTAGATTATATTGGCTATTTTACGAACAGAATCATATTATCTGTAAACCATGGCATCTTTAGTACTTCTTTTTTTATTCTTATGCCTTTTATTTCTTTTCCCTGCCTTACTACACTGGCTAGGATTTCTTTTACAAAGTTGAATAGAATGGATAAAACGAACATCTTTGCTTTTTATTTTTTCTTCTGATTTCAAAGAAAAAGCTTTCCATGTCTCAAAATTAAGTATTATGTTTGTTACTTTTTAAAAATTGCTTACCCTTTATCAGAGTACAACAATTCTGCCTATTCCTACTTTTCTGTAAGTTTTAAATTATGAACAGATATCAAACTTTATTGAATGATTTTTCAGCAATGATTAAGATAGCCACATGATTTTCCCCCTTTAATTTATTAGTTGGAATAGAAAATATTTCTTATTATGCATGTGTTAATGTTGTAGTCAGCAAAAAATTAAGAGTAGAGGAAGAGAAAGCTCTACAGAGCTCCTGTTACTATACCAAAGGTACGTCCACTTGAGCTGAGGTGGGGTCACCTCTCCCAGTTGTGTTGGTGCAGAATATTTTTGAAAGGCCCATATTCTGAAATACAGAGCTTCCATTTGCAAACCCAAGGAGCTAGAATAATCTCAGAATATTAAGGTCATTTTGAAATATATGAGCCATGATAACTAAATCAGCTTCATTCATGTGTTATTTTCTGAATATGTTCCAGAACCATTTATTCTTATTTCTCTATCAATTTTGTGCCTACTTCTCTTTCCAAGTAGGCCTTCTCTGACCTTCATTCATGTGTGCAACTAGCAGGTGAATGCATGATCAGAAACACCCAGATCGATGAAATCAGACCCTCTGGGACTGAGACCCAGGCATCGGTATTTAAAAAATTCTCCCCACAGGGTTCTAATGCACAGCCAAGGATGAGAACCACTAATCCATAGCTCTTCAAAGCTGAAAATCACATGTGTGTTTATAAAACTAAAGCCCACAGAGAAAAAGATATACAATCATTACAAAGTCAGATAGATCATAGGATTCTGCATTACCCAATTAGAACTGGCAGGATAAAAAAAAAAGGCTGCAAAATGAAGAAGAGAAGAGGACAAAAGTGAAGACATGAGAACAACAGAAAATCTACTTACTCCATTCTCTCTGGAAGTTCGGTTTGGGTCATGAACACACAATTGACCAAAATAGTGACTGTGATAAATGAACTGAACCACGTGAGAAGCTGTGTTAAGGAAAAGCTGAGTCACCATGTTTCCCTGTGGCAACTATGATCATCTTGACCCCAAACAATTAAATTCATAATTCCTAGCTAGGATCAGCTTTATGGTCTTGTCACTTAATAACCACTAACATCTCTGAGTGCCTACCCTGCACTGAGTGCTTTGTCCATATTATTTCTAATACAACTAATCTACAAGTGGATATTATTATTGACATTTTAGAACTAAGAAAACAGGTTGAAAGAGCTTAAATAATTTTTCCATGGTCACACAGCTAGTCAACCCTAATGCTGAGATGTAAACTCAGACTGTTTGATAATAGAACCCTAGCAAGGATAATAGAAAGGAAACAGAATCCCTCTTCCAAAATGTCCTTCTGTCCTGAAGCCTCCATTTCACTATACAATATGGCCTGAAATTTCATCCAGCAAATGTCTCTTTTTTCCTATAAGACAGAATACTCCTAGGAAGTTAGAGATAAGGGGAGGGCTACAAACTTTCATGGGAATCAGTTTAGTCAGGTTGTTTTCTGAATATAGCTAAGGTCAGGCACACTGAGTAGGTGGACTTCTGGCTGGGAATGGAGGAGGCAGCACAGGCTAGTGAAATGCTGGGTCCAGGAGAAAATTCCATGTAGGATTAGGCTGCTGTGGAGAATCCTGAATAGCCAAAGAGGAGAATCTTGGAAAGGTTGGGCAAGGGGCTTTTCAAAAGGGGAAGGAAACACTGAAAAGGAAGGTGAGTGGAAGAAGGTAAATAGATAGTGGAGAAAATTCAACAGTAAATTTCTCCTTCTGGACATTTTTCTCAGGACTAGCTGGGTTCTTAACAATTACTTCCTGAAGAAAAGTACAGACTGAAGATGAACTTGACCTATGAAGAGAATGAACCACTCATCTTTCATAATTTTGACTTGAGCAGAATTACTTAAGTCTATTTTAGTTTTCTGTAAATGCCTTTAATGTGCCCTGTTTTACAGTTACTTAGGAACACATCTATTTCAAAAAGAGAAATTCTACTAATTAAACCATCTTTTTCTGTTGACTTGCAATTAAATTAGAAATGTGTTCATGTGGGGAGAAAATGCTAACCCAAGGATTAATTTAAAATCGTATCATCATTCCCACAAACCTTTAAAAGTAAAATGACATATTATATATAATATTATTTATGAAAACATTCATAACAAATTTAATTAGAAGTATAATTTTGATGAAATAGTACTGAGAAATCCATACCTTGAAGAGTGTTTTTTGGAGGAAGGGCTACCAAGTTCATGAGATTTAAATATATAAATGCAGACTTTTGATAAGTCTGTGATCTGGAGAGCCTCAATAGCTTTCTGTCAAGCTGTGACTGTACAATTGATCCTTTAAAGGGATTTTATTCCTAATTAGCAGTTTCTTACTTATCTAGATTTAATTCAACCAGGATGCATAGAGAGGAATTCATATATTTCTTTATTTGTAATTTTATGTAAGTGTGTGTGTGTGTGTGTGTGTGTGTGTGTGTGTGTATATATATATATATAAAACCCAAGGAAAGATGACATATTGAGAACATAAATTACCCTAATTTATTTCCATTAACTGCCTACTTCCTTATTGCTGATACTGCTCTAAGCAGGATATAGGCTGGACCTCTTAGCTAGTGAGGTGACCTTAGACAATTGACTTAATGTCTGAGTGTCAGTTTCATTATCTGTAAAATGGGGGTATTAATTCTTTCTTCAAAGGCTTCTGACCTTAGGAGATATCTAGCTAATGAGAGTCTACTATTATCATTAAATATCCTTCTATTAATTGAGAAATCCAAGATTCGATTAAGAAAGTATACTTCCCACTGGCCAGCCATAAAGATAAAGCATAGAAAGGGAAGTAGTGATGCAACTTCCTTAAGCTGCAGAGTTTCATGCTGAGATGGCTCTGCCAGGCTAATCAGCTCACTGGAGGCTGTCTGGCAACCCAGAGAGTGCCTCAGGTGGGAGGAGCAGCTGCTTTCACTGGAGCCTCTCAAGGGGCTGGGCACCACCTGTCAGGCGGCTGAGGCGAGGCTGTTCTTGCAAGTCAGCCTCCTGGAAGCCAGAACTGAATTTGTCATTTGGAACTTCCAACTTAGATAGTCACCAGGGAGGATCCTTGGAAACCAAGCCAAAGTCTTTTTTGTCTTTTGTATTAGTTTGGCTTGCCTCAGGGAAAACAAAACAAAGAACACCCCACCCCCTAAAAAATATTGAAGCCAGTTTCTGAAGCTACCTAAAACAACTAAGCAATTAATATAATTTAGACCTTTGACCAATTTGTCTCTAATTATTACATTTCTCAATGGCATGAATCTCAGACTGTTGACATTTTTAACCTGCTGGTAATTTGGGTGTAACCTGTGATGTTGGCAGTACCCCATGACCAATGTGGTCTCATTGAGACAATATATACTCTGCTCATTGTGGTCTGTTCTCTTTGTTGTCTGAGAGGTGCTGCTCTTTTGCCTAATACGCTGCCACTCCCTAGCATAGCTAGGGTACAGAGAACAGCTCATGCTTATCTGCCAAAGAAGCCTTTTACTGATTGTTATGTTGTGGGAAGAGCAGGCCACATGCAGTGGGAATGTGCCTGGGTGTATCAGCACAGTTCCCCTCATAAAGAAGACATTTTTCAAGTTGTGCATCCACAGGTGTGTTCAGACTAGTCTAGGTGAACCCAAACCCACCTCTGGGTTGCACGAAGACCTCTGCCTTGGGACTGCTTTGGGTGTGGGACACATGAAAGCCACAAGCACTTTTTTAATTTAATGATTTTAACAAAGAATTCAGTTGGAGGAAGGCTCTATTGCTAATCTCTAACGAAGGTACTGGACACTAATGGAAAGCCTGATTTTAACATGTGGAAGAATCAGCTGTGCAAAGGATATGAGTGGACAGACACTTTGATGGCTGTTCTTCTGATCAGGTTGAAAGGACTGAATAACCACAGGGCCCGAGTGGCACTAAACCGGGAAATGGTCCTCCCTTTGTTCAGCACCATAAATGTCTAAAACAAAACAGAAAAGAAGGCGGACCTCTAGTGAGAAAATATGTCCTCACACAACTGTGTTTTTGAGCATAAGTAGCATCATCTCAGGCTCATGAGCAAGGGGGCTCTGGGCACCATGAGTCAATGAGAGTCAAATAGAGAAGCAGAGATTTAGGAAAGATCACGGATGATAGCCATATCGTCACCCTCTCTGCAAAACCCCAGACTCCGTGGCTGGCTGTGCATCAAGATGATCCCACTGCAAGTGCCTGATAGACATGCAGTTGACCATGGGGTTGGTAAAGTGAATCATGCCTAGAGAAGGAGGATGACCTTCCATTGCATTTAATTTCTCTTCTAATTAGTGGATCATCCTTGGATCTGTGATGTTCTTTCTGTTTTCTACCTCCTAGGTCTTCCCTTTTAAACCCTCCTCTGGTTCCTTCCTCCAAGCATGTAGGGGAGTGAGGGCTCTTGGAAGATGAAAGGAGGGAGAAAGACATTCCAGTGCCTTTATTTTCTCTACAAACCGTATTTGAGATGGCTGACTCCTGCCCCTCCCAACTCCCCAACATGCACACACCATTTTTTTCGTCTGTGTAGTACAACTAAGATACAATACAAACAGAATAATTGTCATAAAACAGCTCTTGTTTAAAGTAGTGGTTCTCAAAGTTTTTGATTTGAGGACCACAAAGAGCTTTTTGTTTGTGCCATGTGTATATATATAATACCAGAAATTTAAAACATAGAAAAGTTTAAAACACAGGACTATATAAGCATACATTTCAGTAGCTATTAGACCAATGATGTCATCCTCCATCAATACCTGTACATTCACTATTGTATATTCACAAATAAATGTGGTGGGAAAATATAAATGATATTTAAAAATTATTATAAAATAATTTGACCTGCTGAACTCACTAAAATGATTTTGGGAACCTCAGGCATTCTGAGATCGTACACTGGTTTCAGTCATCCTGATTTCTGTTCCTCTTCTGTACTCTACCCTACCTCCAGCCTCAAGATCCCTGTTCCCCACTTGCAAAGAGAGCCAGTAACTCTGGAGAGCCTAGACCAGAGCTCATCCAAGGGGACAGCCAACTTCTTCTGAGAACGCCACAACAGTTGTCACTGCTTTTGAGGATTTAGGTTTAATTAGCCTCTACCATAAATATAAGGATTCAAAGACATCCAAGAAGTGAGTTAGATATATTTTTTATTGACTAAGTCTAGCTGACTACCACATCATCCAGGGTACAGGAGGGCTCCCTGGGATAGGGGTGTAGGGAACAGAGGCTTCCTGTCCCAGAACTGAGAACAGCTGTTCCAGCCAGCAGCCCTTACCTGGTGTGTGCTGTAGAAGGGGTCCAGATCCTCCAGGGGCTCCCCGACCAGCTCTGCAGGGAGCTCGCCATAGAACTTGGGCAGCTGATTGTAGGCTTTCAAGTCTAGTTGGGGCCGAGGCTTCTCCTCTTGGTCCTTCTGCTCACTGTGCTTACCTTTGGCTTTCTTTGCTGCCTGCTCGGCAGCAATTCTCTTTTTAATCTCCACCAGGGACTCTGGAGTGAATCGACGGAAGTTGGTAGTTTCCGGGGACACAAAGGGGAATTCCATCTTCTCATTCTTCTTTAGGAAGAATTTATACTCTTATGAGAGTGGACATAAACACAAAGACATAACAACCTGCCCATTGGCCTCTTCCTCTCATCCCTCCCACCTTGCTTATGAGACCAACTCTTCCATCCACTTCTAGTTCCTTCCTTAACTCCCCTGTGCAGTTCTCAAGGGAGACTGTCCATTCCATCCTGCTTCAGCTACTGCAGGGTCATGTCTATGCTTCCCATGAGTTTCTAAGTCATTGCTCCTTCAGCACTGTGTAATGCGCCATCACCATGAGCACCACTAGATCTAGCCACACTGCCCTCTCTCCTTGTCTCCATGACAGCTGAGTAACAGGCAAACAGGCATGCTCCCACATTTATCAAGACGTTAGTTCATGATCTACTTTATCTTTAGTCTCATCCTACCTTCTGACCACCTTTTATTTATTGACATTTTAATGTTTCTTCCCCTCCCTGAACTCCCTTTGGACCCTTAGGCTTACTTTTTCTTTGTCCATGGCCAAATGCTTCTGTCTCTATCCAGATCAGATCTTATGGTCACCATTTTGACCACTCCCTTGTCCTTATTCTAAATACCAAGCCTAGGTCAGTCTAGAAGAGTCTACTTCTGGTATCTCTGAACCTGGACTGCTGAGGGGTATTGGGGAACATCATGCTACTTGGGAATCATATAGTTTCCCTGGGTAGCAGTTTCTTATAGTCTGATATTTCAGATATTGTTCATCTTTTCTGATTATTTGCTATTTCTATTTGTACTAAGACAATGACCATGTTCTCTACTCCATGGAGAAAACAGAACTCTCTCCACTTTATTCCCTCAAGCCTCCTACTTATCTCCATCTCCTTTTCTCCCTCCCTCCTGTCACAGCTCAGAGGATGTGGTCCCTCATTCTGGCTAAAGCCAATCTTTTCCTTCTGCTTTGGACCTTATGCCCCCACTGCTTCATTTCTCTCTCCCTACTTGTCTATTGACTCCCTCCTATCAGCATTTAGAGATTCTCAAATGTGCCTCCTTGTAAAGATAACAGAGGCCTTCCTGTGGCTAGATTCAAGGAGATCTTTTCAGTTCTTGTTTTGATGGTCCTACTGGCCATTTTGACCATTTTCTTCTTGAAACATGGTCTCTTTTCAACTATTGCAACATTCTCTCTTGGTTTTCCTAACTTTCTGTCTTCTTCTCAATCTCCTTTTTTCACTTTCTCTCATGTGTGATTGTGAATCATGGGGATCTATATTATGCTTTTTAAGTTTTTGAATGACAATAGTAATAACAATAGTTATTACTTTTGAATGACAAAAGTAATAACAGCACTGATCATAGCTAAAATTTACAGATACTCTGCTATGTTCCAGATGTTCAATTAAGTATTTTCATGCATTATCACATTAACCATCATAGTATCAACCTACAAGCTATTATCTCTAATATACAAACGAGAGACCACAGTGGCAAAGTTAACTTTACAAACATCACAGTGCTAATAAGTGGCAGGACAGATACTCAAACTCGGATCTGTCTAAGACAATTTCCTGAAAGCATCTCACCCATTACTATGGCTTTAATTCTCATCTATGTTCAGATGACTCCTGAGTCTCTATCTCCAGGTCTCATTATGTTCTTGGGGTTCAGACCCCCCACATTTGACATCTCCACTTGAATGTCCAATGGGCACCTCAAACTCAACATGCCCCAAACTGAACTCATTATCATCTCCAATACTAGCTTCTCCTGTAAAGCTCTCTCCCTCTGTGACTGCCCACAATTTGGGTATTATCATTATGTCCTTCTATTTCATGTCCAATCAGACATCCAATGCTGCTGTTTCCATCCCATTAGTATCGCCTTTCCATATATCTTTAACCTCTCAATCATACCAGTAGTCCAGCCACTGTCATCTCAGTGACTTTCTATGTGTCCGTTTGCTTCCCCTTTACTCCCTTCTAACCTATTCTCCAATTGTAACAAAATGATCTTTCTAAAACTCAGATCTAGTTATATTTAAAATCCTTCTTTATAATCATGCTAAGCAAAATAACCCAGACAGAAAGAGTTGAAAATCACATCACTTATATGTAGGGTATGAACCTAAAAGCAACAAAGGAACAGGACAAACAGACAGAGACTCATAAATAAGGACTATAGACTAGTGGTTACAAGAATGTAGGGGAGTGGGAGGAGTGGGGAGGTAGAGGGATAAAGGGGGTCAAATATGTGGTATCAGAAAGAAATTTAACTATGGGAGATGAACACACAGTGTAAATATATATATGCCTTACTATTAAAGTGTACAGATGAAACTTACTGGATTTTGTTAACCAATGTTAACAAAATTTTTTTTTAAATAAAACTTCCTTTAAAATCTTTCTAAAGTTTCCCATAGGATTCAGGCTAACCCAAACTGTGTGCTTACCACTGCAGCTCTGTGGTTGCCAGTCACACTATTTTCATTGGTTTCTCTCTCCTTGAATCTGACTCATTCATCTTAAGGTCCTTCTGTGTTCCTTTTCCTTTGCCTGAAATTATTCCCCCACCTAGCTTAGCCTGACTAAACCCCTATTATTCTTTGACTCTTGGCTTTGAGATAATACTCTCATTTCTGGTGCCACATGATGCCTGTGCCAGGATTCTCCTTTCACACTCCCATAACTCACTGCCTTTTCTCTACAAACCTCTGATTTGTAATTGCTGTTTGCTTTTCTTTTTTCTCTCACAAAATTTTAAGCTCAATGAGGGCCAGGAGCACATCTATCCTGTTCAACATTGATTGTCCAGGCCACAGCACAATGCCTGGCATTTAGTAGATACTCAACAGATATTGGGTAAATAACTAGTGCTGACTAAAAAGTTTAGAAACTGAGACACCAAAGTGCATTTTGTTTGGAGAAGTGCATCAGAAATTACAGATTCAGTCATAGGAATAGAAGGAACCAAAGAGTCTATTGTGTCTAGTGATGACTTTATAAAGCTAGCACACCCAAAAGTCAAGCAGATGGTGGTAGAGGCAGCTCCTAAATTCAATACACTTGTGACAGAGACTCTGCTTGCTGTTGCCCATTTCTTTGTGTGCTGTGATCCTGGAGGGGACCCTCACTCCTTTTCCTTAATGCTCTCTGTGATTTTCTTCCAGAAGTGTTCTTTGCCTTATTCTTATTTCTCTGTCTTCTGCCCATTTGTGCCTGGTCAGTCTATTAGGGAACTTTTCAAAGTTAACCTATGTTACCAGATTCAACATCTGTCTTCTACTGTCTTGTATCCTAGAAGTTCTATATGCTGTGTGCCCATATTCTGATTAGCATGATGTTTTTATGCAATGGTTCCTCACTGTTGGCTTCATTGAATCCCACCAGTGTCTTTAATTCTTCCCTTTTAAGTCACAAGAGCTAAATTAACATTCTCTTTTTTGTCTGAGGGAGAAGAGCTACTTATATATTGAAACCATATTTGAGTCCCAAGACTCAACTATAGATAGACACTGCCAGGACTTCCTCAGTGACACTGGGCTGCAATGGTAAGGACTGAGCACAGGGCTATGCCAGAATGCCAGGAGCTAGACCTGGAGCTTGAGGTGAAAGTAGGCTTGGCCAGGAAGCTAACTTGATGCTACATGGCCTTAATAATTCTACTGGGCCACCATAAATCACTTTGGCCAAGGACGTGGTAGTTCTTGTGGTCACGTACTGAGATTATGCTCACAGGGGGAAATTTGAAGTGGTGTGATGTAGGTATAAGAGCCCAGTCCTTCTCCCATAACTTTCCCATCAGGAGAGAGCTCCGGACTCGGGAGTCCCTTGATTGAAGTGGTCTCTCTCTTTCCATCTATCGCCACTGATTTTATATGGCACTCTGAGACAAACATTTGGGTGAAAGTAGTTTATCTGAGAGCTAATTTCAAGAAATCAGATAAGAGTGAAAAAGTAAGATAGAGGAAAGCCAAGAGCATTTTTATGATTGGATGACTCTTGTGGTCAACCAAGGCACAGAACTGGTTCACTGAATGTTAAGGATACGGAGATTTAATCTACTGGTCTGCAGCCTTAACTGGAAATCCTTAATTCTGGTTCCCTCTGAACACAGTGGGGAAGACATGTACCTTGTGAAACAGCCATGTGGGACCTATATATCTCAGGATTAGTCTGGGCCTGGGATTCGTTTCTTGGATTTATGGCTGGGGAGGAGCTAATCCAAGAAACTTCTATTCTGCTTTATCCTTAAACTAAACTTTGGCTTTAAAATAGTCTACTTGAGTATTTGCAGGTATATTCCCTCCAGCCTAGCAGCTGTTTCTGCTGGCAAAATTCCCTCCTTGGTGGACATTCAGCTCTCTCAAGATGAACCGACAAGACTATTTTGTTCTCTTTGACTCTTAATGTCAGGCAGGAGAGGGCCTTTATTGTTCTTCTAAACACCCAGGTCATCCAGAGCCTGTAAAACTCTCTGGGGGAAAGCTCCTTTAATACTAAACCAAGTGAGGGGTAGAGGAGATTAGCTACAGGGCCAGTGTTTTCTTCTCTGTTGTGGGATCCCTCTCTGGTTCCAGCTCCTAGGAGCCAGGCCCAGGCCTGAAGCTATTCCTCCCTGCAGCCTCCATCACTCACATTGTGTAATCAATCATAAGGGTTTGGGCTCAGAGCCTTCAGAGAGGACTTGTCTAATCCTCCATTTCCTCTAGAATTTCAGTGTACTGTAAATAGGTGGTCTGCTAGTAAAATTTCTCCCACTGAAATGCATGTGTCAAAAAACATGGACGACACTAATGTATTTATTTATTTATTTATTTATTTATTTATTTATTTATTTACGTAATGGAGTTCTTTTAAGAAGTGACAATTATTCCTGGACATGGCAGGGAGGTAGAGGAGAAGGCTCAGCTCCTTGCATATACGGCTGTACTTGCCAGCTGAGAGTAGAGTGCTGTCTGCCTGACGCTCTCCAGCTTGCGGCATATTTGTAAATGTTTGTTCTAAATAAAATAAATTATTTAATTTTTAATTGGTTGCTTTTTTTTTCTTCTAGTACAAAGTTTTTCTTTAGAAGAATCATATGAATAAGATTTTTAATTATTTCTTCAGATGATTGATTCCTGAGCCCATTTCTGTTGTTTATTTTAATCTAAGTACACCAACAGCTCCTCAGAGCCGACTGAAGATTTAACAGGTCATGGTAATTTTAAAATTGTTCTCTGGTCCTGTAATTTGCAAAATTCTGACCTAACACATGGTCTCTAATGCAGCCAGGCAGGGTTTCTGGGGCTCTGGTCCATCATGACCTATGCAAAGCCTGGAAGGCACTCTAATGACTCTCTAGATTTTCTACAGACTGCAGTGTTCTCAGGAAGCCTACCACTCCTGGGACTAGTCTAGAAATAAACAGGATAGCCTACCATCACAGAGGAATAGGGCAGTACCTCTGGAGCATATTCCCTTCTTCCTCTAGGGAAGCTAGATCTGAAGCTCTTACAATAGGCATCTCTCCTCTCAGTTCTCTGCAGTAACCACTGTGGTCACCTGCTTTAGTACAATAATCTTAAAAAGCCAGTTCACGGTCTGGTGCTGGTCTGGCTGCATCACCATCATGGAGAGAGCCAGTTAAGATACAGATCCCTGTATCCCATCTGTAAAAAGTCTCATTCAATAGGTCTGAGGTAAGGCCCAGGAAGCTGCATTGTTCACAAGCTCATAGCTGAAGCTGCTGAAGCTGTTCTACCCTTAAGAGGCACTAGAAGCCTACTGTGGATGCAAGATAGAGTCCAGGTAAAGTTTGTAGGAACAGGGTAGGATCTGTTGACCTCCTCCCACAGCTTTAAAGCTTCGGTGAAAAGTCTTCCTGGATTGTGGAGGCAGGTCAGGAGCTAGTGTTGTGTGTATTAGGAAAGAAGAGACCTGGTACCAAGTGGCAGGTTTGGCACCTGGAGCTTCTGGCTTAGTCCTGTGCTCAATCCTTACCATTGCAGTCCAGTGTCACTGAGAAACTCTGGCTCCTGAAGAACTGCTTTGGTGGGACAGCCCTTGGGACATTCTGTCTACTATTGTCAAAATTTGAGTGACTGCTAGCTAGCAACTTCAGGGAGTGTACCCTCAGGAAATGGTAGAATTTGGTTGTTTCTGAGGATAAAGCTTCTATCCTGTGTCTGGGATTTCTGGGCTACAGGAAGACCCATTGGGTCTCCTCTTGAGAGCATCTTAATATGGATTTCTGAGCCCTGGTAAGTGAGCCATTTCTAAGAAGAGATGAAATAAACTTAAGGTGATTGAACAGCTAACAGATGTTTCATATTTATCATTTCACTGGTGATGGAAATAATTTTCATTTGGTCAAGACACATGGTCTGAGAGGGCCAGCAGGGCTGATAAATGAAGCTAGATGTGAATAAGGATGTAAATGGGTGTTGCCCTGAAATTACAATGGGCAGGGCTGGTGTGATGTTGTGATTTATAGTAAGAAATATATATATTTGGTCTTTGTTCTCCTGTTTCTGGCACAGAGCTCCTAAAACCCTTAAATTTCCTAAGTGATGAGAGCCAAAAAGGTATCTTCTGTTATGTTAATGAGGTGACTTTTGGGACTCACCTAAGAAAGGAGGCTGGCTGCCCGTGGAGCCAACCACGTGATTAGAGAGTTGGAATTTGCAGTCCTATCCCAGCCTTCCAGGGACCAGAGAGGGACAAGAGATTGAGTTCAATCAGCCAATCACCAATGGCTGATAATTTAATTAATCCTGACTACAAGATAAAGCCTCCACAAACCCCCAAAAGGACATAGGTTGAAGAGCTTTGGGGTTGGTAAACACATAAAGATTTGGGGAGAATGGTACCCTCATACCCTGTGCTATGAATCTCTTCCATCTGGCTGGTCCTGAGGTATATCTTTTAAAAATAATCCTGTAATCTAGTAAGTAAAATATTTTTCTGAGTTTTGTGAGCCCCACTAGAAAATTAATTGAACACAAGGAGGGGGTCATGGAAACCATTGATTTATAGCCAATAGCTAACAACCTGAAGTTGTGATAAGCGTACTGAGGAGGAAGGGGGTCATTGGAACCTCCAATCTGTAGCTAGTCAGTCAGAAGCACAGGTAACAACCTGGGTTTGTAATTGGTACCTGAAGTTTGTGGTGTGTATATGTGTGTGTATGTGCATACGTGCACGCATGTGTATGTGTGTGGCAGTGGGGGGGGTGGTTTTGAAGGACTAAGCTCTTAATCTATGGAATCTGATGCTATCTCCAGGTAGCTAGTGTTGGAATTGAGTTGCATTGTAGGGCACACAGCTGGTTTATGGAGAATTTATCCTTGGTGGTGTGGGGAACACCCTCTCCCCCACACACTCACACACACATTAGAATTAGGTATTAGAACATCTTAGCGGAGCAGAGTGCCCTTTCTCCCAGCTTCTGTTGTTCTCACTAGGAAAAATGTTTCTCTGATTATGCAACAAATCTGAGTTGATCTCAAATATGTCTGAGCCTGATGAGAAGAACTATTTAATTCATCAATCCACAGCAACAACAGTGGACATAATTATCTCCTTTAATCCCCCACAGAAATCCTGTGGGGTAGGTAGAGGTTTTTTCTTGCAAATAACAGCACCAAAAGCCAGTAGGGTCTGTTCTTATGATAGGCTATAAAGATATTAATTAGACTAAACAAGCTTGTCTCTGAGTCTTTTGATTTCATACCCAGTGCTGTCCCATTTCTAGGATGAGTATGGCTTGCTGAAGCAGTTCTGAAATCCTACTGACTAGAGCATGACTGGAGGGCTCTGAACTTGAGAGAAGCAGGAACTGAACAGAATGCATTCATATTTGGTGAGATTTTAAGGTACCTCAGAGAACAGCTTCTTTGTCTTATATAGCTCATTAAGAAAGGCTCTTTGACTCCAACAGAGGACTTTCCCTACTGGTATAGCATTTGGCTCTGTATGGCAGATATGACGTGGGAAAACAGGGAATTACAGTTTTTCCAGATCCTGATTTGTAGATCAAAGTGTCAGCCCCCATCCCATGTAGGATTACATCTTCTCATGCTTCTCATGCTTGCCCTCATTTATATAACTAAAGTTATCATTTTTATGCAGGTGACTCCTACGTCTGGGCCTTTCTTCTGAGCTCTAGACCCATGAATTTAATGCCTTTGCACATACCCCTTAAATGCTCCATAGACACCTCAAAATTGTTGTCTCCCATGATCTCTCCATCCTCTCCCACTCGAACTTCCCCTCCTATGCTCCCTGTCTTAATGAACTGCATAACCACTTTTTCTAAAATGAAAACTCAGGGGTCTTCTTTTGTGGCCTTTTCTGTCTCAAGTCTTCCTCCCTTATGCCAAACATGGTTTTAGAATCTGTGGATACAGCAGTAAACAAGCTGCAAATCCATAATCTTTGGGAGCTTAAATGTAGCTCTAGGTCTCAGGCAACTTCTCTGGTCAGCTTTCCAGGCAGACACTTCCCAGAAGAGAAAAAGACTAATGTTACAATGACAACACAGTTAGTCTGGGGTCACATCTAAAACAAATCTGAATATCTCTAGCCTACGCCTCCCACTTACATTCTAAATTTTTCTATGAAACCATCCACTCCTCACTCCTCACCTGGATGTCTGGTAGATGTAAACACAAGCCTATTAATTTTTTTTATCCCAAATGTGCTCTTCTCTTGGTTGTCTTCATTTCAACAAATTCAAACTTCATCCTTCAGGTGGCTCAGGCATCACATCTTGAAACTTTGGAATTAGCCATTACTTCTCTCTCAAACCTCACATTTGTCACCTCAGAAAATGCCAATGACCCTACTTCTGAAGTATAGTTGTCTGCTTCTCATCACAGCCACTGATACCACCATAGTTCAAATCACCACCACCCACTTCCATTGCTGTCACTGTAGTCCAATTCACCATCATCTCTTGCCTGGGCTGCTATTAATATATGTTCTGAACATGTTTCACAGCTAGCATTCTCTTGAATCCTAGTCATTTATACTTTTTTTAAAGCCACAAGAATAATCCTTTTAAAACATGCCTTGAAATGTGTTCCCATAAACTTCATCTCTGAGCTCACCCCATATCATTTTTCCCCTTGCTTGCTGGATCCCAGTCCCATAGACCACCTTGCTTTTTCTTAGACATACCAAGCACACTCTTCCTTCAAGGTTTTTCAACTTGATATTATCTCTGCTTGGTACGCTCTTCCCATTTATAACCACTTGGCTCACTCAAATGTCACCTTGCTAGAGAAGACTCCCCTGACCAGCTTTTTATAAACAACAGCCCTTGGCCACTCTCCATCCTTTTACATTTACCCTCATAACACTTCAACCAACTAATATTAGCATTTTTATTTGTTTCTTATCTATCTCCTTCAACTAGAATTTTTGCTCCCTGAAAGTATAAATATTGTCTGTTTGATTAAATGCAGAACAGTTAACACTGAGAACAGTGCTTGGCACGTCCTAGGTGGTCAATAAATATTTGTGGAATGAATAAATGAGTAAATTCAAGAGATCTAGAAAGGGTATGTATCAGATATTTTTGAAACAGTGCTAAAGGTTTTCATCTGTCACCAGAATAGATTTAAAAAAAAAACAAGACGGGGTGGGGGAGTCTTCTATTCAATTTAAGACCTAGGGTTTGTAAAATACACCTTGATTGGGATAAATGTTGTTCTTCAAGGTGGAAGGATCGTATGGTTTGGCTCTCTAATTTATGGAATGAGCAAACAAGCTACTTCAGCTCTGAGGTTGTTGCTGGGCTCTCCATGCTAATGGGAGCATGGAATTAAATATCCCTATTTGGGGGGATGTGGCCAGACTAGTCAAGACTTCTCTAGGTCTTGACTAGTGATAGTAACATGTATCTACTGACATATGACAGCTGAGCTGTCCACTGCCCTGAAATGTTAATTGTTAGGCATCTGATTAGAGTAACAGGGAAATGGACATGTAAATAAGCTTTTCAGGGAAGGGATAGAATTTGAAGTAACTATGTTCCTGGGAAAGTGTAACAAGTGGTTTGCAGTGATGAAAACGAAACCATACAATCCATGATCCCACCCAGTAAGTAAGTACTCAGAGAGATTGAGCCTTAGTTATCTGTGGTACCAGAAAAATTTCACTGAACTGTTTTTGAAGTTGAATAGCCCTGACTTGGCCCTGGTCCTAAAGAAATGGGGCTGGGGAATCCTTGCTGTACACAATTTACCTCCGAATGATCCAGAGACAATAGCTAGCAATCTGTCATCCAGGGATGGAATACCACTAAAAAAGTTACAGTGAGGAGGCAAGTGTGTGCCCTGTCCGTGGTACTGAACAAGCAAGAGGCTGTCTGGTATGGCGTTGAGCTGTCCACGGTTCTGATCAAGAGCTTCAGGAGATGGATGAAAGATGAGTGGGAATGGTTTTCTGTGAGGCTTGGTGAGTAACTAACCTGTTTGTAGTGCTGAATGAGTATTTCAGGCTGAAGTGCTGAGAATAACCAAGTTTCTATGGGGGCTAAATTAGAAGAAAGGAGTAATTCAAGAAAGAAAGAAATCTGGGAGTTTGGGAAAGTACCTAAAAGGCATTTAATCAAAACATCTTTGCCCACCAGAACGGAGATCCAAATGAAGTTAAAAAGGAGAAAGAGATTCTTTTGTTAAGGGTTTTTACCTCCCTATCGTATCCTCAAATCTATTGAAAATACGGTCCTAGAAGAGAAAATATTTTTGTCACTAAGGAAGAAAGCAAGTTCCTCATCACGTGATCTGGCAATGTGGACCCAGAAACTCGGGATGGTTGCTTGAGTTAACTCTAGAGAATTTGAGTTATAATTATTCACAAAATCCAGAATGGTGGTGTGGTTTTATCAAAATAGTACTGGTCGTGGTGACAGGAAGCTTGAATTCTGACACTGACTAAGTTTTGTAATTCTCTGACCCTCACTTCTATGGCTTGTAAACTGGAGATGATAACATTATTCCATTCTCCCATCAACAGATAAGCCCTGCTCATCTGACACTGTTGATGGGAGGATGGACTAATGTACGCAAAAGCATTTTGTAAGCTAAGTGCTATACAAGTGCATAATATAGACTTTAATGTTTTCCATTAAACATAATACTTAATAGGCAGTAGCCGCTTAGCCTATTTCAATTCCACACCACGAGCTCTCAGCATATAAACTAAATAAACATGTGAGATCATTTACAATTAAACACAACATAAAAAACTTATAGTATTTCCACTTTCCTTCTCCAGCCCCCATCTTCAGTGCATGAATTTTTGAATATGGTTAAGCTGCCAAAAATAAAAGTGTTTACTTAATTAGGCAATACAAATTACAATAGAGTCAGGAATTTAAAGGGGATTCATGCTGTGGATAAGAGTTATTATTTAAAACATATAGAATCTATTTCCTTTCTTCTATTTATAATACCCTCTTCCAACAGAGTTTCTGTCCTCTTTAAGAGGACTCTATCAAAATATGCCACTAGCAGATCTTTAGAATTTTTGAGGAAAGGGGTGTGGCAAACACTGTGAGTTATTACAGTTTTTAAAACCATGGCTTACCTTGCCCAAGTATATGTAAGTAAGCCAAGATTTTGTAAGGATAAAGAGTAAGCCTGATTCAACAAGAATATTCAAGTCACCATATAGACAATTCTTTGCCATTTGTAAATTCTTAGTGGACAGTAGAATTTAGGCAGTCAAATTATAATTGATTAAGGTTTCTTAGGGATGCTGAGGTCCCCTAGCATCAGATTCCCAAATAATCCTGTTTCAACCACCAAGCCACAGACATCTCTTATTTGGCCACTGTGCTTGCTTATTAACTGGTCTCTATGCATACTCTGTTTTGCCTGCATACATAGCAACCAACATAATCTTTTAAAAATGTTAATCTGACCATGTCACTCCTCTGATTATATCTTTCAAAGACTTCCCAAGCTCTTCAGACAACGTCTAAATTTATTTCCATGGCACACAGGCCTGGCATGATCAGGTCCCTGTCCATCACCTCCTTCTACATCACTCTTTTCCTTGCTTTCCTCGCAGTAGGTCGCCTGGTCTTCTTTCACTTACTCTAATTTGCCAATTTTCTTTCTGCTTCAGTAGCTTCACACATGCAATTTTTTTCATCTCAAAATGCTTTTTTTTTAAAAAAAAATTCTTTTCCTCTATCTTATATTTTCACTTCAATTTAGTTTAAATATCATTTCTTTAGAGCAGCATTTCTTGTCCCTCTGGACTAGACTAGTTTTCTTTGTTACTCATTTGCACAGCAGCCTGTTCTTTCATGTGGCTATTCATTTCAATAATTATCTCTTCTGCTTTTATGCTAGAAAGTAAGCTCCCTGAGGCCAGGGATTATGTCCATCTTTTCCCTAGCTGCAGTATTCTTAGCAGCTAGGACAATGTGATACATGTAAGTGTTTGACAAATATTTGTTGAGTAAAAGAATAAATGAATAAATGACACTGGCGTTCTCAGAGACAGGCTATTTTAAAGCACCACCACAAATGTGACCCATAACTGTTCAGGACAGAGTTTCTGTTGTCAGTGTGCCTGATTTGACTTTAGAGTGAAAAAGAAGGTTTCCAATTCCCAAAGATGCTGAGCATCTACATCTTCTCTGGTGTAGACACAGGAGCCTTGAGCTGTACATGCTTGTGAGAAGACTGAAATGGGGGAGAATATGACTGAAGGAGAATTTGATGACATTTACTAGGAGACAGTCATTGTAATGCAATGTAAACAACTTTGATTTGGAAGTAAGGAGACCTGGGTTCAGCTCTGAACCTTATGCTGACTTGTTTTTTGATTCTGAGTATGTTTTGTTTTTGTCTCTGAGAAGCAGTTAGCATATAGGAAGATGAGAAAGTGCTCTGAAGTGACATTTGTGAGTTCTGGTGCCTTATAAAGCTGGAAGGATGTTATGGCACTGACTCATTCGGAGTCTGATCTTGTGAGGCAATGAAGCTTTTGTCTAATTAAGGGCTAAGTAGGTTCCCTGAAGACAAGTTGACTTTGCGATAGCAAACATTAGGACTGGGTTTGATCATGCATCTGGCAGAGATATTTCTCTCTAACATGATTGGTCTGTTCAGTCACCTTCAGGATGCAGTGAGAGGAATGAGGAATAAGAGGATTACCGTTTATATTAGTTTTGGTTCTTGACTACCTAGAGAATGAAAAGCAAGAGATCTGTGTCCTCTTGGCTACAGTCAAATGTGAACATGGCCTTGTGCCTTTAAGGTTTAGGGACTTCTTTCTTGAAACTGCCACAGCCTGGAAGTGCCCAGGTGAGCTGCTAGAGGTTGCAGGGTAATTTGAGAAGACTTAGCTCTTCCTCATTCTGTCAAATGCTCAATAATGTTTTCATCCTTAGTGATTGCTGAAGGCCTACTAAGGTGTTGTGGAAGACGGTGTGGTATAAAGGAAAGAGTTTAGGGCATGAAGTTAGAAGACTGGAGTCCCAGCCACACATCTGTAATAAACTATGTTTAGTCTTTGGCTACCTTCTCTCCAGATTTTCATTTTTTCATCTATACAGTGAGGGGATGGGTTTAGATGTAGACTAAGGTCTTTCTATCTTGACAAAGTGTCATGTTTTCTGTTTTAGAGGCCTTTGGGTCTTCTCAGAGAGAAAAGAAAACCTTACAACCTAGATAATAATTAGAAAAATAAATAGACTAAACTATGTCGTCCTGACCGTGGAATATTAAGCAATTAAGACAAATGCCTCAAGGTATTGAAGAAGGGAGAGGCCAGCATAGGTGAGAGAAGCTAGTGAAAGCTTCCTAGAGGAAGCTGGTTGCAGAGTGTTTTTAGTACTGTATGTGTCACAATATGAATGCCGCATACTCAAGCTGGGAGAGGCACAGTGCCATTCTGGGCTTCCGGACCCTAAAGAATATGCAAATGCATGCCCAGGCTGAAGGCTCCCAATGGAGCACTTTCTCTCTGTGTCTGACCTTGGTTGAACATCAGTATGGGACTCCTTTCCATGAGACAATTCTATGGTTCTTAATCTTCTTAAACATTAATTATTTTAGAGCCAAATAGGTTTCTCATGAACAATAATCTCTCTTTTTCTTTTTTAAGTTTTTGAAGAAAAAATATGCAAATTCTGACTGATAGAAAAGAGTTTTGGGCAAGGTTCTAAGGCAAGAGCACTGTGAATATTATTTAAATGACAAGCAGTATAATGCAGCCCATCAGTTTATTCCAGGAAAGCAAAGGGCACTCAGAAAATCCAGGGCTGCTGCACGGTTCGTGATGCTGAAAGAATCTGTCTTTTGTCCATAAATCACATTTCGATTTGGTCCTCAAATTCTGCTTCCAAAAGGCAAATTCTGTCAAAAACAGTATCCCCTTTTAGGCCACTGCTTACATGTCACTTCCTCAGAGAGGCCTTCCTTGATCTTGCCTTTCTAAATTAGGTCCCTTCAAGATGATCTCCCAAAGAATCCTGTCCTTTCCTGACACTTATCACAGCTTATAATTATATTTATTTGTGTATTTGTTTAATATCTCTCTGCCCCACCAGACTGTAAGTCCTGCAAGGACAGAAACAAAATTTGCTTTCTGTATATCTCTGTGCCTGTTAGTGCCTGGCACAGTGTGAAATATTATCATTAGGTAAAAATGGGGTCTCAGTGAAATTGTCATAATTTAAAAACTATGTAGCATATGCTTAGCGCCCTCTAAATCTTTTTTTTTTTTACACATTTTAACACTTATTACACCTCTCTCCTAATACAATAAAATCGATCCCATTGGTTAAGAAGCCAATGTGTAGAGTTCTTGGATTCTGGAGCCAGACCATCTGGGTTTAAATCCCAGTTCCACAACTTGCTAGTTGTGGGACATTGGGCAGTTCCCTCAGCTTCTCTGTTCTCAGTTTCCTTGTCTATAAAACAGGCATAATAACAGTACTGTGAGGTAGCCATGAGAAGGCAATGAGTTGCCTAGAATAATGACTAGAGCACAAGACACATTATCTTAATTTTGCTGTGCATATTATTCCCCAAGGGAACATGGTGATTAAGTAGTTGACCCAGAAGTACTACACAAGCTGTCTGATTTCACATTAAACCATAGAGTCTCCCTGGAGTACAGCTATCTCTAGTCAACAGGTGAAGAATCTGACACCCAGGTGGAAAATAGATCATGCCAAAGGACTCTGGCTAGAGAGAGGCAGAACTGGGACAACGACCCAGGGATTCCTGTGCTGTTTACAATGCAACACTGATGCTGTCAGATTCCCCAGGATTCCCTTTCTCCTGCCCTCATATGATTTCCCACAAAGCTAGAACTGAAATAAATTGGAGCAGGAGATATACAGTGCAGTGTCTGGATGAGCACTGACCCAGAGGGCCAACCAGGATGTTCTGAGCTGACTCGATTCTTAACCCATTTTTGCAGATAAGGCACTAAACCTCGAGGCTGCCTTAGCCCAGGTCGTATTCTATCAGAGACCTAAGTCATTATTCTCAGCTCTTCTGCCTAGAAGGTATGGAATAAAAATATTAACACTATATTATTAATATTATATAATATTATTCTTGGGGAGTGGAATTATTGGTGATTTCTTTAAAATAGAAGGATAATATACGTACAGAAAGAGTGTAAAGTACACTAATCTTTAAGTTTATAGTTTGATGGGCCTTTTCTACTATGCAAACACCTGTCTAACTACCACCAAGAGCAAGATATTGAACAGTTCTTAAACCCCAGAAGATGACCTCCCATCCCTTCTCAGAGGCTAACATGGATGTAACCCCTATTCTGACTGCTATCGTCAGAGTCAGCACTTTGTAGGTGTCTCTAATCATATATCACAGTGCCTGGTCCACAGTATCTTCCCCTCTTTCTCCATATATCTAATCCACCCATTGTTCAAGGCCTCCCTCAACTCTCTTCTCCCTGAAGCATCCCTGAATTGTCCTACTAGTCAGCTTTGTGAGCACTTCAAACTAATGATGAGAATGGTAATAATAATAATAATAATAACGCAATGACTCACACCACCTTTTTTTTCCTAGGACTGTGTTTAATGCAAAGTTAAGCTCACACCTGTTGATGCATTTGTGTTGAGCTTTGAGCGCCCCAGCACCTCTTTATAGAGTATGAACAAAGCATCTCCAATGAGGACCCCCTCCTATCATCTTGGAGCCAGTCACTGTGCTGGGGGAATGCCATGAGTTGTGGGCAGGGTACCTGGCTCCTGCTCCTTATGCCAGTAACCATTTATGTGACCTTGAATAGTCACTAAAACTAAAACTCCAGGTCTCAGTTTCTTTATCTATAAAATGAGGGCATCAGACTAAATAATACTAGGAATAGTAGCTAAATGTCTGGGCTAAGCCCTTTATACATTCCCCTGTTTAAACCTTGTAATCAACTTGTGAAATAAGTATTATGGCCATTTTGCGGTTGAAGAAATAAAAGGGGAGTTGCTTAACATGCTAATAAAAAGCACAGCTGGGGCACTAACCAAGGTCCAACTCAATCCACAGGCCTGTGCTCTGGGCCACAGTCTATACCTGGCCATGGTCACTAGGACCTCTTTCTGCTCTTCTGAAGCAGTTCATAAAACATGGCTCTAGTGTTCTTTGCAGAGCCCGAGAAAAGCATGACAATGCATAGCAATGTAAGAAGAGTGCCCATGGGATGTAATGAGTGAGGTAGACCAGAGTGACAGCTTCCCTAAGGACAAAGAAGTTATAAGCCTCTCAGAATTGCTGCCAGCAGGCAAGGAGAGACCACATTTGCTTGAAGGGGAGGAAAGAGGAGCTGCCATGTTTGAATCTTCTTCCCATATGATCCAGAACACCAAACCAGGTGTTTATTCAGGAAGCACTTTCCAAGCTGCTAACATGTACAAAGCTTTGATGGAGGTAAAAAAAAAAATCAAGGAGACTGAGACCCAGGCACTCATAAACCCACACTCCGATGGGGAGAGAGCCAAATAGAAGCACCACTCTGACCACAGACATGTGTCATACAAATAAACACAAATGAAGAGGCGAGGCAGAGGCAGGGGAGGGGAGAGAGGACAGGAGGCCTTGGGGGAGAATGAGGTCTATCCAGGACATGGAAGGATGTGGGCAGAAAGTGACTGTGCAAAAAGGGTGAGCCCAGGGGATGAAGAACGTATGAAAAAGGGCACAGCAATCCTGGAGCGGGAGGGATGGTGTTTCTCTCACAGGATCAGGAGGCTGGGGCTCCAAGCTGGTGGGACTGGTGTGTCTGTGGGACCCGAGGACCAGTCTGTGTTCTGAGAGATGGGGAGCTGATAATGGCAAGTGTGGGGCTGCTGCTCAGAAGAGAAGCCGTGGTCTCAAAAGTCTTCTTGGCTTGACTGCTCTCTGACACAAGGAAATGTATGACTGTGCACCTGCCCAGGGTCAGTGGTCACTGGTTTTCCTCCTCCTAGATTAGCATTTCCTTGGCAATATTTATTTGTTAAAGACTTTTAATTCACCATTTTCCACACAGACCATTCTTAGGTTTTTTTTCCCCCATTCTCTTCTGATCATGATTTTTCTCAAAACCATCCTTACATATGCCTATGCCACTTTAAATCTTTGTTAATTATATTTATTATTACTACCACCACTGCCTGACTAAGTGAATAAACAGGGAACCAGCAACTTATTTTTTTAAACCACTCTAAAATCTTCCTAACATTTCAAGCCAACTTTATACCATTTCAAAACAAATTTTTTTCATCAGCCTAAAAGCAATTCACTTCCCTGTGTCATTTCCACCTTCCTCCCACACTGTGAGGCTAGAAAGCCCAACCTCTTGACTTCTGTTACTCAAAATATACACATGAGGTCGAGTCTACCTATTTCATTTTGCAAGTCCAGTAAAGCTGAATCAAACCACATTTTAAATTCATGGAGAACTTTTCTCTCTTTTTCTGGCACCAATCCAGTCAGGTAATCTTAAAGAGGAAATTATGATCATGAATCAAACTTATACTAAGTGCACTTGAGCTTTTGAAGGGAAAAGGCCAAACAGAGCCCAAACCACAGACATTTCTGAGTCATTTCTCTGGACTGTAAATTTGAGGCTAAAAGCAAAGCAAGGGGGCGTTTGGTCCTACCTGTTGTTACCTTTCTTCATGTGTATAAACACTCCACTGCCACTTGGAAAACACCTTTGGTTACCTGGGTTTGTGCTTCAACACCAGAATACTAAATTAGGGTTCTTCGATCTTGCTGCCCATCAGAATTTTCTGGAGAGTATTGAAAAAAATATAGAGATTCCTAGCTGTCACTCCTAGATAGTCAGTTTCAGTGGTCCTAGCGTGGGATCCAGAAAGTTCTCCAGGTTATTCTGATGTGTGACCAAGAGTGGCAAACACTGCTTTCAGCCTTACCCATACTTCTCTAAAAAGAGTATTTGTTGCCTCAAATTAGAGGCAAAACTCAGCTCTGAACGAGTGTATCACCTCCTACCCAAACACCAAAGATTCCTTGTTTTCTATGTTCATTTTTATTTAGTGTTAACATTTTCATCAATACTCCTAGGATATTTAGCCTCTGTTATCATACCTTTGGTAAAATTTCTGAAATCACACCTGTTAATAAAACATCTCTTTATATCAATGAGATTCTTTGAAGAGCATAAACCTGATATTGATGTGGCACATAGAAATTGATAGTTTGGGGATTTCGCTATAGTTTTTTCTTATTCTTCTTCAGAGGAAAGGAAGCAATGGGAGTTTTCTATACAAATAGTTTAGTAGTAACTATTTTTCTAAAAACTCTGGGTGTTTTGAGAAGGTCACCCATTCAAACAGCCTACAAAATGTGCTCCATCTTTGCTCCCATATAACCCCAAGCATATATCTTTACATCATTAGCCACAGACTGGCTCCCGGGTCCCACAGCCAAACCTTTGCCGCTCAGACTTGCTCGTCTTCCAGGTGAGAGATCTTCTCTTCTACCCCAGCTTGCCGCCGCTGGAAACCATGAGCTCCTGGAACATAGGCTCAGCTTAAAAGTCAAGCAACAAGCAAGGCAGGAAGAAGGATCTCCTCCTGATGTCTGTTCTGCCGAGAGGTTAGTGAGCCGCTCTGGTACGGGAGGCCAGTCTGAGACGCCCAGTTCCACAAAGACTTACACTTGCTCGTCCCCCTCGGTGAAAGTGGTGTCTGGTGGGCACCTCACCGTTGTTCACCGAACTGCAAGGAATCGTGCTTTCTTGGGTGCCATTCCCATTTCCCGTCACGAGTCCCACCCTGGCTTCGGGTGCTCCAGAAAGTATACTCCTTGGATAGAAGCAGGGCGGGGGTTGTGGGAGAGAAGCTTATGTGTGATTAGATGGTAAAGTAACAAATGTGATTTTAAATGATCTCATGGGAGATGCTGAAACCCGAGGAAGCAAAGAAGCTGCATGCACTTAGATAGCGATGCCTTCTGCATCCACCACAGACTCTCAGCCCGGAGTGAGCCTGCCTCAGACAGCAGGACAGGCAGCTTCCTGCCACTGACCCACTGACATGGGACCTTCCACGCATCTGGGTCTTTCCTTGTTCTAGAACAAACACTCATTTTATTAAGATGTTTTTTGTTCCCCTTCCTCCACTAAAATGTAACATTTTTATTTTTTGCCTTTTGGAAAATTTTAATTGAAAAAGCATATGTGAGTAATTTTTATATTCTTTACGCATACTCAGTAATAAAAAATAGGTCTGAAAAATAATAATAAAAAAATCTGAATCCTAAGATTAAGTATGAGAATAGGGCAAGAGTAAATAACCTGTCCACATGGCCATGGGACCCAGAGGAAGGCGGAAGTGATACAGGAGGGTCACGGCCCCTCTCGGGCCCACTGTGGTTGCCCGGTTCTCTCTGGGCTGGCATGAGAGTTTATACTGCAGAAAACTGGCTAGATTCTTCATTGCATTATGACTCATCTATTCAAAACCTCCCAAATCAAACAAAAAGCAGCTTCTTCAGGCCAGGATTCAGTTCTTATGGTGAGTTGGCATCTCCCTGCAAAGACCAAAGCTTTAGAAGGGCCTGGCTAAGGGGAGGCAACACCTCTGCTCCAAGGCACAGCTCAGTAGACAGGGTGGAGGCTGGAGGGTTTGGGCATCAGGAAAGCTCCGTGAGGGGTGGGGAGGGAGGACTGTGATTCTTCCAATACACTCTCCACACGGCGACTAGAATGTTCTTTGTAATAGACATCTGATCAGAAAACACCTCTGCTTGTCTATGGCCATGCCACTCTGAACAAGCCAGGTCCCGTCTGATCTCGGAGCTAAGGAGGGTCGGGCCTGGTTAGTACTTGGATGGGAGACCACCTAGGAAGACCAGGTGCTGTAGGCGTAAAAAATAAAAAAATAAGGGATTATAAACCAACAAGGTCCTTGCAATCTGTGAGGTCAACCAAAGTTTGCCTCACCTAAAATAATAATAATAATAATAAACAGAAAAGAAAAAGAAAACACCACTGCTGAAAACCTGTGACTATCTACTCACTGCCTTAGCAATGAATGAAAGCCGGGATCCCAAGAGAGGCTGATGAGCTCTCCAAAACCTCTTAGCTTAGTAGGGACAATCTCCCCCCACCCCACCCTCATTTCCATGCCCAGGTGATACTGGACTACTTTCAAATACTTGAATGCCCCACGCCATCTTCAATCAAAGACCCTGCAGATAATTCTAGCTTTCTTATATTTAATTTCCTCCCCTCCCCATCACTTTCTAATTTCTAGTCATCTTTCACTCCTCAGACTAAAAACATCACTGCCTTGAAAATATATTCCTCGACCCTCCAAACCAGGGTGGATACTCACATGGTACCCTCACATGAATTTTTTTTTTTCATTCATTCCACGTATATTATTGAGCACCACCTATGTGCCAAGAGCCCACATTCTAGATGGGGAGACAGATATGGAACAAATAATTCTGAGAATGACTGTGATAATGTGTCTTGTGATGATATATCCCATAGTGATGCAAATTAAGACAGATAGCAATCAGGGATTGGCTGTCATCTTTGGCAGCTGGGTCACTTCATGAGCCTCATGATAATGCAACACGCATCCTACACGACCCGACTTTGGGGTCTCACTTAAGGCATTTTGGCAGGGTTTTACTGTGCGACCAATTGCAATAGGAAGAATAAAAGGAATGAAGTGCTTTGTATCACCGAGGATACAAAGCACTTCTCCAAGTCATTTGTTTAATGCCTGTCTTCCCTACTATTTACTGATTTACCTAGTGCTTGACAAGAACCTGCTATATGTATACGCTGAATGCTGAGGTTACAGAGATGAAAATAAGACGTTCTGCTCTCAGGGAGCTTACATTCTAAAGACAGAGGTAGAAAATAAGCAGTTAAAAACTTAATGAATGCATATGTGATGTAATATATGAGAAGAAATATATTTGGATTTTGCCCTTTTTCCTGGCTCAGAGCTCCTAAACCCTTGAAATTTCCCGTGATGAGAGTGATAATGTTGTCTCTTGTTATGTTAATGAGGTGACTTTCAGACCACACCTAAGAAGGAGGACTGGTTGCCAGGAGAACTAATCATGTGATTAAAGGGTTGGAACATTCAGTAACCTAACCCCCACAACCACAACTATACCCAGGGAGGAGAAGGGGGCTGGGAGTTAAATCTATAGCCAATGGCCAATGATTTCATCAACTATGCCTCCTTAATAAAGCCTCCACAAAACCCCTAAAGGACAGGGTCTGGGGAGCCTCTGGGTTGGGGTAACATGTGGAGATTCTGTGGGGAATGGTACGCTCAGAGAAGGCATGGAAGCTCCACGCCTTTTCCTCACACCCTGCCCCACATCTCTTCCATCTGCCTGTTTCTGACTTATATCCTTTTATAATAAACCGGTAATCTAGTAAGTAAACAGGTTTCCTGAGTTCTGTGAGATGCTCTAGCAAATTAATCACATCTCTGATGTATATAGCCAGAAGCACAGGTAGCAACTGGGCTTGCAACTGGCATCCGAAACAGAGGGCAGTGTTGTAAGGTCTGAGCCCTCAGTTTGTGGGATCTGATGCTATCTCCAGGTGGATGATGTCAGAACTGAGTTGAATTGTAGGACACTCAGCTAGTGTCAGGGAATTGCTTTTGGATGTGAGGGAAAGCCCTCTCCCCCCAACCCCTACCTACACACACATTGGAATTGGGTGCTCAGGACACTTTTAGTATATTAAAGGAAAATGATTATTTTCCAGAAAGCAACATGTTTTGCAAAGATTTCTTTCTTTTGCTCCAGGCAACCAGAAAATTTTATGATACAGACCAGTTTTCATCCCCTTTGACTAAACCTCCTCTTTTCATGCTTCATCTCAGGAAACTTCCTGTCACGAGTAAAAACACGTATTAAAGTCTTCTTCCCCGATAAATGACAATCTCCCTTCTGTGTTTTGCGAGTATGTGTCCTGGGTTCATCCCCCTAAGTAAGAAGTTGTATTTGTGCTCCTGGAGAGACGGGTGACCATTCCTTTTCATAGTGCTAGGCAGACAGTGGATCAACAAAGATCCCTTTTTTGAGACTGGAGTCCCTCCCGGGCAGGATTTATAACTTATTCCTGAGTGTCCAGCCCCTGGCACCATGCCTCTCTAGACAGAAAGGTACTGAGCAAAGACATGGACGGAATAAAGGAATGACTCCTTTTAATCCATCAGTGTGTTATGCATAGATTTACCTAATTCTTTTGAATACATATTATGATTTTAGCCTGCTATAGTAGCAATCCCTTATAAGTACGAGGGCTTTATAGTTTATCCTTCACCTTTGAATAATGATATCTGATGAATATCTGGTGGGTAAAATGACCCTGAATTCCTATGTGGGGAAGCAGGGCTTCACCAGTGACACCCAGCTGTGAAGTATGAGGACAAGGATGAAACTCAAGGTCTCTAACTCCAAAGCTCTTGAAATCACACATTTCCCAATCGAGAGGCTCAACTCCTTCGGTTACAGCTCCATTGGTTAAAGCCCCGTGGGTAAGCCATCTCCTTCCAGGCAGTAACCATCCACAGGACTCTGGCTGTGGCCAGATGAAGTGGAAGGGAGAGAATCATTGCCCGTTTTTTAGTCCTTCTGCTTTCCCTGCACCTCTAAGCCCCTGTCGTCTATTTCTGTGCCCATGATTGCCCTGGACACAAGCTGAGAGGGCGAGGAGGGGCTCAGGGGCCAGGGTGCTCTGTGGAGACCGGCCTCCCTGTCAGAACTCCAAGAACCAGGGAAGGCGAGGAGCTTTGGTTTCCATGGTAACCTGCCCACCCAGTCCCTGCAGCTGCAGCCCCTCTTGGGCCCCTGAGCTGGGGGCTGTGGGTGGCCCGAGCCAGCCCTGTGCCCACGTCAGCCCCCGCTGGGTTCAGGCCCCAGGCAGGCTGCTCATTCTGAGCTGGAGCTCTGCCTGACACCGTTCCCATGGGGACGGCTGTGGGCACACGCTGCCTGTGGTCAGATGCCCAGATCAAACCTGCCCTGCAATTCAGGCAGCTCCTCTTGGGCTGGGAGCCTGTGGAAGAAAGACTGTCCCTCCCCTTCCCACCCCAACCAAAGGTACATTTAAGAACTTGAGACCGTGTGCCTTCCTATGTCATGTATGGGACAAGTCCTCTGTGTCTGGGCTTAGGGACACCGAGATGACTGAGTCACAGTCCCTACCATAAAGAAAGGGCGGGGAGGATAGCTGTTGAGCTGATAATTACAACGCAGCATGGCCCAGCAACAGTGGAACTGTGGACAAGAGACAGGAGGAGCTGAATGACACTGGGGAAGTTCCCTCCAGATGAAGTGGCCTCTTTTCTCGGGCGGCTCCCACAGCTGTGCCAGAGCTGCAGGAAGGTTTGAGGGATGAAGATGTGATTGCCACGCAAGTATGGGTCTGTCGACAAGGCCTCTCTACCTGCCAGAAAGCCCATGTACCAGGGATGAGGTTGCCAGGCTCCCTCCTCCCCGCACCTACCCACTGCCTACTTAAGCATTCCTGTCTAGGGCCTGGGACTGTCCTCAGGGCCTCAGGGCTGGAGCAGTGATATATGAAGAAAAGGCATTGCCTTCAGTCTTGAGACATGCACCTGTCTGGTTTATAAGCGGAAATCCATTCAGTGAAAGTGGAGGAGAAGCGGGGAGCTGAGCGCTAGGACCTGAGGCCTAATTCACTTGGTTAATCTTCCTCTGGTGCCAGCGTCCCCTTCTCTTCCCTTGTAAATACCATCACGAGGTAGACTCTGTCTCTCCCTCTCCACCTCCTGACAGATAACTCCTTAGCAAGATGGTCACCTCTGCTCACTGAGCAGCCAGGACATGCCAGGCAGGTGCCGGGACCTCATTGCAGCCCCCACAACAGCCCTGGGAAACAGGTGCTGTCGTTCCCATTTCACAGAGGAGTGCTCGAGTCCCAAAAGCATGAAGTCACTCACCTGGATCCCACAGTCATTGTGGGGCAGGACTTGGGGCTTAAGAGAGGGTCTGGGCAAAGGGATCAGGATCACAGAAGGACAGGAGAACAGAAGGACAGAAAGACAGAGTCCTGTGGAATCCAGCAGGAAGGGGAGAGAAATTCTGCAGAGCCAGGGGGAAGTTGGAGTTTGCAGTTCTGGACGCCATGGCTAGGGAAGCTCTTGAAGCAACATCTTGAGAGTGGGGCTGGAGTTGTGGAGAAGGGCAGCGTGGAGGAGCTGCCTTGGTGATCGCTAAAAGGCAATTCTGAGTGGCAGACTCCTAGAGACCAGGAGACCCGGTCTCTCGTGTCTGGGTCTCAAGGTTCCATGGTGCAAAACGGCTGGCGGGTGGGGTAAGGGAGAGATGAAACGGGATGGTTTAGAACAGTGGTTCTCACACCTCAGTTTGTATTAGATTCACCTGGAGAGCTTGTTAACACAGATTCCCGGGCCTCACCCAGTGATTCTGACTCTAGAGGTCAGGGGTGGGATGAGGTCCTCCGTTCCTAACAAGCATAGGGGATGCTGGTACTGCAGGTACCAGCGGTGCTGGGAGGAGCACAGGGGGATGGCCCCTGTGGGCCCTCTGACCCCAGCATCCCAGCTTTCTGAGGTTCTGACACAGGCCTCCCCAGCAGGGCCCCTCTCCCTAGGGATGGCCGCTGCTGACCCAGGCACGGGAGAAGGGGTCCTTCTTGCTCCAAGAGCCATGACTGAGAGTGACTGCCACTCTCAATATGATTTTTGCACCGACTTTACAGATAGTAAGCCTGGAGCTCAGAGACGTGGTCCCAGAGGTTACAGCTAATAAATGCTAGAGCCAGGACTAAATCCTGGGTAGCTGAGACCCAAGGGGGTGAAGCTTAGCCACTCGGGGAGATTATTCTGAGATCCTTCAGGACCTGGAGTTCCCAGTGCTCTGTGGAAAGGTAAAACAGGATAATTTGGGGGAGGCCTGGGAGTCTGCAGGCATGAGATTCATGGAACCACCTCCACTCCCGAGACAGGAAGGTCGCTTGGATGAGAGAGACACTCTGCAGAGGGGACAAAGAACCATCTGGAAGGAAATGGATTGACACCTTGACTTTTCCTCTTGGGATTCCAACTTACGAGGACATAGGTGGGCCATGTGTAGTGAATGTCATTTGGATTCTTGAACTTCTCATGAGCAGGTGACACTCGGGAAGAAAGGCACCCTTACAGCAGGGAGCTTCTTCTGAAAGGGAGCTTGGAGTGACATGAATTTGAATACTGAAAGAGATGTGATTTTATTTTCGACCCCAAGCTTCTCATTCCGACAGTCTCTGTTGGGGGGTGGTGCTGGCAGGGGACATGCGCGATTGCCCACATTCTCTTTGAAATAGAGTCCCATTTGTTTAAATGGCCATGGTTTTAAGAGTCATAATTGATACCCGTTTTCATAATTTCAAAGTAAGAGGGGGAAAAAAATAGGTGGACGAAAAGATGCCTAAGTCAGCGCTGGCAGTGAAACCTGAAGGCGCCATCTTGAGACAATACCTTTTTCTTTCAGAGCACGGTCCAAAGGAAAACGCACTGCCTGATGTGGATTCGGCAGAAGCTGGGTGAAGAGATTTTTTTATAAGAAGAGAAAGCATTTGGGATCTCAAACCTCTTAGCCCTCGGCTGAAGGCAAGACTCAGAGATGGCTGACAGAAGCAGGGCGTGTGCTAAGAGCTGCGTTGAGCCATGCCCAGGAGAATAGGGAGCTCGGAATCCAACTTAATCTAAATGGACAAAGGAAATACAGAACGGCTGTTAATGGGTATATTTCAATCCAAGATGAAATAGGAGTCCAAGGAGCATTTCAATACAATATATATTTAATTGAAATCAACATGGAGTTCCACACAGAGTGGGAGTTGCTCTGAGACCTTTATTTTCTCCCTCCTTCATGCTTCCTTCGGGAGAGAACAGTCAGCTGAAGTATTCGCTGACCGAAGGACTGGACGAAAGAATGAATGAAGCTGAAATCGGCAGAGGGTTTTTGAAAATATACTTTTAATAATGCAGTTCCTTTCGTGTGCTTCCCAGGTTTTCTACAGTGAAAAGATATTACTTTGATGATTAGAATAAGATCAGACAGGTGTGGGAGACTGGTTAGGAGTCTGTTTTCTTGGGGGAGAGTTTCCTGAGGGTGGCGAGACACCGGTTCTCCCGGGTCAGAGGTGGTGCCCTCCCGGCTCGTGAAGGAACCCCTGGGTGAAAGATGAAGGAAGACAGAGATGCTGGTCAGCAAAACTGGGAAAATGAACCAGCTGGGACAGATTCTCTCTGTATCCGGAGAGTGAGGTGCAGAAGGCTGCATCTAGCTGCACTCCAGGTGAAGGCACTCAGCTGCCCCCCCCAACAAGCGTGGGCTGTGAAGGTTCATGCACCTGGCACGTGTAATTCTAGAACAACCTGTCCGTGCCCGTGGCCAGTAAAGATGGCTGTGCCAGAGCGGAGCTGAAGGATGACAGATGGGCGCGAACTGTGTCTAACTGAGGCACTGTTGTTAATGCAGAGAAAGGTGCCTCGTCTCACTGGTCAGAAATGGCTGGAACGTGGCAAACCTCTCAGATCTTCCTGGGGTATGCTTCTTCACACTCAGAGAAGAAAATTCATCTGAGGACTTCACTGGAGGGGCATCAGAGTGAACTGGAGCTGTATCTGGGTTCTTTCAATAAGGAGGGTGGAGAGGTGGGATGGAGAGACCCAGCAAAGGTTGGGTGGAAGGGCGGCCAGACGCCGCCGGTGGGAGCATCCTGTCCAGCAGCACTTGTGAAACTTCAGTAATTGCCGGGGTGACCCTGAAATGCATAGTCGGGGCCCCTATTTCTAGAGAATTTCCCTTCCTTTCCTTTGCTTCCCTTTGCTTCCCTTCCCTTCCCTTCCTTTTTGTACTTCTAGAATTGCTTCCAAGAATCTGCATGTTTCGCAAGTCCTCTAAGTGGTTCTCATGCAGGGAGTCGAGCATTGCACTAGGGGTGCTGTATCAGCTCGGGCTGTCATAACAAAATACCACACACAGTCTGGGTGACTTAAACAACGGAGATTGATTTTCTCGTGGTTCTGGAGGCCGCAAGTCCACAATCAAGGTCCAGCAGATCTGGTTTCTGGGGAGGACTCTCTCCCTGGCTTGCAGACAGTTGCCTTCTCACTGTGTCCTCATGTGACCTTCTGTGAGCACACAGTCGCTGGTTCTCTCTTTCTCTTCTTCATAAGGACACCGGTCCTATCAGATTAGGGTCCCCCCTCTTATGACCTCATTTAACCTTAATTATCGTCTTAAAGGCCCTGTCTCCAAATACAGTCACATTGGGAGTTAGGGTTTCAAGTGATACATTTTGAAACCACTCCCATGGAAGCAGAGTGGGGTCTGTGTTCCTGGCAGAGGATGGTGGAGGATGTTCACGGACAGGACACCGACTCTGGTGAAGGACCCTCTGCAAGATGACCGATGCCAGCACTGCCACCTACTTCAGATCATTTGAGGATCTGCATGCAGCCGGCAGGGATTTTACTGTACCTTAATGCTCAGGGGCAAGCAATGCTACATCGCTTCATTTTTCTAAAATTAAACGACATGTCTCTGTGACATGTTCTCATCCCCTGGAGGGGAATGAGAATTCCTTCTCAGGCATCCCTGGGGCTCTTTGTCTCTCCGCCTCCTCCCAGAGATGAACGAAGCTCTCCAGGCCTCCCTCACAAGGTCGGGAACACTCCTGCCGATCACAGGAGCCGTGCTCCTGGTCCCTTGAAGGTGGGAGGTTGCTACTCGGTGGCCTGCTTGGCTAGACATCTCTTGCCAGGGCTGGGGCACCCAGGGCCTCAAATGCAGCTTCTCTTTAACATCACGAGGCTATCTTGCTCTGGTTCTGCCCACTCTCCCTCAAACAAACAACCCCCCTACTCCTAGCTCGAAGCTTCTCCCCAGCCTAACTGAATAAAGTGCACAAAGTACTGAGGTTTCTGGCATTCAAGAAGATCCTTTTTCGGGCTCCAGAGAATGCCCACTTTGTCCTTAGACCCATCAGTGGACCCTGAACCACCCCGTGCCTTCCTGCTCTGGGAGGACCCTGTGATCTGCGCCCAGCAGGCCTGTGATGGAACCACTCTGACCCTCCCGAGAGACCAGTGGCTTGATCTTTCCCATTTTAGCACCAAAGAAACTAAGTTAGAAACAAACTTTTTCAAGTCGCAAAGAGAAAGGCCAGGGGAGATGCTGAGGTGGCCAGCTCCTTGAAGACCCCTGCACTGCTGATTGCACTGGAGAAACCCATTGAGAATGCACCTTCAGAGTGAGTCCCCAGGGGCCCTTGGATGAGGAGTCCTGGGAGGTCGTCCACCCAGAGGCTTGTGGAAGCCGGGTCCCAGGACACAGTCTTGCTGGCAGGTTGTTTCTGTAGCAGCATCTGAACGCTTTCCTAACCACAGCAGCCAGAAATGAGATGGGAGGTTCCTTGTGGGGTGAGATGAGGAGAATAAAATTACTCTTTTGTCATGTTTGTGCCCCTATCCTGACTCATCAAAATCTAGCGAATGTACATAAAATAAATATTTAATACATAGGAATAAAATTGATGCTAATTAAACTATCTCATTCTAAGGATCACAACTACCTCATGAAGTAGGTGTTGTCATCATTGTTGCCATTTTTTTCAGATGATTAGAGCCTCAGAGAGACCGCGGGGAGGAACCAAGTTCGCCCCACATGGATGTGAGCCCCAAGGAGCCTCTGCTGTCTGCCATGCTTTCAGCTCAGAGGGAGTAGCAGTATTCTTGGAGTGAGGACAGTACAGGGCAGGAAGTAGCCTGTACTCACACACCCTCCACAGTCCATCCCACACAAATGTATTTATTTCTGGTCATTTTAAATCCAATTACAATTCCATTATTATTTTATGCTGGCAATGCAATATATTGTATCGCCAGATGACAGAACCAGTGTGTCAGTTAGCAATTTGCCCCAGTTGCCTGAAACAGAGACTCCCGGAAGAGTGGCTTAGGGAACGTGTGGCTCTCTGTCCTGCTAACACAATACGATATGCAGGAGTAGGTGGTTCACAGCTAGTGTGACAGATCTGTGATCCCATAATATCTCCCATTCCTTCCATTTTTCTTCTTGGCTGTCCTTAGGGTGTGGCTTCTATTCTTTGGTGTGCCTCATGGTCACAAGGTGGCTATTGGAGCCACAGCATCACATCTGTATTCCAGATCGGAAGAAGAAAGAGGTGGTATGGGATAAGAAGGAATTTATAAACCGATTTGGCCCCCTCTCTTTTAGAGAGTTTTCCTAGAAGCATCATCCAGCAATGTCCACTTATAACTCATTTGGCTATAGCTTGGTGCAAATTTACTCTTAGCTTCAAGGAAAGATTGAAACTGTATTTTATTATTATTTTTTTTTTACAGTGGGCATTTTGATGCTTCCAATAAAATCAGATTTCTTTTATTAAAGAAAGAAAAAAGTGGATATTGGGTGAACCCCTCACCACTCTGCCACACGTGTACTTTGCCTTGGCCTGACTCCGACCCCAGTCCTGAGGACAGCCTGGAGGAGCATTTTCATAGAGATTCAACTGTAAGTGGCTTGACCATCAGAAACTTTGAGGTGAGTCTGGCCCTGCTCTCAACTCTTTGAAGCAGCAGCCTCCATAGCACAGCCTGCTCTGGGCTGGCCTCAGGTAGGAAAGCCCCATACATGGGGAGAATAGGTGCCTTGGCTTGGCTATGCCTTGTGGCTGCGGTGAGCCACAGGGTAGCTAATGCGTGGAATGGCACCTTATAAACTATGATGTACTGGGTGAGTGTGTGTCTGGGATCTCACTACTAAAATGGGCTCCAAGAACCATCAGCGCTGGCATCACTTGGGAGCTTGCTAGAAATAAAAATTCTCAGCTCCACTATGGTCCTATTGAACCAGAATCATTTCAATACGGTTCCAGGCGATTAAAGTTTAAACAGTACTTCCCTAAAGAGCTTTGGGCCTGCATCAAAAAGGAGGCCAGGTGACAAGAGACAGGTGAATTCACCTGAGACACTCCCTACAGCCTGGTTAAGTGTCTTGGGAAAGTCATTCCCTCTGGGAAAAGTCTTCTCACCTGCCAGAAGAGCAGTATGCACCAGACTCTTACTCGGGAAAGCGTGGCCTTGAACCAACAGCATCAGCACCGCCCTGTTACAAATGCAGAATTTCAGGCCCTACCCAGAGTGATTGACTATGAGTCTGCATTTTAGCGACCTCCCTAGGCGATGCATCTGTACATTAAAGTTTGAGAAACCTGCACTGTGTGCCCTGATTGCTGCAGACCCACGGGTTGGATGGGGTGGAGATAAACTCCCTTTGAAAGCTCAGTGACTGGCAGCCTAAGGTCAGGGAGTGAGGTGAGCCACTTGGCTGTACTACAGATGCCCGGGCTCAGTCTGGGGCAGGGATCAGGCTTGGGGGATTCCTCCCCTGACACTGCTCCTCTGGAACTGGATGAGTACCTGGAGACAGAAGCAGGAGCTGCAGGTGGGGCTCTGGGGATGGCTCTGGACCACACCTTCCTTCTCCCCTTCTCTCTCCCCACTGTTGGTGGGCACACCTGGGGTACATGGGGTTGCGATGAGCAATGCTGCTGGCTTTCAGCAGCAGAAGGAGACAGAGCCTACCTTATCGGTCTTCTTGCCACTGAACACTTGGTTGTTAAAAAGAATCCTTTTTTAAGACTGATGTTTTGGACTAAATAAAGCTGTGCTCCCACTCCAATTGAGCTTATAATGGAGTTTAATTTCATAAAAAGGCGAATTAATGGCTTTGTAAATATAAAAGAAAGGATCCCTGCTTTTTTCTTGACCAAAAGGCCCCAGAAGTTAGTCCTGTAAAAATGTCAAATCTTGCTTTAAAGAATGGCAGGATTTCTCTGAGCAGAATAACAGGAAATGACTCACGAAGGGTACCCCAAGGCCACTCAGCTGTACAAAGGGGCCCCCTGTGCAGTAATGTGAGGCTGCTGGCCCACTGTGGGGAGGAAAGTGCCCCGCCTCTGGAGGGGAGCTGTCTTCTCTAGGCGGGGGCTCTCTGTGGGGCCCAGGGACTGCTGGCATGCTGGCTCACAGGGACAGAACAGCACACTGAGGCTGAGTGCCCGACACAGTCAGGATTTGGCCCCTCAAGGAAAACTCACCTAGAAATCATGCTAAATTAATTATACAAAACTGTTAGTCTAGGGGCTCTTCCCTGTACTGGGCTCGCTCTGGCTCTCACCTGGATCCCATTTGATGCGTGGGGAGAGACTGCGAAGATGCTTCTCCTGGTTTCTTGTGGACTAATTCAGGCCTGAATCTATTGCTCTGCCATCTAGCTCTCTATCGGCCTCCCCCTCTCTTCCCTCCCTAACTTTTCCTTTCTCCTCCCACCCCTTCCACCCTCTCCACCCCCGCCTTCTCCTCCCCTTTGTCCTATTCCCTCATTAATCCCTAGGGTTGCCCTGTCCATGGCCCTCGCTCCTAGATCTTCAGGTGATGGAGAGTCAGAAGATGTTCAGATGGAACATGCCAGTGCTACCACAGCATTATTAACATACTCAATGTTTTTCACGCCCGTCGTTAAGCGACTGCTGCCTTGAGCCCGTGTGAGTCAGAAAGCAGAATCCCCCTCAGGTGGTTCGGTAAACATGCATGATGCGACTGTTGACAAAGGTACAGATGCCGTTGTCTTAGTTATCTGTTACTGTGTAACAAGTTGCCCCAACATTGTGCAGCTTAAACCAACATACATTTATGACCTTACATAGTTCGTGAGGGGTGAGGATCCAGGAGTGGCTTAGCTGGGTGGCTCTGACTCCATGTGTTTCCTGAGATCACAGCCGAGCCAGTTTGTAGGCGCTGCTGTCATCTCAAGACTTGCCTTGCAAGCTCACTCAGGGGATTTTGGCAAGCTGTGATCCTGGCTGGCTGTTAGAGACTTCAGTTTTTTTGCCATGTGGGTCTCTTTGTAGGGGTTGTTCATGACCTGGCAGCCTACATCCCCCAGAATGAGTGACCCAAAAGAGAAGAAGGTGGAGGAAACTCAAAACAGAAGCTGCTGTCTTTTGTAACCTAATCCCAAAAGCGACATTCCATCACTTCTGTTGAATGCTAGTGGTCATACAAAACAAATCTGGTGCACTCTAGGAGGGGACTACTCAAGGGAACGAGTACCAGGAAGCAAAGACAACTGGGGGCCAGCCTGGAGGTCATATCAGAGATCAGTGTGGCAGAAGCAGTCCCATGCCTATACTGGGAGGGGCCAGGGGAAGGTAGTGCTCCTGTAGCCCAGGGAGAATTGGACCCATTGGAAAAGAGTACCTAATAAGAGCTATAGCATCAGAGGGACGCAGCCACTGCTAGAAACAGCCCATAGTAAGCAGGAAGCACGGAAAATACCCTGACCGCTTCCTCATCCTTCCTTTCAATCTCTTGCTGGTTCTTCCTGTTGGTGAACCCAGATGGAAGCCAGACAGTGAATGAGTCCAACTGGTGCGGTCTGCAAGACTCTTCTCTCCGGACACTGGTCAGGGAAGAGAAGGACAGAGAAGGGTCTGAGCTGAGGGGTGCAGGTAAAGGGATTCTAACCCATTCCTCCAAACCTTCTCTGGCTGCCCAAGCCACGTGGGTCCTGCCTCTGAGATCCCACCCCTAACGTGTCCTGTGATCCAACAACTAAGGGGTTACACTGGCCATGACTCTAATCCTCCCTCACTACATCATGTTTGACCACTCTCTGGGACCCCCTCTGGCACTCAGAGACACCCATTTTGTTTGGTCAGTGCCCAGGCCTTACCAAGTTAAATATTTTGAATACCATCCCTAGTCAGAACAGACAACAAAGGAAACAATGGGGACCAAAGCAGAGAATGAAGGCCGAAGGAGGGTTAAATGAGGGAATCCCATCTAGAAAGGGGAGACCCCTGGTACAAACACTGTCCCATATTTCTGAAGCAGGAGCAACCAGGAGCAGAATGAGCTCTTGTGTCCCATGGGGAAGGGCTCCCCTATCTCAATATTTGGAATGAATCTCTCATGGCCGCCAGCATCTTACCTGTAGGTTGTCATGCTGTGTAGGCTCCAATGGAGGGAAAGGGGCAGGGTATAGATCTGGGGGCAGCAGACAAAGCTCGTGTTCCTGGACAGAACCTCCACCACCACATGCCCAACTTGTTCTCTGCATGTGGAAAGGATATAAGAGTTTGAAGGAGGGCATAAATCTTCTAAGTCTTCTCAGAGTGAAGTTAAGCAGAGAAGCTTCCAGAGCTGCTTTGGGAAGGGAACAAAAAAGGGAGGGTCCTCCAGCGGAGGGAGTTGGAGCGAAGAGGATGTGGGGGCAGGAACCACCAGGATGATGCAAAGACCAGCCTAAGAACTGGTAGGGTCTGAATGGGAAGTAATGAGTGGGTCAATTGGAGGTAAATTATCCATGGTGGGGGGGAGGGGCACAGGAAGACCCAGCCACCCTCCTTCTTTCTCTCCCCAAGGTCCAAGCCTGAAGCCAGCTGTGGCACAGCACATCTGGGACCAGCTGCTGTGAGGTCTGGAATGGTGGTGGAGTTGGATACCATACAGGAAAGGTGGCCAGGTCACTGTATTTTGGACGATGCACTGTATAATGATTTGCATGTCAATTATAATGTGTTTATTCACTCAACAAACAGAAATCCATCCAGAATTTCTCGCCCTTTTCCAACACCTCTGTTTTGGTTTGTGTGTTGACATTTCTGCCCTTGACCATTCCCCTACAGACCTCCAACCTGGAGGTGTCCCCCTTGTTCTTGCTCTGCTCACCCAGAGATGAGAGGCTGTGGAGATAAACAAACTGAGCACACGGCTCAGAGAGCATCCAAGGCAGCCCTTCCTTTTTTATTAAGGTCAAAGCCAGGCACACAGACAGATGGTCCTTCCTCAAGGTCACGCTGGTGGCACGTTGGTGGCAAAGCAGAGATCAGGCCCCTGCTGCCCGGTGAGGAGGGGCAGGAGGGTTTTCTCAGCATGGAGCAGAGGGAGCGGGAAAGCAGCCACAGGCCCGAATGGCTTTGAGAAAAGGCTGTTGTGGGGCTCATCAGAGCATTCTTAAGTATAATTGACTTTTAGGCATTAAACTTTTACCAGAATGAGCTCACAAGGTCTACAGGGAAAAGGAAAGTGCTTGGCATTTCCTGCCTCTTGGGGCAGTGTCTGGGAGTGCAGAAAGCCCATCCTCCAAGCTGCAGGATGGAGTTCTCCCCTGGGAGCGAAAAGAGGGGTGAGGCCCCAGTAGAGAATGCAGGCCAGGATACAGAGTGTTCAGTGGCCAACTGGTTCTCACTGATTTGGGGGGTGGGGAGAAATGGAGGCTAAGACCACCCACTCGATACCCCTCAAGCAGTTGTGCCTCTGCAATGAGGGATGACTTCAAGGGCGGGACAGATGAGACAGAGAATCCAGTCCCTGTTCATAGAATCCCTCCCCTCCCTCTGACCAAGCTCACTCATCATTTTGTCCCTAAACCTGTCCTACCAATCACAAACCATCCCTGGGCATCAGTTTCTTTCTTTCTTTCTTTCTTTTTCTTTTTTTTCTTTTTGTCTGCATGATGAAGGGATGGACAAGACGATGTCTTGAAACTTCTTGAGCTTTGTCATTCCCTAATGAGAGAGTCATCCCATAACTTAGTCCAAGGGCTTCTTTCCAAATACCTAGGGAACCACCAGGCAGCGTATCACTTTTGTTTGATGTGTCTCCCCAGGTTGGTGGGCGGGTGCCACAACTCAGCTGCCATCCCTGGGATAGCAGCAACCTGTCCCTTCAGATTTGAGTGCTAAAATAAGAGATCCAGATGCTTATTGAGAATTCCATTCAAAAAACTCAAGGGCTGGACTTTTAAAAAATAGGCTTATTGAAAGAAAACTGATATACCATGAACTGCACATATTTAAGGTATATAATTGGATCAATTTTGAGAAATATTATTCACTTATAAAAAAACCATCAGCACAATCAAGATAGTGAACATATTCATCATCCCCAAAAGTTTTCTCATGCCTCTTTATCCTTATTTTCTAACCAACCCTTCCTCCATCCCCAAGTTACCACTGATTTACTTCCTATCATTTTATTTTAATTTACATTTTCTAGAATTTTACATAAATGGAATTATACAATATGTACTTGTTATTATCTAGTTCCTTTCGTTTAGCACAATTTATCTGAGAATCATTCATATTGCATGTGTGAATTCATTTGTATTGAGTAGTATAGCACTGGATAGACAAACACAATCATTTATCATTTACCTGTTTATGGCATTTGGGGTGTTTGCTAAAGTTTGGGGCTATTAAAATTAAAGTTGCTATGAATATCTACGGGCAAGTCTTTGTCTGGGCATATGATTTTGTTTCTATTAGATAACTACCCAAGAGTAGAACGATTGGGTTGCATCATAGGAGTATGTTGAACTTTGTAAGAAATAACTAAACTACTTTCCAAAATATCTGCACCATCTACACTCCAACCAGCAGTACACGACAGTCCCACTTGCTCCACAGTCTCACTAAAATTTGGTGCAGTTAGTCTCTTCTTTTTCTTTCCTGTTTTTCTCCCTCTTTTCTTTTAGCCATTCTCATAGGCATGTAGTGGTATCTCACTGAAGTTTTAATTTGCCCTTGCCTAGTGACCAGTGATGTTAAGCATCTTTTCATGTATTTTTTCTTGGCCATCTAGTCAAATCTTTTACCCATTCTTGTATTCTATTGCTCTCCTTCTTGTTATTGAGCTGGAAGATTGCTTTGTGTATCCTAGATGAAAACTCTTTGTCTGAATATATGTTGGAAAATATTTCTCCCAGTCTGTGGCTCACCTTTTTATTTCTTAACGGTACCTTATAAGAGCAAATGTCTTAATTTTGAAGTCAAAGAATACTATACACAGTGAAACTGTTCTTCAGAAATAAAAGATAAAGACATCTCCAAATAAACAAACCTGAAAGAGTTTATCACCACTAGACCTGCCTTACAAGAAATGTTAAGGGGAGTTCTTCAGGTTGAAATGAAAGGATGCTAAGTACTAACATTAAAACATATTGAAGTATAAAACTCACTGGTAAATGTACAGTCAAACTTAAAATTAACACTGTAATGGTGGTGTGTAAAAAATTTTATCTCCAGTATAAAAGTTAAAAGTCAATATTATTTTTAAAAAATTATAGCTATAATAATTTGTTAATGGATGTGCAATATAAAAAGATGTAAAATGTGACATCAATATTATAAAATATAGGGGAAGAAGTGAAAGTACAGAGTTTTTGTATGTGACTGAATGTAAGTTATTAGCTTAAAGTAGACTGTTATAAGATGTTTTATATAAACCTCAGAATTATTATAAAGAGAAAAACCTTTAGTATATACAAAGGATATAAAAAGAAAGGAATTAAAGCATGTCACTACCAGAAATAAATCACAAAGGTAGAAAGAAAGAAACAAAGGAACTACAAAACAGTTGGAAAACAATCAACAAAATGGCAATAGTAAATCCTTAGCTGTCAATAATTATTTTAAGTTCAACTGGATTAAATTTATTAAATTTCCTAATCTAAAGACACAGAGTGGCTAAATGGATTTTTTTTTAAAAAGGTCCAAAAATATGCTGCCTACAAAAGACTCACTTTAACTTTAAGGGTGCACATAGGCTGAAAGTGAAGGAATGAAAAAAATAATGTATACAAATAGTAACCAAAAGAGAGCAGGCGTGGTTATATTTATATCAATGAAATAGATTTTCATCCATATTGGTCACTAGAGACAAAGAGGGTCACTATATAGTCATAAAGTGGTCAATTCATTAGGAATATATAAGAATTGTAAATACATATGGACCCAACATTGGAACACCTAAATATTTAAAGCAAATATTAACAGAACTGAAAGGAGAAATAAATTGTAATACAATAGGGGATTTTCATACTCCACTTTTAACATTGGATAGATCATCCAGACAGAAAATCAATAAGGAAACAGTGAACTTGCATAACACTATAGAACAAATAAACCTAACAGACATATATAAAACATTCTATCCAACAGCACCAGAATACACATTCTTCTCAACTATACACAGAACATTCTCCAGGATATGTTGGGACACAAAGCAAGTCTGAACAAATTTAAGAAAATTGAAATAATATCAAGTATATTTTCGAACCATAATGGTATGAAACAGTCAATAATAGGAGGAAAATTAGAAAATTCACAGATATTTGGAAATTAAACAATACATTCCTGAACAACCAGTGGGTCAAATAAGAAATCAAAAGGGAAATAAAAATCACCTTAAGACAAACAAAAATGGAGGTACAACTTACGAAACCTTATGTGAGGCAGCAAAAGCAGTTCTGAGAGGAAAGTTTAAAGTGATAAATGCCCACATTAATAAAAAATAAAGATCTCAAATGAATGACCCAACTTTGTACCTCAAAGAACTATAAAAAGAATCAACCAAGCCCAAAGTTAGAAAAAGGGAGGAAATAATAAAGATTAGAGCAGAAATCAATGAAATTGAGACCAAAATGGTAATAGGAAAAAATAAACAAAATAAGAATTGTTTTGAAAACATAAACGAAATTGACAAAGAACAAAGACTAGGAAGAGAATAAACACAATTATAGATGAAAAAGGAGACACTACAGCTTATACAACAGAAATACAAACCATCATAAGAGACTATTATAAACAATTATATGTCAACAAATTGGATAGCTTAGAAGAAATGAATATATTCCTAGAAACATACAACCTGCCAAGACTGAATCATAAAAGAAATAGAAAATCTAAACTGACCAATAATTAATAAAGATATTAGATTAGTACTCAAAAACTTCCCAACAAAGCAGAGTTCAGGATCTGATGGCTTTACTGGTAAATATGACCAACCTTTTAAAGAATTAATGCCAATTTTTCTCAAACTCTTCCAAAAATTTGAAAAGGAGGGAACACTTATAAACTTATTTCACAAAGCCAGCATTACTCTGATACCAAAGCCATATCGGGATACTTCAAGAAAAAAAAAAATTATAGAAAAATCCCTCTGATGAACATATGTGCAAAAATCTCCAACAAAGTACTAGCAAACTGAATCCAAAAGCACATTATAAGGATCATACTCCATGATCAAGTGGGATTTATCCCTGGGGTGCAAGCATGGTTTAACATATGCAAATCAACAAATTTGATACAGCACATTAACAAAATGAACAATAAAAATCATATGATCATATCAATAGGTGCAGAAAAAAATCTAAAAAAAAATCAACATTCTTTCATAATACAAACTCTCAACAAATTAGGTATAGGAGGAATGTACCTCAACAGAATAAAGGCCATATATGATGTGCCCAGAGTTAACATACTCAATGGTGGAAAACTGAATGCTTTTCCTCTAAAATCAGAAACAAGACAAGGGTTCTCACTCTCACTATTTCTATTCAGCATAGTACTGGAAGTGCTATACACAGCAATTAGGCAAGAGAAATAAATAAATGTCATGCAAATTAGGGAGGAAGAAATTAAATTGTCTCTGCAGATGACATGATCTTATATATAGAAAATCCCAAAAACTCCACCAAAATGCTAGTAGAACAAAAAAATGATTTCAGCAAAGTTTCAGGATAAAAAAAGCAACTTAGAAAAATCAGTTGCATTTTCATACACTAACAACAAACTATCAAAAAAACATTAAGAAAATCTCATTTATAATATCAAAATAATAAAATACTTAAAAGTAAATATAACCAAGGAAGTGAAAGAACTATACCCAGAAAAGTATTAGACATGATGAAAGAAATAGAGGAAAACACAATAGAAAAATAACCTGTGTTCTCAGATTTGAATTTATATTATGAAGATTTCCACACTACCCAAAGTAATCTACAGATTCAATGCAATCCCAATAAAAATTCCAGTGGTATTTTTTCCAAGAAATAGAAAAAACAATCTTCAAATTTGTATGGAACCACAAAAGACCCCAAATTGCTAAAGTTATCTTGAGAAAGAAGAACAAAGCTGGAGGCATAACACATCCGAATTTCAAACTATATTACAAAGCTATAGTAATTAAAACAGTATAGCACTGACATAAAAACAGTTACATAGTCCAATAGAAGAGAATATAGAATCCAAAAATAAACCCACACATATAAATTCAATTGATCTTACAAGGTGCCAAGAATATACAATGGGGAAAGAACAGTCTCTTCAATAAAAGATGTTGGGAAAACTGGATATCCAATGCAAAAGAATGAAATTAGTCCCTTAACTCATATCATATATAAAAATGAACTCAAAATAGGTTAAGAACTTAAATATAAGACCTATTACAATAAAACTCTTAGAAGAAAACAAAGAAGAAGCTTTTTTGGTTAGGACACCAAAACCAAAGGCAACAAAAGTAAAAATAAATGGTACTACACCAAACTCAAAAGTTTCTGCACAGCAAAACAAACAAACAAACAAATAAAGACAAAAAACAGTCAATGAAAAGGTAAAGGTAATCTATGGAATGGCAGAAAATATTTGCAAACCATATACCCAAAATATATAAAGAATGCATACAACTCAAGAGCAAATAACCCAATAAAAAAAATGGCAAAGGACCTAAGCAGATGTTTCTCCAAAGTCATGCAAATGGCCAACAAGTATGTGAAAAGGTGCTAACATCACTAATCATCAAGGTAATGCAAATCAAAACAATGAGATATCAGCTCACACCTATTAGAATGGCTATTATTAAAAAAAAATAGGATATAACAAGTATTTGTGAGGCTGTGAAACAAAGGGAACCCTTGTACAATGCTGGATAGAATATAAATTGGTATAGTCATTATGGAGAACAATATGGATTTTTCTCAAAAATTTTAAAAATAGAACAACCATATGATCCAGCAAACTCACTACTGGATATATATCCAAAGGAAATGAAATCATTATCTCAAAGATATAGCTGCACTCCAGTGTTCATTACTTCACAATAAACAAGATATGGAAACAACCTAAGTGTCCATTAATAAATTAATAGATACTGCAGTATAAATATATATATATATGTATATGTATATATATACACACACACACACACACACACATATATATATATATATATATATATATATATATGTATATGTATATATACACAATGGAAGATCATTTACCCATAAAAAAGAAGGAAATCCTGCCATTTGCAACAGTATGGATGAACCTGGAGAACATTATGCTAAGTGAAATAAGCCAGACACAGAAAGACAAATACTACATAATCTCACGTATATGTTTAACTCATGGAACCAGAGAATAGAATGATGGTTAACAGGAGCTGGGGGCTGGGGAGAATTTGGTTAAAGGGCACAAACTTTCAGTTATAAGATAAGTTCTGGGGTTCTAATGTTCAGTGTGATGACTATAGTGTATTATATACTAGAAATAATACTGTATTACATATTAGAAATTTGCTGAGAGTAGATGTTAAGTTTCCTCAGCACCCTCCCCACCCCCAAAAAAGCATGTGACATGATGGATGTGTGAAGTAATTTGATTGTAGTAATCATTTCACACTGTATATGTATATCAAACCATATATTATATGCCTTAAATATGTACAATTTTTGTCAATCATACCTCAATAAAACTGGGAAAAATACAGTATGAGCTATCAGTGTGATTTGGCTCCAGAAGTGATTTTTAAATATAGAAAGAAGTTGGAGTATGGGGAAAGGAAGTAAGGGAACTTGGAAGCTACAATGGCACAGCAGACACATGCTTTTAGTTAGATCGTATGCTCATTTGGGCTGGATTCGGTTGGGGAACTGGTGGAGATTAAGGGAAACTAAGTCAGCACCCCCACGATACCTTTTTTTACTATCCCTTGCCAGACTTACACACTTGAAGTCTACACTGATAGGAATATATTGTCCGAAAGGATTAGATGGTCCCTCCAGCTCCCCAGACACCAAGCATGAGAGGAGAAAGATGAACCGGAGTCCACCTGGAGAAGGAGAAAGAGAATGGCAGAAGGATGGAAACTATGTCAGAATATTAGGGAACCGAGTGTGTCCACAGAACTGAGGATGTGAAGTTTGGAGAGGGAGCACAGCATCTCCCCACGCAGAAGATGTTTCCCCAGAGTCAGAACTTTGAAGACAAGCATTATGTCCAGAGGAGGAGTGAAGGGTGAAAGGTTTGCAGAGATTACCAGGAAAACTCTGTCCCCTTCCTTCAACGTCAGTCACCCTATCCCTTTTTGTCTGCGGGCAGTGTGGCGAAGTGGTTGATGGCTTGAGCTCCGGGGCAAGACTACTTGGGTTTGAATCCTGCCAGAGACATTTACTGGTCATGTGACCTTGAACAAGTCTCTTATTTTCTCTACATACCTCAGTTTTCTCAACAGGATAATGAAAATTAAAAATAGTTTATCCCTAATAGAGCTGATGTGAAGATGAAGGGAGGTGATACTGGTAACGTGGCTACCGAGCCCAGAATACATGCTCAATAAATCTTAGCACTTGTTTTCTCACTGCCTCTCTGATTACTCGGTGAGGGACAGGATTGCCCACTGAATGACCCTGGAGGCTCTATCTGGGTTGCCAGGCAACAAGCTATCTGGGACCAGTGGCTCCCCCTCCTTCAGCAGCAGTAGCTGTACAGGATTTCAACTTCCTCAAGGGCACTGGGCATTAGTAGCTAACATTCCAAGACAGCTACTGGAACAGCTGAGTACTGAGCCTGGATTGTTTATGAGGCAAGCTCTTATGCTGGCTCAGTAAAAAGGTAGAGGAGTAGGGAGTGGGATCCTTTCCTGGAACACAACCACTCTATGCCCTGGCTTCTTTCACACTTCTTGGTGGAAGGGATGAAAACATGGGACCGTGTATCTCATCTCATTGGCTCTGAATTTCTCTTGAACCCGGCTCTGTGCCATGCTGTGTGCTGTGGTGTTTATTTTCATCTACCTCCCCACACCCTGCTCTGAACTGCCTTTCTCCTCTTCTATGTTCCCTGAGAGCATGCCCCCACAGCGAGTCCTGCTTCCTTCTAGATTTGCTTGCTCCTCCACGATTTCATCTGCTCCTAGGGGATCCAACAGAACCTTGTGGCAAAGACTCCTATCTATGCCCTATCTTCAAATTCCAGGCCCGGTTGGACACTGTCACTTAGACCTGGCATATTGAACCTTCAGAATGTTCAAAACTGAATTAATTTTTAAATTTTCTTTTCCCTTGGCCATGAAAATAAACATAAATAAATAAATACCTTGCCCTTCCTGTACTCATAAACTTGGTGACTTGTCCTATCGTCTATCTTGTCACCCTGATCGAAAAATCCTAAGGTCTTCTCTAGACTCCTCCTCCATGGCCAGTCATTTGGCACAAGCATCCTATCACACGGCTTTGCAGCCATCCTCCTCACTCAGTGCCTCTTCCCCACCAGGACCAGTATTCCGGTCTCTCTCTCCTCTATTCCACCCTGCACACTCTGTCTGGTTAATTTTCCTCCCTTGCTCAAACACCTTCAGTGCCTCCCTATTACCTAAATACGTTAACTCCACGCTCTGGCTTTTCAGGCTCCCCCGAAATGGTCCAGGTCTAAGACTCAGGGTCTCTTCCACTATCTGTCCTTGAACCAAGTCCATCAAGTCTCTCATACGTCCTTCACTCGACGCTCCTCACACTCCCCGGTGCTGCCTGTACTGTCTCCACCTCAAACATCCTCCCGAACCACCTCCTCCTATTACAGTCCTACACATCTCCAAGTTCATCTCAAATGCCCGCCTCTGGTGACATCTTCCTCTGCGCCTGCCCCCGTTCACACTCTCAGAGCAGAGGTGTGTTCCTGGTTTATGGCACTTGTCACAGTGCATTGTATTATCATCATGTGAGCCCATTTGCTCCTGAGGTTAAGGGCTGTTGGTTAGAGACAGTTTACACAAGGTGGTACCACGCTGGACCTCGGAAACGTGTCTGTGGGTTGAACTGAGCAAAAGGTGCTTTGCCTGGAGAAAAGACGACTCAGAGGACAAGGGGGGCTGGCTTCTTGTATCGGTGGGGCTGTTTGCCATGGACATTTAGCACTGTCCTCCCCAGGAGGACAGTGTTCAGACCCAGTGTTCACTGGGTCCTGCACAGTGAGAGCTATCTCTGGGGAGTATGAGCTTTCTAGCACCCATCAAGGGTCTGGATAATTCACCACTTCCTGCCTTGGCTCTCATCTCCGTAGCCTTCTGGCTCTCTGAACGCCAGGCTAACGCACAGATGCTGTGCAGCGCTCAGGAAAGAACACGTTGGGCATTTGCTGCCATCTAGTGAAAGAAGCATGGCTTGGCCTCTTGCAAATGCCAAGCAGATCCTGTGCTCTCCCCAGCAGCTGGCTCCGGGAATCCAGGTGTGGAAGAAGGGGACGACGGACAGGGGGTGAACAGGTGTGTGGGTGGGAAGGGCCAAACCTTCTGCACAGAACAGATCACATCTAAACCCTCCAACTGTAATCCTTGCACGTCCTCCCCTACCTCCAGCCAGGAGGTATTCCTACTGGAATGATGGCCAGCCACCTTTTTCAGAAAACTTGGTCCGGATCCATAAAACACCTAGAGTTCATAATCAGAGGCATCTTTTAGGAAGAAACTAGGTCTCCCAGAGCCTTTAGAACTGGCCATGACTTTAGAACTGGTGATTTCCACAAGGCTCCTGCAGCTCTACCTGGAAGGCCCTACGGCCATGTCTCAAAGGTTTCCTGCTTCTGGGACACCTGCCCCACCCCCAGTGTGGCACAAAAGTTCAAGCTCCACCAGGCAAGTGACCGCACACTCACTGGGTTACTGCGAGGTACCGATGAGATTATTCATGACAGGGCCTGACACAAATAAAAATAAAAATTAGATATTGATAATGATTAGATAATGACAGTATTACTTTTTGCCAACGCTCCAGAGCACAAGGCTGCCTAAAAAACTCACGAAACTCAGGCCCTGGATGTGAACGCATTGAGTCACGGTGAGATCGTGTACCCTTTGAAAATAACCGCCACTCCATGCACTGCAGCATGGGGCACTGGCCCTCCCTCCATTGGGCATTGGGAGCGTGTCAGAGGCTCGGACCTCAGACTCCAGGCTGCTGACAGGTGCGTCGGTTCCTCCAAGCCTGTATGAGCACAGGATTCCAGGGTTTCTGCGGGGTTTTCCTCCATGCCTCGATTGTCACAGTGCAAGTTCTCTGAACCCAGTCCAGTCTTTTTGGGGACTGACAGCCTAATGTCTTGTTTGACCTCTGGGCATCTCCAGACTTTAGGGATGTCCTCAGCTACTTCTGGGGCCAGGCCCTCTTGACAGGCCTAGGTTGTTCTCTAGGCTGCATTTCATGAAGACATTCAGCCAAAATGGAGTGTAGGGCTTCTCCAATGGCTGAGAGCACCGTCTAACCAGCATGGCCTACGGCTCCCGGGCCCTGGGGTCCGGATGCTGCTAAGAGGCTGCTGTCTCTTAGTGGAAGGTGCCCACTGCGGATTTTTAACCGCAGTCAAGTGAGACTTTCTTACTGGTTCCAGCCAGTGGTGTGCTGGAGCCAGCTCAGGCCAGCTCACGAGACCTGACATTGGACACTGCTTCCCAACTCCACGTTCAGAAACATCATGATGGTAGCACAAAATCAGCCATGATGCAAGTGTTCACCACGGAAATCAGGAAAGGCTATGAACCCTGGCTTTCTTTTTTTTTTCCCTGAAGAGCCAACTGTTATCCACTCACCAGCACACCACTGGCTTCCACCATTAATTCCAAGCAAAGCACCACGTTAAAACCACTGCTTACACCATCACAGGACAAGGAGATTTTTAGTGTCATATCTGAATAAAATGCAAAATGAAAGTCTCATTAATTAATTTATTTTTTCCAAATATATAGAACAGAGACTGTATGTAGCTGGTAAGAAATAGGGTGGACATGGACAAGTCAAGGGCATGCTTTTAGGTTTGAAACAAGCCTCAAATATTAAATGTTGGTAAAAAAAAATATCTGCAGTAAGTTATTTATGAATTGGCAGGTTTGAATTTTTACTTAGCATGCAAAAGAGCTATATGTGATAAGCCACATACTTGCAGTGGGGAAAACATTAAACAAAGGTATTGGATAATATACCTAGAAACATACGGAAAAACACAATGTAAAATTTTAACGTTTTAAAAATTATTCCTTTGTTTTGACATAACTTGAACTATGTTTCAATCCTAACACCAGGGTATCCTCTCCAGCCTTTTCTAGTATCTCTTCCTTATTAAAATAGTACCAGTGGTTACAGTCAAGCAGTGTTAACCTTACAGCTCTGTAAACACCATTTGAAGTGAACCTTGAAATGTCACTTCTTTTAGCCAGAAAAAAAAAAAAAAAGGAATATCTAGTTCAGTGAGTCCACTGTTTGTTCATACACTAAGCTGTGGACCCCTGGAGCCCAGAGGCTGGAGGCAAGGCTGTGAGGCTGTGAGGTAGGGGTCGAGGTGAGGGGCTCAGTCACAGTGGACCTTGCCCTCGGCCACCCCGGAGCTGGACAAGCCCCCATTGCAGAGTGTCTGGAGTGGTGAACGAGGCCTGTCTTCCAAGGCACTCGTGGTCACCTTCATCATGTACTTTCGAAAGGCCTTCTGAATCACGGCAGCACATCTCTCCTCTTCCTTCCTCTTGGTGGTGGTGACAATGGGTTCATATAACTTCTTGAAAGGGTTGGCTTCCATGAACTTCTCCTCCATCATTGCCTTCATGCTATCCAAGCCATTGGAGTCACCGAGTACCCTAGTGGTGAAAGCAAAAAGGATGTCCAGGCAATGCAGGCGATCTCCAGTCACCATGGGCAAGTCCATCACTAGAAACTGAAATTTGTTTGGCTTTGCCACACGCAAGGGCTCAGGAAGGGCATCGGCAAAGTCAGAAAGGGCAGAATATTTGATAAACTGTGTCGCTTCTGGGTCAAACTTCTCCCAGACTTCATAGAATATTTCAAAGTCATCTTCACCCAAAGGGTCTTCACTTTCTTCAGTGGCTGTATTGAAGTTTTCTAAAATCACAGCAATATACATGTTGACAACAATGAGAAAAGAGATGATGATGTAACTGACAAAATAGCTTATGGCGATGGTAGAGAGGTGACAATTCTCTGAGTTGGGGTTGCAGGAATCATCTGACTGTAACATGGGGCTGAGGAGGGTATCCCAGCCTGCTGACGTGGTTATTTGGAAGAGACAGAGCAAGCTGCCTGCAAACGTTTGGAAATTGAATATGTCATCGATTCCAGAGTCTGGCTCCACTTTGCAAAACCAGCTCATACCAAAAATGGCATAGATAAACATAATCAGAAATAGTAGAAGGCCGATGTTGAACAGAGAGGGAAGGGACATCATCAGAGCAAAAAGGAGAGTCCTGATTCCTCGAGCTGCCCGAACAAGCCTCAGGATTCTGCCGATCCGAGCCAAGCGGACAATTTTGAAGAGTGTCGGAGGGAAAGGAATGTGCTTATTTTCTTCCAAGGCAGAAATCATTGTACCTCAGGAAAAGCAGAAGAGTCGGTCAGTTTCCAGCAGGCATCAGACCAGGCTGTCTCTCCTGCCTTGGAATCTTAGTGGGACCAACATTCACCAACACTTTTCAATTAATGCATAAAATTAAGAATTTTCTTTACCCATATCAAAGAAAAACATCTATCTGTGCCTTAACTTGGAAAATAATTTCCAAGGGCCATACGGTTTTAGATGAGACATTAGGTGGGACAAGATGTCCAAAATATTAAAGACCCAAAAAAAGGAAAGAAAATGCAGCTTACAAAAGGCTATTTTGTGAGTTACCTCATGCAGCTGAAGGATGTTATCTATTAGGCATTTAAAGTTATTCATGAAGTAACAATATAATAGTTTTCCGTATTTATTGGATTTAAAGAATAGAAGACAGATAAACTACAGATGGAGTCTTTTAGATTAGTGTGAGGAGAAATCTCTGCTAATGAAGGTTGGGCTATCAGGGGAAACCCTTAACCTCAAAGTCCTTAAAGGGACAGGTTCTTATTTGTATAGAAGAATTTGAATACAGGCAAGATCAAGGCTGGAGAGAGATGGCGGCGTTAGGATGCTCATCTTTGGGCTCGAGCTGCCACAGATCGCTCATGTTGGTTCATTCTAAGGCACTCCTGAAGTTGGAGATACCCGAAAAATGACTTCTCAAGCAGAGGTTTCTGCAAACTGCTGAATATTTGGCCTAAAATGTCACCGGTACTCTCATTGTCTGCTCTGTAGGCAAGTGAAATGAGGATTTAAAACAACTGACATTTTGGCCCAAATATTATCGAATGGCAGGAACATGCTTGCCTTGTGTAGACATAGCCTTGTTATTGCACTGGGGTTCCTCTAAGCTCTTTCAGAGGGATGGGCAGCCAGAATTATCTGCCATCACCTAATAACTAAGGAGAACTGGTTGATGAAATACCTCACTGACTGCCCAATTGTGCCAAAGAAGTCTGATAATTAGGCAGCCAATCCTGGTGAGAGGTGGAATTTATTAAGGACCAATTCAGTAACAACTGGAGGAGGTCCATCCTTTAAGGCCCACCTCCTCCATGACTATTTCATTGAGTAACCAAGCCCACATCTCTGAGGTCAATCCTTCTGTGTACCATGTGATTTGGTGCTCAATTTCTCTGTCTTCTTTTGGCTCTTTAAGGTGAGTAGGTCTTAATACTTCAGTTGGATTGGAGAGATTCACTTTGACCCAAACTCATTTTATATTTCTCCAAAAGCTTAGGAAAGAGCCAGAGAAAGTGCAGAGGCTAAGTGTGGAATGACAGACCTACTGGCCAAGGTATATAAAAGGCTGACACTGGTGAGTAGGATTTGGCTCAGTGTGTGTATCTCCTCAACAAAATGCTATTCAGTGCTCTGCAGTGTCACTGCAATTGCCTAGCGTTTGTGCAAATGACAGAAGTCAGAGATATTTTCACAAACTGTACCATGTCTGGTACTGCCATGAAGGAGTTTGATAAATCATGAAATGAATAAGCTTCTCTCTGCATATTGGAGAAAGGGCTCCTTAAGCAACCGGAGGGCTGTCCCTCCCACTACTCATCCTACCACTATTTTCTGACATGACTGCTTCTGTCACTGTCACCAGGATTTGTGATTGAAAGTCCATTTAACTGTAAGTATGTGGAAGGATCTCTTGTTACACTCTACCTATATAAACTTCATGGCTTAGAAACCAGAAGCATTTTTCTTGTTCGTTGGAACATCTGCATTGCTGCTATAGTGATAGGAACCAAAATATTTTGATCCAACATATCTGTTTAATGCATCCTTTCTGAAATAGCACAAAAGCTTACACCTGTGAAATCAGTTTTCATTGTCTTCAATGCTTTTTGAACTATGAGAAGGGCCCCTGGGCAGTTTTACAAAACTACAAAAAATTAAATTATCAGCTTAGTTAAAAGCAGACTTCAAAAACCCAGAGTAAACTCTTATGGTTTAGCCATGAAGAATAAAGGTATATGGCAATAACCCTCTTTTTCCTCTATTCTTCCTTCATAAACCTTATAGTTAATCATACCTATGTTTAGGGAAAATATACTGATTATAGAGTAAGGCTGATTGGTGAATGAGACAAGCACAGTTCTTCTATGGTTTAAGTTAACATAGAAAATACAGTGATGAGAAAGTACTGGTTGGCCTGCTGACACACTTGTGGAAGCCCAAGCTAGGATAGGCCACAGCGGCCTTGTATAGGAGGTAAGGGAAGGCCTGACAATGTCACAAGGGCATAATAATTATGATCTGACATCCCCATGGATTTTGATCTAAAGAAAAACATGAGAACTAAATGCTAAATCCTTAAAACTATAAAATGTTCATTAGGGCTTATAGCTATACAGAAACGTAGACCTTTGACTCAATTACCTGGATAAACCAGGCATCCCCACAGAAACTTTTATGTCATCTTAATTTCATCTATCTCCATTGAACAAATGATCACATTATTATTTAACTGCTTAACTTGTGTAGGCAGTTAAGGGAAAGGAAATTACTCTGTATCTCCTAGCAACTTCCCAGCAGAGAATGGCATTAGTACACCTGTCCATTTTTTTCAGAAATCACATTAAGCCTGATTGGGTGCTTTGTGGATGGCTTGGACGTACTTCCAAATCATAAGATCTACAAGTTTACTTCTGGCTCTCAGATAAAAGCCCCTCTGGCTGCTGATTTTACTTACTAACAATAGAAAGGACCACGATCACACAGTCGAATAAATTCCAGCCATTGGTGAAGTAGTATTGCCTCAAAGCAAAGATTTTGATGAGACACTCAATTGTAAAGATGACCACAAAGACCAGGTTGAGAGAGTTAAGGATGAATGTCATGGTTTTAGGTTGATTATATGATTCGGCCATCATGGTAATCATGTTGAGGATAATAAGGATGATGATGATGACGTCAAAAATCTGGTTGGTGACCAGGTCAAACACAAATCCCTGGAATTTGTTCTGAGGAGAGGGGGGAGAAAGAAATCATAGATTATTTTAAGTTGTAAGAATAAAATTACATAAATTAAAAAGGTACCTATAACACAATTTAATCTCTTATAATTAAAGCAGTTTCTTGAAAAAAATGCACAGACCCTTTTTAGAGGGCAAGAAATTCATGTATACATATTTTCATTTAAAGTTAATTAAATAACTAGATTTAAGCTGTAGGCTTATAGCTTTAATTTTATTTTTAAACAAAAAAAGTATAAATAAAAAAATTCTTAGTAACAACATAACTTTGATATGATGGATGATACTTTGCTAAAATAAAATGGCTCATGTCAGATTTTTTGAAAAAAAAAAGACTTTGGTCTCTATGTTTCATCTGTTCCTGTATTTTGACTTCAATAATATTAATGCAGAGAATATCTGCTCATATAATTATGTTGGATAAAGTAGAATTATCAACCCCAAGTGTCCATTTGTCAGATCAGAATAATCAAACCTTATACTTAAGCAAAATTCTATATTCAGACAATTCTTAAATGCCAATTTTCTAATTCTTACTAACTTGAAGATAAGGCTAGATAAATGGGATTCTGAACCAATGAGTACTAAAATTAGATACAGAAAAGCTGATTATTTCATATCATTTCTGATGGTGAACTTGCATATTGGTTTTCACAGAGATATTCACTGCTCACAGAGCGAGTTTGTGCTAACTGCTCTGGCACAGATTTGAACTCAAGTTTGCATGCCTGATCTACCAGGTGCAGTGAAATGACTGAATTATTTCATTATTTTCTTTCATCTAACTGCTGTGAAGCACCATTTTATTTTTTACTTAGTGGAAGACTGTCCTTAAACAGAAACTCAGACACTAATATTGTATGGCATTCTTGGCTATACACTGGTTGTTTTACAATATATTGTATATGTTATATTATATTATAATTTAATCAGAGTATACAGACACTTTCTAGTTAGAGAACTTCACAGTTCCTTAAGAAGTCATCTTTAGGAACGCAGGTATCTGTTATGGTAATCTAGGCAAAAGATGATGTTGGTTTGTGGTGGTTACAGTGAAGAAAGACATAAGCATTGTGGTTTAAGAGCGAATGGAGTCAGAGAGAGTCAAATGGAGGGTGCTACAGGAGAGTTATGGCTGAAGCTATCCTTTCTGGTTGGGGGAGCCATTCAACTAGCCAGAGAATAGAGGATGGGGATTTCGAAGGAAGATGATGAGATTTGTTTTGAGCATGTTGAGTTTGAGGTACCAGTAGGGCATGTAAGGGCCACAGGCAAGTAGAGGTATGGGTCTGGAGCTCCAGTAGAGAGCTAGAATGCAGATGTGAAGTTCACTGATATCAATACTGATTTGAATTAAAACCAAGAGAGTGAATGCGATCACTCAGGGAGAGCCAAGGCAATGAGAAGAAAGAGGACAGGGACAGCATTGGAGGGATACTACATTTAAATTGGTATCTTTGAAACTTGGTGCCAGGAGCCCTAAAGCTTTTATCAAGGTGTCTGAAGAAGAAACTTGAAAGTCAAGTGGATTCAGTAGGTGAGAATGCATTCAGGATTGGACCTGGAGAAAAAATACTTCTAAGGATGCTCTCTAGGAAGGCAGAATGAGGAATGAGAATAAACATGAGGGAGGGAAGACATCAATCTTACCGTTCAACTCTAATATTTGGACAAATGGAGGAGATTAAGAGTATAAGTTACCTCAAGTGGCAGATGATCAAAGTCACTCTCTGTCACTTTAGAATGACCCCTACACCTCAGTATGATTTTTAAACCCGGTAATGAAGACACCCTGTGGGGATGCTTCAGGAAGAATCAGAAATGAATCCAGATCTTTTGCTCTATTATCGGAAATGAAATACATTACTGCTCAGGTTCAAACAGTTGTGTCCATCCCCTCCCACCCCCTACAATGCAATTACTATTCATTTATTCCAAAGGTCAAAAGACAATATTTAGATTTTAGAGATTAAAAAATCATCTGTGGGGAGGTAAAGTCGTGAGGAAAGGGCTAACAGCTGATGTGAAGTCTTAGCTTCAACTCAGGGACATCTGGGGATATGATGTTGGATTTCTTTTATGCAACACTGCTCTCTGGAAGACAAAAGTTAAGATAAATGTGCAGTTTTAACTGGTAAGATTATACTTGGTTGTCAGAATCACTCATTGAGAAGCCTTGACCGGTGACCTATAGCTACACAAGGAGGGCTGTGCTGTGGCATGTACTCCCAGACAAGCCACGTGACAAACATGTTGCAAAAGATAGTTAAGGAATGAATGTGGCAGCTTCCCTGTGGTAAAGCAGTCCATGTCCACTTCAAGTTCATCTCCTGCAGCCTAACATGCCCAGTGCAGTGGAGAGGCCTGGAAGCTGCATTTGTGTGTCATTGCAACTTCTGTTTGGTTCTTTGCTGCACTGCTAGCTTCACATCCTTCATGAAATAAATTGGTAAATAGTGGGGAACTTATTGGGTCTCATGAGTCTTCATTAATTAATTCCAAATCTGGGACCGATTGGTATTGAGTCAGTGGTTACACAGCATGCTCATGTAAATAAAAATTCTCTGTCTTTTTTGTTGGCTCAAGTTCAGATAAGAATTTCAAAATGAAATTAGTACTGGAAAGTGAGATTGGTACTTAAAAGCTAGGTTTAACTTAGAGAAATTGAAGTTCTACATTCTATTGACAGATTAAACCTCCTCAAATATAATTTTATCTTTAAGTCTTTGGTCAAAAGTTCTTTATTGTAAAAATTCTAAACACTTGGTCTTGACATTCACAGACATTTTTAGTGCAACACAAATATTTAATCCTAGTGGAATGGATTCTGTATGTGCCTTAAAACATATCTTTTCATTCAACAAATAAATACAAAGAATACACTTTATGCCAGGTTCTATTCTGAGTGCTGGGAATAGCAGTAAACTGAATACACTTTTGATTATTTGGGGTCTCCTGTTTGAATGAAAATCTCCAAGCCCTTCACATGCTTCGGATTTCAAGCCCCTCCTCCATACTGCTTTCCCAGACTTTTCAGCACCCCCTGCCCAACCGTCCTTGCCTTGAAATCCTGCGAACTCACTTGTCACAGCTACCAGCAGTGTCTGTTGTGTTACTTTATAATCTAATGCTCTCAAGCCCAGATCTTTAATTAGACTGTAAACACAGAGCAGCCTTCTGTATCTGGTAAAGCAGGATTCATAGAATGCAGGGGTTAGCAACCACAGCCCATAGGCCAAATCCAGCCACCACCTCTTTTTGGATAGCCAGTGAGCTTAGAATAGGTTTTACACTTTGAGGTGTTTGGGGGAAAATTCAAAAGAAGAATAAAATTCTGATATGTGAATATTATATAAGATCCAAACTTTAAAGTTGAGTTGGAACACTGCCATGCATATTTATTCTATATTGCCTATGGCTGCTTTTGTGCTACCATGGCAGAATTGTGTAGGAGCAGCAGAGACCACATGGGCTGCAAAGCCTAAAATATTTACTGCCTGACCTTTTACAGAAAAAGTTTTGTCAGCGCCTGATAATAGGAAGTTGATCATAAACACTAGTGAAGTGGAAGTGAGCATGCATGATCGCAACTTCACAGCAGAAAAAGTTGACAAAAGATTTTATAAATATATTTTAAACTGGTCGAGATTAAGTTAAAACAGACTGTTAAGTTCACGTCATTGCAAGAAGTATACACTAGGCACCTATTGTGTGCTCGCTAAAAAGCAAATTAAAGTTGTTGCCCAGGCTCTTCTTATTGAATTTGAGTTTCTAATTTTCCTAAGGACTTGAGCTGTACACCAGTGTATCTCTGGGTTTTTACTGAGTTCTTAGATAATGTCTATAAATTTTAAAACTTAAACAAGAATAGCATTGTGGACACCCGAGTTCCTCAGAACCATTTTCTGAATCTATGTATTTAGAATCAATTGATTGCTCTCACCAGAGGTCTTGGAATGGGCTTCTGAGGTTTTTTGGATCCTAATTTTTTCATTGCATTATAGTATTTCTTCTGTTCTTCTGTCATAAAAATGTCTTGGCCACCTAAGTATATGACAAAAATGAGAGCTAATTATTAACAGATTTCTGGAAACAAGTTCTGAATTATCAGAGGTAGTTTTAGAGTTATATTGTACTTCTATCAATAATTCCTACGATTCCAATGAGAAGCAAAAGAGGCTGGACTCTAGGGGAGAGCTGAAAGGAAATAGGGTTTAAATCAAGGAATAAGAGGGAAATCTTACTTTTATCATTTACGTTTCACTTCTTATATTATAAACAAAAACTCTTTGTAAACATCTACATAATATTTACAAAAACTGAATATCTTTCAGGTTGCACAGATCAAACCACACTTCGACAAAAATAGAAATTAGTGACAAAAATGTAAACAAAAAATTGAACAAAGTAGCAATTAAAATTTTCCTAAGTAAATGAATACATTGGTCACTACAAATAAAATTTCATAAAACCTGTCCAGAACCTTTCTTGGAAAAAAAAATTAAGAGCTTTAAGTGTTTTTGCTACTGAACAAGAAAGAATAGAAAAATGAATTAGGATTTTTATTTCTGAAAATTTGGCAGGAGGTAAACTATCTAGAAATGATGGATGAAACAGAATTCCTTTAAAATGTATAGCTGAACTTGTACAAAAGTATGGAAAAATCTCCAGGGTCTGAAAATCAAGAGAGAACAAAAAGAGCAGGAAATTAGCCCTGAAGCCATGGTTGGCCTAAGAACATTTGTTAATCTCTGTAAAAACTAGAATGTTGGGCTTTAATAACCACAAGGGGTCATGGGAAAAAAGGCGGTGGGCTTGTGCCAGGATCCCTGCATGAATCTGGGACTCTCCAAGTGCTGCCAACAAAAAGGTGAAGAAGAAAACAGAATCTGTCTGTTGGCAATGAAAGACAACTAGGAAACTGTCTCTACCTGTACTAGGGGGAAAACCCCAGTCTACCCTGATAATTTGTGAATCCAGGCCTGCCTTGATGAGGGTACAGGGTTTAAATCAACATAGGGATATATATCTTTACAAATTATATTTTCCAATTTTGGGGTTAGATACCCAGAACAAGGATTGCTGGGTCATATGGTAGCTCTATTCTTAACTTTTTTGAGGTACCTCCATGCTATTTACCAATTTATATTCCTCCGATGGATGACTGGATAAAGAAGATGCTGTACATATATACAATGGAATATTACTCAGCCGTAAGAAAAGATGAAATACTGACATTTGCAACAACATGGATGGATCTTGAGAATATCATGCTAAGTTAAATAGTCAAGAACCGTATGATTTCACTCATATGTGGGATATAAAACAAAACAACAAATGAACAAACAAGATAAATAAACAAACAAAAAACTCATAGACACAGATAATAAAATGGTGGTTACCAGAGAAAAAGAAAGGGAGGTGGGGGGAGGGAAGGTAGAAGAGGGTAAAGGGGGTTAAATTTATAGTGATAGAAGGAGACTTAATTTTGAGTAGTGAACACACAGTGCAGTCTACAGATGATATATTACAGAACTATACACTTGAAACATATATAATCTATAAACCAATGTCATCCAATAAATGAAATAATATTTGTTAAAAAAGAAAAAGAATTAGTGTATCAAAAGACACTATCAATGGAGTAACAGGGCAACACACAGAATGGGAAAACTATTTGCAAGTCATATAAGGGATTAATATTCAGAACACATAGAGAACACCTAAAAGTTAACAAAAAGACAAACAACCTGATTCAAAAATAGGCAAAGGACTTGAATATACATTTCTCCAAAGAAGATATACAGTTGGCCAATAAGCACATGAAAAAACGTTCAACGCCACTAACCGTGAGAAAACTGCAAGTCAAAACCAAAATGAGATATTATCTCACACCCATTAGGATAGTTACTATTAAAAACAAAACATAACATCTTAGCACCCAGCTGCCACGACCTAGATGGCCGGGAGACTTGCTGCCTTCTTCAAGAATGTCTGGGCCAAGAAACCAGTGGTGGTTGCACTGGTCACCATCAGAGGCCTCACTATAATTCTGCCCTCCATCAGCCCCTATCCAAGTACACCACCACAATCAACAGATCACACGCTACAACTACCCAGTGCCCTCCGAGAGGATGGCAATATGCCCAGGACCCCCAGGGCCCAAGCTTGGAGAGGCTAAAGAAACTGTGATCACCAACATGGACAAAGAAGAAGCTCCCTCCCCTGTGGCCCACAATAAAAATGTAAACACTAACTACCACCCCCCAAAATATTTTTTAAAAAAACAAACAGAAAACAAGTATTTCTGAGACCGTAGAGAAATCAGACTCTTCGTATACTGTTGGTGGGAATGTAAAATGGTACAGCCTCTGTGGAAAATACTACAGTGAGTCCTCAAAACATTAAAAATCTTATTACCATGTGATCCAGCAATTTCACTTCTGGGTATAGATCCAAAATAAGTAATATCTCAAAGAGATATCTGCACCACTATGTTCATAGCAGCTTTATTCACTATGGCTAAAATGTGGAAGCAACTGACAGATGAACAGATGAGCAAAATGTAGTATATTCATAAAATAGAATATTATTCAGTCTTATAAAGAAAGGACATTCTGCAATATGCTGGAACATGGATGAGCCTTGAGGACATTATACTAAATGAAATAAGCCAGTCACAAAAAAGATAAATGCTGTATGATTGATTTCACTGACACGAGATACTTAGAGGACTCAAATCATAGAGACAGAAAGTAGAGGGATGGTTGCCAGAAGTTCAGGGGAAGAGAAATGGGAATTATTGTTTAATGAATATTGAGTTTCAGTTTTATAAGATGAAAAGAGTTATAGAGACAGTGGTAATGGTTGCACAACATTAATGTGTTTAATACAACTGAACTGTACTCTAACAATGGTTAAGATGGTAAATTTTGAGTTATGTGTAGTATATCACAATAAAAAACAGATTGAAAAAAAGTTAAACAAGTTGTTTCAGGGTGCCCGGCAGACACAAGTGTATTTAGTAATCATATGCATTATGATAGTATTAATACTATTATTCAGAGACTCTTCTATGTGTGTGTTGTGTGTTAAAGAACGTAGTAATTACGGAAAATCTTAATGCTATCATGCCCTATGCCCATAAGAACCAAGGTTCTCAGTGTGGAAAAGAGGAGATAACAGATGTATCAGGTTAGAGGAAAGCCTCATAGTCCTGAATTTGAACAATCAGTATTCATATTTGCACATATATTTTACCTAGTAGACCTAAATTTGAAGTACCTCTGTCCACTGAAAAAGCTTCGAAGCAATGACAATGAGCATTCCAGACTGTGGTCTTGGAACACCATTTCATGTAACAAAACTAGCACTCCTTAGAGAGATGGCTGACTCCAGATCCGGGGCAGGAAGAATCTGACATAGCCCTGAAACAGCTCACCCTTCCAGAGAGCAAGGACGCTGTCAAATGGGAGGATCTTACTTGAATCTTGATTTGAAAAGAAACAAACTTTAATATCAATTAATCAACCAATAATTAAATGAATAAATATTTTAAGAAAATGAAAGACTGGAGGAAATTTCAACAGGGACTCAGTATCTGACAAAGTTAAAGAATTCATATTAAACTTTGTAAGCTCAATAACAGAATTGTAGCTATTGTGGATGAAATGATATGATACCTGTGATTTGCTCTATAAAAAAATCCAGTAGCAGATGGGGTGAGAGCATAGATGATGTAAGGATGTTCTTAAATCAGTAAGTGCTTTGATAGGTGATGGGTATTTTAGGTTCATTTTAGTCTACTCTTGCTCATGTTTGAAATTTCCTATAATAAAAAGTAAAACAAAGCAAAACTGCTACAGACTGATCAAAACAGTGATTTCAAATGTAAGCTGAATTCTAAAATCACAAGGCCTGACATCCAAATTACAGGTATTGATTGCAATCAGGCTGCATATTACAGAGGTGACTCCTCATAGCACACTCTCAAGTGGCAGCAGCAATACAGTTGTGTAAGGACAGTGGCTGACTCCCCCAGCAGACCCTAGGAAGGCTCACCAGTAACAAGATACAGTTTGGATGGGTTAAAAGAGCTCAACGGGAAAATTAAAAAGAGCCACACACACACAAAAAAAAATGTTAAGAAAACTAAAAGTGAATATTTAGCTACTTGATTTTAGAACTGGGATATGCCTTCAGTTAATAAATGCAAGAGAAGTCAAAAATGAAACATTTGGGAGTTTGATTCCATAAAAATGCTAAATGTCTATAAGTCAAAAACGTCATTATGGAAACACCGGAAGAGAGTCACAACTTGGCCTTACAACATAAAAACATACAAAAAAAGGTGATAATCTCAATTTTAAAAAGCGACAAAGGCTAAAAACATAAATATTAAGGGAGAAATACGTATAGCCATCATCTTGTGAAACCGTTTGTAACCTCACAAATGATCAAATAAAGGAATATAAAACCATGAGATAACACTTTTGCCCATCAAGTTAGAAAAGATTGTTTAAATATAAAAATAAACAGAATGCTGAGAAAAGAACAAAGAGGCATTTTCATATCTTGCAAAAGAAGGGTACCCAGCACAGTATTTCCGAAAGGTAATTTGACAATGTATCTTTAAAGCCTTAAATTCTAAGAATTTATCTTGAGGAAATAACCAGAGACACACAGAGAGAATTTCAAGAACGTTTGTGATAGTTTTAGAAGAACAAGAAATTTAAAAATGACCTAAATGTTCAGAAAAGGGGGAGAATAAGATAAATTATGATCTATCCATAATATGGAATGTAATTCAACCCTGAAAATTCTTACAACAAAGATGATTTCATGACATATGGAATCATAACTAATGCAAAAGAGGGGAAGTTAGAAAATTAAAAATATCATGCAATCTCAATTATGTAAAAGGATATACATATTTAGTTTGAAAGTAACTGGAAGGGATTGTACCAAAATTAAGAGGCTTAATTCAAAATGATTATCATTTGGTTGTTACTTTATGGGTGATTTAAATTTTCTTTTTATCTTCCTTTTGTTCCCACATTTACTATGGAAGATAGAATCAGAAAAATAAACATCTGTTTACTCCCATGCATAGGGAAAAAATCTCCCTGAAAACATCTGCCTCTTCCCCAACCATATTCTTTCAAAGTCAGGTGAATAAATCTGCTAAGACTTGGGTATTGGGAGCCAGGACACAAGTTTGCTGAAAGTGGAGAGTTTACTCTTTTTATCCAGGATAACAAAGTACATTTGAAAGGTTATTAAAATATGACTATAGTGTCATAAATACTAATCCTGGTAGTTGCTTTTTCACTAGAGTTCGATAATGTCTTTTGCATCAGAAAGTAAATGGAGAGAAAAAACAATGATTTAATAAAACCCAGCTGTTTTCAGTACCTTTGCAGCCACATCTTCAAGAATCTTCTCCAGGTGGCTCCCTCTTTGTTCTAATGCAGACGATAAAGGCTGCTTTTCACAACAATCTACATCAGAATTATGTGTCACCCTAGCGCTTTGGAGAAGAGATAGAAAATACCAAATCGAGAGAACCCCAATACTTATCTTTTTCTGCTGTTGGTTGAAGTTATCAATAATAACACCAATAAAGAGATTCAGAGTGAAGAATGAGCCAAAGATAATAAAAACTACGAAGTAAAGGTACATGTATTTGTTCGTCTCAAAAACTGGCTGGTCTTCCTTCTAAGAATTTTTTAAATGAGAAAAGAGAAAAATTACTGGAGAAAAATATAAGACATGGTAAACTGCCTTATCTAGAAGACTACATATATCTCAGCAGTAGCATTGACTCCTCAGCCTCCTCCAGACAGCATGGTACCTGCAGGGATCCCCTTTCAGTTTCCCCAACCCCTGTGGGATGCCATGCAGTGAGGAAGGAGTGTGGCAGTAGAATTATGCTTTTGAATGAATGAATAATCGAGCTCCAAAATAAACACAAATGTACTACAACCAAGCTCCACTAGCTCAAGGTGTGACCAAAAGCAGTAGAGTCTGAGTAGCATAACTGGGCAGAGAGAGGTCTCTCACATCTTTTTGAATTCTCCATGTAATCTGAACATGGGGTTGGTAGGCATGGTCTTGCCATAGTGGGCTTCATAGAAAGAAATGGGAGTGGACTGCTGGGCCGAGGGACCATGTGGAGGATAGGGTAGAGAGTTAGTGTTTGAGGCCAAGAGTCGTTGAGAAGAGAGAAAGGCCCATGGTTTAACCAGTTGTAACTTCAGTATTTGAAACTGGCAGTATGCTCTGTGACTACACAGATAAGGGCCATCATGCTAGAAGCTAGCACTAAAGGTGTGGCTTGGCATCCGAGGCTCCAGTCCTCTCTGACTGGAGGTCTGGAGGACAAGGAACCAGACATGATAGGGTGAGAGGGACAGACCCTTTCGAAGCATCACTTGGAGGTCAGGGCCAACATCAGGACAGGCACCCCTCCACATACCTCTACCCATCATGTGAATGATATGTAGAAACACATGTAAACCACACACTTCTTCTATCATACATCTGCATAAGATTTCCTCCTTACCCCCCACCCCAGCTCCACCTCAAGACAGATGAATATCCAAGGTAAAGTAGGGTGAAAGTCGTACACTCAGACAAAAAAAATTAGCACATTAATATTTTAAAATATTTTCTTTGTTATAAATTGCCTCTACTGCTATTAGAACACTACTCACACTACCGCTACTGCTGCTGCCAACTCACATGTATGAAACGCCTGCTATGTGCCAGGCATCAGCTCCGAAGACCCTCAAACAGAACATATACGTATGTGATGATAGGAAACATAAAGAATGCTGGTTCCATTCCTGATTCAACCATTCGCTCACACTATAGCTTTGAGCAACACTCTTCCTTTCTATGCCTCAATCTTCTGACTGGGAAATAGAAATGACTACTCTAACTTTGGAAATCCATGACCACTTTTTATTTAACTAGAATGTAAAAGGTGATAATCACCAAAAACTACATTAGTCTCTTGGGAGCCTGGAGTCATGGAAGGGTCTCTCTTGCTCAGATCTAGTCCAATCATAAGGCTTTCCCACAGTCAAGAGGAATTACTCTTTGAAAGATGGCTTCTGCCTACCCACCTATTTGGAGAAAAGGTGAAAGAGAAAAATAAAGGCATCTTGTGATTTTGTTATTGCTTCTGGCTCCATCACCTCCATGAGTGGTTTCTCTTTGGTCACTATGGACAAAATAGTGTCCATAGCATGGAGCATGCTAGGATATAATACTCATGGGAGGATGAATAAGAACCCTTTTTTTTCCCCCCTATTTGATAGTGTTTGTCCTAAGGTAAACAAAGCAAAGAATGCTCGCCACTGGAATGATGAAGCAGGAAGCTGGCTATCCATGTAGTTCCTTATTTGACCTAGCACCCTAGAACATGGTGACTCAAGCTCACCCCTTTGGAATCGACAGCTGCATACATAATCTCCATCCAGCCCTTAAACGTCGCCTGCAACAAAAGCAGAGAAACATGAACACAATTATAGACTTGCCACCAACAGACAGGTGCCATGCAAAAGCAAGCAAGGCCAGTGGGCAGATGTAAGATGATGTCCCACCCTTCTAGGACAGAATGTCCAAATAAAGGAATAGTAGAAGGGAATTCAAGGATGGATGTCTTGGATTTGTATCCTTCTTCATTTGCACAAGATAAAAAGTTAAAAAAAAAAAGAAGAAATTTCTGCCTTAAAAATTGCTAGAGAAGCTATGGACCAATGGTTAGAAAGAGCCTGGTTAAGGCTCTCTCCTGATGCCATTCTGTCTGCAGTCTGTCCAAAACCTGGCAACTCCAGCTTGACCTGGGACTGACTTCCAGCAGGGAACCGTTACTAAGGGTGTGGCTTGGCGTCAGAGGCTCCACTCTTCTCTGATTGGAGCTCTGGAGGACAAAGTACCAGAAAGGATAGGGTGAGAGGGACAGACCCTTATGGGGCATCACTTGGAGGCTGAGGCTCACTACACGATTAAGTTGGAGATGCTCACTGGGGAGCAATTCCAGAGAGCACTGGCTCCCACAGAAGGAACTGGAATTTGATTCTATTCTCACTATATTTCTATTAGCTGAGAAAGAATTTATGGCTCTCCTCGGAGTGGAAAGCATGCCAACAGCACTTACCACCTGCAGCAGGGCGAGGTAAGCCATTCCCACGTTGTCAAAGTTGACTTTCAGGTTGACCCAGGTGAAATTTCTACTTTCGCACTGATTGAGGTTTGCGACAAGGTTGAAATCTATGACTGAGCTCGAGTTATCTGTTATATTAGTGCACCTTCCAAACTTTCCAGAAAACAAGTTGACTCCCAGGATACAAAATATGAGCCAGAAAATGAGGCAGACAAGCAAAACATTCAGAATGGCAGGTATGGCACCAATGAGAGCATTAACTACCACCTTAAGGAAACAAAGCAAAAGAGAAACATAATAGATGTGTGAGGCTCATCAAGCTCTTGATCCTCCCAGGACAGGATGGATCTGTCTGAGCTCCGACTTTCTCCACCCTACCCAGCACCCTATGACAAGCCCTGCTCTCAGCTTCACAGGTAACAGGTCCTTTCTGTCACTACTGAGGATCACTTGAGAAGTGTCCTCTATTGATGGCATTAGAGACTAATGAGACACCCACCCTAGGACTGAAGGGAAGCCAAAACCCATCTTGGCTGACACAGAAGTTCTTTTAGGATGGAGACGATATTGTAGACTTTTCTCCGTCTCTCAAATTCTGGAAAGGAGTCCAGGAAGAGCTGGGCAATTTAAGGGAAGCCCAACCCAGGGAGAAAAGCACCTTCCTCTGCTAGCTGACCTTCCTGCCAGCCACCCAGAGAATGTACCTTCATTCCTTCAAACTGGGACAGTGCTCGCAGGGGCCTCAGAGCCCGTAGAGTCCGGAGGGACTTCAAGACCTTTAAGTCGATGAGATTGAGCACAGATACCTGGTGGGAACAGAAGCCACAGGTAGCGTACCTGACCAGGTGCCCAGAGAAGCCAGTGGGGGGTTGAGAGGCAAAGTGGATTATCCAGACACGGAAATCAGCAAGGCCCTCCTAGAAGGGGGAGGACTGGTAGAAAGGCCTTTACACCCCTTGTCTGGCAAAGCTACAGTCCATGTAGGGGAGAACAATGTGTTTATATCATGAGAAACGGTTGTGAATTAAAAATTAAAAAAAAAAAACAGAGACATATCAATGATATATGTGGGGTCCTGAACTGGATACTGAATTGGGGTGGGGGAAGGGGAAGATGGTGGTAGGTGAGTAGAGAGAATTAGCCATTAAGGACTTTGTTGTGACAACTGACAAAATTTGAACATGGATGTGGGTTTTAGTTTTGGATCAGGTTAAATTTCCTAACTTTGATAATTGTACTGTGACTGTGTGAGGCCATATCCTTGTTCTTAGGAAATACACACTAAGGTGTTGAGGGGTAAAGGGTATCATGCCTGCAACTTAGTTTCCAGCAGTTGAGAAAAAAAAAGAGAGAAAATAACAAAGCAGATGGGGTAAAATGTTAATAACTGGTAAATCTGGGGAAAGAGTACTAGCAATTCTTTACAGTATTTCTTGCAACATTTCTGCAAGTTTGAAATGATGTCAAAATACAAGTTTATGAAGAAATAATAAATTACTTGTTTGCTAACATTTCCCCTCAAATAGCTCCTATTTGGAAAATTAAATTAAATTTTTTCTCCCAATGTACTTCTTTCCAACAGGACAGGACTGAGGACTGGAAAGTTCTATAAATATTTTAAGTTGAAACTTAACGAATGTGCTGAGCTGAAGTTGAAGGCTGCCCTTTGCAGATGTGCAGCTGTTCTTACTGATTAAGCAGAGCCTCCAGAGGTGCAGCTCGGAGGGGTTCCTGCTCAGCAGGGCAGGAAGTGAATTATGACACTCCTGAGGATGCTGAAGTTCACTAACATCGAAAAACAGACCCCGCTAACCTGCCAACCTCATCGCAGTAGTAAAATATTTGCAAACTGAGAGATATTGAGTGAGTTAATATAACAGAGGCACCAGATTTTAAAATCTGTAATCAATTTCTTTAAAGAAAAAAAAAAACAACATCAATTCAAAATGGTTTTATTTCTAGTGGTTTTTTAAAAATAGGCTTTTGTTTGTTCTTTTGTTCATAACAGCATTGCCTGTTGGGACAGCAGCTTTTCCACAAATACTCCTACTTTGTTTGTAGCCAGAGGGTAAAGGATGGCAAAGCTGAGCAGCTCTCTGGCTTTCCCGAATAATTGTCATTGGTGGGGAGGAAGTGTGCCTAGATGGCTATTGTACACCTTTCCACCTGGAACCTCACCCCTAGTCTCTGTTCCACTACATTGGGAGGCATCCATGACATGTGCAGACACGAAAACACCCACACTCTTTCTCACTCTGTAGCATTCTGCAGGGTAGGAAGTCTGCTAGCTTTATCTTAACTTTTTTTCTACCTAACTGGCATTCATCACTCTGCACTATGTTTTGGAGATTCATCATGTTGGTATTTATTCTTACAATTTGGTCCTTTTAACTGCTGTGGAATATTGCAGAATACAAATATTCATATTTTATAGATCCATTTCCCTTTTGTGAATATTTATCTAGGTTATTTCCATTTCTTTGCTATTATGAACAACGAACTAGACAGATTTGTGCGTTTTTCCTGGGTACACACACGAGAATTTTTCTTAGATGGGTAACTAGAAGTGGTATTTCTGGACTGCATAGTACTTAATAGGGAAACACTTTTCCCAAAGTGACTGTTACTAATTAAATTAACAGTGATTAGAGATTCCATTTTTCTATACCCTTCTCAATATCAGATATTATTCAACTTTAAGATTTTTGTCAATCTGGAAAACAAAAAGTTTTTCATTTTAATATGCACTTCTGTGCTAACAGGTGATATAAGTAGGTGTGTTTTTCATACATTTGTTAGCAAATCAAGTTCTTTCTGTGAATTGCCTGTTTGCACCCTTCTCCCATTCATACATTGGGTTGTATTTTCCTTGTTGATCTGTAGGGAGTTTTTATATACTGTGGATAATTATTATCAGTTATATATATGGCAAATGCTGTCTCCAGGCTGTCTTTAACTAATTATTGTATTACTGAATAGAAAATTTGAAGTTTTACATTTTGACATAGTTGACTTCATATATAGTTTTTGTAGTTGCATTTGCATTTTCTATTCCAAAATTATAAAGATCATTTTATATAATATTGATTAACAAGCAACATAAAAGGAATATTCACAGAATTCTCTCATTTAATTTGCACAGTAACGCTCTGAATTAAGCAGCATTATATGTCACCTACCACATTATAGACAAGGAAACCTGAAGCTCAGATGATCAGAAATTTGTTTCAGGTGGACTTGGGATTCACACCTTGGTCTGTGTGAATCTAAAGCTAGTAACAGTAATAGTGGGCCACACTTATCGAATGCTTTCCTTGGGATTTATAAAGATATATAATTATAAGACTTTTTCTTTTCTTGTTTTACCCATTTTTGTTCTATTCCTTTTGTTATCAAGGTTATACTTGTCTCATTAAATATGTTTGCAAGCCTCCCCTCTTTTTCTATTCTTTGTAACAATATGAATAAGGTAAGGGTTAACTGCTTATCTTAGTTCAGGCTGCCTTTAGTTCAGAATACCTTTGCCTGAGTGGCTTATAAATACCAGAAATTTATTTCTCACAGTCTGGAGGCTGGGAAATCCAAGCTCAAGTCTCCAGCAGAGTCAGTGTCTGATTGAGGGCTAACGTCTTTGTTCCTAGACAGCTGTCTTCTTGCCTTATCATCACATGGCAAGAAGGGGTGAGGAAGCTCTGTAGGGTCTCTTTTATAAGAACACTAATCCCACTCAGGAGGGCTCTGCCCTCATATCCTAATCACTTCCCCAAAGCCCCAAATACCAACACTTTGAAGATTAGCTTTCAGCACATGAATTTTGGGGTAGAGACACAAACATTCAGCCTATAGCACTGCTCCTTGGAAGTTTGGGGAAACTTGTCTGTAAAACCATCTGGTCCTGGTGCCTCTTTTCAACGGTGTGGTATTGACTATGGTTTTGATATTTTAAATGGCTATAGTCAGATTTGTGTCCCACTTTGTGTCTGGTCCAATTGGGACAATTTCTAGTCCATACTCATTTTTATCCAGGTGAAATGTCAAAACCTTAAGCGCTTTGCCTAAGACGTCACAGAAAGAGAGCAGATGACAAGGTTGCTTTAGGACCACTCTTCTAAGTTTAGGCCAGTAAACTCCAGATCCCTAGAATGAATCCCACCATCCTAGGGATTCTTTACTAAAAGCTGATAAGATAATGGGTGAGAGTGATTTGTGCTCTAGAAAAACACTGGGATCCACGTGACAAACACGTGGGTGCTCCTGTTGGAGCTCCTATGGCATTGAGGCCTTTCTAAAATGCCTGAACCACATGACCTACTCATGTCCACCAACAAAACTATGGTTTGCCAGTGGAGTGTGCCAGCCACCTGACTTATGCTTAAGTACCCATCATAACTACCTCTTTAAACTAGATGGACAAGTCTAATTAGCTCATGGTAGAAAGGATATAGATGTTAAAATCAAGGGCTTTGAAGAGAAACTTTTTAGGTTCAAGTCTTTACCTTTACCATGTCTAGCTGAGCAATCTTGAATATGTTTCCTAGCCTCTCTATGAGTTAGTTTCTTCCTATCTATATGGGAAAAATAATAGCATCCCTACCACACAGAGTAGCTGTGATAACTAAAAAAGAGAATGCATATGAAGCATATGGCAGAGTATCTGGCACAGAGAAAGTACTCAAAAAATGTGAGCTGCTCTTAGTATTATTGGCCTTAGCATCACACAGACCAAGGTGTGAATCCCAATTCCACCTGAAACAAGTTGCTGATCCACTGAGCTTCAGGTTTCCTCGTCTATAATTTGGTAGGTGATGTATAACTCTGCTTAACTTAGAACACTGTTGTGCAGATTAAATGAAGGAATGTGTGTGAATAACCCTTTTGTGTTGCTTGGCAATCAAGATGGAGACCAGCCCAGTCTGTTGGCTGCTGGTCTGCTTTGAGAATTCATGAAAAGCGGATGATAAATGAGACCCAGGGAAGGCAGAACTGCTGATAGATAGATAGATGGCAGTTGCTTACAAATATGATGAAGAAAATATTTTGGAGAGGCACACAGAAAAAGCAGCTCCCACATGATCTCCTCCCTTATTTCCACCCCCTCCCCTGCTTGCACGGGACACAGAGATGGTAAACTTACAATCACGATGATGAAATCGAGCCAGCACCAGGCGCTGGTGAAATACTTCCGAAAGCCAAAGGCTACCCATTTCAGACCCATCTCCAGGATAAAAATGAATGTGAAAATATTGTCAGTACAATTAAGTAATGCTTGGATACTGGGTTGTTTGTGAAGGTTAACATCTTCGAACACCTGAAACGGTAAAGCACAGCCGTAGGCCAGGTTGAATATTTATGCAGAACTCCTTGCTGATTTTATTTATTATTTTTCTTCCTTGTTTGAATAAACTAGTATCTTTCCTGGTGATAAAGTTTTGCTCATAAGGTTGTGAAGACTGATTTTTTTTTTCCAGTGGAATCAATTCCTTAAGTAAAGGTGGAAGAAGAAAAATCTTATTCTAGACTTCCAGAGCCACTATGTTCTCAGGTTCTCATCACTGGCCCCTGGAATATAAAAACATCTTCCTAAGAATCATTGCTCCATTTCCTGGTCTTCCTAATCTTTTCAACTCTTGTCAGCAATAGCGTGCCAACTGTTCTAGAACTTCTCAGTGGTATATACCATCTCTTTTATCCTCCTAGGCACCTTAGTGGCTCTATTTTGTGGCTCTCCAGTGCATATAACATCAAGTCCAAACACCCTAGTCCACATTCTAGATCCTGCCCACTCTGAGGCCCATCATCTTCTACCACAAACAGCCTTATTCATTTGCCCCGGTGCTTCCTACAGATTTTGTGTGTGCACCATGACACAAAAGTTTGGGTTGCTCTTAAGCTAGAGTTCCCAGTATAAATTACTTCAGATATTTAACATTCATTAAGTGTGACTATAAAAACTAGCTTTTTCATGCTACATATGAACATTTCTTTCATGCAAAGTGTATGTGTGATTTTTCAGGATCTAAATAACTAGGGTGTATGCTGTCCTTTTGGCCTTTACACAGTTACTGAGGATGAAAGAAAGGACTAAATGACTTGGCACTTAACCTGCCAAGACATTTGGACAAACACTGAAGGCAAGAAAGAAATCAGCCTTGTTGCTGGGGACTAAAGGAGTCTCACAGCCCCATGGCCCTGGGCAGAAAGAATGCAAAAGAGTAAAAGCTTCACTTCCAACTTCCAAAAGAGTTTTTGGTTAGAGAAAGCCCTCCATCCCTGCCTCTGTCCCACTGGCTCCTCATCAGTCCTTAAATCTCGAATTAGTGATATTTTCTATAGGAAATGGTCCTTCTTCCATCGAGACTGGGTTAGCTGCTATCCTACATGGCCCCATGTCACCCACTGGTTCTCTGAGTGTGTCACTATGGCTCTGGTCTAAAATTGCCAGGACTCCATCTGTCCTTTCTACTAGACTCAAGCTTCTAGAAGTCGGGCACTTGCCTGTGTGCTTACCTCTTGAGGAAAAACAAACCTGAATGGCTTCGGAAGCTCATTTTCTCATTTTGGAAGCTTAGCAACAAGCTGGCTCAGCAGGTCTGAGTTGGCTTAGAGGAAGAGCCAGCTGATATTAGCAACTGTGCTTTGGAGGCTCCCACATTATAATGAGGCCATTTGCTAATCCAGGAAACTCCTATTATTACACAGTTTCCTAGAGCAGAGCTTCTCAAATTCTAATGAGACCCAAATCACCTGGATTCTAATTCAGCAGGTCTCGGATGGGCCCAAAATTCTGATTTTTAACCAGCTTCCAGGAGATACTATGGTTGCTTGTCCATGCACCACATACAGTGGCAAGGGACTAGATGTTTATTTTCTCTATCTCTCTACAAATATGTATAGTGAAACAGGGCCTGGGGCCCTCTCCTGGAACCCTCTGCATTGTATGTTCAGTCTTGCTCTGCCCAGCCTACACTCACCTCATCTGGAGGCAGATGAGAACTAGGAGGATTGTGTGCCCTCTGCTATTTCTCTGATTGTAAGTTTTCCCATATGGTGCCATGAGGCATGTGTCTGTGGCCTGTGACAACTGACTAGCATAGGGCTTGGTACACGACAGTCACCATTTGTGGTGTAAATGGAAGAACCCTACCACTTGAATAAGAGTAGACGGCCAGTGAGAATGTAATCACTAGAAGACTACAGGGAACCAAAGGATTAACAATATAAATTAATCAAGGACATGCTCTGGGATAGTTTTAGAGAAATGCGCTTTTTTGTTTGAGGAATAATTTACATTTTAGTAAATAGATGAATGAGGATGTAGGTTGGTCACATGTGTTCCTCATCTTTCACCTAGGGATCATACAGATGTAAAGCACTAACCAGGAAGGCAGGGTGACAAAGTAATACATTTCCTTGTCCCTTCTACTTGCTAGCAGCTTATTGTGACATGTCCTGTGACTCAAATCAATAAGGAGGAACCCAGGGATCCATTCACTTGATATAACAAATAATAAGAAAATTTAGTTCTATATTATCGTCATTTTAAGTGGGGGAAGGGAGGGGGAAAGAGAGACAGACAGACAGACAGACATGTAGGTGATAAAAGAGAAGATACTATTGCCCAAGGGGGAGGTGAAGAGGGGGTATGAAAGACCAAAAGGCAAGGAGAGAGGGCAAGAAGGAGTTTATGACGATGTCGCTATGTAGGTTGACAGATTCAGTCCAAACCCCAGTGAGACATACCACGCCTGGATTTGGAAGGATCTGTCATGCATATAATGCAGTATCTCTCTGTCTCTCCTCTCAAGGGATCCTGAGTAATGAAAGGCAACTTTTTACATCCTAATCTGGTCCCTATAGCCTTCTCCTCCTATCATTTTACCTTTTAGAAAGCAGCATTATGTTCTTCAGGAAAAGAGAGGGTAGGACAACTGCTGTCTGGAGGAGGAAACAGGTAGGAGAGTGAAAAGGTCTAGAAATCCTCCAAGAATAATGGAAAAAGTTGCAGTCAAAGGCAAGACTCCAGCAGCCACTTCAGAGTGCTGGTTTGGGTTATGCTTCCCCATAGGTAAAGTGCCTTTAGCGTGGGGATTTCACACTTGGAGCATGACTCCAGAAGTTCTTATGCAAAGTCCCAGGGGGACCCAGCAAAGATGCCACTTCTGCCTATTTGCCCCATGTTCATAGCCCCATGAGGGGCGAAGTCAGAGTACAATAACCCCAGCTGCTTTGCTCCCTAATGTCCCCACAAGACATGATAATTTACCAGTGCCCCACTGCTCAGCAGAATCACAAAGATAATAAAGCTCTCAAACCAGCTGTGTTTCACTATTTGGTAGCAGGTTTTCCGCAGGTTCCACCAAATGATCCAGGGGGACTTTCTCTTGTTCACAGTACAGCATGGGAAGCAGCAACCCAGGCCTGCAAGGAATGAGCATCGCAGTAAGTGTCTGTGTCAACAGTGTCTGTATCAACAGTATCTGTAGTAAACTGCATTAAAAGCCCAACTCTTCACCCCTCCCTGTACACATGCCCCTTGCCATGTGATTTTGCAATTCCTCCCACAAAAGAAGTGGAGTCTTTGTCCAACTCCCTGAATCTGGGCTCGGCCATGTGACTTGATTTGGCCAACAGAGCAGAGTGGAAGTCACAATGTGCCACTCTGAGCCTAGGCCCTGAGAGGCCTTGCATGTTACCACGTGCTCTCGTGCACCGTCTCCATTAAAAAGGTGTATTCGGGTCAGCCCATTGGTTCCATGGGAAGAGGATAGACATGTTGCACAGAGCCAAGTTGCACAGTTAAGCCCAAGCTATAGATCAACTGACTCCCAGTCAATACCACTCACGTGAACAAAGCCAGTCAAGATCAGCAGAGACAACCAGCCTAGATAAGATGAACCACGCAGACACATGTTTATTATTGTATGCTACTGATGTTTTGTGTTTGCTTGTTATGCAGCAATGTTTTTGGCAATAGTAAACAGTGTCCTAAGGACTGCAAGGAATGAGGTAGGGATGAGCATGGGCTTCGTCAACCACCCAAACCATACATGAAAGAATGTGATCAACTGTCAAGATGTTTACGAAGAGCTGGGCATTTGGTCTCAACACACACAAGGCTTCAGCATGAATCGCATCACCCTCTTCACCTTCTCTCCTCCTCATCACCTCCCATTCTGTGGATGCTTACTTCATGGTGATTACAACATTCCACTCCTTTTCTCATTATCTTCCTAGAGCCACTGTGAGGTCACCTCACTCTGCCCCTTGCCTCCCTCCCTCTTTCAGAACATTAATAAATTAATTTTCCTAAAAATCTGTTTCTTTTATTGCACTCTTCTCTTCTTCTAGAAACCCCACTTTCTTCTCCATATCCACTGCTGACATCCTGTGTGCACCTCATGGACCAGTCCAAATGTAAGTCAAGAGAAGAGTAATCTATCCTTAGCCTGACCTCTGACCCCATGGGAAGCTTTGGGGTTGTCAAACAACCTGGAATGAATTTAAAAATCCATTCTTTCTGAGTGCAGTCTAATCTCAAACTTATGAGTAAATTAAAAGTTTTTAGATTTATTTATTCATCTGTTAAGTTACTTATTTATGTATTTATCAGCATTTGTTGAGCTCATAATCTGGGCCAGGTTCTATTCTCACATAAGCGATATGATATTGATTAAGTCACTACCTTTGTTTTTAAAAACCTCATGGGGGAAAGAGACATGAATAAATTTCCCATAATGAATACAGAAAATAATGAAAGCAGATAAGAAAGAACCACTATATCCACTCAAGGAATCAGGAAATGCTACATTTATTGATTGCTTATTATGTGCCAGACACTCTTCTAAGTGACTTGCACTCATTCATTTCGTAACCCAAATGACCCTTTGCAGCAGGAATTATTATTATACTCATTTTAAAAACAAGGTATGGATTGGCTAAGGAAATTGAACAAGTTACAAGCTAGTAATGAGAGGCCAGAATTTGAGCTCGAGCAATCTGGCTCCAGAAGAGATGAAGTTCTTAACTACAATGCTACCCTGCTTCCAAAGAAGACCCTTGAGGGATGAACTGAAGGCCTGGCAGGAGCTCTAGTCAACCCTAAACTTATAGTCAAGTTCTCTTGGTTTATGAGCTCGAGTATATCCTGACAATTGATGTACTGGGGACTATACAAAGTGGCAGATTTATTGGCCCAGTGGGCTTTCTGGGAAAGTTTCCTGGAACTTTCTACCTTCATTATTGGTCTGTGTAAGTTGAGCCTACCTGAATCAAGAATATCCTGAAATTCTCCCACCTGGACCTGATAATGGCCCCAAGAATCTATGAGTGAGCTCTCCTCACTTCTGTCTCTAGTAGAAGTAGAAAGAAGGCATCTATCAAAACCACAGAGCTTTAAAGAAGAACAGAATCCCAACCAAATATTCTGTGAACTAGATGCAGGAAAACTGCCACTTACCTTTGGGCAAACATCTCTCTGGCTCCTTCTGGGGAACCATTGCAGGTAGCCGGCTAAAGGGATCTTGCAGATCAATGGTGCTACATTCTGAGAATACACTGGTAGCATCAGACTTCTGCACATCAGAACAAAGGAAAGGGAGGATCACTGACCAACACCCTCTCTCGCCATGGTTGTACCTGTACCTCACTCTATGACCTTTGAGGTATGACGCTAACTAGGCGAAGGCTTTTAAGTATGAGGAGCATCAAGAAAGCGTCCCTCTTGTTGGTCCCTTTCTAAATGCTCTGACCAGCCCTGACTTCAGGGGAGAATTCTCCAATTGTTCTCCCCTTGTGTAGACACAGTACCTCAACATTTTCCTCCCTACCAATTATACCCCTGATCAGCTGCCTAACCCCAAATAGGGAAATCAGGTGATGAAGAGAAAAGCTACCTTACTGAGATTAGAATTTTCAGCTATCTCAACTCCTAGAATAATAGGCCTGTGGCAGTGGTTCTTATTGATTTTACCCTCCATGAAACATTATGGCAATACATAGAGACATTTTTGATTTTCACAACTGAGTAATGCTACTGGCGTCTAGTAGGTAGAGGCCAAAGATGCTGTTAAGTATCCTACAATACACAGAACAGCCCACCACAACAAAGAATTATCCTGTCGCAATTGTCATAGTGGAGAGGCTGAGAAACCCTGGACTAGACCTTTGCTTAAGATGTGATTTCAGAAGTTCCACTACACTAATATTGATATTTTTCTGGGAACACTCTAGGAAAATTACCTTTCGGGGATTCTGTACTGACAGATAAGCATCATCTTCTGAGAACAAATCAATTTCCACATTCTGAACTCTTGGGTTGCTGGACTTGGCCTCCTGATGGAGCTCATGGGCCTGATACAGAGAAGCCCAGAATAGAATTAATATTCCTCTTTGACATCACTTGAGATGAAATGAGTTTGAATTCTATTTGGTTTTGTTTGTCATAAAAATTGTGACATTATTATTTCTTTTCTTTTTACTTTTTAAAACTGCTTCTGGAGAAACTCAACATAAAATAAATCTGGGGAAACTACTATAGGAAACATAACAAAATTTACTCAGAAGTCATGTAACCAAAATAATATGGTTCTAGGACAAAATTCACCAAAGAATTTAGAGGTAAGACTTATTGTGTCTTTTCAATTCAATGGCTAAATATTAAATTATTTAATAAATGGTAAAGGTATAATTAGTTTTCTCTGGAAAATTAATACAATACCAGAATATAGTAAAAATGAAAGCCATAATTTAGATACATAATTAGATGGGTAAAAATGTTAGAAGAAAAATTTGGAAAATATTTTTTTCATCCTTTTCTGCTTAGCAAAACAGAAAACCAAAAGGCATAAGAAAAATATGAAATGATATCACTACATAAAAATAAAAAATAAATTTTGTCTGATGACTTACAGGGATATCCAAAAAGGATGTGTAACGTCACACTTTAGTGATGCTTTTATCTGAAAATCTATGTAAGGGTTCCTGCAAATCTGATACTGTAAGGTCACAATGTAAGACCATTTCTTCTTTTCAATATAACACACAACACACACACACACATACACACACACACACGTAACTAGACTTATGGACCAGGCACAGAACAGAAATATAAAGTAGTAACAATTTAAAGCACACAGTAATTAATGGTGACTAAAAGTACTCCATGTGAAGAAGGGAACCATAGCTATGTCCAAGGCTTGAAACATTGGGCTCAGTTGAATTTCTTGCACTTAAGAGAGAAAGCCAATATGAGCTGTGGCTAATGCATAGAATTATGATTATACAAAGTTGCATAACTAGGGAAGCAGGAGGAAAAACAACCGCAGAAATAGGACCTGGGCAAAGGTACCCACTGGCTCAGTGACTGAATGGGCAATAGGCCTAGTATCACTACCTGACAAGAATTCCAACTTGGCAATATAAGACTTGGTTCTGAAATGGATGCCTTAGAATGGTCCATTGAAGACATCACAGAACTTAGCCTGCAAAGAGTGACAGATCTTCCCACCAAAGGTGAGTTTTCAAACTAACACTCCAAAATACATGAGAAGACAAACACAAAATAAGTAGTCCCTCCAAAATTAACTACTTGGAAGTGAATATACTCAAGAAAAAAGAAGTTACATAATAATCTGAAAGTATCTTTAAAACTTCTAAGTTAGGACTTAATAAAAATATAGAGAGAGTTTCACTTCCTGGATGTCAGCATAAGGAGCTCTGCAGACATGGTCCCCAGGGAAATAAGCATAAGTGGTGAAAATATTTTTTAAAAATCATTTAAAGTCTCTGGAAATTGTCCTAAGGGTATACAGCAAATGAAGAAATATTCATTCAAGAAAATCTACAAAATTCAGTAATAGCAGGAGTCCATGGAAGTTGAGTCATGACCTGCTCTCTCCTTCCCTAGCCCCCCACATCAGTTTGATGGAAACACCATCCAAGGCAAATGAGACCAAAAAGATAGGGCTCCCTCTACTCTCAGCTTTCAATCAAAGGATATGCATGTCATCAGGAGGTGTAGGTCACATGCTTTGATTTATCCCTCCAACACTGAGTTGAAGAGGCTAAATTTCTGGTGAATGGACCCAAGATATTGGGCTCCCCTTTTTAATCCAACCTCTTTTAAATATTTTTTAAAATTTATTCTTTGACTTGTTGGTTATTTAAGAATGTTTTAGTTAATTTCTACATATTTGTGAATTCTTCCCTGTCCCTCTCTTTCTTTCATAGAACCTTTCCATTCCTCCCCATATTTTACCAATACATTCCTAAAGACCAATTTATAACAATTCCGTCTACCCAGCCATCATTTCCAACTATGAAGAAATTATTACAAGGCATATACTAAAAGGTAAAAAACAGTTTGAAGAGTCAGAGCAAGCATCAGAACCAGATTCAACATGGTAAAGATGTTGGAATTAGCAGACCAGGAATTTAAAACAACTATGATTAAAATGCTAATGGCTCTGCTGAATAAAGTAGACAGACATTTAAGCAGAGAGACGGAAAGTCCAAGGGAGAATAAAAAGAAAATGTTAGAAATCAAAAACATTGTAACAAGAAAGAAGAATGCCACTGATGCACTTATCGGTACACTGGACACAGCTGAGGAAAGACTCTCTGAGCTTAAGGATATCTCAATAGAAACCTCCAAAACTGAAAAGCAAAGAGACAAAAATATGGGGGTGGGGCACCCAAGACCTGTGGGGCAACTACAGAGGTGCAGCATACGTGTAATAGGAATTGACAGCCCTCGTCCCCCATCACTTCTCATGCATGAGCCTCAGCTGATCCCTATAGAGACTGAGGTTGTTCCTACCACTGTCTCTCTTTCTACGCTCTTCACTTCACTTTCTACACTCCCTTTCCTCATCTTTCAGTCAACCCAAATTATTTTAGGGCTCAACCAAAGGTATCTATTCCCATTGCCCCAGCCCGCACTGATCTTGCCCCACTCTGAACTCTTCTGACATGTCCCATCTGTGCCACATGTACAAGACCATGATTAGGACAAGCCCTGGGATGAGCATGTGGGTATTGAGGGGTGATCACATTTTATACCCTTATTATTGCTGCATAGAGCAACCAGTGCCCTGTGGCAACTGTAGCTCTGTCCAACCCCTAAGTCTATGTGCGAACCTTACATACCTGTTTTCTAGCCTCAGGTTGTGTGACAGGCTGTGCGTTATCTTCCTCAGAAGATTCAATGTCATCTTCTTCCTCGGCGAGTGGGGCCAACCACGTCCGATCATGCCCGACACCCAAGGTCTTTGGTGCAGAAGTTAGGACACTGAACTCCTCCCAAGTCTCTGGGCCTTTTTTCACTTCTGTGACCAGGGGAATGACATCTTTGCTCTCTGCAGAAGGGATTTCTGTCACCTCTTTCTGCTTTGCTAAGTTTTGCCTCCTGCACCACTTGCAACAGAAATGCTCAAGAGTATGTACCACAAAACAAAAAGCCCGGTGAAATCGATCCAAGGCTAACTGGATTTTGGTTTTCTTGGTCTCTCCTTCTGAGTTCCCATCTCTCTCCTCATTGCTAAAGGAATTGAGCAGCAAGGCAATGAAGAGGTTGAGTACCTGGGAAAGAGCATGGAGAATGGGAAATTTAGCAAAGGAAAGGATACGGTAGGTTTCCAGAACAACTATTCCCCAAGACCCCAAACAAAATCAAACTAGAGTTCCATCCTTCTATTTCTCAAGGAAGTTCATCTATAAAATAAGAAAAAGGAGAGAAGATTAAGGAGTAATAGAAAATGCATAAGACAGAAAAAAAAGGGCGTGAAAGGGTACAAACAGCTAAAATCTAGTTTATCTGCATATAAGCAGCATGTAGAGTCTGGCCAGGGTAGAGCAGAATGGTATAACCATGTGGCAAAATCAGAAGTGTATATTCTTGGGGAATCGGACACAATCATGAGCTTGCATTTTTGCTGGAATTGCCCACAGGGATATGAGACTGATGCTTAGACCACTGTGGGGTCCTTTCCTATTTACACAATTTGAGAGATGCTGTACTTCATGCAAGCTCCTCAGGACCTGCTGCTCAAACTACACTGAGGTATTGGGGCTGAACCAGAGGGGTCAGAATCAAATCTCCAGCTCTTTTACTGAAGCACATATCATTTTAAATTCAGATAATCTAAACAGCTTTCTACTTAGGATTTTTGCCTACACTTAAATACCCCTAATTCATCGTTTTCATCTCCTCAAACTCCTTTGTTTGTGGTTCTCGCCAGCTCAAAAATATCATTCTCGAGTACTATATGTTACACAAATCCTTTCTTAATGTTCCCTTCCCAGTCCCATTGGTGATATTCTGCTCTTCTGATCTTTGGTATCACTCACTGTCTAGCTACACTACTTATTAAGTACTTAGGATAAAACTATCATGTGTGGACACCTAATTATGTTTGCACCACAGCCCCAATCTGTTTCTGAACATCCTGTGTGCTCAGGCATCCCTGTGTGTCTCCTGTTCCTTCACACCCTCACTGGTGTACACCTAATTAGCCTCTCCATAAATACCTACGGTTCCAGCTGCAAGTAACAGGCTCAAGACAGCTTAATAAGAAAATGTTACATAACCAGAAATTTTAAAATAAAACAGGGAACCAGTTATGAAATGAAGATAGGTTTGTTCCACCTGTTCAATCTACCTTCCTCAGTGCTAGCTTTGTCTTAGGCTGATTTTTCTCATAGTTGCACAATGTCTGTGGTTCTACCAGGAGTCAGTCATAAAATGGCCTGGAGGGAGTAAAAAGACTTTCTCCACCTCTCATCCCTTCTTCTTTTTAGAATGGACATCCCTTTACATCTTATTGACCAAATTAGCCATAAACTCCTATCTCAGCCAATTATTGGCGAAGAAAATAGGACGATTTTATAATAATTACCTGGAGCAGAACAGCTATTGGGGCAACAGTCAACATGAACACCAAATTCAAACACAAATTATTAATATCATATAACATTAAACTTACTCTACTTAGAACAAGAATTTCACTAGTGAAGTGTTTCAAAAGAAAGCCACGGATTTCTTTTAAAGTCTGAGACACTCACCACGAGCTTTCCTATCACCATGATCAACAGAAAGACAAAAATGCACAGCTGTGCGTTGTCGACCTCTTGCATGCACTCCCACATGTTTTCGATCCATTCCCCACAGAGGATGCGGAACACCACCAGAAAGGAGTGATAGAAGTCCCCCATGTGCCAGCGCCGTGAACATGGGATGGCGGATTTGGAGTTACACTTGGAATTGAATTTAGAGCCGAACAGCTGCATGCCGACGACTGAGAAAATAAAGACCACGATGGCCAGCACCACGGTCAGGTTTCCCAGGGCCCCGACAGAGTGGCCGATGATCTTAATCAGTGTGTTTAAAGTTGGCCACGATTTGGCTAACTTGAAGACTCTTAGCTGTAGAAACAATGAACAAAAACAGAAGAATAGCTAGTTGAGGACAAACTCTATCTGTTTGTCTATAAAACAAATGACATGTTCCCAAATCACAGCATGAATGGTTTTCAAACATCTTTTCAAGACCAAATCCATCCTGAGCATAGTTACCAACTCCGTGTCCCAATCTAATACTTATCCATATCTATTTTTTTGTTTTAAAAATGTAAATATTTTGTTCTAATTATGTTTCAATGATAAAAACTTTGGGATTGTGATGATGATGGAATTGAGCATACAGGTTTATTATATAAAATATGTACCAGGGGTTAAAAACTTGGGCTTGAGAGCCAAATCCATCCCATTGCCTGTTTTTGTATGGCCTGAGAGGTAAGCATGTTTTTTACATTTTTAAATGTTTGGAAAATAATCAAGAGAAGGATATTTATTACACATGAAAATTGTCTGAAGTTCAAATTTCCACCTTCATAAAATCACACCCATGTGCTCTTGAATGTCTATGGCTACATTTGTGCTACGATGACAAAGTTGAATGTTTCGACAGAGACCATATGATCTGTAAGGCTGAAAATATTTACCACCTGGCCTTTTACAGAAAATGTTTGCTAGCTCCTGCATTATATAACTCAGATTGCGAGTTCGAATCTAAACTTTATGACTATGAGTGTCATATGTTTTATAACCAGGAGATAAAAGGCAAACAGCTACTCGAGACATACACAAAAAGACAAATTTTTTCCATAGAACTCTACAGACATTTCAAGAGATAATAGCTTTAGAGAAAACACAGAAACTAGTTTTACAGTTTATTTCTTATAGTAACTTTCAGTGTAAATCAATGTTTTAACTCCAAGGTACAATCCTATTAAGTTATCGACTATTTAGGGGTAGAAATATTGCAAGTCAGTAAGTCTTATGTCGCAAGAGAAGGACCATCACTGTCTACTCAGAGTGGAGCTAGGAGAAATTGTGGTTCTAATCGCATATGCAGACGATGCCACAGAGTTTCTTGCTTCTGTGCGTGGCTGAAATAAGCCTAAACAATAGTGAAATGAATGTAATTTTGCTCACTTGAGTACCAATAAAACTTTAGGAGAGCAGCCTAACAACGCCTCGCTTTGAGCAGCATGATCTCCTAACATATCCCAAGTATAAAATGTTTACTTAGGTAAATGAATCAAATGTCTTACTCTATAGGCTTAGAAATCCTATCCATGTCAAATTAATATTTGAAAGAAGACAAAAAGCCATCTTTTGTGGTTTCTCAATTCCCCTCTCAGATGTGATTTCTCTATAGCTTCTTATCCACACCTCTTGTGGGCTTGGTCACACTTGTGGTCATTTCTGGTTCTGTCTTGTGAACTGCAAATTCCTTGAAGACAGTGCTTTCCTCATCTCTGAGCTTTCCCTTGTGTCAGCTCATATCAGGTACTCTGCAAATGTTGTCAGAATGCCCGCAATGGTTAGTGGATGGAGGGCAAAGTCTATAGAACAGAAACAAGGAACTGATAGCAGTGAGGAGGGGCTGGTGAGACAGCATCTGCTGGCAGCAGCCATCCCCTCCTGGGATCTGGAGTCTAAACCACCTTGATGAGCCCAGATGTGATGGTGCCTGGCTCAGAACTCCATGGGGAAAGAGATCATTGGAGTAATTGTACATAAAGCAAAGAAGAGTCCCGACACCATAAGACACAATTTTGCATAGGGATGCCTAAAGAGTCATCTTGGTGGGGGTGAGGAAGTAGGGGTTCAACTGACAGAAGACCTCCTGGGGCTCCTAAGGGTACCAAAGACCTGGGTGGGAAAAGGAGTGAAGATTTGGTTCTTGGGTTAATGTAAGATGAGCTGAAGTTTAACCCAAAACAGCCATTGAACTCACTCAGGACTCTTTTCAATCCTGGCTGCTAAGCTAGTCAGTAAAATAAGAAAGTGAGTGCCTCACCACTCGTAAGGAACGGAACAGTGGCACGTTTATTTTACTCATCATCACATCTGTAACACTGAGAAGAGCGACAATGCTGTCAAAGACGTTCCAGCCTCGGCGAAAATAATGGTAGGGGTCAAGCGCGATGATTTTGAGGCACATTTCTGCCATAAAAATGCCAGTGAAAACCTACAGCAAGATAAGAAAAAATGAGAAAAGGAAATTATCTCTCTTTGGACATACACTTTTAAGAATGGTCCCAGGGAACTACAGAGGTCACAGAGGAATAAAATGTATTCTCACACACCCTGAAATAAAATGTATTCACAATACACCCTGAAATCTATGAAAAAGACACATGTACTACTGTCCATGAACCTCACTCTACCTTTACTCCCCTGTCCACACCCTTCTGTGGTGCCCAGTCCAACGTTACCAAGCTCATAGACATCAGGATGGAGAAGAAATAGTATTTCTCATTCTGTTGAAAATAAGGCAAAATTAGCTTCTTTTGGTAGACGGCAAAGAGATAGGAAGTGTCGATCAATTCCTCTGAGTTCTCTTTAAAATGCTAATAAAAACTCCAAAAAGGGGGAACTATATAACCACTCTGAAAATTAAAGATAAACATCCTCCATAAACGAGAATCCGGAAGGAGTTCGCCTAAACCACTCAATAGCAACATCTTGATCAGAAAAATTTTAAACCGGGGACCAGAGCAGAGAATTAAAAAACACGACCAGAGACAGAAAAATGTCCTTGAGCATCAACTAAAAGATAAGCCCTAGATTGAGTATGGCTGAAAGGACGATTTGTGAGTTGGAATATAATCCTAAAATCTCACTCAGAACACAGGGCTTTTCATTCTAGAACAAAATACCAGAGAATCAAAAAAGAGGGGGTAAAAGTTGCAAAAAGTGGTTAATTATGTGTTTTCCATAGGCGAAAATAATTTTTTATCCTGTCTTTGATACTGAGATAAATAGACTTAGAAACTTGCAAAATGTTGTATACGCAGAAGCCAAATTCAAAACTAAATCTATTTTCCATATCTTTGATATAGAAGATAAAACAAAGCACTTCTTCACAGCAAATAGCACATTCTCCATCTCTTTCTCTCTCTCTAATAAATGGAAATGAGAAAATTATAGCATGAAAATTATAAAGTAAAATAAAAAGGGTTAAAGCCTTTGAAATGTTGTCAGTTTATCCTCTACAGTTCTAGAAAATAAAAACAACAACCCACAAATGATTAAATCTCCCTCTTAAAAGTAACAGATGCTCTTTTTGAATGTATGGCTAACCAAATGTCATTTTGCTCACGCGAGCACTAATAAAAGGCCAGGGCAGTCTCCTTACAGACAGTCTGCATTTAAGTTCTTTTAATTCATCTAAATTATTTAAATTCTATTACTATTTATTTTTAAAATTCTTAAAAATAAAATGACACGAGTCAAAATAAAAGAATAGGCAAAGATAAATCCAGGATAGGCAGATAAAAAGAAATCAAGAGTGGCAAAGAAAATTCAAAGTTTATATCTACCTTTTACAATATTGCTACCTACCCCTGCCCAATGCCACACTCAGTGCCTAAAACCATGTAGTTTTGCCTGTCCTAGCTAACTGTGCTGGACTGATCCTTGGCGCCTTTTGACACACTCTTCCTCCTCTAGTCTCTTTCAGGTGTCTGGCCCTACAGACTACCTGATGCTTTGAGACCACTGGTTTTGCAATCTAATTCCAGTTCTATTCACGGCTTCTTGGGAGCTCAATGTACTCCCCTGATTCTGGGTATCCTGAAGCCTGGAGAGTCCATTTCCAAGTCCAGGCCTGTGAAACTCCTTAGGCCAGCTTAATCCTGGCCCATCAGAGGACGTATTTTTTGGAACACAAAGCTCCCAGGTCTCCATCTACCACTGCCATAAGGACACAATAGATGGAGTGGCTGCCACCTTTGTACTGCATGTCTAGGGAATACTGAACACGGGATGGAATCACGGCTACATGGCCAGCTCTACATGCTTCTCATCAATTTTCAGGAGTTGGGGTATCACTGCTGCCTGTGTCCTCAGACACCAACAATGTCCCTGTCTCTCCTTCTGTTTCTCGAGAGAGTGAAGAAGAAAGTCACTTAATTAGCCAGCTTCTGATTGCAAAATGCAGCTTCATCTCAACACCCAGAATGCATAGTCAGAGGAAAATCTGAGGGGGGCTTTTGTCATTTTTCTTAGTGGGACCAGCTGATAAGTGATGAACATCTCTGCAATTGTGAAGCCCTGTCCGGGGGAATAACTCTGGGTTCTTTGGGTATTCTCTGGAACTTTTCCAATAACTCCATCTACCAGGAGGTGCTGAAAGATGGCTCTGTTGACTCTGGTGAGACAGGGAGCATGGCCCTGAGGGTACAGCATTCTGCTTTCAAGTGAAACAAAACCATCAGCCCAATTCTTGGGACACTTCAGCAGGAGATAGCTGAATACACTGGCCTGGAGCCCAGAAGACCATGCCTGTTAGAAGGTACTGCATGTGTTAAGTTTAGCATGTAGCACGGAACCTAACCCAACCCTTGAACACTGCCAGGGCACCTCTGCCCAAAGGCAGTATGGGGAAAGGAATTTATATGCAGACTGTTTGTAAGGAGATCCACCCTGGCCTTGTACTGCAGCCTCACTGTAGCCCTGCTCCTCCTGGGAAGGATGTGGAACTGAGGGTAAGGTTCCTGTCTCCAGTTCTACACCATCCTTAACTTGATACATAGAAGTAGCTCTGTGGACCAACTCCTGATTCAATAGATACAGCGGGTTCTCATCAATGTAAATAAATGAATTTTAAAAATATATCCACCCACTGATCCATACATCCATCATCCGTCCATCCATCCATCCATCCAAACTCACTGCCTAGAAATATTCTGCAATGCTAAAAATGATCATCTTTGTTAGTAAGAACATAGAGAATGAGTTTCTTCTTTGTATTTCCTTTATTTTTAAACTCTAAAAAAGCATGTATTGCTTTTGAAATTGGAAAAACAAAATAAAATTTTAAGAAGAAAGGGCCAGACATTCTGGTAAGATTTCTTAGCCTATTAACTCATTAGTTAATTTGGGTAGAACATTCAGTTGGTAATTATTTGTTATTTCTGATATTTCAGAGACTAATCTTCCCTTGGGGAAAAAAATGCCTTTCGCAGGAACCATGAATTAAAGTAAACAGTTCTTGAAAAGTCAGCTCACCTATACTAATTTGCGCAATTTAACTGAAACTAGATTCATCCAGCAAGAAACGTATTGAAGCAGACTCAAATCTGGATCCCTACCCCCCAGCTCAGGACAACTACTTCCAGAAAAGTGAACCTCCCACTGCCAGACCTTGACTCATCTTTCCAGTGGAATAACACCTAGTCATAGCAGCCACATTATTTTGTGACAAATGATGTCATCAGTATCACCAATGACCTTGGTACTCATTACCATGAGTCTCTGGATATGGTTAATGTTTTCTTAATTATCCCAGGTAGTTGACATTTAAAGATGTCTACTTGCTTCTGGCTTACCATTGGATGACTAAAAAAGACACCATAATATACTAGAGGGGCCAACACAGGCCCTGTGGGAAATTACTGAACTGAGTAAAAACAAAACGCTGTCATCTTTTCTCTTTACTCCACTTAAGGGGACCAAAGACCTAAGTTAGGTTGGGCCACTCACAAAACGTCTAGACTTAGAAAGGGTTATAATTCAAAGTTTGAAATAACGTTTTATTTAAAAAGCCTAAAGTTACCAAATTTCCTGTATACAAAATCTGCTCAAAACTCCGGTTCATTTTGTGATGCTCCATGGCCAAGAAGATAGTATTGATTATGATGCAGATGGTGATGGCCAGCTCAGTAAAGGGGTCGGTCATCACGGTTCTCAGGGCCTTCTTAAAGCTTATCCAACAGGGGCTACAGTCCCACACGAGGTATTTGGATGCCAGGTTTTCCCCACACGGGAAGCAAGCCTCCTGGGATTTTTCTTGTTCTGGAGGAGAACGAAAGAGCAGTTGAGGAGTTATCTCTGAACCAGTCTGGCTGCTCTCTGCCTGAGCACATTCCTCCCCTCCTCTTCTCTGGGGTCTCTTGTGATGCGTGATCAGTCGAGAAGGGCAATGACTGGTGTAGCCGGAAAGGTGCCCCACATATAACTTTCATGGGGTGGAGTCAGGTACATCAAGTCTTTACATTTGTATTGAACATTTAGGAACTGGGCTGCACTGTTAGAGATACGAAAGGGTAAGTCAGCACTCTCTCTCCCATGGGGACCCATGAGGGAGACAGACACCAGCCCAAGTTATGTTCCCTCCAGGCAGACAATGTTGACAGCTGTGTCAGAGGCACAGGGGGCTAGCAGGGCTCAGGGGAAGGAGATACATTCAGGCAGGGGCATTTATATGCACTGGAACAAGCAGCACTCTCTCAGCTGCTTGAGTGCAGGTCTCAAAGTGACTGCACCTCTGATTTCTCTGGCACCATGTCAGAAACTCATGCAGGCCATGTGAGGTGATGCAACAGGCTCAAAAGGGCTTCGTGACCCATTGGACCTCCTTCTTACAGGCACTTGAGTCCTGCCCTTGATCCCCAACCCCTTAGCTGGGTCCCTGTTACCTGCTGTTAATCCAGTCCATCAGACAGATCCAGACTGTCAACATAGGTCTTCCTTCTATTTCCATTCCAGATTCCTAACTCTATCTTCAGTGAAAACTGCCACCTACTGGAAACTTCGATGTCTGCTCTTCTTTGGCTGACTATCATTGTCACTGAGACCTCCTGTGACTGCCTGGCTTAATCAGGAGGTACCATTTGTGCTCTTAGTCCCCAGTTTGGCTAGTTCCCACACTACCCAAGTACTAATCAGGGTGGGCCTAGAGGGAAGACCCATTTCTTCCAAACCACATTACTCACGTGCTCCAAAATGGCACAGGAAATCACTCATTGCAAGAAGTACAGTGGGCTGCAGAGGGTTTTGGGGTGGGGAGGTGGGGGGAGGAGAAAGGAAGGACATCATCAAAGTTATGCTGTCTGTTGGGGTGGGAATCAGGACATACCCTGCATGGTGATGGTGAGGATGCTGACGGCACTCAGCGCCCTCTGCCTTTGCAGAGGGTCTCGATGCTCTTCACAGAGGTCCACTGACAGGTTCTGAGACAGTCGTTTGGTTTGCTCTAGGAGGTAAGGCTGTAAGAGGAGACATGGACCTTCTAAGAGAAGAAGCTGGCTCTTCAAAACTTCACAAACTGCTTTGTTTCAATGCCACATACAGCCCAGATGTTCAATATTTTGCATAGACTAATTCTCTTCAACATCATGGCAGGACAAATGTTTAGTTTTCTTATTTCAAATTTAATAAATGAGAAATATGGTTTGACCACTCATACTTTTTATGTATGCACATTTCTAGAATCCTACCTCTACATTTTTTTTCTTTCTCTGTGACTTATTCATTGTCAATAAAGAGCAAATTTAATTTTACAAAAACTAATGAGCAATGATTCAGGGAATGAAAGCAGTAAACGTCTTAATTTGGAAAGAATGTTTACAAGGGGCAGAAGTGGGAAATAAATTTAGAAAGGTGAACTGGGAAAGTGAAATGCCTTACTTAAATGGCTGCCTAAATAGATTTTGAAATAGTCCGTTACTGACAAGAACTGTCAAAATAAATATCATAAAATCTCTGTACTAAAACTCAAGCACTCTCTCAGGCTGTGCCCAACGGCTTATTGACTCTGCCTTACTTACAATTCTAAATTCTCTGGAGATCAAAGGACATAAACCATCAGCGATCCAGGAAACGTGAGTATTCATAATGAGTTTACTTTCCCAAAAGTTCTGACCAAGAAGGTCCCCAGAGGGAACTATCTCTTTGTAATCAGCTACTCTAAAGGCAGCCTGTAATCCTTCTATAACTATTTCCTATTCTACTTAAAGGAAAGAGACATTTTGTATTAGGTGTGTGGGTCTTTGTCTTTGTGGAACAAAGAGAAACTTTCAAATTTTAAAAAATTATTCAGTCTCTTCAATAATGCTGTGATCTGACAGCAAATAAGCCTCTAAACTATGAGATCTTTTCTTCACTCCATCAGAAGACTGCTCACAGCAGTGGATGAGGACCATCCATCTACTTCTGCAAAGGCCCCTCACTCCTTTCCCCACCCCATTCTCTGGCAGGCACGCTCACTTCGATCTCCCTCGTCTCAGGAAAGTGGCGCTAGCCATTATTCCCTGGCCTCTATCTTTAACATTTCCCCCTCTTCTGACTTCTCTCCCATGATTAAAACATGTTTAAACATCTCCTACCGTAATGATAAGAATAGCTATTTTTCTACAGCACAACCCCCACCCATAGCTTCAATCTAGCATATCCAACCTGCTACTCGATATCCCTGCTTAGATGCCCATAAGCACCTCAAAACTGACATGTCCAAAACTAAACTTGCTATCCTCCCCGTCCTTAGAACACATTTCTTTCCTGTCTCAGTAAATTACCCTCCACCACGTCAGCCACCCAAGCTATATACTGGGCGACATCCCCACCCACCAAATTTTATCTTCTGTAGGTCACTCTTGACTGTTCATCTCTCTTTATCCTCCTTGCCTTAACCATAGTTCAAGCCATGGCCATCTCTTACTGTAACAACCTCTTATTTGGTTGACTCCAGTCTTGCCCTCCTCCAATCGCCTTTCTCCAATCCACCCAGGATTTCGAAAATGTAAATCTGGTCACATCACTTTTGCTTAGAACTTTCCAAGGCTGCTTAACTCCTTGCTCTTCGTAAAGAGTGAACTCCTTAGCTTTGCTTTAAGGCTTTTTGTAATGGCCCCATCTTACTACTGCAGCCTGTTGCTACCCACTACTCCATCCTCATCACACACACACACACACACACACACACACACACACACACACACACACGTGCATGTGCATACACACACTTGCAAGTTTTCTAATGGGTCATGTTCTTGCTCTCCTTCACTTCCAGGCCGTTGTCATTACATGTGTTTTCTCTCTACTTGTGCTCCATTCTTTCTTTCACCCATTAATTCATCCTTTAAGCTTAGATGATGCTTCCTCTGGGAATTCTTCTCTGATCAACTGCCCTTCTCCAGTCCCCTCCAAGTCTGGAAGTCTGTGTTGGCTGTCTGAAGCAGATGCTATCGTTGGCCCCAACCTATGTCCTCAGGCTTTACCCTGAGAGCTTTCTCTGACGACCCTAACTCCCTCTGCCCTAATGCACAGCAAGTCAGAAGTATAAGAAAATTATTGTCTCCTGACCCCAGCAGTCTTTAAACAATGAAAAGCCTAAATTGGTGTATAAATACTCTAGTGCCCTCACTCCAGAGAAGTTAAACTCCCACTATCTTCAGTGGCAACTAGCTTGATAATATGCACCTCAATTGACCACCTTCTCTTGCATGCATCATTTCTTCCCTCCCTTCTCAGCGCTTCCTGGGATCACTTTCTAAAAAACAGACTTGCACTCTAACAGCTCAAGCTTGGTTTTGGAGAGAACCCGCACTAAAACACTGCTCCCCCTCTGCTGTCCCAAAGCAATCATCATGTCCGTCATCACACGGAGGAGTAACTACCTCCTTATTAGTGTGTCTTCATCATTAGTTGTTTTTTCTCATTCATCTCCTGTAGCCCCAGTACCCACCCCAGTGCCAAGCAGAGAGTAAACCCTGTCAAACAGAAAGATGTTTACATAAAAATTTGTACAGAAATGGGAAATTGAGTAGACACACAGATATAGGAAAGTATGTGCAGATAGATGCTGTATAAGTGAATGAATGAATGAATGAATGAATGAATCCTTTCAATTAGATAGACGACCTATCTCCTTGAATAGTGATATGGTATCATTAACTCTTTGGCCAAGACTTACCTTTTTTGGAGAATCCTCATCAGACTCTGATCCTGGAAGCTGTTCTTTCTCAGACTCTCTGAAAAAAAAGGACTTCCTTTTTCTATTACCAAATAGCTTTCTCTTCTTTGGGGAAAAAGATGATGCTTCAAGGGAATTAAGTGAACTTCTGTCAATTCCCATGGCAACCAGAGCCTTAGAAAGTGAACAAAAGAAATTAATGAACAGGTTATACCTCCCCATGAAACACTGCAACTGACCTCAGCCTTAGCGGGCAGTCTCTCCTCTTTCCTGGCAGCAGTGTACCATGCAGATTGCTTGTCACCTAACTGGCTTATGCTACTTTGTCATTATCTGGGGAACATGTCCTATTTGTCCACAGAGATTGCAGCCCTCAAAGGCAGGGGGACTCTTCCATATCTCTGTATCACAAACCCTTAGCACTGTGTCTAGCATGTGCGAGGCACTCAAAAAATGTTTGGGCCTGAAGGTACAGATGTTAAGCATTTACAATGGGCTTCCTCCTGACAAATCTCTGCGGAGGGTGAGGAAGAGTATCAGACATAGTCCCTGCTCTGAAATATCTTAGCATGTAACTGGAAAAATGTAAAGGTATCAAGGAAACAATGAGAATGGCCTATAAATATGACAGGAATTTCAAGAACGTAGAGATGATCATGGCTATTGTCTCCAGAGCCACCATTTTTGCCTACTCAAACTCTCTCAAGCAAAGGCCTGAACACAAACATCTCCAGATTCCCACAAGAAAAACTGAAGCAAAACCTGGATTTATATATGTATGTGTGCACGCACGTGTGTGTGTGTGTGTGTGTGTGTGTGTGTGTGTGTGGTGTGTTTTCCTCTATCAAGCAATTTGGAATCTGTCCTTGAAGGCTCAGGTTTCAAAAGGTTGAAAAGCAACAAAACTAAGGGATCCCTGTTCTCCAGAGCCTTGTGCCTGGATATCTTAGTGACAGAGAGCAGCAGAGCCAGTCTGCAAGGGGCTTCAATTCTCAGAAAAGCACCAGTAGCGAATGCTGTAACCAGGTCTCATACAGCAGCCTGAGCCTCAGGCCCAAAGGCCTCTGGCATCCCCCTAAGCAGAGCCCACTCTCTGACCCCATGAACCCATACCTCTTTCTCCTCCTTTAACAGCTGCTGGGCTTCCTGGAACATCTTCTCCTTGGCCTCCGTCTCAGCAGCTACGTTCTTATTCTGTTCTTCGTAAGCCATGGTGACAACGGCCAGGGTTAAATTAATTAGGTAGAAAGAGCCCAGGAAGATGACCACCACGAAGAAGAAAACTGAGAAGAGCCCTGAGGTGCGCAAGGTCTGCAAGGGACAGAGCACACACTGGCACCTGGAGCCTTTTTCCACGGCGGGGTGGCAGTCACTTAAAACAGAAATTGTACAGTAGCAATTGGTGTTTCCCAGCACAAGCTGGCTCAGCTGCCTACAGCATCATCCATAGCCTCTCCAGTGACACCTGATGATGCCATGTCACCCAGGGATGAGATGCCGTCCATATGTCACCATGAAAGCCTCAGTGACCTTCTCATGATTATCTCCAGAGTATTTGCATTTTACAATTAAAAAGGCAAGAGCATTAGCAATGCTTCATGAAAACCAAAGTGTTAGTGGAACTTCTGGTAGTGTGGAATCTGGAGAGATATAATATTTCTAGGAAGATGAATGTTTATACACAATTCTTCCAGATGTCATGTTTATATATTTTTTTGACGTTTCCAACAGAATTTCTAAAGCAGAATTTAACAGTAAAATTGTTAAGGATGAGGAATAGAAGACAAAGGTGGGGAACAGATGGTAGGTTATAAATAAATGAGAGATAGATGAGAGAGAAAAGGAGAGAGAGAATAAAAAATTTGATAACCTGTCTATAAAGCTTCTCCCAGGAATCTTGGGTCATAAGCCGGAACATGGCAAGAAATGACCAGCCAAAGTTGTCAAAATTTGTATAACCATAGTCAGGATTCTTTGAAGTGTTTCTGCATTCAAATTTTTCAGAACAGTCACTAGATATGGGAAACAAGGGAACAGAGAGAGAATAACATTCCCTACAGCCCAGCTTCCCTTTCCCCCCACATAGTACTGGTTCTTCTGAGGGCCACGGGCTCACACCCAAAAGTCCCAGGTGAAGAGACTACTTGTAGAGTGGCCACCCCCTGTTGGCCAAGCCTCCCAGCCTGTACCTTAATGTGGGTGCCCATTGATTCTATTCAAATAGATTGGTCAGTAAATTCATGTTAGCAGTTTTTCATTGAAAAATTAAGTGCGATGACATAGTGAACAATTAATAGCAGAAAAGCGCATCCAATAAATATGAATTCTCCTTCTGTCCCCAGACCCTTCGTACCACTTCCTAGAGGTGACAGTTTACATTACTTTTGTAACTTTCCAGATGTTTTCTATATGGAAGCACATATACATTGATACATATCTTCTTTAATACATATATAGGAGCATTCTTTAAACACTCTCTTGCACCTTGCTTCCTTCATGGAACAATATAGCTCGAAGACCTTTCATATAAGCATACAGGGAGATCTCTCATTCCATCTCATGCCTTACAGTCTTATGCTTTCTCTAACTGCTTTGCTAATGATGAATACTTACATTTCGGTTAACAGGCTTTTGGCTTTACAAACATTTGGGTTTTTATTCTACAAACAATGGTTATCTTGTACAGGTCCTTGTTCAAACCACCAAAGCACACATCATTAAGTATATCTATGTGATATATTAAGCATATGTACTTTAATAGTTTTTAATAAGCATAGTATTTTTATCAAAGTAATACATGTGCGTGGTTTAAAAATCACATGGCACCAACAGCTTGTAATAAAAAACATTCCATCCTTCTTATGCTCCCAAATTCAACAACTTTTAACTCTTTTACATCCATAATTCTAAATATAATGCTTCTGCTGATACTTGAATTATCAGTTTTAGTCCTTGATGATTAACACCCTATGGTAGTTAATCCCATCCTGCTTCATCACACTTATATCACTCGCCATAGAAAAATACTGTGGCTTGTGTTGATGGCTCTCCTGGGTTGAATACATTTTTTTACTTGACTCTTGTGTGTTGTTCTTTCTAAGTTTTACTCCCTCATTTTTCTAGAGCAAGTATCAACTAGTTTCTTGAAAAGATTGGGTGATCTTTTAGATATGAATATAACTTTCTTCTACATTCACATATGATTGTTAGTTTGATCAGAGATAGAATTCTGGGTTGAAAATTATTTTTTCTTAAAAATATGAAGGCACTGCTCAGCTACTATCCTGTTACTGGTGGGAATTTTAGCGCCATTTTGATTTGGGTTCCTTTATGGATAACCAACCTTCTTTTTCTCTTTGGCTTTAAGATCTTTGCCACCAAAGATTCTGAAATGCCATGATCTTACACAACTTTTTCATTCATTGTGTTGGGCACTTTAGGGAATGCTGAGGGACTTTCACCTTTAATCTCAGGGAAATTCTCTGTATTATTTCTAGAATTCCTACTTTGTCAAAAGGTGGAACTTCTGGATTGATATTTATTCTTATATTTACTGTCTCTGTCTTTTGTCGTAATCTTCTTTGTCATAATTTTCCCATTGACTTTTTGTAATCATCTTATAAAAAAAAAAAAGACCTCTTTCTTGTTCTCTGATTGTTCCTTTTTCAAAACAAGCTATTTTTATTTTTATGTACACAATATCTCTCTAAATTTTGCCAAGCAACCTATTTAAAGTTTTAAAAGCTCTTTTTGGTTCTCTGAATTCTTGCTGTTTTGTCCATGGCTTTTACAAACTGAATGCTTGTGTCCCCCCTCAAAAGCCAAATGTTGAAATCCTAACCTCCAATTTGATGGTATTAGGAGATGAAACCTTTGGGAAGTAATTAAGTCATGATGGTGGAGCCTTTATAGAGACCCTAGGAGCGCTTTAGCCCTCTTTCTACCATATGAGGATATGAGAAGAAGAAAGCAGCCTACAACCTGGAAGAGGACCCTTACTCGAACCCATCCATGCTGCTGCCCTGATCTTAGATTTCCAGCCTCCAGAACTGTGAGAAATAAATATGTTGCATATAAGCCGCCCAGTCTGTGGTATTTTGTTATAGTGGGCTGAACTAAGACAATGGTCACTTTTTCTGTTTATCCTGGCCTCCTTCACGCCAAAGGCTTTCTTCAGTTGCCTGGTGAGCCTGGGCTTTCAGTCACATTTAATCAGAGGTCCTGACGAGCTGATTGAGCATTTGCTTGGTGGGAAGAATGGGACCTAGTGAGTGGTAGGCTTTGCTTTATGGTGACTTGGAAGGAGGAGATCCATTGTGCTCTCTTTCCCAATCTCGGTGAAATTCTGTGACGTCTCCGTGGTCTTATCTTCCAGGAGCCAGTTGGGACTGAACCTACTACCATACCTAATTTTTCTCATTTTTCTGGTCTCCATTCAAAATATAAGCTTGTTTTGTTCAATCTACCCCTCTCTGGATATGCCTTCCCATCAACCTATATAGGTGATTAAGTCTCTTCTCCCATGTTCCCACCTCAGGAAAGGCATCACCAGTCTCTCACACCAGAAATGAGAGGAACACCTATAACAGTTGTCTCTCCTCTGCACACCTCTATCCTAAACAGGCATTTGTGTACCTATATACACATTAACACTCCTCTTCAAGTCACATATCTTATTCTTTCTATCTCCTAAAGGCCTTGGGAATTAATCCATCCTTTTCTTTTCATCTCCACTATACAGCTTCACGACTTCCTCTGTATTATATAGCCTCTTAAGTGGCCACCTCATCTACTCCATCCTTGAATTCTCCACACAGCAGCCACAGTGACCTTTAAAAATATCTAAAACAGACTCACTAAAATAGAGGACAGTCTGATGACAGCCAAAGGGGACAGGAATGTGGGGGGGGGGGCTGGAAGCGATGAATGAAGGGTTAAAGAAGTATAAATTAGTAGTTGATAGATGGTCACAGGGAGGGGGAGCATGGCATAGGGAATGCAGTTAGCATTAAGGTAATGGCTAGGTGGAGGGCCAGAGGAGAGAAAGAGCAATCAGGGGGATCATTTTATAATCTATATAAATGTCTAACCAATGTACAGTATACTTAAAACTAATAACAAAATAATTTTTTTAAAAAAAAACCTTTAAAAAAATCTAATCTGCTCAGGTCTTGTTTCCTTTGATACCAAGGTCAAAATCTTTGGCACTGATGGGTTACTAGATTTTGCATGGTTGGCACCCGTCTCCTGCCCCTCTGCATAACTAGCTGCTGGGTTTCTCATCATTTGCATCATGTCCTCATGACCCAAAGCCTTCACCTTTACTGTTCCTCCTGACTGGTATTGTTTTTCCTCTCTCCTCATGTACCAGAACCTTCTACTTATGCTTCAGATCCACATTGTAGTCACTAGCCAGTTAGTCCTCAGGGAAGGAGGCAATGAGCAAGGATTAAAAACCAGGCCTGGGCCCTGAACAGACCACAGCCTCCTTGGGAAGGTGACCCTGGATCTGCCATCTCTTTGAAAACTGCCATGTTTTGATCACTGTGGAAGGGTGTGTACTTGGAGATGGTTTACTATAAAACTCCTGAGCTTTGAGACTATACTCAGACTGAGAGATTATGACTGTGACACAGGTTTAGAGAGACAAGGACACTATGAAGACCAGTTGGAAACAAAAATCTGCTACTTCTGTGGGTCTAGATAGCCCATCCCACCTTGGATGGATTTTACCTATGGTAACCAGATCTGCCTTGCATGGATGAGGGGTCAAGGACGCACTGTATGTGACAGCTATTGGGCCCCTCATTACATGAAAACACTGTGGGTGCAGTATGTCCTGTTAAAGATCATTCTAGGGAGCCCAGTAAACCTCGTATCGATTAAAGCCTATTACATCTTGCGAGTTTGACCTGATCTGAACCCATGACCACCACGAGTGGCATTAGAGGATTTCCCTAATTTTAAAGACAGGTTTAAATGCCGTTATCTCTCTTAGTATCTGTGCATCTCTCTTATAGCATGCATCACACTTTTGAGGATTTACTCTACATCTCTCTTCCCTGCAAGATGTCATCTCAAGAAGGCATGGCTCCCTTGTTCATACTCGTGTTCCTTGGACCTAACACAGAGCTTGGCACATGGCACTCCTTGATACCTATTTGTTTTTGAGGAATGAATACAGTCTATTTCATCAGAGTGCCTAGGACATTATCTTATTTTGAAATACACTCAATAAATCTTCACTGTATTGAGTCTCTTACCACAGAGAGACTCAATGATGTCCTGGAAGAAGGAAGGGTATCCCCCAAAGACCAGAGAGTTAACAGCTGTTGGGGTGAATGTATAAGAACCAACATATAACTGTGCATAATTAGAGACAGTGGTGGCCAACAGATCAGCAAACAAAGAAATATGCTCAGATAGTCTGCACCAGGGTGCTTCACTGAACAGCAAGTAAGAACGATTTGGGTCTTTCTTACCTTAGAAAGTCTTGAAGATCCACTCTGTAGAGGCAAAACTTCATATTTTCAGTGGTTTATGGTGTTACAAATTCAACATAACTCAGGGGTGAAATCTGCTCTCAACACTTGGAAATGATTTTTAATTTAAATAATAATGCACATCTAAACTTGCTTAGTCACATGAAATAATCAGTGCTGTTTGAGATCTACCATCACTGCTTCCACAAGTCATTAGATGAAAACTGTTTGCCACATCACCTTAGAAGGTCTATAGTTGCTCTGATTAGGAGAATAATGGAGAGTATAAGGTTCTTACCTGCTACTGAACCTGGAGTTACATATTTTGAATTCAGTGGAATCTTTCTTTTCATAGCAATAGTCTGAGAAAAAAAAAGAAGCATAATTCAGATAAAGAAACCACTGAAATGAAAAAGAATAGCAAATATGCCAGATTATTCTTGGAACAGATTGTTCAGAAACCGTTTAAAATGATCAAAGTGGGTGTCCAGAGAGGAAATGAAATTTGAGCCATCAGAAAGGAGTGAGAGAAAAGAAAGGAAAGGAAAAATAAAAAAGGAGGAGGAAGAGGAGGAAGCAGTGACACCACTATATTGCTTCTCAGTATATAAAATTGAACTGAAGACCAATCACCACCCTGCCCCGCAAAAGGGAAGCTGGATACAGATTTAACCCATGAGATACTCATAAACCAAGACAGACATGGCGAAAGTGAAACCACATGAGACTCAGGGCACGTGAAATTGGTGTAGGGTTGACCTTAGCATGGAGAGGGTACAGCATAGAAAGAAGTGATATCACTGGAGAAAATACATGGGGATGGGGACTAGAAAGGTGCTGGTTGCCTTTGGCTGAATCTAGGCACTCTGAAGACTTTTGCAAAGCATGACAAAGAAGTGGGCAGAAATCTGCATGGAAAAGGATGGGAGCTGACAATCTTCTTGTGGATGTGACTTTGGGCTTTTCCTTCTCCATAGAAACCTGAAGAATGAGAAAATTCTCTAAGACAATCAACTGCCTGTATGAGAACCCTGGCTGAATGTGGTCATCCCTTGCTCCTAAGAGACACTGTAATGCAGATGTGTAAACAGTGTGAGTGGGGGTAAAACAAAGTTAACCATGCACATATCGGGGAGTGAAAGGTGGGGTATTTACCGTCAAGGTTAGTGGTATTCCTACAGTCCTTCCTGACACACATCTGGTTTAGATTTCCCATGAAGAGCTGCTGACCGACCAGGGCGAAGATACTCAGGCAAAAAAGAGTCAGGATCATCACGTTGACAAGCTTCTTCACAGAGCGCAGCAAGGCCCCCACGATGACCTTCAGACCTGAGGAGGGGGACAGGAGTAGAGAGAAGCCCTCACTCACACGCACACACCAGACACAGGCAATGGGCAGACACGGAAGAGAGCAACCAGGGCCTCGGAAGCTGTCTGATTGCAGGCTGGAGCTGGAAACTGGCCAGGCCTAGGATTCTGATGCCATGAGCTCTAGTTCCAACTCCATGCCTTATAAGCCATGTGTCATCGAAGTTGTCCACCTGTTGAGGACTCAGCCCCCTCATCGCTACCCTATGCCCACCACAGAGTTGCTCCGAAGAGCAAATGAGAAGACTTTGAGCAGAAGCGTGCCACACAAGGGGTAACTTGTTGACAGCTGTGTAGGCTCCTCCACAGCTGGGGATCACATGTATCATTAAGGCCAGAGTAAGACCACCCTAGAAAAGGAACCAGAGTTATATTCACCATTTAGTAGTCACTACCTATGATGAGGTACATGAGGTATCCTGAAATATAGCTTCTTGGGGGCAAGAAGCTGGAAGGGGAAGCTTTGTATGCACTCAGATAATGAGGATGTCCTAAACAAAAACAATTCAGATTATAGGTAACAATAGGGTTTTTTTCATTCATTCAAGAAATATTTCCTACTGTGTTTTTGGCACATTGTTCTGATGCCAAAGTTACAATATAAGAAGAACATAATCCTGTAGTGTGATGGTAAACATTTAAAATCAGCTGGGGGTGGAGGTGAGGGTATAGAAAAGTCTTTATTTATAGCATTTAGAGACTCCCTTGTTTGCTGAATTCTGTAGTGTCGATTCCTCTTCTCCCTCCATATGCCCTTTCTTCTCCAGCTGGTTTCCAGCTACCAAGATGACGTCCCTGGATGCAGAGCTGGAAAAAGATGTGGACAATCTGCTGGGGAGCCAGAACATGTCAGCCCCAGCACACCGCTGACTCATGGGACCTGCTCTCAACACAGCCGGAGAGAGGCGCCACCAGATGTGCATTGCAATGCGCGTGATGATACGAGGTGATAAAAGCTGTAACTGATTAGTGTGAACCATCATTAGTAGACTTGAGAACACAAGGCGGCAGCAGCCCTCAGGGGATGACTTTCCTACAAAGTGTGATGCCACATGGGGACATGGGGAGGAGCCTTGAGGCCAAGCTGGGACATTTACTATGTCCCCAATTGCAGCCAAACAAAAAATTACTATAACCTCATCCAAGCCTGAGTTTAATCTATAAGAAACTTAAGTCTTCTCTAAAGGAAGAAGATTTAGATGAGAGAAGGTGGTTGTGATTTGTAAATAATTTTTATATAGTCCCATGAAAGAATGTACTTCACACCCTTATTTTAAAAAAGCATTCAGGGATCTGATGTGTTCAGGAGTCAAAATGGAGACAATGTTCACCTACTTAGAGATGAAGAAGGAGACACTAACGCTATCGAGTGACTGCCTGAGTGTATATTTTACATGAATGAAAATACGAGGGACTCAGCTCATGCAGGGAGCCCCTAAGTCATCCTGGGAAACCAAGGTCCACCTTGCAAAAGAGGAGGAGAAGGAAGAGGGGGTACAAATTCTATATAAGTGTCCTCTGACTAATAGTTTCTCTATCACTATGCAGCTGTTTTTCTGGAGTTTTAAAAAACAACCCACCACGCTGTTTGAAAAGACCCAACTTGCCTGTAGTTTTGGTATTGTAGCTAAGCCACTGATAGAAGAGGCTAGAAAGGAAGGGGAAAGGGGAAAAGGGGAAGGACTTCGGGGAGGGGATATTTTTAATAATTGCTTTTTTCGTAAAAGAAAGAGAAGAAAGAGGAAGGAAAGGAGAAGAGTGTGCCATAATAACCTAACTTCTTACGAACTGGAATTCATATTCACAATCACCCTTGGCTTCATCCTGATTTGCAGAGCATCTTCCTTACCTGGCTTCCGGGAGACTGACTTTGTCTTCCCTCCTACTTTACTGATGGCTCCTGTTCATCTCCTTTCCTGGTTTCTCCACTTCTCCCCTCTCCTTTAAGGTGGCAGCGCCCCAGGACTCAGACCTTCATCCTCTTCTATTCTCCATCTATGTTCGTTCTCTTGGTGATCTTAACAGATTTCATGGCTCTCAATATCATTTATAGGCTCATGATTTCCAAACTTACATCTGCTCCCCAGGACTCCAAAATACATAATCGCCTACTTGAAACTTCCATGTGGATGTCTCACAGTCATCTGGAACAGAATGTGGCCACAGCCAACCCCTATTCGGACACTAAGACCTGCTCCTCTCACAGCCCTCCCTGTCTCAGTCAATGACAACTTCATTTTTCCAGTCACTCAGGCCCCAAACTGCCACTCTTTCCTTTTGCTCACACCATGTATATAATCAGCCTATCAGGAAACCCTACTATTTCTACCTTCAGATTTGTACAGAATCTGACCACAGTCCATCAACTCCTCTATCACCACCTAATCTGAGAATACCACCATCTCTAGTTTAGATTACGGCAGTAGCCTCTTGTGTCAGATTGGGTTCTCTGACAAGTAGATACTATGGAACCATATGTGCAAGTATTTGTTGGGTGAAATGCCTGTGAAGAATAAGCGGGAGGAAGTAAAGTTGGCAGGGAGAGCCTCAGACTGTGACGCGGGGATGACACCTGGGAAAAGAGAGCCAAAAGGAAGCAAGATTGGACAAGAAGAGCCTCAGACAGTAGTGCTGCTGTGACAGTCTCCACCAGATTGCTGGGGAAGCCCTGAGCCAAAGTCCCACTACAGAGGAGTCCCACGGTGTGCCCAGTGTGCAGGATAAGTGTGATGTTGGCGTGAACATGAATGGAGTGGTAAATCCAGCGAGGTGGCCACTGGGACCAAATCAATTATGCTCTCTGCAGCAGGAGATCTGAGTGTCACGTTTCCATGGTGACCACCACACCCCCCCCATCTGCACTTCTTGTTTCTACCTTTGCTCCCCTACATTCTATTTCCCACATGACAGCCAGAGTAACCCTTTCAAAACCTGTCAGACATGCAACTCAAAGCCCTCACATGGCTCCCACTTCTCTCAGAGCAAAGCCCAAGCCCTCCCAGTGCTTATGAGCCCCACCCCCGTCACTTCTGTGGTCCCCTCCACAACCTGGCTCTCTACTCTGTCTGCTCCAGCCCCATATGTATCCTCTCTATCCCTCAGTCTTTGGACTGGCTGCCTCTTATTCTCAGAACACCATTTACCATGTATCTGCTTATGAAACACTATCGCTGCCTTCAAATTCACTCACCTTCTCAATAATGGGTATCCTGACCACTCTTGAAGAATGCAACTTGTTTCCCCTCATCCCTGTGACCTCCAGTAGCCTTCACATTATTTACTTCTCCTTCTTATTTTTCCATGGCACATGTCACTTTCTCACATGCTAGATAATTTACTTATTTATTATAGTTATTGCTTAGGGTCTGTCTCCCCACCCACCCCCACCTAAAATGTAAACTCCATGAGGGCAGCGATCTTTTTTTGCTAACTGATGTGTCCCAAGCACCTAGCACAGTGCATGGATGATAAATATTTGTTGAACAATCAAATAAAAAGTAAAAGCAGAGTTTGTTTTTGGTCTCAATGACATTTGGAGAAATTTTAAATATAAAAGAACATTCACTCCCACTAAGAACCAATGTTGAAAGGGTAACTTACCTGAAACTACTGAAATTGCTTTCAAAGCTCTGAACACCCGGAAGGTACGTAGGGATGACAGACTGATGTCGCTGACCCGGATGTTTGGTGAAAATGATACAAACCTATGAGACAAAGCACAGGAAAAGCCTGGGCTTGCTCGGTCCTGCAGCTGCTCTGCACACCTCCGCGATGGTACAAGTCAGCACAGTCTGAGCCCTGCGTCCACCAAGGAGGAATCTGAGGCCTCCGCTTCCCAGGCCCACCTTTGCTCTCTCGTGCTATGGACCACAGACTGTACGGGAGGCTGTTCTCAGCTCATCTTTATATTTGGACAAAGGTGAGGATTCCTTGAAATAGTCCATGAAGTTGTGGCTACATCCATAGATAATATGAATCAATCAAAACATTTATTGACTGGCCACCAAGTTCCAGGCCCCAGTGCATTTCCCTAAGGTCTCACCTTGCAGTCAAGCTCAGAGGGGACCCAGGCAATCTGACTCCAGGGTCCACACTCTTCACCACTTCACCTTTCAATAACCAAGAGTCCCCCACTGTTGAACTTGAAGTGTAAAATTCTGAAATTAATAGCATCTACCTCAAAGGGCTTTTGTAAATATTAAATAGGAAAATACATGCAAGTGTTTATAATAATGGCTAATAATGAATAAGTAAATAAGTAATGTTCGGTTTCTTATTACTGTGCTACAATGGGCCCTAGCGCTTCTTTTTATTTTGCTGACTCCATCTCATCATTCATATACCAAATTGATGTTCTTTTCTTAAGAAAGAACTTCAATTCTCACCTCATGTCACATGAAATATACACAATAATAAACTCGAAATGAACCATGGACTGAAACTATAAAACTTCTAGAATACAACATGAGAGAAATTCTTAGTGACCTTGCAGTACCTAAAGATTTTGTAGACTCCTCGGTTCCGCCAACACAGCTTGATACATACACAGCTCCTACCCTAGCACTCACCCTACCAGACTGTAATGATCATTTTTTTCTGTTCTTGTCTGAACTGTGAGCTTCAAGAGGGTGAGAACGATGTCCGCTTTTTGTTTGTTTGTTTGTTTGTTTGTTTGTTTGTTTTCATTATCACAACCCCTTTCTCTTGCACAGACCCTGGCACATAATAGGCCACTGTTTAGTGAGTGAGTGGCTGAAGGAATGAGAGCATGAGAGAATGAGAGGTGGATTTGTGCACAGAAGCCTCAGGCCAGATGGCTACGTGGTGCTGTTCAGGGCCAACCGACACTGTACCCAGAGCCCTAGGTATCATTAGGTCACACTTAGCCACTCAAGGGGATTCAGAGACCTGATGTAAGCCAAGGGGCTTCTTTCCCACCCCAAACCAATAAAAAACCTTTAGCATTCTTACGCTGTTGCAATGACAATGGAGTCCAGCCAATTCCACGGATCACGAAGAAAAGAAAACTCATCCAGAATAAAACCGCTTGCTAATATTTTTATCAAAGCTTCAAAAATATAAATCCCAGTGAAGACATACCTACAAAGCAAATCATTCAGAAAAAGAAGGAACATGATAAGTGATGTGAAAAGCAGAGGGCCCATCTGTCTTATCTAGCCTTGCTGAGGTTTTATCCATTTCGATGGGACATTTAACATTCTGGTCTTCGGCAAACCAGAGTTCAGAAAGGCAAGTTCTGGTAGTCAGGCGATCTGAGAAACGGGCCCATCGAGTTTCCGTTTTACAAGATGCAGAGTTCTGGATATGAAGGGTGGTGGTGATTACAGAGCTATGTGAATGTACTCAATAGCATTGAACCATACACTTAAAAATGGTTAAGATGGTAAATTTTATGTATATTTTACCACAAGGTTTAAAAAAACAATTTCCATTTTCTTCAGAGTCCTTCCTCATGTCTATCCTTTGTTTTCCTTTTTCCCCTTCCTTTTCTTCCAAAAAAAAACCAAACACACACACACACAAACAACCAAAACACAATACCCCATCTCTCTTGTTATAATCTCAAGCTGACAAAAATGCTGGGTCTGCAAATGCATGCATGTGCGCGCGCGCGCGCGCACACACACACACACACACACACACACACACACACACAGGTTTCACTTTTGGGACCAAAACAATCAACTCAAACAATTTGTTGGTTCAGAATAAAAGAAGTGGACCTTTTCTGGTGGAATATAAAGCAACCGTTAGCCGTCAAAGCTAAAGAACCAAGGTTTTAAGAATTAGAAAAATCCAAAGCAGCCAAGTCCAAGAGAGGAAACTGTCATGAGGCTGCTTCAGCCTTTGTCTAAGATGATCACCTTTTAGGTGACAGATGAACACAGCAGGTTAATTAATGTCTGCTCTGAAATCCCACTTCTTAAACTCAGGTATAATTTATAAAGTTCTAGGTGTTTTGAGAAAAGGCTGTAATTGCCAATTTGTGGGACTTTAAAGTCTTCATTTAGATGTCAAGCAAAGGAGACAGAAGCTGCTGATTGCCATTTTAGCCTGACCACCTCCCACCGTTCTTTCTTTTTCAGCAGAAGCCTGGCCAATGGTGGGACAGGCAGACTAAGATGACATCTGATATGAAGTAGAGCCATGCCCACCATAGAAAGCAGGGCTTAGGAGCTCCATGATGGGGAAACCCCAACCCCTGAGGCAAACAAGGCTCTTTGGAGTGTGTTGCTGTCAGTTCAGACATAGTTAGGGTATTCGGCAGGGTCATGGTGGTGTCCAAGCAGGTTAACAGAACACCACCTAGGGGACTTCTGCATTCATTCTCTGAGAACTGGTAACTTGGAATCAATTTCTCCATTTAAAAGTTTTCTGACAAAAGAACACTGAAGGAACTCTCCCCTCCTGGGCTAACCACTCAATTGCGTGCCTCCTTTTATGAGGACATTTTCAAAAGCCTTTGCTCAGCCCCACTTTCATGCATCCACTACTAGTCTGAATGCCACCAGGGAAAGCAGCAGCTGTCCCCACCTCCTACCCCTACCTCCAGGCTCTCTGCTTCCATAAAGCCTAGACAAGGGTTTTTTCACATCTCTGCCTTATGGGACTTTTAATAGTGAAAATGACCTTGAGCAAATTAGTTTCCAGTTGGGCCACTGATTCCCATTAATGAGAAGAGAGGACTCATTACATCTTGCCAGAAGTGCTGGGCAGGGCAAACCACTGCTCTAAGAGCAATGCCACCTCCCGGATCTGTTTCCTCCACAGGTCTCACTCTTTTGACCACAAAGGCTTCCAGAGATGCTGCAGTAAACAATGAGCAGTAGTCCCTGCACTCACATTAGGTCCTCACTTGGGACAGCCAGCTCTCCAAGGGGGAGAACATTTCCCCAGTGATACTGCCTGGATGGTTTCTATTCCCAGGGGTATCCATGGCCCCAAGCTCCAAGGCACAGCTCCTAAGCTGGCTGGCCTTAACCAGATTCCAGGTCCCACCTAGCAACAGAGAGGGCACAACCACTAAAAAATAATGCAAAGAAGCTAAAAAGCTAGTAGAGGATTAGTATGAAACACTAAACATGCCTGATTAAAACAAAAGAAGACAGGAAAGGGGGAACAACAAACAGAAAAGCCAAGGAACAACAATAACAACAGTAGAAAACTAGTAGAAAAACAGAAGACCTATATTCAAGCATATACAAAAAGACATTAAATGCAAGTGAACTTAACATTCCATCAAAAGGCAAAAGATTGGATTGACAGGCTTCACAAAAAAATGAAAAACAAAACAACTACATTCTCTTTACAAGAGATACACTAAAAATACAAAAACACAAAAGGATTGAGAGTGAAAAAATGGAAAAAGATATACCACACAATAAGCAAAAGAAAGCTGAAGTAGCTACATTAACATCAGACAAAACAAATACTGAAAGGACTATTACTAGAGACAAAGGATATTTCACGATGATAAAAGAATGCATGCACCAGGAAGATCATAAATGTTCATGTGCCTAATAATAGAGCTGCAAAATACATGAAGCAAAATTTGACAAAAAGAAAGAGAGAATGGACAAATCCACAATCATAGATGGAGATTGCAAGCTTCTCTTCAGTAATTTGTAGAAGTACCAAAAGAAGCAGAAAAGGTATAATAAGTCTAAGCAACACTATCAACCACCCTAACCTAACCATCCATTTATAGAATAACATACCAAGCAATGGCAGAATCCAATTCTTTTTCAAGTGCACATGAAACATTCCCCAAGGTAGACCATAAAACAAGTTTCTCTCCTTTCAAAAGATTAAAATCTTACAGAGTATATCCTCTAACCACAATAGAATTCAATTGGAAATCGATAACAATAAGACAACTAGGAAAACATGAAATATTTGGACATTAAAAAATACACTTCTAAATAACCCCTGGGACAAAGAAGAAATCACAAGAAAAAGCAAGGAATATTTTGAACTGAAAAGTAGTAAAAACACAATGTATCAAAATTTGTGCCATGCAGCTAAAGCAATGCTTAGATGGAAATTTATAACTTTATACAACTGTACCAGAAAAGAAGAAAGATCTAAAACTAACTATTTAAGTTTCTACCTTAAGAAACCAGAAATAGAAGAGCAAATTAAAGTCAATATAAATTGAAGGAGGAAATTAATAAAGACTGAAACTTTCACATATTGCCAGCAGGAAGATAAAACAATACAACCACTTTGGATAATTTTGGCAGTTTCTTACAAAGTTATCCATATATACTTATCATAAGATTCAGCAATTCCATGACTAGGTATTTATCCAAGGAAAATGAAACATGTCTACAGACACACACACACAAAAGACTTTAATACAGAAATGTTCTTAACCATTTTATCTGTAATAGCCAAAAAAGCTGGAAACAACCCAAATGTCCATCAACAGAATGAGAAAACAAATTGTGGTATAACCGTACAATAAAATACAACTCAGCAAAAAAAAAAAAAAAAAAAAAAAAAAAAAAAAAAAAAAAAAAAAAAAAAAAAAAAAAAAAAAAAAAAAAAAAAAAAAAAAAAAAAAAAAAAAAAAAAAAAAAAAAAAAAAAAGGAAAAAAAGCTAGTGATATAAACAACATGAATGCATCTCAAATTCATATAAACTCCATTTATATGAAGTTCTAGGAAAGGCAAAACGAGTTTAGAGAGACAGAAAGCAGATCAGTATGTGCCTGGGGTTGAGAGTGGCGGGCAGGGGACTGGCTGTAAAGTGCCAGAGGAAACACTTGGGGGTGGTCAGAATGTTCCGTATGTTGATTGTGGTGATCTCTATCACATAATTAAATATGTGGTAGATATAAATGGTCTCATGTTATGTATTCAATGTATTATTCAATGTATTCCTGAAAGACTAAAGCATTAAATATGTTAAATCAGAAAACAAAAAGAGAATATTTATCAAAATATAGAAATTTCTGAGCTAAAACAATCAACTTGTATGACTGAATAACCAATTAAAAGTACAAAAAGTTAATATTTTAATTATACAAAGAATGCATTCAAATTGACCAAGAAAACAAAAACAAAAACAAAAACAATACATGGGCAAAGATGAGAAAACATAATTTACAAACTAAAATTAAAAAATTCAACCTATCTGGAAATTAAGGAAATATAAGTATTTTTAACTCCATAAAGTAAAGAAAAAAAGGTAATGCTGCCAAGAATGTAGTACAACTGGTTATCAGAATATAATGCTGATGGCAGATTAATTGCTACAAACTTTGTAAAATTTTTTATCAATTATATTTTTTAAAGCACTAAAATGTACCTTTTGATCCAGTAAACCCATTTCTAAGACTCTATCCTAAGAAAATAATTTTTTAAAAGTAGCTTTATCAAAAAGATGCTCATTGCAATGCTATTTATAGTAGTAAAATACTAGAATAATTAAGTAAATTACGGTTTATTCATCTGAAAAAATAATATGTAGCCATTAAAACTGATTCCTACAAAGCTTATGTAAGCATAAAGAAAACCACTTAAAGCTGTCATAGAATTTGTATGTGTACTGTTAATTACCAACGTAATTTAGAAAGATCTTTAAAGACACTCTTAAAAATATATACAAAACCAAAACTGATTCTGCCAGCATTTGTGTTGGGGGAACTGAGATTATGGGTGACTTTTTCTTTCTCTCTTTATCTAAACTGTCATGTAGTTATAATTCTTTTAAGTATATTTGTTTAAAAACTCAGGATAGACACTTACTCAGCATTGTCGGTCTCTATATTACTGTTGTCCTTCCCACCACGAGCTGTAGCCATGAACATGCAGTTGATGATGACAGTGCAAATGATGAACATGCTGAATAATGTGACCAGCGTCCGTTAAGGCAGGTACATTGCAGGATGGCATGCATCGTTAGTTGCTGTAGGGAGGCTGTGGGTGCCTCTCTAGGTCCCCTTCTCTGCAGGTACACCTGTCTTCTAACTTTGAATGTTGGCTGAGAACAACTCACAGCTGTCCGTTCCTGAAAGACTGTCCTTGGCCGAATGACAGCCTTCTCACCCAGAGGGCTACAACCCCCTTCCACATGTCTGACTGAGACTCACAAAAGGTGGTCCTTTGCTTCCAGGCGGGGTAGCTCTGCAATATAATTCGTACTCTGGTGCTCCCTATGGGCTCGGGCTCACACTCAGCTGAGAACCCAGCATTGCTGGCATCCTCGTTTTATTCCTTCCTTTTTCCCTTTTCCTACTCCAGAGCACACTCCTCTACTAAATTACTTAAATAAAAATTCCCGTCTTGGGCTCTGCTTCTAGGGAACCCCACCTTAAACAGTTATTCTTTCCCATTATCCTCAGCATTTCATTATGTCTACCAATCCATGTCTTTTTCACAATCCCCCACCCCTGTCTAAAACTGCCTAGTGTCTCACCCCACCCCTGCACACATCAGAAATGTTCAGTGATTCCTACCTGCCTTTATCCTTTAAGACAGGTTGCAAACTTAAAGTCTTAAGTGCCTGGCAATTTACATAACTGAGTGAGATAAGCTTATGCTGGGTCACAGGAAGGGATGGAGATGTGGTGAAACAGAGCTTGTACGGTCCCTCTAAAAGAGGCAGCGACTTCTCACTCCACTGATTTGCCAGGTAAGAATGCAGGCTTGCCCTTAACAGAGGCTCCGTTTTTCAAGAGAAGTTGGAAACCTGGACTTTTAATACTAGAGAGTGTTTCCAAAAAGTTTTAATCACAGAGTAGGCCCAACAAAACACATTTATCAGCTAAGTACGGTGCCCAGGTTGACAGTTTACAGCCTGTGTTTGGGTCTACACGGATCTGGTCCTTTCTTGAGGAAGCCATCCTTGATGCCCCCAAAGCACAGCAATGACCTTCTACTCTACCACTTCTAAACCACCCACCTCACTGAAAAATCACCTGCCTTTGACCTAGCAGCTTCTGAGGCCCCAGGATCCCAGAGCAGGGGCCAGGCCCTGCTTACACCACACACACTAGCAGAGGCCTGCCATGTAGCAGCAGGCACTCGGCCAGGATGCACTGAAAAAATGAGCTATTTCTACTCAACAAACATGGGAACACCCTGGGGCTCTGCTCGTGCACTTTTCCCACAACGTGGATTTAATAAAATATGCAACAAAAGGATATGAATGCACCGAGATTCTAATGGCTAAACTTCGTATTGAATTGAAAGGCCCAAAAATGAATAAGGCGCGCTTGGCACTGAAGCGGTAGATTGTTCTGTTTTTGTTCAACACCATAAATGTCTGCAAAAGAACAAACACAATGGGAATCACATGTAGTGATTAAACAATATTCATCATGAGTTCATTTAGAGGAAATTCAGTGGGACCATCGGAGAGCTGTCACTCTGAAGTCCGAGGTACCTTCTGACCAGCCAACACAGCAACTCTAGAAACCAACAGATGTCCCCATGTGGCCTGGTCTAACTCAGGGCCCCAAAACAGGTGTAGGGCTGTGGATTGTTCACCCAACAGAATACTATGGAAGCCCCAGAGATGGAGCACAACGGGCCTTGCAAATAAAAAAATAGGGGTGAAGAGTAATAATTGGAGGAACAAAGCTCTTCATATTGCACTCCATGGTATGTATTTACACAGACGCGAACTAAAAGAGAACTTGAAAAGATAAAAATGAATGGAACAGTCACATTCAGCAGCTTATTTTAAATTATTCTGATTATTAACGAAAACTTTGTATTGAATCTTAGAATAGTCAGGGACCTACAGAGTCCATATAGTTATGCTTCAGCAGTTCTATATGACATAGTCTGCCAATCAATTCTAACCTTGAGGATCTTCAACAAAAAGTCATCAAGGCTTCCAGACCTGCTCTCTCTCCAGTTCCCCCCATGGACACAGGGGCAAATCTGCCTGTGGTTCTCAGCTGGCAGAAGAAGCCCTACAGAAAGCATCTGGAAAGGCTTGTGGGTGTTTCTGCTTGTTTGTCACAATGACTAGAGGCTCTACTGGCCTTTCATGGGTAAGTCCACCGATGCCAAAACCAAGACAGACCTGCCAAATGGTGCACTGTCCCCTACTAAGTGCCCAGTTGGGCCCCATTGAAGCACACTGAACCTGTGCCCGCTTCCTCCTAGCACATCTTCCTGGCTCTGGGAAGGAAGCAGGCCCTGGACAACGGTTTTCACTCATAGGCTTCTAACTTTCACCCCAGACCTCCTTTTTCCCATTGAAGTTTAATAGAGCTGTCTTTTTATGTGTCCTTAAGGCTGTTAGCTACAAAAGCCTTCACAGAACGAGGGTCATTCCTGTCTCCCTGGGTCACTGTTCCTTTCAGATTTGCAAAAAGTACTACTTGACATGCAATCTGGCATGTTCTCAGACAGGAAAGATAGGCCTTGTCACCAAGGTCCAAGATAGCAGTGTGGGGGCGGCCGTGATTGAAGTACCAGGACTTCAGCCACTGCCAACCACCACCCTTCACTCACTGAGTCACTGGAACTTATTCATATCTTTGACCACCAGGCTGCAGGGACACATGTAGGCTAGGATATTTCCTGTTGCTTCTGTAACAAAGTGAAAGGGGCCACAGGGTTCTTTAAAAACCATGAGCTCAGGAGCCCGAGACCCACCTTGGGGATTCTGTGCCCTTTCTTTGGATAGAAAGACAATGTTAGGGCACAGAGTCAACCTCTCCTTGAGGCAGGTCACTCCAAATTAATAGGCGGCATAAAATGGCTCTGTTTCTGTGCCCTTTGATTTTGATATTTTATTCATGTCTCCTCTGACTGCTTTAAAATTTTCAACTAATGGTGTTGTTAACAACACTTGCCAGGGTTTTAATGATTAAAATGATAGGTACCAGCTCCTTCTGTCTGCTTGCTGACACATCTCCACCTCTTTCCCTATAGTTCTTCAAAATGGAAGCTTCTAAAGAAAGGAAGTGGCCTGAGACCATAGTGAGAGCTCTTGGGTTTGAGTCCCGGGTCCGCCCCTTACTAGATATTTGACCTAGCATAAGCCACTTCCCATCAAGTCTATGGTTTCCTTACCTGTAAGGTATTTAACCGCTACCACATGTACCTCACATGTCTGCCGAGGGCACTGGTCGTGTGAGGTCATGGGTGTGCAGAGCTCTAAACAAGTACCATGTGTTCTGATTTAAAGGGAGGACCCAGGCTGAGAAGAGATGGTTCTAGAACATCCACTCAGGCTAGAAAAGAGCCTGTCCTCCCCCAGGACTGTCCACAACAGGGTACAGTCCCTCCCTCACAGGTGTCCTCCTACCCAGCTTGAGGTAAAAGAAGGCTTCCAGCAGTTAAGCCACATTCAACAACTCTGCTTCCAAGAAGCCCTGGAATTCTGGGGCAAAAGGAGAAAGAAATATTGGAGTATTTTTGCTCCTTCATGTCTCTTCCCCTTTCTTGTCCTTCCCATTCATATCCTACTTTCCTCCATACACACAGTCCTCACTTTGCCTGGCAGCCCTAAATCTATTCCAATTCAAGGACATACAAACTAGGCAATCTTTCTTTGAAGAGATGGATTTCTTCTCATGGTTTCTAGCAAAGGATGCTCCCAGGATCCCACATTTTCTAGGACTTCCTTCAAACTCCCCAGCCTCCTTCCGCCCTGACCTCAGTCTGGTGAGGAGGGTTTTCCATTCTCTGCTAGATCACATGGTAATGTGATAGGGGCAAGGTTTTCTTAGCCTTTCCTAAAAGGATGGTCTGCAGAGGACTGTTTTCATTGCCTCAGGCTTTCAAACAGCCATCAGAGGGGCCCAGAGCTCACATTTCCTCATGCAAGAGCCCCTTTAAAGAACTTTTACCTGAATTTCCCTGCAAGAACTGCATCCAAGTAAATGAAATAGCAAGCCTATCGTGATATTGACGTGGGATTTATATATAATCTGCATGTGCCCACTTGCTTACCATATTCTCAGATTTCATTTATTGAGTGTCAAGTGTTGGTCTAGGACTCTGACCTTCATAAGTCTAATAACAGCCTATTTCCTTAGGCTTTTTAGAGATAAACTCTAAAAAGGTTTTGAGGTAAACTCTTCTTGCTGAACTGGACATTTCTGGAGAGCAACATTAATCCTTCATACCAGTATAATGCTTTACTACTTATAAAATGCGTCCATAAAATGTCTATGCTGTAAGGTAGGGAAAGCAGGCATTGTTCCCATTTTCCAGATTAGAAAAAATGAGGATTAGCGAAGTGATTTCCTCAAAGTCATAAAGCCAATTACCTGAAATGGCCTTCACCCAACTTTTCCAGTCCTCTTTCCTAACACCATTTTATGTTTTCCCTGCCCTCTTTTTAGCTTTCCTGGGGCTCCTAGTCTTCATGCTCTTCTCCAAGACATGCATTACACAGAGAAAATGAGGACTGAAAGGAGTTCCCAGGATTACAAACACAATGACGGGGTGACAACAATGGAGACGCATGGCCTGCCCTCTGTGGATCCCAAGACTGATGTTTGGAAATCCTTGTACCACCAGTTATAGTAGCATGGCTAGAACTCCCCATGGCACTACCTTATGGTTTCTGTAGAATGGGTCCAAGTCTTCCAGGGGCTTTGCTATCAGTTCATGGGGAATGTCACCGTAGAGCTTAGGCAACTTCCTGGAGGCCTTCAGGTCAAGCTGAGGTCGAGGCTGGGGTTCTGCCACTGTTGGGTCTTTGAGCTCCTTTTTCTCCTTTTGGATGGCAATCCTCTTCTCAATCGCAGCCAGAGAGTCAGAAGTGAAGGGACGGAAATTCCGCGCATCTGGGAAAATCACTGGGTGGCACCAGTCATCCATCTTCACCCTTAGGACAGAGACAAGCAGTGGCAGATCCTCAGAGAGCTCTGCAAGGTAGAAATCACACAGCCTGCTCTGGGACTCCACTCCCAAAGACGATGTCATGGGGGTCTACAAGAATTGAGACTGAGGTGAAAGGGCTTAGGAGCTTATTCCACATGGGACGGGTCAGAAGGTGTGCCCACCACTGTGAATATAGCAGGAACATGGGGCACAGGCAAAACCAAAGCAGGACATCATTCCTGGAGGATCTGGGATAAGGAGGGAGTTGAGTTTGGGAACAAGGGGCAGAAGAAGCTCAGTCTCTAAAACTGAGACCAAAGCATGGATCAAGACAGTAAGACAATGAGCTGAACTGCTGAAGTGAGGTTTGCAGGTGGTAGACAAGTGACACAGTGTGACGAGAAGAGGAAGTAATAGAGAATTGAGTGGCCTATGGCTATGGGTCGTAGAATCAAGACTAAGCACATAGGTCTTTTCTCACGTTTGGTCAGCAAAGTTCTTAAAATGGAATGGAATGGAAACCAAAGAGCCATGAACATAGGCACAAACATTCATGCTGACATTTATGCCCTGTGCCAGCTCTCTTACTTCTGAGACTCAGACCCCACAGAGGTGAGATCCCAAGAAAGCAAAAAGGATTTGTCAAAGCTAAGATGGTCACTCTAGCATGAAATGATAGTTCTCCTAGCCCCTATCCCTGAAAATTCCTTCTACAGCTTTAAGCTTGACACTCAGGAAAAATGATAGTGTTTAGGATGAATACCTTTATTCTCCATGCCAGCCATCCTCTTTTTTCTTATTTACTAAATTCCAATCTAAGACAGACTCCCAGACCACTCCAGGAACGTATGACGGGGACTCCAACAACATTGATTTGTTCATTCGACAACGATTTGCTTAGTTCTAAGCACGGTGTTAGGCTCTAATGATGAAAAAACCACAGACCCTCCTCCTGGTGCTACAATTATGCTGCCCAGGTATAAAGGATAAGACAGATAAAAGACAGAAGATTATATTAGAATAAGACAAATGCTACTATAGTGAGAAGTAGAGGGTGCTACATCTTTGCATAGGATAGGTGTCTAACTAATTTTGGGGAATCAGAGATGGTCTGCCAAAGCTTTAATGTCTCAGTCAAGACCTGAAGGAGATATCAGACTTAGATTAAAAAAAAAAAAGAAAGAAAAAGGGAACATAAGATTGTTGCATGAGGAGCTAATACTACATACACACAGGGACTCCTGGGTGAAAAAGAATATGGTGTCTGTCAACAAGTTTTATTAGCCAGAAAAGGGGATTTTGTAGAGCGGAATGGTCAAATAAGGCTCCAGTCAGCAATATGAGAGCACATGGGACCCGGAAATCCTTAGTAAAAACCATAGACTTCACCCTGAGGGTAATGAGGAGTAGCTAAACGGTGGACTGTTGTTGTTGCTGTTGTTGTTACAGAGGAGTAACGCTATCAGTTTTTTTTTTTTTTAATATCCCTCTAACTAGTGAGAATGAACAAGACGTGGGATGGGATGGGGGTGAAGGAAGTGGAGAGGCTAGAACTGGAGAAATAAACTTGGGAACTATTGAAACAAATCACAACCGCTGAGGACTGTGAAGTGGATGGACCTGAGAGTCATTTAAGAAATAGCCTTGACAAGTGATTAAAGGGAAGGGAGGGATTTCAGGAACAATAAAGAACCAAAGTTCCTGGCTGGGGCAGCTGGGTCAATAGTGGTGTCACTCACTCAGATAGAGAGCACTAAGGAAGGAGGAAGCTTTGGGGAAAACAAATTCAGTTTAAAATGCATGGGGTTGAAGCTCCTTGTGGGACCAGCAAGTGGGGAGAACAAGGAGTCACTTGAATATAGAAGAATCATAGCTTACACATTAGGCTCTGAAAATAGTACATGAGAGAAAAAAACTCAAACAAACATTGTTCAAACTTCCCTTGACAATCCCGCAGGAAGGAATCCTACTAAAGAGGCGTCACAACTCATTGGTCAGCAAATCCAATGCAGCCAGCTTTCCTTCTATACCAGAACCCAACACTCTTTCTTCAGTTAATCCCCAAAGCATTTGGCTTGTGTTTAAGGGATAAAATAAAGGCAGCGTATGTGTCTCCAAACACACTAAGGGCAATGTGATGTTCACAGAGTGTGAGCCGTTGTCAACTGCAATGAAACATGGAACCGTAGATTCACTGCATTCTGTCCCATTCGTTCAGGGTCAAGCTCCTTACTGATGTGCTTGGATGGTGGAACTGGCCATACTACTTAAATTACTCTCTCTCCTCTCCCATCCTCTCCATTCTTCTTCCCTTCCATTCTACTCTTTTCTCTCTCACAAACATGCACAATTGAATTTGTACAAATGAAGTGGGCATATAATGAGATTCTACTGTATTTGGCTCTGGAGCTCATGAATAAGACATTTCAGACAGGGATGAAGTCTTTTGCAGGTCAACGGCATATGAATGCTAGTTGATCCTATGAAATGGATAAGAAAGACCCTAGATGCAAAAACTGGACCTTACTTACAGCAAGAAATCTATTGGAGGGCTGCTGCCATAATAATGAAGCTATTAAAAAAGAAACTGGACATTCTGAGTCTGCTGTTGTGACCCTAAGGATATTCTGCCCGGGTTCTTGAGGAAAAGAGACATGATAGAAATAAAAACCACAAGATAAAACTGACAATCCCTGAAACGACATGCATTCAAGTTTGTTAGAGAGGATGAAATAACTAAAGAACTTAACTACATGTTAAAGGTAACTGCAAAAACTGACTCAGGACTTTATGAAAATTATCAACTCAAATATATCTGACAAAATAAAATCACATGCAGTAAAAATTTCTTATTAACTAAAAAATTTGATAAAAAAATCAAATGTTTTTAATAAAAGATGGGAAAATTAATAAATTAATAAAAATCAATATGGCACATACTATAAGTGATAAAATTTGGAATTATTCGTCTCTTTATTGTGAAATGTATGCCAAAAATACTTAATTCAGAAAATTTTCTGTACAGAAAATAAATTGTACTGTATGGAAAATTGGTTGAAAAATTAAATTAGTTAAGCGCAATTATTTTCCAAGCCTTACTAATAATCAAGTATGATGGCAAATTTTTCAGATACTAAATGACTCCTTACAAAAAAATCATTTGCATGTTCGCTCCCAAACAATAAAGGAGAATCCAAAAAATGGAGGATGCATGGAATCCAAGACACAACATACCTAACCCAAGACTGCAAAAAAAAAAAAAAAAAAAAATCTCAGGATGACTGCATTTCAATCAGCTTAATAAGCAATTGATTCAACTAAAATTAGAGAGTCCACTGGATCTTGAACTTACAACATTCTCCTTCATGCAGCAGGTCAGTGACATCAGAGTCCATCCCAAGTTCAAACATGGTACTTGGTTTTAGAGGCTAGTAGTTACAAAATTATTATTTCATAAAAGTCACATATTTGTTATAAATTTTAATGATCTATCTATAGATAAAGCAGAATTAATTACAATTACAGAACAGAATTTGAATGTGATAAATGTTATAAAATTTTATTGCAAGCTGGGGATTGAGAGAAAAAATAAAGGGAAGCTCAGAGGCACCAACTTCCTCATCCTTAACACTGGAGAAACAAGACAATCTAAGGAAGGTCAACGGATCAAAGAATATGAGTGTAAGCCTACCCCTTGAAATTATGCAGATAATCAATGCAAAACCAAATTAAAAATATAAGTAAAAAAAAACTGGAATAATCATGAGGACAGCAGAAAGATTAATATCTGTAAGCTAAATCCCTCATCTCACATGGGGATGATTCAATGACTTCTGCTTAAACTTGAAAAATCGAGAAATAAAAGTATAAGAATTATTTAGCGTTATGACAAAAAGACTGAAAAACTGAAATGGTTAAAACTGCGACTGAGTATATAGGTGCAGGTGGAGACATTTTGTTTTTCATGTTATATCTTTCCCAACACTTTTTCCTTCTGAGCTATTTCATTTATGTGTGTGTATGTGTTACTTTTGCAGGATTGCAAAAGGAATGCAAAAATCTTTTAAGGGCTCAAAACATGCTCTGATTCAAAACAGAGAGTAAAAATATCAGCTACAGCGACAGGCTCTAAATCTCCTTGAGTCATAAAGCAAACGAGCATAATCGCAACTTGCAGCCCTAACGCAGGAGGCCAGTGACATGGGAAATCAGAGAGACTGGGAGGCCCATGAGGAGGCTGCAAGACAAATACTCACCTAGGAAAGAGGGCCAAGGCCTCACTTCCCAAAGTGGAGACCCAAAATCCTTCAGGAATTCACTTTCACTAAGATTAGGTGGCTCCGGGCTTTATTTCAAATCTATAAGCTTTATAGAGGTATTTAGATCTGAACTCCAATCGTTCATTCATTCACATGCTGTGTGCTGGGGTTGCAATGTGAGTTTAAACACTGTCCCAGTCCTCCAGGCTCCTACAGTAGTGTGAGGCATCAGGTAAATCAAGGGCAGAGGATGAAACCACACAATGAGTATGGCCGCACTAAAGGGAAGCACTGGGTACTGGGGGACCCACCGGAGGGCATGTTTATAAAGAATTGAAAGTCACTGAGCTGGGAATTAAGAGGGAGGTGTATGCATGTGTGAAAGCACTGAGGGTAGAAAAGAATTTTTGTTTCTTATTTATGACTCTTCCTATAATTATAAAAGTTATAATTATAATAAAAAATTATATAACCTCACTATGATGGACATTTCCAGATCTCTCCCATCCTTCTCCACCCTGCTCAGTGCCCATAAAACTGATCCACATGGACCCTTCACTGGGGTTTTTTGAACTCTGGTTTCTGGTTGGGTTTGGACAATGAGAGGCACCAGCAAGAGACCCACAGAATGGTAGAGAATGAGGTCAGGGTTTCCTTCCCAACTCTTTCTGTTATGGTGGCCATGAGCCACAGCTTCCATCAGGTGGCCCATCCACACAGCTCTCTCTCCAGTCCTGTAGCACCTGCTTCTGTTTGTCCCTTCCGATGTGAGATGTAATGGCACCTACCCTCACCACACTGCACCCTCACTTGTTTCTGTTACTGAACTCTGCCCACACCTTTGTAAAATGTCCCTTTCATAAAATAGCCTAAAAATGCCCAGTTTGAATGTGCCATCTGTTTTCTGCCATGGCCCTTACAGGGTTGTCCATTAAAAAATTTTTTTTAGAGAACAAGAAAAGGAAATAACATCCAAAAACCAAAGCCACCCAATACATGCAAGTTTTAACATTTTGGTATATTTCTTTTTTGTGCATAGTTACATAGGTAACATTGTCATGCATGTACAATTTCATATCGTGAACTTCTCGATGTGAAAACAATTAATGTGTTATCACAAACATTTTTACAATAATAGGTCTCACTGAATGTTCATCTGGAATTAAGGTGAATTATTTGTGATCTTTTCTTGATAGGCAAGAGTTTTAATCTTCTACTTTCCCTGACTAGTGTTTCTCTCTAGTTTTCTCTCTCTGTAGGAGCCAAAATGAACAACTTGATCCTCATACTTTACCCTAAACAGTAAACACAGTCCCTGGGGAAGTCACCAAAGGTTTCCAACTGCACACCCAGAACATTTTGATGTGGATTTGGTCCACACAACCTGAAATGCCGAAGCCCACCTTGAGGTTAATATGAGCTACAAGCTCTGAGCAAAGCACTGTGTCTAATGCTTTAAATGGATTGTCTCTTATAATTCCTCCAAAAATCCATAAGGTGGATATTATTATAACATCTGCATTTTACAGAAGAAAACATTGCGGCTTAGAGAAATTGAGATACTTGCCTATGATCGCACACGTGAGTGCTGGAGAATCTTACCCAAATTATCACCACCATGCCATCTGCCTAGTTCTTCATAGTTAACGTTAAGACATCCCAAGGAGGTGAAAGAAAGGAATCAGGAGAAAGCCACACAGCTTCCAGCTGGGCTGGGTCTATGGCACCCTCTCTGTGTGTGACATGCTTCCCAGGACATCAGCCACACTGCCACCTCCCCAATCACGTGTCACTCCCATATGTATTCCACCGGTGCCACCATGACACCCTCCCTCCCACCTAAGCCAGACAGCCCAATTGTGGATGGGTACTTTAGGATGCCCTTTGTCCATTTGGGTGGTGGTCTGAACAATAAGTTCTTGTACTTTGTGACATATAAGCCAAGTTCACTAATCTGTGTTACAAAAAAATAGCATCCCTTTCTTCTGGCATAGATTACATAAGAAAATCAGAAAGCAAATGTACATTAACAGACGTGAACACAATTGCTCTCAATCTAAAACCAATGCCAAGATCAGTTTGCTAGTTCTTCAGAAAAAAAAAAAGTATACATTAATTTCTGATTAAGTTCATTGGCTACAGGGAATATTTGGAGGATCTGCACCATAGCCTCAGATGGAGACAAGACTTGAGCGCATCTTTATCAGAAAAGTCCAATTTCTGAAACAAAGCCCCGTATTGCAAGCACCTATCAGGCCATCCATCCATCTCCAGTCCCCATGCCTCCAGGCCTTCTCGGAGCATTTGAAAGGAGGAGAACCACCTGATGGACCCCATCACTGAGCTGTGTATCATCGTACCTAGTCTCTGCCTCTAATTCAAGCAGGAAATTGCTACAAAAGGACTATTCTCCATCCTAATAAAAAGACAAACAAACAAACAAACAAACAAACAAGCAAGTTCCACAGTGGCAAGTCCAGCCTTGAAAGGATGGAAAGACAGGGCTGCCCCCAGCCCTGAGGACTTACTTGCTTTCTGGTAAGGTGGCTCCAGACAGCAGCCCCAGTGGTATCTCCTGAAGCTCTTCTCGGAGTCCAAGCTCCCGCTCCTGGCAGTCAGAGCCCTTTGGGGAGGAGCAGCTCGGAAGCTGGGTGGAGGGTGGGGAGGAAAGCAAACGGGAAGACAGCCAAAGTGATTATAAAGAATCGTGTAGGAAACCCTGTAACCGGAGAAGTGACTAAGATGGTACTTACATGTATACTTTGGAAGCGTCTGCCTTTAATCAGTGCTTAATCTAACTCTGCGGAAAGCATCATTAATAAAGAAACAGGTTGTTTTTTTTTTTCCCTTTGGCCTCATCCAAGTGGGTGAGAGGATACAGAAAAGTGTGTGAAAGCCACGCTGGGCTTCCGCGTTCAGCTTACCTGCAGGCTGCCTAGCCTAGGGTCTCGCACCTCAGGATCTCCTGAGGCCCATAATGTGAAATTGTTCTTAAGGCACCCATTCAGCTTCCCCTCCGGTCTTTTCTCTTGTACCATCAACATGGGGGCATCAGATTATGGTTAATACATGCTTGTTTATGTAGTTGCCATAAGGGACACCAAGAAGACCCCTGGGCCACCAAAGCATCTTCACAATGGACTTATCACCAAACCCAAACTCCCTTTTATAAGCATCTGTTTTGTTAATTCTTGAAGGAAATTCAAATCTCTCTGGGAAGTGTCACACCATAAGCTATTTTCAGTCATTGTCACCTTCCAGAGGCTAGCTGACAGCCAACTGTGATAAAGGATACAAGATGGGCGTTTACAGAGAGGCAGGAGGGAGGAAGTAGGTGTTTAAAGGAGGGTTGGATTGGCATCACAGGCAGATTTCGGTCCTGCCAGAAGGGACACTAAATACTAGTCAAAGGAACTGGCGTGAGCCCCAGCCCCACCACTATGAGCTGCATGATGTTGGATGGATCACTCACTTTCTCTGAGCCTTAATTTTCTCCTGATAAAATGGAATCATTCTCTCAAACATCCTTAATCTTAAGAAGCAAATGTGATAATAGCTGTAAAAACACTCTGCAAACACCAGTTAGGAGTATCTGTTAATTTTTAAGAAGGAAAATGCCTGGTTGTTTTTCTCTCTCTGCTGACTCAACAGCCAGATCTCACAGCTCACAGAGAGGAACTGAAATCTGACATGGGATTAGTACCGGGCCTGGCACGGTATACGCGACTTGACTCTTTAAAGCAGTGATCAGAAATTCCAAGCCCTTCTCTGATTTGAGGGAGAAACTCAGAATACGAGAGGACCAAAGAATAGGAGAAGTACTTAGAGTTAACAAGCAATTTTTTACACAGATAAAGATGTGTGCTTTTGAAAAGGTAAAGGAGACCTCTAAATCCATTGTCTTAAAAGGCTCTGGCCTTCTAAAATATAAACTTTTTACAAACATTATTTTCCTAAGCTATTAAGTCACATTCAGACTTCTTGCTCTTAAGTTTCAGAATGTCTTTCCATATTCATCGTGAGGTAAATGCAAATAATTCTAAATGTAAAGACTTAAGTGACAAAGAATAATACAGAGACCACCCAAGTAGTGTGGCACTTGCATTCAGGACTTTCCCCAGACTCACCTCTCCTTGCATTTGACAGATAGAGCAGAGCACCAGTGCTGAGTCCTCATAATAAGAGAATACCAACATCAGAGCATGGTCAGGATGCCCCCCACCCCTGCATTTGCATCCCTGAAGCCATACAGCTTTGTCACCTCCCTCCAGTGCTAGCAGGCAGCCAGCCCTGCTAGTCTCAGTCCTGCCATCTGATAAGCTGACCAACTTCAACATCAGTAGCTAAGTAAGGTGAAGCAGCTTTAGCAGAAGCCACACCTCCCATATGTTTACTTAGCAAAGATGACATTGAACCTCCACCATTGCAAAGGACCTGAAAATACCCAAATAAGACCTGAGCCCTTGAGGAGCATACAGTCCACTGTTCGACAGTGAAAGGTGTATAAAGAACTAAGAGAGAGAGAGAGAGAGAGAGAGAGAGAGAGAACATCAAAAGTCCACAAGCAAGGTGCAACCATGTTCCCAGCATGGAGCAGGGAACGACTCATTCTGGGAAGCCTTCTAAAAAGAGATGGGATTTAAGGCTCAGAGCATGAATAAGAACTACTTTTTTTCTCTGGAAAGTAGGGATAGGCTTTCCAGAAAAAGCATGAGCAAGGACACACAGGCCTAGAAGAACAGGGTATGATAGAGAATCTCAAATGGTTTCATGAGGATGGAGTGTTGACAAAGCAAAGAGCATAGAAGAGGAGGAGGCTTTTGCATGGCCTTGCATACCACTCGGATACCACTGAAGAGTTTCACCTTGAACTTGTATTGAGTCACAGACATGACACTGGCACTGTCATAAGCTTTTAATTATTCATATATAACCATCAAGACTCATTTCCTTAATGGGTACCACTGCTGATGTCTCACTGACAATAAGACATCCACCATGCAAATAAACAGATGTTAATGGGCAATGCTGAGGGCATGATGCCACAGCAGAAGGTGTAAGCAGCCAGAGAGAACAACAGGTCTTTTGTGGGAGAACCAGCTGTGAGTTATTCTGGGGACACAGCTCTGAGGAAGTACAGAATCCATTTCCTAGGAAGCACTTGCCTTCAGGGTTCTCTGGGAGATGCCTTGGTAGAACCTTATAGAAAACGTGGCTGTGGAAGACATACTATTATGACCTTGTTCACTGCTATGGCCCCACGCTTACAACAGTACACATCATTTAATAGGTGCTTAATAATTATGTGTGAATGAACAAAAGAACTGCTAACCTCTTCATGGTCCTTTCTGAAACCTGGCCCCGGGGGGCGGGGGCAGGGTCTCCTTTGTCACGTCTTGCTCTTCACTCCCATCCTTCATGTCCAGCCAGCCTCGCCTAGTACAAGCCCTTCTCACCCCGTATCTAGACTGGCACAGTGGCCTTCCCAGTGGACAGTCTGCCCCAGCCCCTTCCTAGGAGACCGTCCCCCACACTGACCACTCCTGCCCCAGCTGCATCTTGCTCTTCTCTGCGCCCGCCCTGCTCAGGTCCTGCACCCACTCTGCGTATAGCTAAGGCTGCCCTCCTCTTGCTTCTGTCCTCACTGCTTTTCCCAGTCCCTCCGTGTCCTGCTGCTTCCATGAAGCCTTTCCTGACCGTGACATCCCTCTGTGAGCTTCCTCGGCACTCCGACGGCACAGTGTGCCGTGTAATTTTAGGGTCAGTTCCACACTGTTTAAAAATTATTTCAGATATTATCTTGGCGTTTTGGTTTGGATTTTCTCAAAAGCCTTACTCAAGCATTTCGGTGCAGGAATTCATTTGGGAGTGATCACAGGAAACAGGAGTGAGAGACAGAGGAATAAAGTCTAAGGAGGAGTGAAAAAGGGTGTGTACTTGAGATGATTACTGTTACGGCCTCCCGGGGCTCAGCCTCCCTGGGGAGCCTCTCAGCAACCATGTAGAATGTATCTGAGAACTAGGAGGCTGGGCATTTATCTTCTGGCTCACATCCCCTATCGACTGAGAGTTGTCCGCAGGGACATTATGTTACCTAGCCTCCAAGATGGCCCCAATGACCCTCACCTCTGATATTCATGTTCTCATGCAGTCCCAGCCCAAATTAAACAGGTATAACCAACATGACATTGCAGAAGTGACGATGTATAATTTCTGAAGGCTCAGTCACAAAAGGCAAGGTGGCTTCTTCCTTATTCTTTTGGATTGCCACGCTAGAGGAAGCTACCCACCATGCTGTGAGAACACTCAATCAGCCATGTGGAGATTTCACGTGAGGAAGAACTGAGATCTCTTGCCAATAGCCAGCACTAGTTCATCAGCCATGTGAGTAGCCATCTTGGAAGTAGATCCTCCACGTTCAGTCAGGTGTTGACTTCCCTTTGACCTCCCAGTCTCCGGGCTCTACCTGCTCGTGGGCTGAGACAGCTCCCAGGGCTCCGGAGAAAGCACTGAGACGGAACAGTCAAGTGAGACCAGGCAGACCCTTGAGGTGAGGATGCTGTCAACATGTGGGAACGGTCCAGCACAGCTTTCGCTGAAATCAGAGGTAGGCTGGGAGAATGTGACAGAGGTCCCAAAGCACCTGCTATACTAGGAACCTTCTAAAAGATGGTTCCTGTGTCTTCTTTCCCCTCCACAGGGTTTGCCAAAGAGCAGCACATACAGATACGTACTGAGCAAAAAAGCTTCAAAGCCCAGATCATGCGGTCTCCTACAACACAGCAGTGAAAATTACTCCATCCTCTAACTTCCACGGATCCTCCCTTTTCCTATAGGTAACATTTAGTTTGCTCTGCTTCCATTTTCTAATATTGAGGATTCTTTTGGCTGCAAGTATTCAACATCCTAACCCTAGCACACAGTATTAGCAACAAAGAGATTTTACTGGCAGAAACAGCGATGTTAGATAGAATCCAAGGAAAGAGAGGTTCCTACAAACATACATCAAACAGGGTGAAAAGCTGAAGACCTGCAGGAACCTCAAAAGTTCTGTCTCCCCTTGTCTCTCATTCCCAGTGCTCTTCCCCAGCCTCTCTGCTTGCCTGTCTCACTTCACACTGGCTGTCTCTGGTCCTCACTGACCTGACAGAAAACGGCTGCCCTCGACCACAGTGTTTACATGCTGATCCCTTTCATACTCAGACACAAAATTCCCAGGGAAGGAGCTGAGTGACCCCCATCTGGCTCAGGGGCCTGACTCTGAACCAATCAGTGGAGGTCAGGTAGCTCCCACTGCCAACCTGGGCATGGATCTGGGAGGAACAATTCCTAAAGAACTTCCAAATGGGGACAGCACCAACATCACCATGTTTCAAAGATAAATGAGGCAATATGCACTAACTTCCCTTTGTACACTTTTAAATGTTACACAAAGGTACAGCTATTGTTATTTGGAATCCAGTATAATGTAGAAAAGAAACATATATGCACGTGCGCACGCGTGCGCACACACACACACACACACACACACACACACACACACACACACACGATTTATAAGTCGAAGACGAGGCCTGGAATTCCACCTTGTTCTGCCACCTAATAGCTGTGTGATCTTTAAAATTTCTCTGAGCCTCAGTTTCTTCATTCAGAAATGGTACTGGTGACACCTACAGCACAAAATATTCACGAGACTTAAGTAATCTTGGGTAACACTTTGTAAACTGTAAATTATAAACTAAAACCAATGTATGTAGTTGTGGTAAGAGTTAGCATTTACATATATGGTCTCCCACTAGCTACCAGGCCCCTACCCCACACGGGGACACAAATACACCCACAATCCAAATTCTTTATACTCACCACAGCCCCTCCCACATTACGCTCCACCAAGTAGTAGCTACAGTGGATTGCTGACCTATTTGTGCAGGAGGGAGGGGGGAGGCGTTGGTGGGAGGGAAGGAGGGAAGGAACAAGGCGGGCATGCCGCCAGCCTGAGACTGGAATAGGTGGCCAAGTCTATATGGAAGCCCAACGGAGGGACTGGCTGGAAGTCAAAAAGGATATAATTAACTTAGGAATCACAATAAACTTGTAGCCACACTTAATAGGTTTCAAATATTTTCTCAATTTACCCTGGCTTCATTCTTCTCGGTTTGCTCTTGTTAGGGAGGAAGGGAAGAGAAAAAGGCATGGAAAAGTCTTAAAGGGACAGCAGCACCAAGCTTGCAGAAGAGAAGAATAGATCTGGGCTCTAAACGAAAACTCAGTGGCCTGCTGTGACATCAGATATCTTCGCTGCCACTCCTTAGAGAACACACAGAGGAGAGGAGTTATGACAAGAATCACATCTGACCTGACTGTGAGGCTGCCTTCCTCGACTCCCCTCCCTGCCCCAGTCCACCATCCCTTAGAGGCTGAAGGGGGTCCAGTGGCCTTGGTTCTGAGTGTTTAGTCAGCTCTCTCTGCTTTTTTCTGACTAGGTAGAAAGTGGATGTTGTTGGTATTTTGGAGCAAATTTAAGTGCATCTGGAAAGAATTCACAATGTGCATTGAAGAAAGACAGTGTCTGCTACTGTGATTCAAGTTACAGCTCACAAGAAACAGAATGGCTGGCGGGGGGTGGGTCACAGAAGGCTGGGTGTCACAGGAGAAACGGGAAGACCTTCTGCCTCAGTTTGTCACGTGGCCTTCGGTTAATCGCTTCAGGGCAAAACCTGAACTTCCTGAGGCTCAGTTCTCTCTCTAAAATCCTGGGTACAAAAACTCCTCTGGCTACCTTATTATAAGGTGATCCAACCAAACCCCCAGGCGACCTTGACCCTGTGGCCATTTGTCACCATTAAGAGTATGTGTCCTTTTATCTGCAACAGGTAAGTTACCTGCCTACCCCTTTGCTGTTGCCTTCGCCCACTGCTGCTGCCCTGGGAGATCACTCTTGGCTTTCCCAGCCTCCCTGGACCCCCAGTTCTTTCTATTCACCTCAAATTGCTACCACCTTTCTTCATGGGAATGAGGCAAATTTCTTTCAATGCCTTGAGCATAATAGTTTTTAAATGCACGCCTTTTTTTAAATGCACGCCCTTGGAGATTTACCCTTCACCTCAAGCGATTTCTCTGACTATTTCTTTCAAATAAATAATATGCTCTCTGCAAAAGTAATTTTGGTAACTAAATGTGCCTCCACTTTTGGATTGCCATCGTTTAGAATTAAAAGTACTATTGTTTTATTTTTTTTTACTGTCAATTTTACATTTAATTTTAGAAATTAAAATAGATATTAGAAATCTTACTATTGTTGTTGCTATTGTTTTTGAGGTTTTATTTTTAAGATATTTTAGTCAAGAGGCACTTGAAGTGAGCATATTATGCAGACCAGTGGGGTCCCTCCTCAGCTCGCTCTCTGGGGTTATCTGTGCCCTGGCCCTCCTGGCCTTGGAAGCACCCCTGCTCCTTGAAAGCTCATGACCCCCTCCACCCACAGCACCCTGGCTCCCTCACCTCCCCACTCTTGGCCCATCAGGGAGCCCAACAGGCCTTGAGGTAGAGGCAGATCAGCAGAGGGGTGCCCAGAACCCCTGTGAGGGGGCGGGGCCAGGGTCTCAGAGCCTCAGTGACTCAGCCCCTACTGCCCCAGTTCTGTTTTCACCTCCCCAGCCCCAATTCAGAAACACGAGTATCTGGTGCAGGTCCCTGAGAACCCAGGTATGCATTTACACTCATTCATACATGCGTGTGCATGCGCACACACACACACAAACACACACAGCCCAGCAAAACAGAGATGTGGAAATAAATAGACCCAGAAAACCTAAAACTTCATTGAGATCACTACCTGACTTCTTTTGTGAGGTTGAGCTCACCATACCCCAAAAACCATGGGGTTAAGAAAGGGAAGCTTACAGGCAAGAAGAGCCAAACTAGCAAGCAGACAGACTAAGGGACCCCCTAACTGGCACTGGACTGGTCACGGCTCACCTCCCTGACCTCACCTCTCCTGCTCTGGCGCTAGATGGAGGCTCATGCCCAAACGGCTGCCATATCCCGCCAGATGCCCGCATGGGTTGCCCTCTCCCCTACTTCCTTCCCAAGTTCCCATCAACACTCAGAACTCAGTTCAAGTTCTCCCCTTCAAGGAGTCTTTCTCACAGAAACATCTTACTTTGCTGTCACTGACAAACACTGTCCCTTCCTTCCTCCTATGACTATTTCATGTTGTACGAGTCTCATCGCCTCAGTTAGATTAAAAGCTGCCCAGAGCAAAGACTGTATCCTCTTCCCTTGCATCTCTCAGCACCCAGCCTGGAGTTGATGCTTGTAAATTAACATTCAGGTTCGCTATTAAATGGGATGAAAGATGCTAGATGGGTGATGGCTCAGCTGCTTTCAGAAAGACACTTGTGTTTCAAAGCTCAAGGAAAGCAGGAGGAGGGTGGGAGAGAGGGAGACAAAGAGGGAGGGGAAGCACTCACTAAAAGCTTAGGGAAGAGCTGAGCATCAGAACAAAGTCTCATTTAAAAGGGCAAAGGAAACACTAGATGGCTGTTAATGGTGAACTGAATATGATAAATTATTACTTAATTCACTTGGTTTCACTCCTTGTTGTTATGCACAGTTAATAGGGGGGAACAAAATGCTGGGCCTGCCTGAATGGGGTGGGAGGCAGGAGCAATCTCAGGCTTGTAGCTGCTCCAGGACCATAAAGCCATCATGCAGGAGCATTGGGCCAACTTCCCCCCAGGCTCCTGTAGAAGCCAAGTCCTATTTACCGATCTGCTGGTCCCTCTTGGGCTGGAGCCTTTGGCAGCCAGGTGGCTTCAGGGAGGGAGAATCAGGGAGGGGTGAGCTGAGTGGCAGGAGATTCCCCAGTGATCCCCCAGGGTCTGAACACCACCAACCTTGTCCCCACTGGGCCCCACAGTCAGATGGCCTCAATAGCAAATTCAATCTCACGTCAAAAACTTGGATTTTTTTTTACTGATTTTTTTTCTGATGTTTCTATTTATTCACTATATATATCCTAAGTTCCTACTAAATTATAAAACACCTCGTGGGGAAGGGGGTCAAAAGAGACCCAGAAATGAGTAAGCAAACACTTCTGTCTTCACTCAGTTGGGAGGACAGATACAAGCATATTGAACTCATTATGGTGTACATAGAAAAAAATTTTCTAATCCTTCAAGACAAAGAATCTCTTAGAGTCTGAGATTGTATTAATAATCCTGTGGCCAAAGGAAGAAGAGGTGGGCAAAGCGAGCCTGATAACACCGTCAGCAAAAAAAAATAAATTTAGAAACATATACAAGTGCTACCAACCAGGATTTCACAAGTAATGTTTACGTGACAATTAATTAGCAAGGCTTAGAGAGTTATAGTGACATGATATGGGAGACAACATTAAAATGTCGAAGTCTATGCATCTACAACATAGTTTTGCAAACACTATCAAAAGACATTTTTATGATTACAGAAATATAAAAAGAAGGTTTAAGACTTAACACAGGTCTAAATTTGAAGACCATGTCCCTTTTTCTAAACGTGCATTTAAATTTATATTTAATCTTATGTTTAAGGATGATTCTCAACCTTCAGTTTTATCACACAAAAAAAAAGTTTTTAATTGCTATACTCCTTTCAATAAAGCTTTTTTGTAAATAAATGTGGTCTCAAGAGAAAAAGCTTTTTCACAAGTCTGTTAATTAGAGGCTCACAAGCTTGCCTTGCAGTTAGGAGTCAGTGCTAAAAAGGAAGAAACATACATATATATTATTTTTAATAAATAAATAAATATATATATATATATATATATATATCAGAATTAAAATGCTAACAGAGAAAGGAATATGGGGTAATGATTTTTATATTAGAAAATGTGAAGCTTAAAGATGACCCTGAAGTGACATTTCCATCAGCGAGGGGTGTTAGATACCTTGAATAATTCTTGCAGCTGAAACAACTAAAATACTGGATAAAATATTAAAAGATGAAAAATTACAACATTTAAAATGTTCTTAAGACTCTACAGATAAAGAGAAAACAGAAGCCCTGGGATGGAAGAGAGTGTTGGAACCAGCTTTTACCTAAAAGCCAAGCCTTGGAAGCCATATGCTTCCATGTAGATGGCTGCAAGGAGTGTGGGGCAGGACAGAGAGACTGGGGCCTGTGTAAAGTGGGATACTATGTAAAGCTGGAATAGCAAAGGTCTTACACACACACACAATGGAAGGTGAGCAAGAAATAAAATCTGCCTCCAGAGGAGGCTAGCAGAAGCAAACACAAATCCTTTCTAGAGGTATTCTGCTCTGATTTTAGGTACTAGAATTATCAGATAAGAAATTTAAGAACTAATAGAAAAGCTTAAAAATATGAGGAATGAGAGCCTGTAGAGAACGATCTCTGCAAATTTTAAAATGAAACAAATAGAATGTCTGGAAATTAAAAGTTTGGCAATTGTTATTAGAAATGTAACACACAAGTAAACAGCAGATTAAACACATATAAAAATAAAATTTTAAAACTGGATATATAAGAAATATAATAAATATAAGAAAATTAGACCAGAATGCAGCACAGAAACACAAAATGCTACAAAATAAGTAAGAAGGGTTAAGAGACATATAGGATAGATTAAGGCCTAATATAAATATAATTAAAATTCAAAAGGAAATAATAGAATGAGAAAGATTAGATTCAAAGTATATTATAATAATGGAGAAATTCCCAGAATTGTTAGGAAAACATTAATTTACAAGTCCAAGAACGTCAGTAAATTCAAAGAAAGATTTTAAAAAATTAATCAAAAAATTTTCAGAACATCAACAATAACTAGATTCCGAAAGCTGCCATTGAGGAAAGACAAACTGTGTACCAATGAATGGCAATTCAATTGATGGCCAGCACCTCGACAGCAACAAAGGAATGAAAGAAAAAAGTCAACCCAAAATCCTATGTTGATAAAACTATCTTTCAAAAACAACAGTGAAATAGAAGCAATTTCAGACGAAAACCAAGAAAAGTTTATTACCAAGGATCACTAAAGAAAGTTCTAAAAGTTATATAACTCAAGCCGAAGAAAAATTTTTCTACATGGCAAGTCTCTGACACATGAAAGGATGGCAAGAATAAATATGTTAATATGTGGGTAAAGCTAAGCAAACACTGACTTTAAAATCAGTAATAATAACAATAACAATAACAACAATGTCGAACTTGAGAGGCGAACTAGAAATAAAATACTGGGTAACAGGGAGAGAAATTAAAGCATCCTCAGGTCCTTGTATGGTCGAATTCAGCAGAATTAAAATGTTGATTAAACTAGTGTAGGCATGTTAAACTAACTTGCTAAGAAATAGACATAGAATGTATAACTTCCAAACAAGTCGAGAAGAAAATTATAAGAAAAAAATTTTTTTTAAAAAAAGCAAGAATGGAGATTGCTGAGCATCATGCCAAGTGAAATAAGCCAGTCACAAAAAGACAAATACTGTATGATTCCACTTATATGAGGTACCTGAGCTGTGAATTCAGAGACAGACAACACAATGGTAGTTGCCAGGGACGGTGGGGAGGGGAGACGAGGGAATTGTTTAGTGAGTGTAGAGTTTCATTTTTGCGAGATGAAAAGAGCTCTGGAGATTGGTCTCATGACAAAGTGAGCGTACCTAATACTACTGAACTACACACTTACACACTGTTGATCATAAATTTTATGTTATGTGCAGTTTGCCACAATTTTTTAAAAGAGAAAAAGAATAGAAATTGTTTTTAAAATAAGAAAACAGAAAGTACAATGTGAAAAGAAAACATTATAAGGTAGTGGAATATCTCTTAGTATATTAATTATCACTACAAATGTAAATGGGATGGCCTCTCTAGTTTCAAACGATGTTGTCCTATTCAATTTAAAATATCCAGTTATATGTTTGTCATGAGACGCAACTAAAACATAAGAAAACAAAAACACTGAAAGCCAAACAACAAAAAATACATACACTGTCATAAACCAAGTTTCCATATTTATGAGAACTGTTTCAGTTTTCACACATCAAACATCCACTCACACCTCACATAAGACATTTTTTAATGCAGGAGATGTTACTGAAGGAGATGGTGCCAAGGACTTTATACCGTAGAAAGACAAACCGTTTTGAGTCAGAGGCTGCACGCTCCTGATCTCACTAGTTCTTTGGTCACACTCCCCAACGCCCCACGCCTCACACAAGCTCCCTGGCCTCCTCCTCTCTTCCCCCCACTCTCCTGCATGCGACCCTCCTGCTCTTCACGCCAAGCAATTCAGCTTTCTGCAGTCCCTTCATCCAAACCCAGAGGACCCTTTCTCTGCAGAAGGCGGTGATTTACCATTACACGCAGAACTAAAAGAGCCGGGGAAATGATTTAATATCTGATACTGCTCTGAGTGGGGGTCATTTGAGAGCAGTGGTTTCTAACGGGGATTGAGAAGTAAACCCTGTGGAGAGCCTCCCATCAGACCCTCTTAATCAGATGTCCTATGGTGGATTTAGAGCCATATACAGCTCTGTTAAATAAAAGAGAAAGCATAATAAAAATTACCATTGCTGAGTACATGGTGACTACTCAAAAAAAAAAAAAAAAAAAGGATGGGTTTCTGCTCCACTCTGAATTTTCACCAGCCTCATCCAGCTCTCATAATTTGTCTGAAATGCTGGCACGGTTTCCTCTCTGGCTAGACGGATTCCTCTTCCTCTCACCCTCCTTCGGCCCTGCACATGCCACTTCTGAGACCAGGGCGGCTCAGAAGGTCTGGAGGACTTCCCACTAGCTACTGAAGAAGAGTTCCATAACCCTGAACAAGTTGCTAAACCTCTCTGTGCCTCAGTGTCTCCATCGGTAAATTACAGAAAATAATTTACGTGGGATCGTGAGGTCGATATGAGAATGAACACTGCCTGACACACATCCTACATGTTCGACAAGTGTGCCGTCACCACTGTTTGTGTTACTTTTTTTGTTCTTTCCTGTTTTGGTCCCAACTCTCTATCCTGCAGTAAAGCTGCTCAGTGTAGTCCCTACTCTCACCTGCCTTTCTGGACGCGTTCCCCACTATGACCCAGATTAGGTCATCTCCCTTCCCTCTAAACACTCCTGTGAGTTCCCACCCCTGCACTTTGGCTCACTCTGCAAGTTCCACTTGGGCTGCATGTTTTTTCTCTCTACATCTTGATTAATAGACAGATAGGCCATTTCTGAAACGTATAACTCCAGTGTTACCTGCTCTCCAGACTTTTCTCTTCTGGCTACCATCTTTTGGCAGATCCGACTCACTTCTTGCCGATAATATTGGAATAGTCAAACCACCCTCAGCCTCTCCCCACCAATATCACCATCCTCAATGCTTCCAGAAATTCTTTTTCCCTTAGAGGAACATCACTGCTTGCCTTTGATGTGCCAGGCAGTCAGAACGTTCTACGATATTTTATTACTCGTCACAACCACCTGCATAAAGCAGGTATTATCATCTCTATTTTACAAACGAGGTCACAGAGCTGCTGGTGGAGGGGCTACGATTTCAACCCAAGTCTGCTTCCTCCAGTGCCCACACTCCTTTCATAGTAGCTGTCTCTCTACTACAGTCGCTATCTTTGCCCGTACTATTATCATTTTTTACTTGAATCAGGTCAATTTTTAATCTCAAATGTATTTTTCTCAAAAAACATGTATGTCATTACTGTCAATTAAAAATAACGCTTGCTGTAAATAAAAAGTAATTGTAAAAATACGGCAGTGAAGATAACATGATGTGGTCAGATTTTAAACATGAAAAGCAATGACAGAGATGAACCATCTAACGCGGCTCCTAGGCCTGGTGTGGCCTGGCCGTGCTCCCCCAGTCTCAGGCCCCTCCATTCTTCCTCTTGCCCTCTCCACTCTGGCCCCCATCACTTTCTTTCTGTCCTTAGTGCTTCCCAGGCCTCTTGCAGCCACGTGCTGGTTCCTTGCTCAAGACCCCCACACTCTCCGTTTACTTAAACTCCTTCAAGTATCAGTGTAAGATTTTCCTTGGGGAAACATTCACAGACCTCCCTGATTGGGTGACATCCTCCCACTCTAAGACCTCCGAGCACTGTGGGTCTCTCCTCAGCACTGACCCCAGTGGCCGTTTTCCATTTGTCTATGAGATCAGTTAACATCTCTCTCTCCCTCTGTATTATATAAATTTCACCATGGTCATGGTCATTCCTGGTTTTGTTCACCATTGAATTTCTAGCATCAAGCAAGGTGCCTGACACATTGTAGGTATTTAATAGTATATGCTGAATGAATGAGTGAATGGATGAATGAATGAATGAATGAGAGTGAATGAATGATTCTTAGATTTTTGAGACAGAAAATAGGAAAGTCCTGCAATTCATTGTGAGTATTTTTCTTTGCTGCTCAATTTCTCTTTGCTGCTCAGTTTCTGTTTCCAATTTGATCATGAGGCATGGGAGACACTGCAAGCTTTCTCCAGTGAAGCCAGAACTGCTTCCTGCAACCACAGAAGCAACAGTGTGGTGTGTCGCTCATAGATTTTGAGAGTCAGAACTTTCTGAACCTTCTGAACCTCCAAATACTGCCCTTTCCATGTCCATTTTCTGCAGACCTATGTCATGTCATTCCCATGAGACCATGGCAGGCAGAGACTCCAACATGAAAAAATAAATATATAACTAATACAGTTAAAAATGGACTTCCACGAGCCTTTTAAACTTCACTCGTCCTAAAACACTCTTCTGCCAAGTCTGCATAGAGTTTCTCCAAAGCCTTTTCTGACTTTGTTTCCTCATCTCCACTGCCAATCTCGAACTCACACTCTTGTCCTTTGGCATCTGGGTAATGATAACAGATTCCTCCAGCCCTTGTCCTCTCTAATCGATTCTTTATACAGACAAAAATTCATATAGGGACAGGTTGCTTCTTAGCTCACACACACACACACACACACACACACACACACACAGTCTCCCAATGTACTACAAAACCTTGCCAAGACTCCCCAGCAAACATGTATTGCCCTCTCAGTGTGGCCCCAACCTACCCACATCACCTCTTTGCTCAACAGGGGAGAAAGCTGCTCGCTGTTCTTTGGACACCAAGAGTCCACCCAGGCCTGCAGCCTGTTATGGCCACCACCATCACATGCACACCAGTGCCAGGCACCTGGTAACTGGGCAGAGGAGAGTGTGGGTGACTCCATGCCAGTCTGCACACATGAAAAGCAGGCAACCCTGGCTGCTCAGTGACCAAAAACAACAAGGTGAGGCATCCTTTTCGGTATGACTCCACGGACACAAAAGAAAGGATCTCTTTCTGCTTTGAGAAAAATAAATGACCAATTTACCTTGAAAAAACAGAACTATTTACTTCATACGAATCCGGGAAAAACCATGGAGCGCCGTACTCAGAAAGAACAATGGCAGAAACAAGGGGCTCACTTATAGAGGCAAAGTGGTTTTGCAAACATCTTTCCTGCAAGGGAAGTATACAGGTGAGCAGAGCAGTGAGACAAAAGACTCAGAACCACTGCAGGCCACTGCTGCACAGTCACCTCGGTCATTCCTGGGAGTTAGGAGCCACAGCTGCTCCAGGGTCCTGCGGGAGCCCGGGCAGGTCGCTTCCTCGCCAAGCCTGTAACATGAAGATGGTGAGCTGGATGCCATCGGAAAGGCAAGAGGACGAGGAGAGATGTGTGAAAGGGTGTCGCTCTATAACCGGGCTTCCAGTGTACCTGAGCCCAGGAGACGTGTGGGGATAATTTGTGTTTTCAGGTAGGTCGTTTTTTTCTGGCAGGAAGGAGCTCTATGATGGGTCTGGTCAGACCCAGAACCTTGTCTTCAGTTTTAATGGGTCAGAAGCATTTCATTTATTTAATAAAACAGTTATGAGTGCCATCTGGGTCAGCCGCTTCCCAGCATGAGAATTCTAGGAAAGCCAAACTAATTACCCATGGAGAGTGGAAGCAAGCCAATGCGGACCAACGATTCATAAATATGTTTAACTTTGTTTTTTGTTTTTTTTTAAACCAAAACCTACATAGAGCCTGAAATTTCTGATGCAGTGGAGAACTGGTTTACCCAGGGCGAGACACACCAGGCTGAACACGGGATCTCTCTCATTCCCTTAGCCACAGCCGGACAAACCCTGACATTGGTTTTCTCCGATCTTCCTTTGTCTAACTTTTTGTAGACTTCCACCCTTCTGCCTGCAGCCGTCATTAGCCCATCACAGTTTTCAAGGTTATAGTTTATTTTACATGGCTCCTTAGCTTCCTCATTTTGAAAATCCCTAATCTCACCAAGCATGTGTTTACAAGCCTTCTCTGGAGTTGGGCTTCCCACATATTTTGGAAATTCTCATTATGCAGGAATGTCACTCACTACCTGATGGACAGCTGCAAAGTGTATAACTGCCTCCCCTTGCACCTTAATTATATTTCCAAGAAGTAGTTCAGAAAAAAGATCTGGAAAATGGCTTAAAGTTGGCTCTCATATGAATTAGAGCTCTGTCCGCTGTGAAGGAATGAAACAAGCCCTGTGGTGGCCAGTGTCTTTAGGGATAAGTTTTTAGTTCCTTTTTATACTCTCCAGAAAGGGCAACAGGCCATCTGACTTATGGCAGATATTTGAGGTCAAGTGCCATAGTGACCATCTCAAGATAAAGGATGAGGCCAGCAACAGGGTGCTCCACAGGGAGAATTCCAGTTCAAAAAACACAAGGTCAGACCTTCCAGTGAGTGGGATGAATCTAACAGAGAGGGCAAAGTGAGACAGCATGAGCTCAGAACAAGTGTGAGACAAAATTATAGACTGAGGCCAACACCAGCACCTGTTTGCAGCTGTGAGCGCCCCAAAGCCAAGTGCTCGGAAGGAAATGGAAGCCCCGCTGCCTGCTCTGGTGGAGCAACACCTGGACCAGCTGAGGGTGCAGAATTCCTGGAACTTTTAATGAATGTAAAGGGAATTTTCCACAGAGCAAGAAGAAATGAGCACGATGGTCCTGGTCCACAAAGGCATTGCTTTTCCTAATGGTTTAATGGGCCCTGGGCAAACAGTAGGTGAGGCCCGGACTTAAGTAGAAAAGTCTGAGTTTATATAACACAGCCCTGCCGAGCTAATAGAGCAGGGTGGGGCGCTCCTCTATGACCCCAAGGGGAGAGGAAAGAGCCCTGTGGCTCGTGCTACTAGAACAAACTTTAAACAGGGTTTTGCGTATTAAGGGAAAGAAATTTCTCTGAAAGGAAGGAATTGGTCGAAATGCTACGTGAAAGATACCATGGCAGGCATTACGTGGTCACCTAAAATGTGTCATGCTACACAGTGAGGATGGCTGATGACCCAGGTTAAGGGGGAGGGCAGGAGAGGAAAACCAGGGAGGAAGAGCCCGGCCCAGGTCAGGGCTCTTACGTAACAGCTACCTGTAACTGTGACCTTGGGGGAACCCATTCTGGGCCTTGGTTTCTATGTCTGTGAAGTGCTGTGATAATAACAGCAACCAACACATACAAGAGCCACTTCATATGCCAGACAACGTGTTCCTGGCACTTTATGTGGGCTACTTCATTTAATTGTCACAATAATCTCAAATGGGAGGTTAAAAAGCCAAATAAAACAAAACATTTCTGACTTCTCTTGAAAAATCAAAAAGTCTGACAACATTGAACACGAGTCCAACGTGGCAGAATAAGCCATAGCTGAGTGGAAGCAAGGCCGCTTTAGAGGAGACCGTCAGCTACAGCCCTCACCACTACTCTTGTACTGCTTATTTTATAGTCCCTGAGTGGTTCCTGCAGCATGTGGGTCTGTGGCCTCTGGCTTAGATGGTCTCAGTGATTCCTCCTCCAGCCCTGGGAGCTGATGTCCTTTGTTCCACATCACTCTGCCCAACGTATTCCCAGGCCATTCCTCCACATGCAGGCCTCAGACAAAGGGTGCGGGATGTTGTCTCCCCAACTCGAGAACTCCTAGGAAGCAGGAGCACTGGGCACTGAGGAAGGGTGCTACTATGCCTGGTGAAATAGAGGTTCAGTGGACACTGGGCCCTCTGCAGCCAGCCCTGCCTTGTGCCATGAACTTGAATCTCATGTGAATGGGAAAACATTAACAGAGGAATGAACAGGGAAAACTGTGAAACCCTCAGCGGCTGTGCCAGGACAAATGAGGACCCTCCTATCCTAGAAGCAATATAAGGTGTGACCCTAAGCAAGGTTGCTTAACCTCTCTGTGCCTCAGTTTCCTTATCTGTAACTTAAAAATTGCACTACCTCACAGGGAGATTGTGAGCAGTAAGGTTACTTAAGCACTCAAGATTCTGGTTCTAGTCCTTTGGCCATCATGAGAGCCCTGTGGCTTTATGATAGAATGATGTATCTCCATTTTTTAAAAAAACAAAATTCCTTTTTGCTTAAGCTAGCTTGTGTTGGGTTTCACCCACCGGGAAGTTAGAAACAAATTACTTAGAGATAAACTTCCACATTACAAACCTGTCAGTTCTGTGTGCTTTTTCAAATGTTCTTTTTCTAAATGGGCCTCTGGTGAAGATAATGATCAGTTCATTGATTTGTTCCCAAGAGAATGGGGTGAAATAAAGTCCTGTTCACTGCATTTCTAATTCTTTTTAGTCCAACTGATTTTGGGAATGTTTCTACCCCAGTCATCCTTCTCCAAGCTCTTCTCTCTACGCCTCCACTCCCCTCCTCAATTTCTGGGACACAGAAGGAATCTAAAGCCTTGTTCTGTCACCAGCAGGTCCTTTTCACTAAGAGCCATCTTAGACAGCATTCTCCCAAATTGGGTTTACTCATTCTTCAACTGAGGACCCTCCACTGGGGCAGGTGCTCTCTTCAGCTGGAGACCAGCTGTGTGAGAGCTTCCTCTTCCTGCTCCACAACATTGCCTTAAAGCAAATGAGCTTCCCCTTGTCTTTCCATAATTGCAGAAAGAGTTGCTTTCTGTTGATTGCAACCCGAGAATCCTAGCTCCAATATAGTACGGGCAAGGGAGTAGATGGTGAAAACGGGGTGTTTAAACTGAGTTGTCACAGAAGGCCTTTCTGAGAAGGTACAATTTACGCTGAGCTTTCAACAAAGCATGGGAACAATGTGGGCGAAGTCTGGGGAGAATGATTCCAGGAAGGTAATAGCAAATGCAAAGACCTCGAGGTGAGAACATAGTCAGGGAGCAGAGAGGAAGCCAGTGTGGTGAGAGCTGAGTGAGCGAGCAAGACAGTGGTAGGAGATAAGGCAGGGCACTGGGCAGCAGCTGGAGCATGGAGCATCCATAGGCTACACCGAGGAGTTTAGATTTTAATGATGTGGCCTGAGCCACCGGAAGGCTTTAACAGAGGAGTAACGTGCTCTGAGCTTTAAAAAATATATATTTTTCTGGCTGGATGTCTTCAACAAGTATAGAAATAGACCTACAAGTGAGGACCCTGTTCCAGAGTCCAGGCAAAAGGTGACAGTGGCTTGGGTGCATGGAGATGGAAAAGAGTCAACAGATTTGTAAGACAGTTTTAAGGAAAAGCATCCTAAAGGACCTGCTGATGTGGGGTGTGAGAGGAAGACGAGAATCAAAGTCGATTCCTGGATTTTGGACTGAACCATGGAGTAGATGGAGTTGTCATACCCAGGATGGCGAAAACTAGAAGAGAAAGACTCGCCATTTCAAAGTCTGTATTAGTCGTCTACCACAAAAGGACCACAAAATTTAGTGACTTATAACAGTAAACTGTTATTATTTCAGTTTCTCTGGGCCAGCAATTCAGGGTGGCTTAATGGGGTGCTTCTGGCTTTCATGAAGTTGTAGTTTAGATGTTGGCTGGGCCACAGTCACCCAAAGTCTTGATGGGGGCTGGGGATCCACTTCACAAGTGGCTGATTCACTGGCTGGCAGGTTGTGCTGGTCCTTGGTGGGAAACTCCCATTCCTCACTACCTGGATCTTTCCACAGACCACCTGAGTGTCCTCATGACATTCTGCAGACAAGTGATGTCAGAGAGGAAGGCAAAAGCCATAATATCTCTTATGAGCTAGCCTTGGAAGTCACACTCCGTTATTCCCACGATATCTTGTTGGTTACATGGGTCAGTCCTATTTGGTTTGAAAGGGGACTGACTACATAGAAACATGATACCAGGAGGCAAGACTCACTAGGAGGTGTCTTGGCGGCTGGCTCCCACACTGGCCACACACATGCCAGAAGGTAGTGCAGATAGGGCCAGTAGGAGTGTCAGAGGGGCCCAGCTCGCAGAAAGTGGAGAGTAGGCTGGGATGGAGCTGAATGGTCAGATTATAAGAGATACAAATGGGCCAAAGGGAGTGATTCTAGATGTGTGGAATGGACTTCAGCTGAATGTTCCCCCATTTAAAAAGGGGCTGGGCTGAACAGGCTCTGCTTCTGCCCTATTTGTCAAAATCCCCATAGAGACACTCATGGGGTTCAGAAAATAGGGAGGAGCTCACCAGAGTTAATAAATGTGAAGGTGACCAACAGAAGGAAGAGGAAATCTCTAGCCAAAGATGTGAAAGAAATTAACAAAGGCCGCTAGTTGATGTTAAGATGCAAGCGTCTCTCCTCCCCCTCTCCACTGTATGTTGAGCAGGAACAGTGCTAGGGAGAAAGGGTGAGCAGGGGGATTCAATGGCTCTGAGTCAGGGACCAAGTGTGTCAGAGAGGAACAAACATAGGTCAAGACGTGACCGAAATATGGACCAAATCCATATAATTCCGGGGAAACCTGAGAGAGTCCTAGCAACCCTGTGATATTTGCAATGTATCTACGCAGAGTCCAGCCTCTTGCCTGAGTCTCTTAAAGCAGGAATCAACAGTCACTTGGCCTTTTCCAGCTATGAGACTACTTCTATCCCTGTGGTCAAGGAGAAATGCAGTCCCCAGCGTTTCTATGCTCCCCCCACCTTCCTTCCCACTCCTGCACAACATAGAAGGGCCAAGAGAAAAGAGACATCCAACTGAGAAACACAAGGCTCTGTCCCCAACCACACAAAACATTTTTAATGTGAAACTACCTATTAAAACATAGTGGGGTTTTTTGGTTTTGTTTTTTGTTTTGTTGTTGTTATTGGTTTGTTTTGTTTTGTTTTTAGTGACTAATGTACAGAAAAAGAAAGGCTGGGTAGCTTCCGAAGGGGAGGATGGGAAAATCAGCATTATAGCCATTCATCCATCCCTCCTCTCTCCACTCCTATTCTGTTGTCTCCTCTTGTTCCTTCTCCACCCTTTCTCTCCTTTCTTCCTTCCTGACGCCTCTCTATCACTCACTCACTGACACATACACACACACACACACACACACACACACACACACACACATACAATCTTGTCCTGTCTTTACAGGAGTCACTCTCACCTTACAGGGATGGCTAATGGCACAGGCATGCCTGAGGTCCATATTCCTAGCTTATGGCTTTTCCACAGGTGACAAGGTCTCTTCCAGTGCCTCAACCTCTCAGAGACTCCCGAAGGAATGTGAGTCAAGTACCGAGGAAGGTAGTGATCTCCCAAGAGTTGCCTCCGAAGAGTAGGCTGCACATGAAGGAGGCAGACATCTACCCATGTGATCTGAAAAGCTATAACTTCCCACCGAGATGGTCAACCTTTGAAAACTATTAAACTCATTCTGGGCACTTCAGTGAAGGCTAATTTTCATCAGATTTACTGAGTCTTACCTTAAAAATACAAACACCAGCCCCTGTGAAGACTCAGATCTGCTCTCTCGGTGAGCCAAAGTGCCCTCTTGCCCAGGCCTGGCCTTGAAGAGAAGTTCTCTTAACAAAGGGCCACACCCCAAGCCCAAAGCACAAGGCCCTTCTAAGTGCAAGGCCCTGTGTGACTGTACAGGTCGCACACAAACAAAGCCGGCCCTGTCTGCCTATTATTTCCCCCGAGTCCCCACAGCCTTGACAGCTGCCATTGACATTCATCCAGCCCTGGGCTGGGCCGTGAGAGACTCTGAAGGAGAAATGCTCTTTCTTCCTCTATCTGTTGTCTTTCTCACTCTCTAAGCCTAGGCAATTCCATCTTCCTACCTCCCTGGCCAGGTACATATCCCGTTGTTTCCATCATCAAAGATTCTGGGCTACTTCATTCCTCCTCTTACAGTTCTTCCTGTATTTGGCAGCTCACACCTGCCCTCTTGGATCGCCATCCATTCTCTTCCTGCCTTAGATGTTCCTCACACATGGTACCTCTGTCCAGTCCTCCTCCTTCTCCGCATCATTATTCTCAAAGCTCTCTCCTCACTACTGTCTCAGTGTCACCAAACTTCTGCTAAAAAAAAAAAAAAAAAAAAGAGTTTTGCCAGCAGCTTGGGACTATTCCAAGCCCTTACAGTTACCCTGTTCAGAGTTTTATAGGACAGCTACACTTGAAAGATATTTTATAAGAGATGAAAGATATCTAAAAGTTTACTTATTTTGTGATAAATGATTTTATAAATGAGAAAAAAGAAATTTAGATGGGTTAGGTGATTCTTGTCCAAGGTCACACAGTTAGTTAGCGGCAAAGCCAAAGCAGGATTCTAGCATCTGCTGACTCCAACTATAACTCCTAAAATAGTTAGGGATCAGTGGGGTCATAAAGGAATAAGACAGTGGTGTTGAAAAATGATGGCTATATATTCTTTGGCCCTATTGAGAAGTGGGGTGTCTATGTCCCTTCCCTTGAGTTTGGGCATGCTTGTGACTGCTTCAACAAATAGAGGGGATGGGAATGATACTAGATTTAAAAAAAAGGTCTGCTAGGTTCTCTTGGGATGCTCACTCCAGGGAAAGGTAGCCTCCAATAAGAACATCCAGCACCCTGAGACTGCCATGTTAGGCTGTGACGTGATGCTCTGGTCAAGAGCCCAGCTCCCAGCCAACAGCTGACAATTGCAAGTCATGTGATGAGCAACCCTGGTCACCCAGCCAGCTGGACCCTTAGAAGTTTCCAGACCCCAAGTGTCAAGTGACCCCCTCCTTCCCTGAGGAGGCCCAGGACATCACGGAGCAGAGAAACCATCCTCCTTGCTGCCCTGCCTGAATTCCTGACTCACAGAATCTGTGACCATAATAAAATGGTTGTTGGAAGACAATCAGTTTTGGGGTGATTTGTTATGCAGCAGTAACTGGAACAGACACGTACAACCTGGGCATCTAACCACGGATGTTTAAGTCATAAATTTCACATAACTTGCTCTAACAGCTTTTTGAATTCCCTTACCAGGAAATGAGAAGGTGCCAGTTTTGAAGGATGTGCTTAGAGAGAGCAGAGCTTCCCCCTGCTCACGTATACTCCTCACTGTAGCCAGGTCTGCTTGCTGAAAAGAAGTGGACAGGTGAGGGCTTCAGCTCTAGGGCCACATTAACCTCTCTGAACTTTAGTTCCTCCTCTACGAAATGAGAGACAGAGAGTAATTCTCACTTCATGGGCTGATGGGCGATCCAGGAAAGTGAAGGTGTAAACCTGTTCTGGGAACTCTTCAGCACACTCTAAGGACCATCATTAAGGCTGCCTAAAGCCTGTTTGCCCCCCTGCCCACTCCACGGCCTCTCCCCTTGCCTTGTAGATAGGGCCTGACTCTGTCGAAATAATGTTCCCAGCCCAAGCCATTAGCTCTACAGAGCCTCACACAGCTGTCATCCTTCCCTTCTAGTTTGCACCTTTCCAATAAAAGCATTGCCTCTTTTGATTACAGGAGAATTCTCCACTCTAATTGACTTTCAGGCATTAAAGTTTTACTGAGATGATCTCAGAGGCTCCCTGGGGACAGGAGAAGTGCCTAGCATTGCCGCCTTTAGGGCTCTGGTGCTAGCAGAGAGTTTCTAAAACTGTTTGCTATAAATTTTGGCAAGGAACCTTTTGGGGAGTATAAAGAGCAGCTCAAAGTAAGAGAGGCACTCAATTTCCCTCCCATCCTAGGCACCAGAGGCGAAGGGCAGCTGGATCCCGGACTCCCTGCTGCATCTCACAGACCTCTGCCACCACGGGCAGAGCGGGACCAGACATGGAGGCCTTTGCACCTGCATTCCGGCCCCAACTTTGTTCATGTGAGACCTCTGTAGAAGCACAGAAAGTGAGAGGTGTGGAGCCTACCCTCTGCAGGTCATCAGTACACCAAATTCCATGGTACAATTAGCACTAAAGAGGTACCATTAAGGACAATTGAGGAAGGTTTCATTACTGGAATGGGAACAAGTGCTAGACCTTTGAAAATAACCACAACTGTAAAAACTTATATGCCACTTGCTTTGTGCCAAATCCTGCCCCAAGCCCTTCGTATACTTTAATGCATTCATTCCTCATAACAACCCCTCGGGACAGATTCTACATTTAATCCCCTTTTACAGGTGAGAAATTCATGGCATGAAAAGATTGAGTAACTCAGCTAGAATTAGAGCTAGTAAATGATAGAGTGGGGATGTGGAGCCAGAAAGTCTGACTCGGGGTTCTGTGTTCTTTGTCACCACATTGTGCTGCCTTTCAAGGCATTAATGCAAAGAGACGAGGAGAAAGAGAAAGGCCTTCCAGGGAGACGCTGCAGGCACAGAGATGGGACTCTGCTCTCTGCTGAATGACCAATCACATCTTTCCTCTGCCTGGGGAAAAAAAGAAATCATGTATACGGTTTTATATGCTTAGAAAATTTCTGAAATGATAGAAAAATGTTATCAGTAATTACCTCTCAGAAATGGAAATGGACGGGAGTGGAGTGGAGGGAGGGAAGCTCTTAACTCTTTATTTTATACTCTCCAAATGTTAGAAAATTTTGCCTTGAATCACTTTTAGAATTCCATGTTGTTTTGTAAAAACTGAACAGAGGGAAGACTCTGCTCCCCTGGCCTCCACCACTCCCTCCCTTAGGGAAACAGCTATCACAGGATGGGGTGGGGAGGGAAGCCGACCAGCAGAGCCAGCCCGCGGGCTACAGCAGTGCGCAGAGGGAGCTGAGGACCTGCCCTCCCGCCAGTCAAAGGGCCCACCCCTCAGGCCCGGGACCCCCACCCTCTCTTCTCTCTTCTCTGAGCTGCCCCAGCTTTCCACTCATCACCCCATGTTTGCAAAGATCACAAAGAGAGCTGCAGACCCATGTTTTGCAATTTTTAAAAATTGAGAACATACAAAATCTGAGAAATTCTACATAAACATCTGGATGTGTTACTTCTTTTTATTAAACCAGAAGATCTGGCAGTTCTAGGCATGCGTTCTCCTTTGACCAGACACACACTCTGTCTGCCTCTGTCTTTACCACTCCCTCCCTATACTTTCACATTAAGGTCACTGCCATTTATAATGCTCTTATGCTATTGTTTTTCTTAAAACTGGCGAGCTTCCTCAGCTCATCACCTGCTAGGTCCTGATAAGAAGCTGAACTTGCAGCCTATGGTTTAGATTGCAAATAATTTCCAGTTGTTTCCAAGTCCCGTTCTCTCCAAGATTCCTGAAGACAGGGACAAAGTCCACCACATCCTTCGCATTCCACACATCCTCTATCCGTGAAGCTTTGCACTGAAGGCCTGATAAATTGATCCATCATGGTTAAGTCACAGAGTAAAGACCTGGATTTTAATCTATCAGGACTGTCTGTGGCCAAATCACCCACGCAGCTCAACTTTTGATCATCCCCAACAATGCTCTGTGCTTTTATGTCTTGAAATGCTGACAACACACTGCTCTCCCCTAGGCCGATAGTTTTACTAAATATAACCGCTGACTTCTGTTATGTCTTTACAGACAACTTGCATCCCTCTGGTTGATTTAACTTCCTCCCTTGACAGTCGACTTCCCACTGCATCTCTCTCCTGCTCATGCATATTATATGAATGACTCATGTGTCAGCAAAAGGAGGAATCTCTTTACCTTCTACCTGATTCATTTAAAGTAGTAAAAATATCCTTAAAGTCAATGCGTCATGTGAAAACTCTTTCATACCTTTAATCCCACTTAATCCTTACAGGAATACTCATCAGAGTGGCACAGTCACCATATTAGAGATTAGGAAACCAATGCACAGATAGGTTAAGTGATTTGTGGAGCATCACACAGTCCTGACTAATCCAGTGCTTTTTCTTGATTGTCAAGGAGTCTCAATACCAGTTAATACTGTACTTGGCCCACTAAGCCCCAGAAAAGGGTTGCAATGAGAAAAGGAAAGAAAAATTTGGTTCTTCCAAGCCATTTCTCTACCTCACATCATCTCTGACTGTATTTGCCTGTGATTCCCAAGGGCTTGGGGACCCACCTGGACTTCCCCGGGTGGCGATGAGAGTGGGAGGAAGCTTTCTGAAGGGCTCTGTGAGGGGCAGCAGACCCCAGACCTGGGGTCTTACTCATTGAAGAATCCGGGATCAAGTCTGAAAGAATACGCAAGAAGGGAGCCCCACCAAAAGTGCATCTCAAGTGCCACTTAGAGACACTGAACCAAAACTGTGTCTCACCTTTTCTCAGCCAGGTCATGCCACATTAGGCGTCGCGCCTTTTCTTGGGCAGGTTATGCCATATTTAGCTGACTGTTTTAGTCGGTTTGGGCTGCAATAACAAAATATCATAGATTAGGTGGCTTAAACGGCAATTTATTTCTCCCAGTTCTGGAGGCTGGGAAGTCCAAGATCAAGGTGCTGGAAGACTCAGTATCTGGTGAGAGCCCACTTCTTAGTTTGCAGACAGACAACCTTCTCACTGAAAGGGGTGGGGTGCAGGGTGGGAAGGAAAAGCTCTCCTGTCTTTTCTTATAAGTGCACTAATCCCATCATGGAGGTCTCACCCTCATGACTTCATCTAAATTTAATTACTGCCCAAAGGCCTCACCTCCTACACCATCACATTGGGGTGGTTAGGGCTTCAGTATACCAATTTGGAGGGGGAGACGCAAACATTCGGTCCATAAAGCTGACAGTGGCTCTTTTTTCCTCCCCCTAAATTATTAGTTTCCAATCTAATACTTTTATACTAAACAGGAGAGAGTTTAACTTTATTGCAAGATACAAATCATGCACTGATCATAAAACCAAACCAATGGAAGCTTCTAGTCACTAAGTGAGATTTCATAAAATTACAGGGAAGCACTGTAAATCCATAAGAAAACAGAGGTGTGAAAAATCAGTCCATTTCAAGAAAGAAAAACCCAAGTGTAAATACCTCTCAGAACACTAGTAGTTGAACTGCTATGATTCAATAGATGAAGGTTGAGATGGGATATGTTTGAAAAGTCCAAATGCCCCCCAGGACCACAGAATCAAGAACAGGAATCCACTGAAATCTCATTGATAGCATATGTAGTAGGGGAGGGGTGGATAGAGGGACTGGTCCACAGAGAAAATACAGCCAAAGGGCGGAGTGCAGCAGCACCCATGTAGCGTTATCCAGAGTAGGAAATGCCTAGCAGATGGCATGTTTCAATCAGCCAGGAAAAGTCTGTCCTTTTCAAAGGTGGCTGCATCTTGCTGCCAAGCTCCATGAAATCGGCCATCAGTTATACAATTAGTCCCCTTTGCAGAAATCCCAGGCTTCATGGTTAGGTGGTTTCCAGCAAACGTTGTCCTAAAAAAGGCCTCTAGGAAGGTGCCATAAGGACCCAGTTCTCTTGGTAGTTTTGTTGTTCATTGTAAATGAATAAATCAGCATCAGCCTGACATGGTCCTTGAACATGAGAGCTTACCTTTGAGAAAATAAAAGCACTCAGAAGATTATTCCCCTGAATCCCACAATTACATCAATTATATCTACACACCTGTTAGTATCTGCATCCATATTTCCTGCCTTCTCTTCTGTAGCAAACTGCAAAGATGGCCACAGATTCTTGCCCTCCCTCAACCTGTGTTCCATTCCAATGTTATTATGTAGCTTCTTCCATTAGGAGATAGAATCTATTTCTCTAACTCATGAACCTGAGTTTGGCCATATGACTTGCTTTGGCAAGTGTAGACATTAGTAAACGTGATGCAAATAAGAGGCTTGAGAAATATTTGCACACTGGGGCTTGCCTTCCCTTGCTGAGCTTGGAGATCTGAGACCACCACGTGAACATGCTCAGGCTAGCCTCCCGGCAGATAAGAAAAACAACTGAGGCACCCCATTTGACAGCCAGATAATTGCAAGGTGACACATGATGATAGGAGATCATCCGATGTGTAGCCAATCCACCTGTTGACCACAGCAAGCCCTGGAAATATCAGTCAAGCCAGCCCAGACAAGAACCACCACCTGACCCTCTAAGCCACTAAGTTTTGGCATGGTTCGTTATGAACAAAAAAGCTAACCAATATACCCCCTATTGCTTTGAATGGACTCTCCATGATCCTGTCTAAAGCTAGCGCCTCCACTTGTGTATATGTCTCATCCCCTTTTTTAGAGACACAGTTTCAACATTTCTCCTTTCCCTCTACTGCATCGAAAATGTGTCTCACTTTAATGAATCATTTCTACCAGCTTACCAACATGCTATTATTTCCTCCTACTAAAAAATAAAACTTTCTTTTGACTCCACTTCCCCTGCCAGTTTCTGCCCCAATTCCCTACTTCCCTTTGCAGCAAATGGGTTGTCTACTCTTGCTTTCCCTGATTCATTTCCTCCTGTTCTCTCTGAAACCCATTCCGATCCGACTCTTGTCTGCATCACTGCAACGGAAGTTCTCACGTGAAGGTCACCACGAGGGCCAAGCTGTTAAACCCAGTGACTACTTCCCAGTCATGTCTTTGATCATGTAGCAGCATGTGACACGGTTGATCATTTTCTCCTTTTATGGACTCTTTCTTCCCTGGGCTTCCGAGTCACCATGCTCTCTTGTTTTCCCTCCTATCTCTACGGCAGCAACTCCTTCTCAGTCTTTATTTCTGTGTCCTCCTGTTCTCCCCAACATCTTAACACATTCATGCCCTTGGACTCCAGCCTGGGCAGGAATCATCCGTTAACCTCTCTTTCATATCGCACAACCAGTGCATCAGGATAAATGTTGGGTCTACCTTCAAAGCCAATCAATTCATTTTTTGGCCCTCCCCCAAGATTAAGTGACCATCAATTCCCACCCCAGTTACTGCAATGGCCTCTTAACTGATCTCCCTTCTTCAACTGCCACTCAATTTACAAAATAAATACATTTAATATCTATAATTAGGGATGGTGGGGAAAAGGATTTTCATAATTCCCTTCCAAAAAAAGGATGGATTCTTTGCTTTAACAACCTCTTCCCATAAAAGGGGGATTCTCTGGTTTTTTAAGTATAAACTTCCCCACTCCCTTAGAATTGATTCACTTTATAAATCTTTTAGTTACATGTATCACTTTTTAAGAAATGTGGCTGCAGTGTTAAAGGGAGGAACAACAGCCATTTGTGTCAGCATCTGAATTTCTCAGGAAGCCCAGAGGGCAGCTTCTGCGAGCCAGCCCAGCCTTTCAGTGTCTCAATTCTGTGGAAAGGGGCTGGGCTGGTGATGGGGAGCCAGGTTTGCAGGCTCCACTAACCAAACACACCGCACACTTTAAATGCTTCCACGCCTCGTGGGCCCTACAAGCTCTTACAGGGTAGAATTAAGGAGCTCCTTAGGAAAAAAAAAATAGGTTTGAGGGATAATTGGTCCTGGGAAAAGGTCACTTTAAGTAAATCCACTTAAACGGGAACCAAAAATTTACAGTAAATAGTAGGAGTTAGAAGAAATGTGAATTGGGGCTTTATCTTTAAAAGAAAAACTAAAAATTATTATAGTAAATTTATTTTATCTGATATTTAACCACATTTGGTTATAACTGAAAGTATGGACTAATTCTTAGAACAAACAAACAAAAAAGAATCAAGAATTGTTTAGGACATGCTTTTTTCTGGAAAAATAAAGAATTGTAAAATAGCAAAATACAATATCCGTCACTTCTCATTTGACCTTTACAGCAAGGTTTTAAACAAAGTAAATTTTGCAAAATAGTCAAGGGCTTTATTACTTTTCCCCAGGAACCTCTCCTAATTTTTTGAATTTCTGATCGTCCCATTCTGAAGCTTCCAGTATGCTCCACCAGTCCCTCATTTCTTGGAGGCTTTCCAATAATCACTGAATCAGTCCTCCACCTTACTTTCATTATCTTAGTAAAATCCTACATCTTTTGCAATTTCACATCTCAATGGGTCGGCATAGTAATCACAGTGAGAAGAACTGACTTGTGGGGCGGGGATAGATGCCAGTGTTAAGGCAGAGGGAGGTGTGCAGGGGCACTAGCCCTACAAGGACCTGTTTATCACTGAGCATTTCATGTTGGGATGTCCTTTACTGTGGGTACTCCAAAGTACTCTGATAATGAGGTTCCCTTGCACTCTAGAACAGGAGTTAGTATTGCAGTTTCTGGATTTGAAAAGACCCCACCAGGAGATGTGTGATTGTCCTCTGCTGCTAACGCCCAGCCATAACCTTTGTGATGCTGGCTGATGGCCTGGCTAAGGTTTGCCCAAGCCAGGGACCCTGCATGTTTAAGCCCTAAGGCTGTTCTCAACACCTTAAACTAAAGTAGGGGGCCCGGCAGAAATATCTGCTTTGTGACTACTGCCATCTACTGAAGTTAAGCTTTATTTCCAGTTTGACTGTGTCGGCATTATAACTGGCTCTAGGGGGCAATGCTTCGCAGTCTATGACTTGGATAGGTTAGCTTAACTCTTGTTAAATTGGAGGAGCTTTGCGAGGTCTGGTGAGGCTTAAAACCCATTTCTCCTGTTGGGAGTCTGTTGGGAGATTCTGACTTTGTGTCTGGTTCGGTCTGGACTGGGTGGAGTCTGGCTCTACAAATCTTCAAAGTTTGCGCAGTAAGAGTGGAATTCATCCTTAGAATACGGCTTGTTCTTTTATACCTGGCTTTACACGTGTTCTTTATACCACCTCTCCTCCACTTGGCAAACTATTCTTCAAGATCAAGTTCAAATGTCCTCTCCAGAAAGAATTTCTCAACTTCAACTTTGTTCTCCCTTTCTTAGGCACTTAAAATAAGTTTACTCAGTTCTGTTATAGCACTCACCACATGCAACTTAATTACTTAATGGTTGCTTTCTTCTAGACTTAAGTTTTTAGGTAGAACTGTCATGATTTAATCTCGTTTAACATGTGTTCCACTCCCTATCTAGCACACTGAATACACTCACTACATATGCACTACATATGAAGACACTCCTGTACATATGTACATAATTAATTGTTTTCTCCTCTTAATCTGACTTTTTATTACAGGGCAGATATCAGCCAAAAACCTAGAAAAGTAGAGGGAATATTATTTTTCCTCTCCTAATTGTATATGTTCTGAGAAAAAAAAATCTATTGGGTTGTTTGTCTCCTTGTTGTTTAGTTGTAAGAATTCTTTGCATATTCTGGATATGAGGCCCTTATCAGATGTTATGATTTACAGATAGTTTTCCTATTCTGTGAGTTGTCTTTTTGCTTCCTGGATAGTGTCCTTCGATACACAAAAAAAATATAACTTCAATGAAGTTCAATGTATCTATTTTTCCTTTTATTGCTTGTGTTTTTGATGTTATATTTAAGATCATGAAGATTTACACCTGTTACCTGTTACCTACTTTCACATCTTATATTTAGGTCTTTGATACATTTTGAGTAAATTTTTGTATATGATGTGAGGTAGGAGATCCAACTTCACTCTTTTGCATGTAGCTATTCCAGTTGTCTCAGCGCCATTTGTTGAAAAGGCCATTCTTTCCCCTAATGAATAGTCTTGGTATCTTTGTCCAAAATCAGCTGATCACAGATATATGGGTTTATTTGTGGACTTTCAATTCTATATAGGTCATCTATATGGCTAATCTTATGTCAGTATCACTTTTTTTGATGACTAAAATTTGTAGTGCATTTTGAAATATGACCAATGATTCTTAACAAGTAAGATACAAAGAAGTCTAAATGAGATGCAAATGCCATAAAATTATGTACTTGTAAATGTATTTTGCCCACGGTATGCCCCATATCCAGTGCTATAGTAAATTCTCCTTCCTTACAGATGTTTTGTGTGAATGGAATAAGTTGTGAAGTAAAAAGAGCTAAGTTCTACCATCTGGAACAATTCATACAAGCAAAAGCCCAGAGGCAAAAGCAACCATGAAAACCTGGAAGTAACCAAGATGTCCTTTCGTAGGTAAGTGGATAAGTGAACTGTGGTACATCCAGGCAATGGAATATTATTTAGCACTAAAAAGAAAGAAACCATTAAGCCATGAAAAGACAGGAGACTTAAATGCATATTACTAAGTGAAAGAAGTTAATCTGAAAAGATTATTTATCATATGATTCTGGAATAGGCAAAACTATGGTGAAAGTAAAAAGATCAGTGGTTGCGCGGGATTAGGGATGAGAGAGGAATGAACAGGCAGAGAACAGAGGATTTTAAGGTCAGTGAAACTATTTTGTATGATACTATAATGGTGGATACGTGATATACATTTGTCAAAACCCATAGAAAGTACAACACCAAGAGTGAATCCTGATATTAACTATAGACTTTGAATGATAACAATGTATGAATGCAGGTTCACTGATTGTAGCAAATGTACCACTCTGATTGGGGTGCTGCTAGTGGGGAGGCTGGGCACATGTGGGCGCAGAAGTATTTGAAAAATCTTTGTATCTTCTGCTTAATTTTTGCCGTGAACCTAAAACTGCTCTAAAAATAAAGTGTATTAAAATTTTAAAAATAAAAAAGGATTTGAGGGATTCTGGATCAACTAACTGTGTCTGCCACAAGCACTATCTGAAAATAGCAGGACTAAATATTTGCTCGCTGAATGCTAAGAAGACTCATAATGCTCCAGAACACTGGTGACAGACCTATACCCCTACAAGACTGTAATTTATAATAAATACATATTTGGTATTTGTTCGGTGCCTGGAACAGGGTTCCTAAAACCCTTGTAACTTCCCGAGTGAGAAAGAGTGATCAGAGCATCTTTTGCTGCAATATTTGGTCTTTTGTCCTTGGTTCCTAAAATAGCTCCAGGGTGATAATAGTGAAAGAGGTGTCTTTTGTCATTCATAGCAAGCCCCTTTCAATCACACCTGAGTTTATGTTAATAAGTGGCTTTTGGAAAGCCCCTAGATAGCCTCTGGATGAAGGCTGATTGCCAGGGAGCACCAATGATGTGATTAGAGGGTTGGACCGTTAGGCTCACCCTCAGGCTTCCAGAAGGAAGAGAGAAACTGGAGTTTAGGTCATCACTAATGGCCAAAGATATAAGCAACCATGGCGATATAATGAAGGCTCTGTAAAAACCCAAAAGGACAGAACTTCCAGGTTGTCACCAACCTGGAGGTGCCAGGCAAGTAGCGCACCCAGAGAGGGCATGGAAGCTCCACACCCATTCCCCCATGCCTTGCCTTATGCATCTCTTCCATCTGGCTGTTTTTGAATTGTAGTCTTTATATTAAACCAGTAATCATAAGTAAACTGTTTTCCTGAGTTCTGTGAGCTGCTCTAGCAAATTAATCAAACCTAAGGAGGGGGTGTGGGAACCTCCAATTTAGAGCTTGTTGGAAGCACAGGTGACAATCTGCACTTGTGTCTGTTGTCCGAAATAGGGGAAGTCTAGTGGGACTGAGTCCTTGGCCTGTGGGATGGATGCTATCTCCAGGCAGAGAGACTCAGAATTGACTCAAATCATCGGACACCTGTCAACATAGAACGTCCAAACCTGTAGAGAACTTTTATAAGAATTTACTTGAGCTAAACTGATGACATTGCTGGGAAGCAAGATATCAAAAGCTCTGCAGAATGACAGTTTTGCAGTTTCTTTTAAACATGTGGAATCTAGGAGGTAATGTAAGGAAGATTACAAGAAAGTGGGAGAAAGTAAGGCAGGGACTGGATTACAGGGGAGTTAACAAGATTACGTGCTCTCCTAAGGCGGTTACCCTGGGGACAGGGCCAGGGGTTTAAAAGGAGGTTGGCAAAAGAGAGCTACATCCTCATCTCCCACAGTGAGATGTCATTAACTAACGAAGCCTGGAAAAGAAGATGTAGAAATACAAGCATGTCATTTAGAGACATGGAAGCAAATCATAAGGAGCCTGCCAAAGGAAGTGGAAGTGGTGGCCTGTGGGGAGGAGAAAATGGGGAAGAGGGTCTGGTGTTTTCCCAAGAAGCCCTGTGAGCTATATGACTCTGACTTTAATCCTGTATAGTTCTGTTAAAGACGAAAATTAAAAATAGAAAAAATAAAATACAAGTGGAAGTATTTTTTTTTTTCTTGGCCTCCACTTTAAAAATCTCTGCACTGACAACCAGCTCCTTGTGGGTGAGGGCCTGTGCCCCTGGGGCCTGTCACAGAACCTGGGCCGTGACGTGCACATCATACATTTTTCAGGGAACAAATGAATGAATGAAGAGGAACACACCAAAACAAGTCTTCCTCAGAACAGGATTTACAAGTTATCGTTAGCGCCTAACTTACAGGTATGATCTAATTCATTTAGGATTGACATGGAGATGGTCAATTTATTGTCATCTCTTACACATCTATTTTTGTATGGAAAAGGAATATAATCTGCAAAAATGGAATTGATCAGTTCGTAAGAGATAGCAACCTGATCTAATGATTCAGAGACCATCATAGTATATTGGGGACTTTCAACTGGGGGTGAGGACATAAGAGAATCGCAAGGATGGGATTGTTGAGAAAGGTACATTGTGGTTTCAAGAAAACCAATGTCCATTTGAGAACCACCAATGTTTATAGGAAGAAAGAAGACAGAGTCCAGAGGGTGGTCTGTGGTTCCAGCTCTGCCACTGACTCGTCCAATAAAGCACCTGGTCTCAACTTCCTGATAAGAAGGCTCTACTTGATGGCCACTGAGATTACAATTAAGTCTGAAAATTATTTTATGTTCTACCAACAATATTCGGAATGGCAAAGGCAGGTCAGAGTGATCTAGGCATGTGCCATAGCTGGACTTTTACCTCTAAAATAGAAATAAAAATATTTTGAAAAAGAAATTATTTGATTCGGGCTTTGAGATTTACAAATTAAATAATACATCATTCTAGTTGTTGAAAAAATTAGTGTACTGGATACAGTTTCTTTACATGCAAACGCTATGATGTTTTTATTTGAGCTCCTTGCCAACAGCTTCCTTGATTCATAAATTCTATTTAAGATGCTGTTTTCTCTTTCTGATCTGTATGTAGCTAGAAAAAAAGGAAGTATGTCTAAGTAATAAGTGATGATACTCATCTCTTACTTTTGCTATGGTATTATTTCCATGGTTTCTACCACAATTATGTTTCTGTACTAAGGATGGCTAAAAATGTACTGGCAGCAGGAGCTTGTAAATGCAAAGGTAAATGCTTGATTAGCTGCAATTAGGGACTCATGAAAATAAATACTAGGTGACAGTTTGCACTATTCATCACAGAGCATTAATGAAGGTCAGAGGGGACATACTTTTCTCTTTTAAAAAAAAATAACTAGATAAAGAAAAGTCATCAATAATGCTACCACTTAGAGAAAACCACCTTTAATGGATTGCATCATTAATACTGTCTTCCGATCTTTTTTCTTGGCAGGTAGGGCAAATGTAACAATCCAGAGGCACATTTCAAAGGCTTAGCGCACATTCAAACTTTCACATACACAAAAGTTTGTATGTGCCGTAGCTGGATTGCGGAGGAGACATGGCCCCTGCCAGAGATGATGCAGAGAGGAAGCAAGAAGAAAAGAGAGGAAGCAGAGAGGTAGAGGAAGAAGTCCCCTGGATTCTTTCTTTTTCTCCAGTCTTCCAGTAGTGTTTCCCATTGGCTGAGCCCAGCCAGAAATCAAGTGACAGGAAAGCCTGGAAAAGGCAGCCTGCATTTTGCCAGCGGCCCAGCCCCAGGCAATCAGAGAACAGACAGCGTGGGGCAGAAATAAGCACAGGATCAGCACAGTCCACCCCTTTTGCTACCTAGCATTTATTCTCATCCTTCTTACCCATACCTAATGCTCATAAAACAATTTTGTGCTTCTACCCAACACAAAGCTTTGATTGCCAAGGCATCCATTTCAAAAGATATCCACCTTGAATAAACATATTGTCAGCTATAGGACACAGCTACTAGCAAAACAACCAGATAAAGAATTAGGGCACCTAACCCATGAAGATATGTCTTTCAGAAAACCCTGGGGGACCTAGATAATTGATTGACTGAATGAACTCACTTCTCTCTTCCCATCCCCTAATTCCTGATCTTATGCTTTAAATTAGCTAATAAAAAAAAGAACGCACAAAACCCTAGCACCCCACCCTTAGACTGTAATAAAGTCAGAGTCCCAGGTCCACGTGCTCATGCTCTTTCTGTCTGCCTCTCCCTCCTCCTCCCCCCTCTCCCCTTTATATATGAATCCATTCAGTAAGCAACAATGTGGCTGAGACAAGACACCCAAATTACACCCACAGGATGTTCATCTTGTCCACCTGATTACTGTGAGGCTCCACTGATGTGGTTGACTTTTGGTCTGTATTTACTTTGGGTGCAAATATCTTTGTACTCTTTGCCGCTCCTAGATCAGGTTTCCTAGAAAGAGAGCCTGAGACAGAAGTACATTAACATGTGATTTATGTCTAAAGCATTCTCAGAAAATCTGGTAAGGGAATGAGAGAAGCAGAATAGGAAAGGGAAAGGAACTTGACAAGAATATAGCTTTGAGTGAAGTCTAATTTTGTCCTGATCTCATGGTGATCTCTGGAAGGTAAATTGCAACACAGAATTTGTTGCACCTTGAGCCAAGGGAAAGGCTTTTGTACCTCCATCTGAGTCTGTCATTGACTGTGGGTCTACAGGGTAGGGAAAGCAGCATAATCCCCAGGAAGCTCTGGGTAAGACAGCTTCAATATTTCAAGGGTAATCCTCCTGAGAAAGTTGCAAGTATGAGGTATTGCCCGACCACATACATGGATTCAGAGATATGCATACAAACTAAGCATTATAAAGATTCCATTTCTGGTGGTCTTTATCCCCTTGTGTAAATCTAAATTTCCACCTGATATTTTCCTTCAGCCTGAAGGACATCCTTTAATATTTCTTGTTGTATGTGATTTAGTGGATTAATTCTTTCAGCCTTTAAAGTATGAAAATATCTTTAATATACCTTCACTTTTGCAAGGTATTTTGATTGGAAACAGAATTCTAGGTTGACAGGTATTTTTTTTCTTTTAATGCTTTAAAAATATTCCTCCATTATCGTCTCACTTGTGTTGCTTTCAACAAGACCTAAAGTCATCCTTGTCTTTATACTTCGATATGTAGCATACTTTTTATCTCTGGCTATTCTTAGGATTTTCTCTTTATCACTGTTTTCAAGCAATTTGATTATGATGTGCTTTAGGGTTATGTTTCTTCAAATTTTCTGTTCTTGAGTATTCGTGGAGCTTCTTCAATATATAGGTTTATAGTTTCCATCAAATTTGGGAAATTTTCAGACAGTATTTTCTAAAATATTTTTCTGTCTTCCCCTCTCCTCTCCTTTGAGAACACCAACTATACTTATATTAGGCCTCCTGGAGTTGTCCTACAGTCCACTTACATTGTAATTTTCATCTCTGAAAGCTTTATTTAAATCTTTCTTTTTTATATCTTCCATGTCTCTACTTAACTTTTGAACATATGTATACAATTACAATAACTGTTTTTAGTATTCTGGTCTGCTAATTCTAATATCTGTGTCAATTCTAGGTAGTTTCAACAAAATAATTTGTCTTCTCCCTAAGGGTCAAATCTTCCTACTTTTTCACATGACCTGGCAATTTTTTGTTACACAGCAAACATTATAAAATCTACTCTGTTAGATATGAATATTTATCTTCCTATCAACATTCCTGAGCTTTGTTCTGGCATACTGCTAAGTTACTTAGAAAAAGTTTGAACCTTTTGGGTCTTACTTTGAAATTTGTTAAGTGGTACTTCAATAGTGCTCGTTCTAGGACTTAGTATTTCCCATTACTGAGACTCTAAGACTCTTCTGTATACTTAACCCAGTGCTCTGTGAATCTTGAGGTATCTCGGTTTGGCTCGCGGGAACAGACACTATTCCTGGCTCTGTGTGATCACCGGTTATTGTTCCTCTCACCCTTTTGAGTACTGTTTCTGACCTCAGGTTGTGTCTTCACATACATTCACTAATCAGTATTCTGCTGAATACTTGAGGAGAATCCTCTAACGGTCTCTGGGTTTCCCTCCTTGTGTAATTCTCCCCTCTTTGGTAGCCCGTCTTGAGAACTCTAGCTGTCCTATTCTCCTCCAGACTCTCGGCTCACTCTCTTCAACTCAAGGAGTCTATTAGTCTCTGCCTGGGTCCCTGTCCTGTACCAAGGCCTGGAAACTCAAGGTAGGACTCACTTTCCTTGTTTTTTTTTTTTTTTTTTTTGTTACGGATTACTGTCCTTGTCGTCTAATATTAAGTGTCTTGTTTCATATATTTTATGTTTTTTGGTTGTCTCTGCAGGAGGGTACATACAGTTCCAGTTATCTCATCAATTTGAAGTGGGAGTTCTCTCTCTTGTCATTTTTATTAATTCTATACTTCCATTGTTCAAGGTTAATTTGTTCTTTTCCTAACCTTTTGAGTAGAATGTTTAATTAATATATTACTCTTTCTTATTCATAATGATATTCTTTTTCATCGTGACTTTAACCATTACTCATAAATTTTGCCATACAGGGTTTTTCTTATCATTGTTTTTATTTTCTCCGTAGAGACATTTTTTAAAACCAAATGGTTGCGATATTTATTGTTTGATAATTTATACCATTGTTATTATTAACTTATAGTTTTCTTACATTATGATTAAAAGCTGATGGGAAGTATGCCTTATAGTGGTTAACAGTTTGCATTCTTGAGTCAGAAGGCTGGAATTTAAATCCCTGCTCTGTTTTTTCATTTGTTTGTTTGTTTGTTTTCTTTTGTTTTTGTTTTTTTTTTTGTTTGGTTTGGTTTTCTTTTTAAAAATTTTTTTTCTGGCTACATGACCTTGGGCAGAACATTTAACCTAAGACTCAATTTCTTCATTTGTAAAATTGAGATTTAATAATATGTATATCGGATGATTGTCCTAAGAGTTAAATTAAGATAATCCATGTAAAAAACCTTTAGCACATAGTAAGTAGTCAACAAATCTTAGTTAAAACTTCTGTTTTGAGGAATTTATGGAGGATTTTTTTGTGGTCAACTTTCAGTGTTCAATTAGTACTTGCAAGAATTAAAAAAGAATATTCTCGGCAGGTGTAAAGTTCAATAAAGTACTCTTAATCCTGGCTCCACGCCTCCTCAGCCCCCTCTGACTTTGCCTGTAGCGGGAGGAGAACCTAGACATCTTAAGAACATATACATCTCTGCTCCTCTACTTGATTATGTCCAGCAGGGTTTTAAACCTAGAGCCCTCAAAAATAATTCTCAACCAGTGGAGAAAGTGGTTTCCAGCTTCACTGTCCCTTGAGAGATCAAATCTAAGGTACATTCTATATGTTCTTCAAACAATCCCCAGAGGAACTGAGCTTAAGTTACCTACAGGGGAAACCCACTCATTTATCATCTTGGGTGGGGTTTTCTTCTCTCTTGTCTCACTGTCCCTGCTCTTTTTCTTGTTCCTCTTGAGACTGCCTCCTGAATAAAACATCTGCAGCAAGACCTCGCCTCAGAATTTGCTTTCTGAAGGGACACAGACTCACACAGATATATATTAGATTATCTTAGCAATTGTATTGTTCACATCCTCCAAGCAGTGGTTCTCAAATTTCATTTCATATTATAATAAACTAGAGACAAACAATATCAAATTTTCTGGAGATTGCCGAATTAAAAAAAAAAAAACAAACAAACAGATTTAGTAAGGGGAAACTATTTAGAGGTATTGCAAAGTGGAGTGGGAGGGACCATTCCACTAAAGGGAAGAGGTCTATTGAAGTAGGGACAATCTCCAGGGTTAGGCAAAAATAAATTTTCATTTATAGAGAGGAGTAAAAAAAGACAAGAAGGAACCAGGTTTGGAAAAACGAGGTGAAAGAGTGACCTGATGGGATAGTAGATCAGAGAATATTTAACTCCGAGGCCAGCCTTTTCTTTGGAGAGGGTCTTAAGCAGTGGAGTGCTGGCTCAGGCTGAGAGTAGGCTGAAGCTCAGGGACCTGGCAGGAGAGACTCTTAACTAAAGTTTGCTTAACAAGCATTTTGTTTTGATTGCTTAGTAGGAACAAGCAGTTCAGCTAATTGTTTATGAGGCCAAGAATGGGAACTTAGACAGTCTGTGTCTGGTCTTGTCATAGGTAAACAAGGTGGGGCATATGTAAGTTTTACCTAAGTCATGTGGGAAAGGATGGTCCTTTGTAGTAAGTCTTTTCTAGAGCACAAAAGAGGCTGTGTGTGTGTGTGTGTGTGTGTGTGTGTGTGTGTGTGTGTGTGTGTCTGGTGTGTTTCTTAACTGTCACTGTTTTCCTGAAACAGAGGGCTCAGGTAAATTTCAACATTGGCAGGATGAAGGCTGGACAACAATATTTTTTAGAAGCTCCCTAGCTCTCATAATGTCTAGATTATGAGACTTGAGAGACATATCAACTAATCAAAATGTCTGGTCCTTATACAGATCCTAATTCAAATAAAACTTTTAAAAATGACATTGATGAAACAACTGAAAAGTTTAACACCAAATCTTTAATAAAGTTAAGAAATTACTGTTCTCTTTTAGGTATGAAAATGATATTGTGCTTATGAATTTTTTATATGACTTTTTAATTTTAAAAAGTGATAATGGTATTGTGGTTATATTTTTTAAAAGTCCTTATATTTTAGAGATACTCATTAGAGGACATACTTAGAGATTAAATGATATGATTTCTGGGATTTGCTTCAATATAAAATGCAAAAGAGGAGAGTGGGTGGGGAATTAGTCGGCCATGAACTGTTGAAGTTAGATGGTAGATCAGGTGGGTTCATCAGACTAGTCTGTCTACTTTTGCATGTTTGAAATAAAAATGCTTTTTAAAGATGCTCCCTAATTGTTCTTCATATGCAGCCCTGTTGAAAACTCTCTTCATAGCCTTACTTATTTTTTGTTTGCTCAATTGTCAAAACCAGAAAGAGGTTTGGTAAGGGCTCTCCCTTCTGTGACTACTGCATTTCTATCTATTTCTCCTTGTATTTTCTACAATGCTTAATTTATGTATTTCATTGCTTTATTATTTGTCACACTAAAGTTTATGAGAGATTTTCTTTTATTTTTCTTGAAAAAATGATACATGCTTATGGCAAAAGTAAAGAAAAAAATCAAGCAGTGTATAAAGGTATACAGTAAAAAACAGATTTCCCTTTCATCACAGATTCCCAACTTTCAATTTCTTTTGTCTACATTGAGGAATAATCACTGTGGATGTGAACATATATATGTACTTATGTACGTATACTTGAATGCCCCTTTTTTATATACCTTTGGGACTCCAGTATTTTACACTCTGTTAGACTTCTTGCATTTAACACTTAAATCTTGTACAGAAAATTGCTTCGATGGAAAACTGCACTGTAGCATGCCCTGCATCATTACAGATTCTTTCTCTATGAGAGCTATTTTATAATCCTATACCTTATAGACAACTGATCACAAAGCAAAACAATTCCCATCTATTTACATGCAAATCAATTCTGTCAAGTGGAGGAGCAACCTTCTCCACCCGTGGAAAAACCGTTTTGTCCCCATTTGCACATTCATTTCACCATTTTTTTACTCCACATGAATTGGTGCTTGACTTCTCCTTTGAATCAGTTATGACTTTAACACGTGTTCATTTTATATCTTCGTGAGAGTCGTGATTTTACTTTTCTTTTTTTCCAGAATGATCCTTGACACTGTTTAGCAAACAGATTGAGCATACAGTTCATCGAATGTGAGGAAAACCCAACATACTTTTGTCTGCCATTCCCCTGTGTGAAGAACTAACTGTCCAGATGCATCAATAACTTGTTTCATCTATCCCAGTCATTTGCTTCAACAATGCTTCAATAGATATTCTTTTATTTGTGTTTTTAAATTTTTAAGTAATTACAGTTGTAGGATGGATTTCTAGAAGAGGAATTGCTAATTCACTCTCCAAAGAGGTTATACAAATTTACCTTCCCAATAAGAGTGTATAAAATGATAGTTTTTCTACATCTTCTGGATACTGTACAGTATCAAATTTTTAGATCTTTTCTAATACGGTAGGTGAAAAATGGAATCATTTAAATATGTATTTCCTTCATTATGAATGAGATCAAGCACATTTTGACAATGTAAGCCATTTTCTTTTTCTGTAAGCTGCCTATTTATGTCCTTTGCTCACTTTTTTCTATTGTGTTTTGGTATTTTTTGTATTAACTTACAAGCTTTCCTCCTCCTATATTATGGAAATTTATCCTTTGTCATGTGGGTTCAAATATATTTCCCCATACTGGAGCTAGGGAAACCATGAAGAAATGGTGCAAGGTAAACATAGTACAACTCAGTGGGTTCAGAATGTAGCTGTGTTTAAACAGGCTGCATCTCTCCCATCTCCTCCTGTCCTCCAGATGTGACTGAGTTGTTACCTTCTCATTCACAGCAGCTCAGCACTGAAGATCTAGCTGGAGTGCAAGAATAAGGGTGCATTGAAGAGTCACCATGGAAACTGCCCCTCCCACAACATTTAGCATTCAAAGGCTTCTGCAGGCATTCATGTACAACAAATTAGCAAAGAAAGATTTCTAGACTCACAACCCTAATTTCAAATGCAGGTTGAAGGTGCTTAGAGGCATAAAGAATGCCTGTGGTTTCTGTAGGGAGATTACTAGGAAAAGAATTGTCTTCAGTTCTAGCTTTGGTGGAAGATAATTGGTTGAGACATTAGTGTACTCTGTTTTTGCTGCAATTTTCCTTCTTTCCCCACTTTCTGCTGATGGTTGCCGGTTCACAGTGCTTACTGGTCTCAGGATTGGTTTGTATTATTGAGCCTTAAGCAGAAGCTGCTAATGACTACCTCTGATCTTGCCTTTAGTGAGAGCCCAAGCTCACTGAAGAGGTTGAGCTATGTATGGATCAGGGTGGGAAAGGGTATGCAGAAGACAAATCAATGTTCTTTAGAGGGCAGAGAAGAAGGCAGTAAAAGCAGGAGGAGAAATTCTGCAGAGAGTGAAGATCTGTAACTATTGTTGCAAGGATCTAGGTTGGTGACAGCTGATAAATAATGGCTGGTGATTTTAAGGAGGTAGAGCCCTAGACACTGAGATTTCCAGCTATAACAAAAAAACTGTCTCAAAGGAAAGAAAGACCAGAGGCCTGGCCACTTTCAAAAAAACACTGGGTATCTTGGCCCTAACCACCGGGGCCTGAAGACTGTTAATGCCTCTAGTATATGACTCCTGGGATCTATAAGTGACTTTATAGTGGATTAGCATGGCCAGGGGAGTCTTAGCAATATCGGAGGTTGACTTTTCGATCATTTGGGCTAGCTAAGAGCTCAAACTTATAATTAATTTAATGTTAATAACCTAATATGATACCTTTACATATCAAGAATTTGCAAAATAAGATTCACACCCACAGCACTTTTCTGAACTAGTATTTTAGAAAGCCTCAGCCAGTTCAGCTCTTATATAAAAGTCCCACCACAAAAAATCACATTTGTGACATAGCTTTAATATTTTTTCCACTCAGTAAATGCCTCCCAATGCATAAATTTTACTTTTTTTTTTAAATTTTCACAATAAACTATGGCTTTTTATGGGAGCAAATAGGTTTCCTGAAAAGGTACTTTGATTATGACATTTTATCAGCAGGAAATAATTACTGAGCATTTTAAGATCTGACTTGTCACAGAGCCAGAAAAGTCCAAAATCAGGGATGGCCTGAATGGTTCTCTACTGCCCTCAAGCGGATAAACTAGACAGAGGTCAAAACTTTTGGAATGAAAGACTGGTTTATATTTTTAATACTGGCATATAAAGAAAAATAGAATGAGATAAAAAAAGAACTACAGGCAATTTTCCCCCCAGTGTGTACAGAAAAAAGTGAACTGTTGAATGATGAGTCTTTTAGTACCATGTCTTCTAAGACGTTTTTAAACCTGAGGATCTGCTGACAACACATAAAATAGCACTCAACTTCCAACATAAACATCTCAAGCATTCTGGGTCTCTATGTTTACTTATATAATATTGCTTGACTTATGCATACTTGTTTAATTATAATCGTATAGTCTATTCTATATCATAACACCCTTCTTAGCAGAGAACCATTAAAGGTTATAAGGACATTATGCAGTTTCTCAATTTCTCTGTGAATCTGATTGATAACGTAACAGGCTTGCACGGAAAAGTTTATTTAGCACTTCTGCACTACCTATGTGAGGCTTAAAATTCTATTCTTTTTAACATTCATCTTTAAAATATCCAAATTAATACATTTAGTAGTAGACAGTAGTAGTTGCAAACCAAGTCTCTACATGTTTTTGTGTTTTTAAGCAAATTTTTAAAATATTAATTCCTCTTAAACTATTAAAACAAAAAACACAAAAACATTCATATCTCCCCTGGAGTGATGGCAATTCTGGGGTATGATGCAAAGACATACCTATTTACCCTCACTTTGTTCAGTAAATGGATTGATCGTGGAGCCAGAAAATGTATTTAAGCATGAAGATAATCTGTAAAGAGGTCTTATCATTTCACAAATATTTTTTCCCAGCTGTTGAGAAAAAGAGAGGAGGCAAGAATAAAAGATTGAAATTTCAAGCTGGTTTGAAAACTTAAAAAGTAATGGAGACTATATTACATGAAACTTATGAGACAAACTACCCCCAGGAAGTAACAACACTTTGGCAATTTTTCTTGAGCAAGTGATGATTAAAAATAATACCTAAAATATAGGAAAGATTTCCTTTTAACAGAGACTATGCTAAGATTATTTCATTACCTTCATAAAAACCGCATGAGATAGGTACCATTGTAATTCTACTTTACAGACAAAGAAACTGAAGTTGATTATTTGCTCTAGTAACAGGCAGGGAGAAGAACCAACCACCAGAGCAAGATTTAACAAGAACAAATCTGGTTTATTGGGAAGTAGAAATCTTCTAAAACTCTTATTTAAATTTGCTGTATTTTTATTTAATATGTGTGTGAATTTATTCTTCAGGATGTTAAAGTTTTCATATTGTCTAGCACTTTAAGCAAAGGTCTCAAAGTCTGATAATATAATAGGTGTCAAACCTCCTGATATTTTGAATAGAGATGCCAATCTTCCTATCATGAAATGCTAAGAGATTGATGAAGAAATTCCAGCCTCCTGGCAGTTACACAAAAGAAGACAAAGAGCTAAACGAAAATTCATGATGCTGATGGTAAGAATATCTTTGTAGAGTTGCTGAAGGTGCTGTGACATTTCCCCTCCTTATAAAGAAGGGAGGATGTATTAGTTAACTATTACAGCATAACAAATTATCTCACAACCAGGATGGTTAAAACAATAAATATTATCTCACATAGTTCCTATATAAATCAGGAACCCGGGAGCAGTTTAGTTGAATGGTGCTGGTTCAGAGTTTCTCCTAAGTTACAGTTAAGAATGTCATTTTATTAATCAAGCTAAGGTCTCATGTACACACTCTTGCTGCAAGAAGGCTAAAAAAAAAAAAGCGAGAAACTGTCTTTCTCACTTTCTGTAAGCAGTGCTCACCACCTCCAAAACATACGGAGGGGAATTCCTTAAACGCAGAAAGAGAACTCAAATGATTGACAGCAGAAAATAAAACCACAAAAATGTCAAATGCAAAGACATCTCTTAGGCTGCCAAACACCAATATAACTTCTGCTTTCAATGTTTATACATCAAAAAAGTTGTCACTTAAAATATTGCAGCTATCCTTCAAACAATCAAAGATGTACTTACTCTACTATCGTCCAAGGGAGTCAACCCAGTGTTTCATCTGTTATCACATCCATTCTTCCATTCCTAAGTCCAGAACCTCTAGTTGATATCCATTCCTTTCAACTTGGGGACTAAAGAATAAAATGTACCAACAATAGCACACCCTACAAACAGTAGTGAAGGGTAAAGAAAAAAAAATAAAAGTTAAAACACATAAAAGTATACGTGTCAATACAAGAAATACAAATAAAGATGACAGCTCTCATTTCTCTCCCTGATCATGAGGACTTCATCTCCATTTATGATTTCCTTTCTCCATTAGCCATTCTGTGTTCCCTTTACCTTTAACTAGTATCTTCATTTCTAAGGGATCTAAGTGTTTGATGGACCTACCTGTTTATGGTAGTCCAGCAAACCTATTTCTGCTTGATAATCAGGGTTAATCACTCCCTCCAATACCATAACTTTGTCGTTGTCCTTCTTTTGCCTTTCCAGTGAAATAAGACGTATAAAAATGGTTAGAGAGCAGTCTCAGCTCCAAATCAATGGAAACATTGGTCAGCCTTTGCTGGAAGAATTATTTTCTTTGGTAACAAACCTCTGAACCAGCAAAGCCCAGAATCTCAAAGAATACAGTTAAAAAATTTTTAAGTGAAAGTCATTAGGTATAACATTCCTTTGTTCCTAAATCCATTTATTTTGCCTATGGAAGTTTGGTTTTAAAAACATGTTCACAACTTCTTTGACACCTCTCCCATTAAAAAAGGAATCTCCTTAGATATAACCAGCCTTAGTGACTAAGTCCTAATGAACTAAATATGGTTTGAAGTGACACTGCAGGATTTCTGTTAGTTTAGAAAAGGTATTAATTAGTTTCTCTCTTTTGAAATGCTTGCCCTTGGAACCTGGCTACTGGGTTGTGAGTAATCCAACAGCACTGTGGAAAGGCCATGAGTAGGTGTTCTGGCCACAGATTCAGCATCAGTCACCAGATATGTGAAGGAGTGAGCCTTAAGATGATTCCAGCCCCCAAATTTTTAGCTGCCCCCACTAAATCAAGTGTAAAGAAGAACAGAGATAAGCAGTCCCCCCTGAGCCCTGTGCAAATTATAAATCTGTATGCAATGTGAATGACGTAGTTGTTTTAAACTACCAGGTTTTAGGTGGTTATATAGCAACAGATAATAGAAACAAACAGAAAGAGAAACTAGTTCAAAGCATATACCACATCCTATAAGACAGTGTCAGAAAGGGTTAGCTCACAGAAGCCACCATAACTAAGTCTTTAATAAGATCAATTGCTTCTTGGTGAAAGAATAACAATTATACCAATGAATTCTATGGGCATTACTTCTCTCATCACAGAGTGAGTTTCTTGGTCAGAAGCAATATGGCGTCAGACACAATGATAGTGTTTGAAATATTCCGAGTCCCCATGTCGTGGTGCTGATAGAAGAACAATAGGCAGGGAAAGCAAATTTAAATCTAGAGTATGTGTATTTCAGAGAAGACAGGTAATAATCAGGGAGGGTCAATGGAATCAACTTGCCTCCAAGTGGTTGATTGATCCTCCAGAAGCGTGGGGTATTATCACCAACTCAGGACTGGTCACTGCTGCTGGCAAACTGAACAGTCAGCGGTGGCTTGGTGATCCCATGCATTGCTTCAATCCTGTTATCATCATCCTTTCATTTGTGATTCCACTGAACAAGGACTGATCCTAGAAAAGGAGGCTGAGTTTCTTCCACAGAACAGTTCATGTCATCCATACGATTCTTAAGATTTATTCTGCAAGAATATCCCCTCCTAGTCGTCCCTGTCACCAGTTCTCCAATTTTGATCTTTCCATGTCCTTGATCAAAAGGCCTGGCCATGTAGCCTTGGACCATTAATTATTACACAAAGCCATCTCTCCTTTCAAGTGAACTTCAACACACACTTGTGGTCATCTTGCACATTGAAAGGACTTCACAACTTCAGGACCACAGCAGACTGCAACAGTCTAACAAGACATTGTGGACAGTACCAGCATATTATTCAGAGCAACATCCCTGCATGGCACATCATGGGTGTTCAATGCTATTTGTTGAATTATTATTTTATCTTTATTTTATTTTAGGCAAGGCAACCCTTGGTTGACCTCACAGATTGCAAGGACCTTGTCAGGTTACAATCCCTTATTTTTTATGCCTACAGCACCTTGTTTTCCTTGGTAGTCTCCCATCCTAGTACTAACCAAGCCCAACCCTGCTTAGCTTCTGAGATTAGATGGGATCGGTTTGTCCAGGGTAGCATGGCTGTAGGCTGAATTACTTAAAAATGCAGACCACTTCCTTCCCCTGCTTAAATCCTTCAGTAGTTTGCTACTGATTTAAAAGACCCTGCTGGGTGTGACCTCTGCATACCCCTTCTCTTTGTTCTTTGTACTCTAAGTATTGGTCCTTAATTCCTGTAATGTTCCAAGCTCCCTCCTGCCACAAGATCTTTGCTCTGACTTTTCCCTCTCCTTGCCTACTTAATTCCATCCACAGATATTGACTCAAGGATCATTTCCTGTCTTGTAACCATCTTTTATCATTGAACTTATCTCTATGTTCAATTATATGTTTAATTCCTGTCTTACCATAGGACTCTAAATACTATGATTATGTGTGCTCACCACTGAACCCCAGCGCCTAAAATAGAGCATGGTATGTAATAGGTGCTAAATAATATTTGTTGAATAAATACATGAATAAATGAATAAATGTATCCATTAATAAAATGCAGTATAGGTAATTTATCTACAAGTTATCACTGCCAGTTTTGCCATCAGTTTTTACTACTCTAATTCACATTTATTAATTTAAAAAGGTATTTATCTAGACACAAACTTTCCTAAGCATTATTTATATACTAGCACTATGCCAAAAAATGTGACAACATATGTAACTTTATACTAACAGCCATATTATAAAAAGTTTTTAAAAATCTTAATACTTTATTTAACCCAATCTATCCAAAACATTATTATTTCAACATGGCATCAATATGAAAACTGAGATATTTTACATTCTATCTTTGAAATCTGGTAAACATTTTAGTTTCATCACACCTCAATTTGAACTAGTTATATTGCAAATGCTCAATAACCACACACAGCTAGTGGATGCTGTATGAGACGGTGCAATTCTATAGGATTCACTTTCACAAGAGTCTGACCATCCTTAGCACCTTTAATTAGTGTTAGGAAAAGTTCAAGTCCAACCTTCACCCAGAAAGGTCTAACTCTCCCAGCATAAGAGATGATTTAAACCACATTCTAGAGTGAGCCGAACTCCCTTAGAATTTGCAACGTAGAAAGCTGTCTCTGAAAACAATTTTAGCTGTGTATTTTTCGGATTCCTCTTATTTACTTTGCGCCTCCCGAAGGGCCACCTGTTTTGCAAACCCTTCTATTTCTCCTCCTTCCAGACCAGTTTGTAATTCTCCACATTTGGGGGTATGTCATGGAAAATCTGTCGATCCCCTCGGCTGCCTAGTAAAGTTTGGGGTTGCCAGGGTCCATCCAAATCGCTCATGTCCAGCATTATTAATTCTTCCAGCGCTTTCCTTATGCCTGCTTGGGCCTCTGGAGTTGGTTGGCATCCCAGAGAACAGCACCAGCCAGGGTTTAGGGGCACACAGAGCTGAATTTGGATCGCTCCCTCGGCTATGAAATGGCTTTCGCTGCATTAAACGCACGCAACAGTTTTACATTGCTTTTACCTCACTAGCCACAGCCACAAACAGCGTTTAGGTACCTCATGACCAAACCAACATCTGCCTCACCACCTGCCCTTGGCCAAAGGGGAAAAGGCGGGACATCCGCCCGGACCGAGCCACTTCCGGAAGTGACGTCGGAGTGTCAACATGCAAGATGGCGGCCCATCACCGGCAGAACACGGCAGGGCGGAGGAAAGTGCAGGTAGGGGAGCCCGGCTTCTCGACCTTTCGGACGTGGCTTGCAGCCCCGAGTTCACCTCCAGCGAGCAGATGCCTCGGGTGGCGGTCGGCCGGGGTAGTGGCTTGGGGCGAGAGGGATGGGGTGCGGCCGGCGGTGAGGGGTGGGGCCGCGGCGCTAACGGCTTGAGGAAGGAGCGGGGGGCGGCGGGCTGAGCCCTCATGCGCTCAGTCGCGAGACCCTCGAGTGCACGGTTCGGAGCCGAGAGTTGCCGATCGCCCGCGTTTTCACGGGCTTGGCCTTGCAGGGTTGGGATAGGCTCGTTCCCCGCCCACCTGCCTCTCCCTTCCCTTGTCTTTCTGCAAAGCGCTCTGCCCTAGCCGCGTCGGAGCGAAGGCCTCGGGGTGCTTCGCCGGCCGGAGGGTGGCGGAGGAGTGAGTGGGCTTGTGCGGGGGCGTGGCAGGGCAGAGGAGCGCAAACCGCCCTGCGGGGTTTCTGCGGGGGACTCTGCACGTGGGAGACCCCTGCGTTCATTTTTGCGGGAGCTTTCCCTGGCGTGATGGGAACGGCGTGGGAGTGCCGGTATTTGTGGGGAAAATATGTCTGTTTTGGACTTTAATTTCGTCTTCAGCATTTCTTCATCTTCAAAGTGCATTCTTAAATACGTTTCCTTATTTCTGTAATTTGTTATCAAGGGCAAAGTGTTACCTAACCCCTTCCGTGTGTGCTTTATACCTTCGTGAATCCACTTTTGTTTGGGATACTTTTAAGAATACCTATTATTTTCAGCGATGCAAAGAGTAAAATATTACAGGTGTTTGCAATCAAGTATATTGCTATGGTGCATTGTTTCATTAAACATTAGTGAGTACTTAGTTTGGACTCAAAAATATTCAAAGACGTGAAAGAATATAGGAATAACACCCAGGCTTTCTTTATAAAACTGTTATGTGTAGTTGTACAGGTTGAAATCAGTGAGTGTTTAATAGGACGAAGGGTTCCTTCAGTAAGGTAACCCTAGCAAATTGCTGTAAGCCAGAAAGTCTTCTGGGAAGTTCAGTTCTTTGTTTTATTGACCTCTTTGATGACTACAGTCTCTTAAACACTCAGTAGATATTTGTTGAATTGAGTGAAATTAATAAAAATCTAAAATAGCTTATCTTGTTAGGTGATCTTTAAGTGCAGGAGTGAAAGTATTTAAGTAATTCTAGCATGCCAGCCAGGTGATGAGAATGTCTGCTCTTGACTAAAATGTAACTCAAAATTGTAACTTAATTGTACTCTAGACACAAAAAGTGGTACTCGCCTTAAAGTAATAGAGTTAATTGGGCCTCTCAGTTTCTTGCATTTAGACTTAATCGGCAATATAAAAGCATAGGATGGGGGAAATGTAAATTAACTGTAGTGTGTGTGGAAAAACTGAGTGCTTTAATAAGCTGAATGTGAGCCACTGCATGTAGGATCAGGGAGGTGATAATTCCACTATTCTCTGGTCACAGTACAGAACTAGAGTTTGAGGTTCAGCTCTTATGACCTTGTTCTTAATAAGTATAGCAATCAGATTGATAAAGTGACTAGAAATTATTTCCTATGAAGAGCATTGAAAACTAAGCTAGGCTGCTGAAGAGACAATTCAGTGAATCTTAGTTGCTTTCAGAATTTGTCCCCAAGGTCTAGAACAATTGTGAGAAGCCACAGAGATTGATTTTTATCTCAACAGGAGGGAGACCTTTTGTTTATGGAAATATGTTGTAAACTAGTGCATGTTCATTGTAAAAACCCCACAAACATGCCCATCAATAGATGATTAGAATCAGAAAATATGGTACATATATAAAAGGGAATATTACTCAGCCATAAAAAATAAAATTCTACCATTTGCAACAACATGGATGGACCTAGAGAGTATTATGCTAAGTGGAATAAGTCAGAGAAAGACAATTATCATATGACCTCACTTGTATGTGGAATCTAAAGAACAGAGTGAGCAAACTAAACAAAAACAGACTCATAGATGCAGAACAAACTGATGGTTGCCAGATGGGATGGGTATTTGGGAGGCTGAGTAAAAAAGGTGAGGGAATTGAGAAGTACAGATTGGTAGTTAACAAAACAGTCACGGGAATGTAAAGTATAGCATAAGTAATACTGTAATACCTATGTATGGTGCCAGGTAGGTGCTAGATGAATCAAAGGGATTACTTCGTAAATTATATAAATGTCTAATCACTGTGCTGTACATCTGAGACCATAAAATAGTATTAAATGTAAACTGTAATTGAAAATTTTTAAAATTAATTTTAAAAACCAAGATATTGAGTCAATACAGAGTTTTAAAAAAAAAACTCACAAACAGTACAAAAGTGTAAATGATAACTGTCCGCTCTTCAAAGAAAGCTACTGTGGACAGTGTGATAAATAATCCTAAACCAGAGTTTTTCACCCTGAGCACTCACTATTGACACCTTGGGCTGGATGATTCTTTATTTTGGGACGGAGGGGGGTTGTCCTATGCATTGCAAGTTGTTTTACATCATCCTGGCTTCTACCCACTAGATGTTAGCACCTTTCCAGTTGTGACAACCAAAAATGACTCTAGACATTTTTAAATGTCCCTGGAAGGCAAAATTGATTCTGGTTGAAACCATTTTTCTATAACTCTTCATGCATGTATGATTGACTTACATGATTTTTTACTCTAAATGGAGTCTTTTGTGTCTTTTGTGTCTTACTGCTTGTCAGAATTTTAAAATATTTATTATTAACTTTGACCTAGCAACTCCTTGTTTAAAAATTGTTTTACAAAAGTATATATGCTTATATCTTTTCCCTAATTACAAAGGTGTTTATTATAGGAATGTTGTCTTTGTGAACAAAAATTAGCAGTAGTCAATAAGCAGATAAGTTAGTACGTTCATGTAGTAGATTAATTTGCAGTTGTTTAAAAGACAGGCTAGATTTGTATTATTAAAAAGGAAAGGTGTCCAGAAGTCAAAAAAGCAAATCATTGTAGCATAGTCTCATTTCCACAAAGGAAATCATGCATTTTAAAAATCTGGAAGGATATTAACAGTTATTAATTCTAGGGTATTAGATTATGTGATTATCAGTAAGGCAGAATATGGGATATCTTTAACATATGTTTTTAAAATAAAATATATATCTTTATATTTTTTAACTTTTTACAACTTTCTTTTATAAGTAAAAAAAGCTTTCCATTTTGGAAAAAGTATGTATGGCTACATAAATATATTTTGCCTCTGGCTGCCTGTGTCTTGTACCAAGAGGCAGTAGCCCTGAACTCCATTACCAAATTATAGACCAAAAGGAGCCCTTGAGACATAATATTGATAAATAACCAGTGGAGAGCGTTCCAAACATACTGCTTATTAATTATAGGCATAATGAAGAATGAGCACATGTCACCACCTTCAACTTCCAAGGAGACTGGAGATGAGAGGGGGAAGGGTGGATTTCTAATTGTCAGAAACATGATCAGATAATCAGATATGTGAATTCACATATATGATGCAGCTATTTTCCTGGTAATCAAGATATCAGAGTAAGTCTTTTCACTTCATGGTGGTCCTTTGTGTTATGATTTTCCAACAAGTTATGAGTCTGTTGGTTGGCTTTTTCTGTTTCCCTTTTTCCTTCAACTATGGCCTTTTCTCTATTTGTTTCAGAATTCATGGGGTGAAGTTAGACAAGTCACCAGTATTCCTTGTTCAGGAGCAACAACTGTGCCCTAGTACTCAGTGATGGTTCAAGATTGTAAATACTTGGCTTTTCATAACAAAAGGATTCTTTTGGTTGGAAATTACCCCCAAATCCAGCTTTACCAGGCTCATGTGAATGAAAACTCAAGAGGTAGTGCTAGTTCATGCAAATCCTGAATCAGAGGCCTCACTGTGACTCTACCCTAAGAAGTGATGTAAAGTCAGCTTTACCATTGGGCTGCCTTCACGTTTTCCTTTCTTATTCTCAAACTCCTAGCTCTAGACCTTTCCTCTTGGTTGAACAGTAGCTGCATCGAACCCAGACCTCATGTCCTTTCACCACACTATCAGAGGTAACAGAGAATCTCTTAGGTAGCCTCTGCATAACTTCTCCTAGGATTTGCTTGCCTTAACAGAAATATTGGTAGCAAAAATGAGAAATAGAGCGGGAACTGACTAATGTCTGTTCTACCAGTACTTACCTCCTTTGCCTGCCAAATATTTAGTTATTCTGGACCTATTCAGAGCTCAGTGTGGTCTTTACTCCTGATTTTGAGTCCCAATTCTGGGTTGCTTCGTTAATTTTTGATACTTTTTTAAGGAAATAGAATGATACCAAACCCTGGCTTCCCAGGGAAAAACTTACAATAGCCATATGTCCAAGGTGAGTTACTTTTTATGTGGGATAGGTAATTAAAAATGCAGTGCCAATCTGACATTCATTAGAACAGGAGTCAGTGAACTTTTCCTCTAAAAAGTTTCTCTAATGGTAAATATTTAAGCGTTGCAGGCCATTCTAGGGTGTTATAACCACTCAGCTCTGCCATTATAACATGAAACAAGCCATAGACAATGCCTAATGAATAGGAGTAGCTGTTTTCCAATAAAACTGTATTTACAAAACAGGATTTGGCCTGAATTTGACCTGTGGGCAGTTTTTTACTAACCCCTGACTAGACTACTTTTTTATTTGCAAGGCTGCTTTTCAGAATACTTTTAAAAATTAACACTCTAAAAATATAGATTTGAGCAGTAAGTAATAGTCTGCAAGATTGAGCAGGAAAAACATGTGAGAATTACTGATATTTGGCCAATGTTTCTTGGCCAAATTTAGCCTGATTTAGCTTGATAGCTGAAAGTCTTACATAAAAGAGCCATGTGTTTCCATTTATAGGATAGAAGAGGCCAAGCTAATCTATGGTGAAAAAAGTCAGATCTAGATTGTCGGGGAGTGGGGTATAGAGGTTGGGAAGAGGATGAAGCAACTTTCTAGGATGGTAACACATGTTCTACGTACCTTGGTAGCGGTTTGTATTACACAGGTATATTAATTTTTCAGAACCATGTCACTTAGATTCATGGATTTCATGGTATGTACATTTTACCTTAAAAAGGTAAATAATGAATTCTAGTTAATGATAAACATTCTGAGTATCTATGGAGAGATGTTATTAATGATGAAACCTACTTTGAAAGGCATCAAAAATAACATGGAACAAATGGATAGATGGGTATGAGATAAAGCAAATACAGCAGATGTTAATAGTAGAAAATATGAGTAGGTATATGGATGTTTACCATGTAATTCTTTCAACTTTTGTATGTGTTTGAAATTTTTCATGATAAATTGTTGAGGAAAAATAAGTTTTAAAGGTTAAACAATGGTTAGTTAGTGATAAACAGCAGGAGACAGGGAAGTGAAATTTTAGCAGTGGCCAGAGAAGGCCTTGCTGAGAGGCTGACTTGAGTAAGGATCCGAAGGAAATGAGGAAATGAGATCGCCACCTGGGGGAAGAGCATCCAGTGGTAATATCAAATGCAAAGGTCCTGAGGTGGGAATGCACCTGGCCTTGCAGAATAAAGATGCCTTGTGGCTGGTGTGCAGTGCGTGAGGGGAAGAGGAGGAGGAGATGAAATCGGAGCGGTAACTGCAGACCAGCTCGTGTAGAGCACTACAGGTCTAGTACGGTCTTAGGCTTTTACTCTTGAGTGATATGGGAAGCAATTGGTAGGTTTTGAACAGAGGAGTACACACACTCTGCATGTGTTTTAGTAAGATCAGCCTCTGTGTTCAGAAGAGACTGCAAGTGAGCAAGGGCAGAGCAGAGAGAGCAGTAGCTATTTTAAAAATCCAGATGCTGTGTGATGGTGGCCATTCAGGGTGGGAAAAAATGGTTGAATTTTGGATGACAAGACTTGCCAACAGGATGTGAGATGAGGGAAATTAAAGTAAGAATGGTACCAAGGTTTGGGTCTCAGCAGCTGGAAGGACGAAGTTATCATTGACTCCCTTGGTGAGGCAGACGACAGGAGGAGCGTGTTTGGAGAGGGCTCAGTTTGGGACGTGCCATGGTTTCGATGTCTGCTAGACGTCCAAGTGGAGATGAGTTTATCCACACTGTAGGGGAGCCTGGGGAAATAGCCCGGAGTGTCCCCTTTTTGAGCCTGAGATGCTTTTAAGTCTCCCTTCTTTCCTTAAAAATATTGTGAATTTTGTACTTATTCCATAATATATTCACATTTGTTTTCATACAGAAAGTTATTTAGTTACTGGAGTAGGCGGAATGCCTCCCCGCCAGAATGTCCATGCTCTAATTCCTACAACTCATGAATGTGTTATGTTACATGATAAAAAGGACTTTGCAGATGTTATTAAGTTTACAGCTCTTAAAATAGGGGGATTATCTTGGATTATCCCAGTGAGTCCAATCTAATCATATGAGCCCATTAACAGCAAAAAAAAAGCTGAAGACAGAAATCAGAGGTTTGAGGCATGAGAGGGACCTTCTGAGGTAGAAGACACATAGAAAGCGTGAGAAGAAATGCAGGCAGCCTGTAGGAGCAGGAAAACAGGCCCTCAGACCTACAACCGCAAGGAGCTGAATTCGACCAACAGCATGAATGAGCTTGGAAGCAGACTCTCCCAGAGCCTCCAAGAAAGAACAAAGACATGCCGACTCTTGTCACTTTTGACCTTGTGGGAAACTTTAAATAGAGAACCCCACCCAAGCCCAGCCTGACTTCTGATCTAAAGAACTGTAAAACAATAAATGGGAGTGTTTTAAGCTACTAAATTTGGGTAATTTATTATGTCAGCAATAGAAAACTAACCTGATTATCGTGAAATAAAATAATCAAAGATAGTTTTTCTCCTGATTGCTTCTGGCACATTACCACTAACTTTAGGGTATGTAAGCTTGAAATGCAGAGACAGACCATACGAAATTAAGTAGATTATCCCTACTATCTGATTTCTTTGTTTTGGGTCCCAGAGAATTTCGGGAAAAATTAATGCTTACTGAGCCAGCTACAAATACTTAAAGTGTAACTTAACTGGGTGCTTGCTGCTAGGGGACTGTTATTTTCTCCCTGTCAAAGTCCCTTTGATTATCTCTTCCAAACTGCATACTTCCGAGTGTCCCGCCCCTTGCAGAGTTCTTATAGTACCAACCCCCCCCCAGCAAATCCTATGCTATTTAAAATGAAGTTTTTTCAAGATTCATTGCTTCTGTCTCCAGCACCTTCTGCTTTTCTCTTTATTTTACTTCCATCTCTTCTGCCTGCAAAGCTTGCTTATAACTTGGGGAAAAATTTTTACTTGCTGTCACTTCTAATTATTTTCTTTCCCTCACTAGAATGGAAAAGCTCAGGAGGACTTTTGTGCTCACTACTGTAGCCTCCATATTTAGAATATAGCCTGGCAACTGATGGATACTTAATCAATATTTGTTGAAAGAATTAAATCTTATTTTCTTTATCTGCAGCTAATTTTTTTCCTTTAACAAGTGTTTAACATAATATGTCTTAGAACTTACCACTGTATATAGTTCATCTTTATTCTTTAGTTACCAGACAGCATAAATGTACCATAATTTATCTGGCCATTTCCTGATTGAAGATACTGTTTCTGTTTTGTCCACCATACTAAAATAATAGCAGAGTTATAAAATAGTAAAGAAGTCTTACAAAAGTAAACAAAAAGACAAAGATAATGTAGGATGCTTAAAAGATGAAAGATCAGTTTGAAAGTTCTAATATCTGCCTGAAGAGCGTTCTAAGGAGCAAAGAAAACAGAGTTGTTAATGAACTGATACAATGAAATGTCCCAGAGCTGAGGTGGACAGGTTTCTGGATTGAAAGGCTTTCTAAATGCTTAGCAAAATTAATGATAAAAGAACAAAAAATGATAATGATAAAAAAGGGAGAGAGAGAAGGTCCTTGGGGAGAGGGTCAGAAGGGCTGATGGTGATACAGGAGAGAATGCAAATGGGATCACCTTGAAGTTGGGTGAAACAGAATGGCATTGAATTCCACGGCAAGGCTGGATGCTACAGAAAGTTAGAGCAGTTCCTTCAAAAGCTGAGGGGATTTTTTTTTTTTTACATGAACTTTTGTATCCTGCCAAATCAAGTGTAAAAGTAAAGACTTTCAGGCATGCAAGGGCTGTCACCTCCCATATACCTTTTCTTGTGTTAGTTTCTTAAGGTCCTGGGATGTACTTTAGCAAAACTGAGAATAAAGGAGACATTGGAAATCAGGAGACAGTGGCTCTAACCCAGAAAGGCAGTAAAGGGAAGCACTGAAGATGACAGCTGTGCCGGCAGACCTCGAGGGCAGCCGGCCCAGAGGGAAGTGGAAGGTGCAGCATTCTGAGGAGGAAGCCTGCTGGGAAGAGGGGGTGGAGTGGGCTCTTGCCGGAATATCTAATATGGTACAGCAATTAAAATTAGAAGTTAGAGGAAACCATTGATGAAGGAAAGAAAGATAGAACTCTAGGGAATACAAAAAGCTATCTGAGGAAAGAAATGTATTCATAATATAGTACTTGGCTAGTCAGTACATAGCAATTACAAAGTCAAACACTGTAGCGCATTATTTATTCAACCCCAAACAGTGATATATCAGAAGACTGCAGAAGGAGTTATTGAGGGTAGCTTCAGAGCTAAACCCAATATACTATAGATTTGAATAAATAGTCTAAAATGGATAAGCCAGAAAGTTGTTGGATAAGCACACTATTTCCTGAAATGCAGTAACTATTCAGAAGAAACCACCAAGAGATGAAATTAATTTCCTCTAGGGAAGAAGATTGAGTATGGCGAGTATTATGCAGACAATAGGTAGATGGTTTTTCATTACTGTCTTTCAGGACTATTTGATTTTCTGAATATAGACAAGAATTACTTGGATAAAAATTATAAATTCACAAAACTAAATAATATATGCCCATTGTAAAATATTCATACTACATTTTTAAAAAGGCATGAGTGAGTGACAATATAATTCCATCACTCAGAAATAACTACTGTAGATTTATATATATATGTCCTTTCAAACTATTTTTAAATATGTAATATTCTAAAACATTTTTACAGAAATGATTATTATACCCTGCTCTTTTAGACCACTTATTTCACTTAAATATATCATGATTTTCTTCCCATATCAATTAGTCTAGATCTTTGTGGACATTTTTCATCACTAAATAGTATTTTATAGATATGTGCACCAAAATTTATTGAATTAGGATACTTCTAATTCTTTGACATTTTTAATCACACTTCTGTAGTAGATACCCTTGAAGCGGTTGGCCCAGGCTTGTTTTGCTAAAAATTACTTTTTACCTGAAATGAGGGTCTGATTATCATGTTATTCTCTGGCCCTTTCCCACTGGACCAATCAGATAATCTCTCAGAAATTTGAAAATTAAGATTCATATATGCTACACAGTTTCTGTTAAAGGAAATGTGCTATAAAAGGAGCAGGTAAGGGGCCTAGAAGCCCCGGAAAAAAGACAGAGAGACTAAAACTGACATTGAAGCCAACTTGGTTCCTGATGTCTGATTCACACAACAGATATTTACTAAATGTTTTTTATGCCAGACACTATAAGGAGAATACAGTGGTGGGAGGAACAAGGCAAGTTCCTTGTTCTCTTGCAACTTTTATTCTAATGTAGAAGGTGTAACAAAAAAGATAAACATGGAATGTGGTAAAAACTGTGAAAGAAATAGGTGAGTGATAGGGAAAGGAGATCAGGGAAGGTCTTTCAGAGGAAGTGAACTTTTTGCTAAGACGAAAGGGTGGAGTGAGCCACACAAGATAAAAGGTGGAGGATGAGTTCCTGTGGGGACTGAGAGGTGAGGAATCTTCTTGGCAGAGGAAACAGTCAGTGTGATTGGATAGAAAGAAGAGCTTCATGTGTTTGAGGAACAGAAAGGAGTTTGGCGTGACTGTTGTGAAAAAAGGTGGGGGAAGTTAGCTTGAGATGAGAGTGTGGATGCAGGGTAGAACCAAAGCATGTGAGCAATTTGAACTTTACTTTAAATGCAATGAAAGGCCTTTGGAAGGCTTCAGCAGAGGAGTGTCATGATTTTATTTTCAAAATGTCTTTTATGAGTCATGACTATATTACCGGCCCTTGAGCTCTGTTAGATGTCCCTCTATCCTTATGTTAATTTTTTTTTTTTTTAATTTAAGTTGATGAGTAAATTTCAGTTAAGTTACTTACACTCAGAAGGCTGGGTTAAGGGAACATCCTTGTTGTCTTCGTGTATGCAACCCTGGCCCTTTTCATTTCTTTGATTAGTTTGTTGGCCTTTTTTTTTTTTTTTAATTTCTCTTCATGGTCTTTGTTCTTTCTGTTAGATAATTAAACTTTTTTTTTTATCATTTTGTAAAGAATCATTGTATGTTGTCAAGAGTAAACTTTTGTCTTTCATATTTATTTTCATTATTTTCCCAGTTAGATGTTTGTCTTTTAAGCTTGCTCGTGTTATTCTTTGACACTCAGAAGTTTTTTAAAAAAACTTAATAGCTGTATTAAATAAAATTCACATAAAATAGTCACCTAGTTAAAGCAGACAATTCAGTGATTTTTTTTTATATATTCACAAAGTTGTGCATTGATCATTCAATTCCAGAACATTTTCATCACTCCAAAAAGAAACCCCATGCTCATTAGTAGTCACTCCCCATTCTCCTCGAGTCCAAGCCCCGGGCAACCACTAACCTGCTTTCTTTCTCTGTGGATTCACATATTTTGGACATTTCATATAATAGAGCCATAAAATATATGGCCTTTTGTACTTAGCATAACGTTTTTAAGCTTCATCCATGTTGTGGCATGTGTTAGTACTTCAGTCCTTCTATGGCTGAATAATATTCCACTGCATGCATGTACCACATTTTATTTATCCTTTGTCAGTTGTTGGACATTTGTTTCCACTTTTTGCCTGTTGTGAGTAATGATGCTCTGAACATTTGTATACACAAAAGGTTTTGACTTGTACTTGGTCAGATTAGTGTTGCTCTTTTTCTTTGTAAAGATTGCCATCTCTCTTGTCATGTTAGCAGAGCCTTCTCCACGTAGACCCTATGTAAATATTCATGTGACTTTTTAAAAGTATTTTTAGGAGTAAATTATTCAGTTTCAGTCTTTAGTAATTCTGATCGCTTGAGCTTCGTAATACATTTTAAGATATATTTTGTCAACCTCTAGAAAGAAATCTGATGGGATTCGGAACAAAGGTTAAAATCACAAACTTAGGAAAGAATTGTTCATTTTGAATCTTCCTGTGCTACAATATGGCATGTCTCCTTTATACAAGTTTTATTTTATGTACCTTATCTTGTCAGTTATTTCTGGGTTTTTATTCTTATTGCTGTTGTAAGTGGATCTCTCCCCTTGCCCACTCAGCCCCACCCCTGTTAATATTTTTAACTGGTTATTTCATTAAATTAAAAAAATTTTTTTTGGCTGCCAGCCAGCGTTTTTACTTTTTTTAAATTATAAATGCTTTTGGTTGATTCTCTTGGGTTTCACATGAAGCAGTCAGAACTTACCTATAGTAACATAGTATGGGGAAATGCTCTGAAGGAAAAATTTAGTGTGCTAGTGGGACACAAAACCTCATTTTGCTTGCCACATCGAAGAAGGCCTTTTTGAGAAAGCATCATTAGGAGTGGGGGCAAAGTGAGCAAAGGTGAGTGGCCGCAGAGGCGAACAAGGCACTTGAGGCTCTGTTAAGGAGCACAGAACAAATTGTGAGTCTAGTGGGGTGAGTAGCTGGAGAGGTTTTTGAGCAGGGGTGAGACACTTTACAGATTACATTTTTAAAACATTACTCCAGCTGCTTTGTGGGTAATGGATTTAAGACAAACCTGAGCGAGAGAGGAGGCTGATTAGCAGGCATTTACAATAGTTTAGCATCAGACTTGCTTATCTTGGACTAGATTTTTATTCATGTCATTCTTCTCTCCTTAGCCCTTCAGTCTCTATAGAGTAAAATACAGATTTTGTTGGATTGAAAAATAAGTTCTATGTTGGAAAACATGGGATTTTGAATTTCAGATTGGCCATTAGTAAGCTGCATTTTATTGCATGTTGTGAAACTTCATAAAAAGCAAATGTTGACGTATTTGTCAGGTGTCGTACGTTATTCGAGATGAAGTGGAGAAGTACAATCGAAATGGAGTCAATGCCCTGCAGCTGGACCCAGCGCTCAACAGACTTTTCACGGCGGGTCGCGACTCCATCATCAGGATATGGAGCGTCAACCAGCACAAGGTAAGGCAGGATCGGGTTTACATTCGAAATCTGTGCCCTGTTAAATTTTGGTCTGTTCTGGTGTGGCGCCTTTCACAGTTTCAGATGTAGTCTCTCTGAGCACTGAGTTACTTGGTACACTGTATAAACACATGACAACCAAAATTCTGTGAGCCTTTGAGAAAAACAGCCCTAGGGGAGTTTTAGAAGTATTTTAGCTAAAGCAGGGACTCCATAAACTGAGTCTGTGATAAGAGCACATTGCTACAAAGAAACAAAAGATTTGTCTGGTAGGGGAATTGCTTGCAATAATTTATTTTTCTTCTTTAAATATGTTCCCTGCTCCTTGGCAGTCCTGTTACAGTTATAGTTCATCTTAAACAGATATTTGATTTCTTCATTTAAAAATGATTAGGGTGCCCATAGAATCCATAGAGCCTTATTTGACAATATAAGTTGTGTAAAAATCTGAAGATGGCATGCCCCCCTTCTTCAGGTGATTTAAAGGCTGTTTGTTTGTTTTTTTTTTTTTAACAGAAACCAGGATTTAAATATTTGTACAGATAAATCCCCACTCAAATGGCAAGGAACTCTTGTATTTTGTTTGAATGTCTGTATTGTGAATGACATAGAAAGGAAGATTCAGGGAAGGAAAGGGGCCATTTATTGAGCTTCTCGCTATGTACCAAACACTCTTAGCATTTCCATATCCAGTATGGTCTTAGCACTCATTGTAATCCTTCAAGACAGCAGTTATGATTCATTTTCATAGAAGGGGAAACAAGCTCAGAGAAATCCACGCTGAAATAGCTAGTCATTGACAGAGAATTATAGTCCATCTCACTTCAGAACCCTCATGCTAAACCTTGTAGTTTTAAAAATCTCTCTTTTTAGCAAGCTCTGCAAGTCTAATGTTTAGTCCAAAAAACAAACACTTTTTCACAGTTGGTGGATACTGTTTCTTTAAGTGCACTTGGGTCTAGTGGGCTTTGGAGTCTTTAACCATGGAAACTGGTGACCCACTGTCAGACATGGAAAGCAAGAAAACCATGGCTTTTAAGTGCTTTTTGGAATCGTATTTGAATTGGGACGTCACCTTTCTGGGAATTAATAGTATATCAAACAAATTAAGGAAAACACTCATAAGAGCTAACCTTGAAGAATCTAGAAAGGAGCCTGTTTTCCCTCAAACATCTTTTTTGGTCTTCATTTTATGACAGGTTGCAATAGCATTTCTCAAATAGACTTGTAGAGAGCTAGTCTCTTTGCCCATGAAGTATCTTGAAAAGTGTGGGTTGTAACTAAATACTGGTCTTTAAAAGATCTCTCCTGGTAATTAAGCCAAGTAAGAAGAATAGAATCTCAAATTATCTAACTGAAATGGTGACTCAGGTACTGTTCCTTTAGCCCTTGGCTTTTGTTTCTTCTCTGAGGCACTGTAGATATCATGAGGAAAACATTTAATTCAGACGGTGAAAACTGCAGTAGGAAGCTAAAAGCAAATGTTCATCTCCCCCTGCAGTCAGGCTAGGCTCCTTACCACTCGGATTGGCCTCGATTCTGCCCCTACTGTCCGCTGTGAGCCTTCACCAGGACTGTTTCCAATCCCCCCTAGCCTGCCGATTTGCTCACGTCCTGTCCTTTCTAGTAAACCCCTTCCTGGAGCTCTTTGTGTCACACACAGTGCCTAGCCCAGATCTTGTTGCCTTTGCAAACTCAAGATGTAAAAACTAAACACTTGTTCTGGAAACGTAGGCTTTCATCAGTAATAAAACTGTCCTAAAACACAACTTCTATTTGTATCTGTTTTCTGGAAGCATCAACTGTTTGATGAAATTCTACTCTGAATTCAGTTGTCAATTGTAAGGCCTTAGAGCAGTGTCACACTAATTGAAGACTCTAAACATATCTATAATTTATAATGTTTTTCATCCTCTAATATAACCTAATGACATCCTTATGATTTTCCCTTTAATTTCAGCAAGATCCATATATAGCATCTATGGAACACCATACCGATTGGGTAAATGACATTGTACTCTGTTGTAATGGGAAAACATGTAAGTATTTCTTTGGATTATTGGGTTTCAGGAAGCTTTAATTCAGTTTGATACAATTTCATTTTTTATGTAAACTTTTTTATTGAAGTATAATATATGTACATAAAAAGTACACACTTGAGACAACACCCATATCAAGAAATATTACCAGAAGCCCCCATGCCATCATTTCAGTCACTTCCCCTTCCCCCAGATAACTGTTCTTCTGTTTTCTAAATACTACTGATTAGTTTTGTCTGTATTTGAACTATATGTAAACAGACTCATAATATGCATTCTTCTTTTAGGCTTATTAATATCTCTTTTTCTTACTATGTTAAGATCTATTTCTTGGTTTTTCAGTCTGTTTTAGAGAATTTTTTTTCAATCATTAGTTCAGCAGGAACGTTAAAAGTTTTCCCTGCCTATTAAAGGCATTTGAGGCAAAATATAATAGGTTCTAGAAAGAGCTTTTAAATATATAATATAGTACTATATGTGTGTGTATATATATGAACATTAACAGATCAAGTGTGTATATATCTATATATATTAACATCAGTTTGAAATGGTGTTAAATTATTTTACAATAAGTCTTTAAAATGGTGGTAAGTTCCACTACTAAGTGGTTTATTAATTCTTTGCCTCTTTTAGTAATATCTGCCTCTTCTGACACAACGGTAAAAGTATGGAATGCACATAAGGGATTTTGTATGTCAACATTAAGGACACATAAGGTAAAACAGTTACCATAATTTTCAGTGTCTTTAGTGTAATATTGGGATCTCAGTACTTTATGTGGCTACAGATTAGATCATGATACGTGTGTTCTGTTACAGGATTATGTAAAAGCCTTAGCGTATGCCAAGGATAAAGAACTGGTAGCATCGGCGGGGTTGGACAGACAAATATTCCTTTGGGATGTGAACACTCTAACAGCATTGACTGCCTCAAATAACACTGTCACAAGTAAGGTGTTTGAAGAAAATTTCTTTGAAAGTGCTCCAAGTTGACATAAAGAATGGTTTTTAAAACATCTTTGATCAATTTGCATCGAGACAGTGGTTCACATTTTGAGAGTGCTTCTACCTACAGCATTCTAGCCCCCAAGAGTATGATTGAACAACAAGGAGCTAATTCCTCGCTGCAGTCTTAAAGTGGTAACTTCTCCAGGGGTAACCTGGTGGTTTCCATACATGTGCATGTCTTAGCTCCCTAGCTAAAGTGTAGTACATTCCTGCGGGGTAGAAGAGTTCATCTCACTACTTTGTATCTCCCACAGCGTTGCCTGGCCCAAAGCCACACACCCAGCAGATGTTATTGATGGAGGTGGTGATTACCTGACAAAGAAGGCAGTTTCTGACCTTTAAGTGCTACTATAAAGAGCCTTTGAGTTAATGGCCAAGAAGGAATATTCCAAAGCAAAAAAAGGAAAGGTTTTTAGTGCTGATTTTGCAGGACCTTTTCAGAGCAGCAGTGAAGAATGCAGCCAATTCCACAAGAGTTCAGGGATGCTAGGGTGCTTTTAAAGGCAATTCAGAGGCATTCACAGCAGGTTAATAGCACAGGTGCCTCATCAGCTAAGAGATCCCAGATTACCAGGTCAGACCCATACAAGTCTAGACTTGAAACTCAGCTTCAGGCTTGGCCCAGCCTACTGTAGTCTTCTTCGCAAGGTGTCAGAAGGAACTTTTAGGAGCACATTTTTTGGCTAAGCCAGCCTGGAAGCTCTGTTCAGGACATGGGCCTGAGCTCTCTAGATCTCTATATGATTATAAATTCAGTTCGTCATGACCGCAGAATACTCACCTTGACTTAGCTTAGGCAAGTTCTAGTCTAACCAGTGTGAGTTGAGAGGGCGGGTTGGGAGGTGGGTAAATGAAATTTATTGAATATTGTTTTGCCTTTTTTGGGGGGAAATATGTGCAATCTAGATATTTTTCTCCCCTTGTTCTCCTTGATTTTTCACTGCACACTGTCTCAGTGATTCAGCAGCTGGTCCCTGCTGGGGGCTGTCATGATATGTCATTTAGCTCTCTCAATATGTAAGACATTCCTCAAAGACATGCTAACAAGAGAGAACAAAGCAAATAAGCAGTAATGTTCCAAAATCAGAGACCAGACTTAGTCTCTGCAACAGATCCATTTTCCTTAGAATTTTTTAGAGTGGATCTCACATAAGTTTTTTTTAATGATTATAGAGCTAATACCAATAGCTAACATTTATTGAGCACTTCCTGCAAGCAGCACTTTTCTAAATACATGTATTAGCTCTTATACTTACACTTCTCAGTATGTTGTTGATATTTATTGTAAAATTAGGATCATACTATACAGATAGTTTTATATGCAACTTTTTCACTTCATTAATATTTTGTTCTGACTCAAAGGGCATGGACATGATTCTTGCTACACATTGCCTGATCTCCTTCCAGGAGTTGTACCAAATTATCCTCTTAACAAGTAATGTGTGACAGTGCCGTTTTGCCGTGTTTTTTGAGAATAAAGCATTACCTTATTTTTTAATTGTATTTGTAGGTGGAAATAATATTTTAGCTTTGATTTGTATATCCTTGAAAATAGAGAATTTGCACAAATATTTTATATATGTTGGCACATATTTATCTTTGAAAATACATAGGTGGATAGTTTTTAAATGGTGGTGCAGTTCAGTTTAGCATATATTTATTGAGTAATTGTGTATATTCAAATCTAGAAAACATGGAAAATCTGATAATATTATTGTTTAGCACATTCTCCATTCCAGGTAGATTTATTTTCCAGCAGTCATAAAGATAAAATTTCTCTAAATTTATAATTAAACTTGCAGTTTTTGCTGACTAGCTACTAAAAAGCTGATAATTTTGTTAACATTTAGCTCCATTTATCCTTAATAGCTTCTTCTTTAAGTGGGAACAAAGATTCCATTTATAGCCTGGCAATGAATCAACTGGGAACAATCATTGTATCAGGGTCCACTGAGAAGGTAAGAGGGAGCTTCAAAGGGTGTATTTTAACACTAGAAAACAAAGAAACCAAAATAATTTGATCTGCGTAATTACTAAATATGTAGAGAGTGTTTTTGCCTGGTGGATGCTAAAAGAAAGCTTTTATTTAAATAAGCATATAACTATATAATTACTGTCGTGTGTGGCAATGGGGCGGGTGGATGGGGTTAGGGAGGCCTGCGCATTTCTTGACATTAAAAAGGCTTCCTCTTATTTAAAAAGGTTGGGAGCCTTAGACAAGTGTCCATTGGCAGAAGCAATGTTTCTCAGAATTAAATGGTTGTCATTTGACTTATACGTCTATTATTTAAATTCACTCATGTGTGTACTCAGTTTGTTTAATATTGTTGAAATTCACAGGTTTTAAGGGTATGGGATCCAAGAACATGTGCAAAACTAATGAAGCTTAAAGGTCACACGGATAATGTAAAAGCATTGTTATTGAATAGAGATGGCACACAGGTAGGTAGTTTCATGTGGACATTTATTTACCTAATAACTTTGACTAAATTTTATACAGCAGAAATTCCCCCACTTTGCATTTGTTGGGTAGGTTGATTTGAACCAAAAGCTGCACATATTATAAACTATGGTTTAATTTTAAATTCTTAAAATACTCAGTCGCATATATAATAATCCACTTTTAAATAAAGGCCAGATAAGGAATTTCCTTAGAATAATTCTGATGCAGATCGGTAAAAGCAATTATGATAATATAGGCTAAAATAACTTAAAATGTCACCTTGAGTAACGCAGAAAGGAACTGTGGTAGTCAGTGCTTTCTGCCGATGTATTAAGTGGAAAATTTCCTCACAGTGGGTCTGACTTTGGGGTGGATCTTATCAGTTGACCGGATAGATACAGTCTGTAAGTTCAGTCGTCTAACACAGTACTTAGAGTCACTATTTCCAAGAGAAATATTTTGGTATGTTTGAACGTGTGCTAGTATTCTGTTGGCTACATAAGTTTTGAATTATAAATCATAATTTTACTTGTTCTGTAGCAGTGGGGAAATGATCTTTCATCAATGTAGGTAAAAAACAAAGACCGAGCATCATTTTATGTTATGACACATCTCTACCATGTGCCCCTGCCTCCCCTGGCCATTTTTTCCATAGGGCAGGAATAAGTTTGCCGCTAATTAGAACTAATTTTGCTGGAGTTAGAGTAGGAAGATGCGAAACACCATTGAGTAACAGACTTTTTACTCCTGTGGAAGTTACGTCATGGAAATTGCCTCATACATGAATTAGAGAAACCTCTGTCTCCAGAGGTGAAAGGTAAAACACTAGCCAGAGGAAGGAAATAATTTTTTCTGAACCAGGCAAAGATGCCCAGGAAGGTCTTTGGGACATAGAAAGCTCTCAGCGTTAATGTGCTATGTGGCCTTGAGGGGAGGACTTCACTTTACTAGTCCTTAGTTTGCTCACTTGAAAAGTGGGAATCATAATATTTAGTTTGTATAGTTAGTGAGATTAGAAGTAATCACTGTAAGCCATGCATTTTCTAGAGCCCTTGAGATCCTTTGCAGCCCCATCTTCATGTGAGTCTAAGAAACCCTGTGCAGTCAGCGCCTTCCCTGGTTTCCAATGTAGCCGCTAGGCTGCACTCGAGATGGTGCCCCTGCCTTGTTCTCTTAACTTTGCCCAGGATTGGACTGGGTCATATAGTCTCCATGGGACTGCCCTTAAGGAGGATCTGTAGACAAGATAGTTTCTAGAAGGGGGGCTTTGGGCCCGGCAGACTTTCTAAAGTTCTGCCTGTCTACTACACTCCATGCCTTATTTCCTATGTATATATTATGAACGTGCTTTTGCCCAAGATTTTTTAAATAACAAGTAGAGTTTATATGCACTTCACCTGAAATCAGGAAAATTTCTGTAAGCAGAGACAATGCTGTGGTACTACTTTAAGAGCTGCCTGTCGGCCTGAGAGTGTGTGATTAAGCAGGTATCATTCCTCCTCAGGTGCTTCCACTACCCCTTTTCCTTATAGCCCCATAGACTGTTTAAATTTAACCGTCAGCAACAAAGCATATTTACATTAGAGAATTGAAACTATAATAAGTACTCATTTGGGTAAAAGGGCAGTGGGGGTGGGGAGAAGAAATTAGTAAGAATTAGGCCTCTCCTTGCCCACTTGGCTGCTCTCTATTCCGAGTGGCAATTGTATATGAATGGCTGTCCCAGAAACACTTGTTACGGTTAACAGTAGATTGGCCTCAATATACTGGAACCTCTCATCTCCACTGACAAAAACACAGAGCACCCCTAAGTCTGATTTAGCAGAACCACTTGGGGTATTCTCCTAGTCCCAGGAGTCACCTTATAATGAGGAGGTCTTCCTGTATATCCAGTGGAAGGGTGGAGGCCGTGGGAAATGTTTTGATGACTCCTCTAACTTGTACAAGATGTCAAGCAGTAGAATTCCTGTAAAATAGGCACATCCTTCAAGCACACTACCAAACACCACAAAGAGTTTGCCAGCATAGTACTTTAAAAATAATTGCTGTCTATTTGGAGGCCTGCATTTAGCAATCTTAGAATACTGGCTGCCATCAAGATTATCATCAGGGCTGGTACAACTGTTTCCTCATCTGCTTTCAGCTGTGCACTCTGGGTTTGGGTCTTATCTCTTCCCTGTTGTAAGTCACCTTGGCTGTGAGGACTTGCAGCCTGTCATCTAAAGTTGTCAGACCTTACACTCTGTAGGTACACAATCTAGGATCTGAGTAGTCAAAGCTTTGCCACCTAAGGGTAGCATCTCTTCGAGGAATGGGGAGGCCCTCTCTGGCTCCTCCTTGTGGAGACTGCCACACTTTCTCACACACCTGTCGAAGGTCGGCTTGTAACCGTAGTCCTAATGGTTTCTTTACTGGTTAGTGCCCCTGTGAACTGGTTGGAATGGCAGCTTATGGGGGAGCCTCCTAGTAGGTGTTCATTTAATTAAATATATCCGGAGTTCTAAAGGCCCCTTTAAGTCACAGGGCATGCCAGGAAATCCTTATTATCTCTCAGGGTCTCATTTATTCAGATGCTTTCCAAATGTCCAAGCCCACAACTGTCTTCTCTTCTTTGAAGCTCTTTACCTACTTAATTTCATACACCAGCACTAACAGTTGCTTTCTCTTCGGGGCCACTTTTTCTTCCAGAGAGTAAGTTTTTATCCTCCTCTGCAAGTCACCACGGTAACTGCTAGAGACACCAGGCATGCTGAATGCAAATGCGCGGTGGCCGTTTCAGCCTGTTTCTCCCAGACTCAGTGTGCTCAACCCTGCTTTGTGTGCCAGCAACTTCTATGTAGTTGATGCTCCTGAGCCTTTAGGAATGATCAGAATTGCTAATGTTAACCAAATGCTGTAGGTCCACATTTTATATTAATAGATGTTGAACTTGAGGCTTGTATGGGAAGTATCCAAGGTCTCGGACAGTGAGTGACTCTAGCGTAGGACTAGATTTTGCTTCTGACTTCTGTCAGTAGAATGCAAAGGACCTGGCAGTCCGTCAGAAATGCAGAGGTGTGACCCAGGGCACCAAAAGGCTTGCTGGCCTAGTGCAATGCTTGTCAAACTTAGCGTACCAGATGACCTGGAGAGCTCTGTCATCTGGTGATTGGACCCCACCAGAGTTGCTGCTTCATGAGGTTGTGAATGGGACCTGGGAATTTACATTCTTAACTAGTTCCCAGGGGCCGCCGATGCTGCGGGTGGCCAGGTAGAGAGGACAAAGGCAGCTTTGCTCAGAAGTTTCCCCTGTGTGAGCGTATACTGTTCCCTTTGGTCATTTCAGCCTGTGGTGCAAGCTTGTCAGAAGCCTTTTTAGAGGCAGAAATACAGCTTTTAAAGGAGTGTGTTAGACAGTGGGGAGTCAGGAGAGAAGCCAAGTGCAAAGCACAGGAAAGGAGAAACCCTGGCGCAGGTTTCTAACCTTAACGTTCTCTGTTCCCAGTGCCTTTCCGGCAGTTCTGATGGGACAATTCGCCTATGGTCCCTTGGTCAGCAGAGATGTATAGCGACATACCGAGTCCACGATGAAGGCGTTTGGGCTCTGCAAGTCAATGACGCCTTCACACACGTGTATTCTGGAGGGAGGGACCGGAAGATTTATTGTACGGATCTAAGAAACCCTGACATTCGAGTGCTAATTTGTGAAGAAAAAGCACCAGTTCTCAAGGTATGTCATATGTGTTAGTTTTATAATTAAGATTGTTCCATGTGCCAGCCAAATACGGCAAAATCTGTATTAAAACATGAATCAACTGTAGGGCTGTAAATAAGAGATTTTAACAGGTTTGTTAGTCACCTGTAGAAAAATGGTGACCTTTTGAGTACATCAGGGAAGGCTGGCTCTCCTGCAGAGAAGTCCTAGCGGGATTGCCCCACGTTGCTCCTTTCATCACCTGGCTTTCCTAACCTGTCCTTAGAGGATGAATTGGAAGAGTTCAGGTATCTGAGCAGAAATGTGTACACTGCCTCAAGAGGGAGGGTGTGAAAGAGGCTCCTGAAGACGAGGGAACTCCACAGCATTGCTGCCCCAAAGTGGTTCTGATAATCAGGGTCTGGGATGTGGTAAAAGGGTACTTGGGAAGCCATCCATTCTTATGCCTGCCAGAAGTGAAGCCTAAACTAAAAAATGGCCAGTCATCATATGACAAGTCCAGCCTCACTGATAATCACAGAATGGCACATCAAAACAACAGTGAGGAAATTTCCAGATTTAAAATGGAGGCATGAAGACAGCACTATCCCCCTTTCTCAGAAATCATCTGACGACAACAAGGAAAGCAAGAAATAACTGCAAATACCCATCGTCTACGAAACTAAGTGACATCTGAAACTCAGACCACAGTGTAGGAAGAAGGGCTAAAAAAGGAATAGAGGTCAAACGAGACAGTTGAGAGAATGCTTGTGGTCTAGGAGCTTACACAAAACTGGCCAAGTGCAGTTCTTTAAAATAGTGGCACACTCTAATGGGCACAACCAGTAATCCTTCAGGGAAGCAAGAGAGCTGGAGCTGAAATGCAGGCACAGCATGTGTGCAGGAAGCAGGCTGACGGGGGAGACAAGTGTGGAGGAGGAACACTGCACCGTGAGCCCTGCAGCTGCCAGGATCTCTTGGTTGTGTAGAAAAAGCACTTGGCGCAGACATAACCATGTTATAAAGAACATCACTTTGAACCAAAAAGGACTCCTGCTTGCTAGAAGCCAAGCCATGTCCCCACAACTCCAAACCTGCAGTTTTCTGGTACAGGAAGAATATTGGATGAATATAGACTGATTTTATTTGCACTGCGTGTATGTATGTATTAGAATTTTTATACGTATAGTATTTTAAAAATACAGAAGGACACAAGGTAAACTCTTCACCAGTTGCACTGTCCTTAGGCAAGGGAGTGAATTACATGGGTACTTTTCACTTTTGTTGTGTTGTTAGAATGTTTTTTTTACTACAAACATTTTCAAAGAAAAAACATTTCTTATTAAGAAAGAACACAAAAAATATTTTAAGTTATCCTTTTGACTACCCATTAAAATCCCTTAAGTTAATCACACTTAAAAGTTTAAGCCACTGTTTGATGAGAAGTCACCAAAACTTTTATAGGGTCATGAATTTCTTTAGCACAGACTCCCTCATTCATCTGTGCGTTCCTAGCTTTTAACACATGCCATGGTAAAATCAACACAAATGTTGAATGAAGGAATTGATATTTATTTATTTTTAATTTAATTTTATTTATTTTTTTTGCGCCTACAGCACCTGGTCTTCTTAGGTGGTCTCCCATCCAAGTACTAACCAGGCCCGACCCTGTTTAGTTTCCAAGATCAGACAGGATCGGGTGTGTTCAGGGTAGCATGGCTGTAGACAGAATTGATATTTAATAATGTGTAACTCATCCTGGCATTTCAGATGAGTTAACATTTCACAAAGCAATATTTTTGTGCTTTGCTTTCAGATGGAGCTTGATAGATCAGCTGATCCCCCTCCTGCAATCTGGGTTGCAACAACTAAATCTACAGTAAATAAATGGGTAAGTGAGCTACTGTACAGCTGGCAAAGGATTATAAACATGTGATTAGTTATCACAGACCTGCCAGATAGATACCATTAGCAAATGCTCAGTATGAACCTGACGCTCAGCATGCTTTTGGACAGTGGCAAAAATCTGAAAGCCTCTGTGACTGTAGGTGTGATCCTAAGAGTCGAACTAAAATTAAGGTAACACTCAAAGCTTCTAACTTCTTTTCCAGGAGCCAAGAAATACATATGATAATTCTTAGAATAGGCACTGTGGCCTATAAATATTAGTACAGCTTCAGACCTTGTGAAGCTTCATTTGAAAATAAACAACTCAAATGCCAACGCAACAGGGGAAACTCACGAGGAATCTCTTTTTCTAAACAGAAATCAGAAAATTGTGCTTTTAAATTCATTTCCTTTTTCTTTTTAACATGAAGAACGGGTTGAAATAGAGGATGAGGAGAGAGAAGTTATCAAAAGTAGTATTCTTAAATCTTAATTAAAGAAGATTTTAGTTTTCTTGTCTACCAATTTGTGGATAACAGAAGAGAAAGTGTTTGCATTTGTTCCTTTTTATATGCAGGGCAAATGGTCTTTCTCTGAACTTGTAAAAAAATGTTTTATATCTTATTTAAATTTCATTGGGCCAGTTGACATCAATATAGTTTACCTGGAAGATTGCCTGGTGTTCTCTCCAAAGAAAACAACATCCTCTTCTTAATATTTGTTTTAGTCTTTTTAATCATGGTAGGTAATTATACTTTGTGACTAAGTATTTGTTGATTGATGTTATTGGTGAGTTTTTCTCATTTGTTTGTTCTTTGTTTTTCTTGAAACTTAAAACAGATTGGGAAAGCTTATAAAGCATAAAATGATTTAATAATGAATTTTGTTTCTTCAGACATTGAAGGGAATTCATAACTTTAGAGCCTCTGGAGATTATGACAATGACTGTACAAATCCTATAACACCCCTTTGTACACAACCTGACCAGGTTATCAAAGGTAAGGAAATTGGGAGGTTTTATACCTTTTATTAAATTTAATTATAGTTACTAAGAGATTGACAAAAATAAAGGAGATAATCTTCCTTTATATGTAATTCTGATATCAGCAAAAGACTCATAATAGCATATTCATTTTTAATAGAAGAAAAACATTTAGAAACTGCTATTTGGTGACTTTAAAAGTAGGCCTTTTTTTTTTTTTTCTTTTAATGCCTATGTCTTTCTAGGTGGTCTCCCATCCAAGTACTAACCAGGCCCCACCCTGCTTAGCTTCCGAGATCAGACAAGATTGGGCATGTTCAGGGTGGCATGGCCATAGACAAAATGTAGGCTTTCTTGAGTTAATCTTTTACCCCAAATCCGAATAGTCAGGGTCTTGGTAAAGCCAATAGCCATTTTGAAAAATATTCAGAATTTACTGTTATCTTGGCACAAGCCAGAAGAAGTCAGATCTGGTCCTTGAATTCTGCATGCCGCAGCTGCAAGTGACATCTCTAGCTTTAATGTCAGAGTTTGGGATTAGAATATTGAATGACGCATTCATCTACAGTTAGATGTCCATGCTGTTACCTTTAGAATAGAATGTCCCTTCAAGAAGCATAAAAAACAAGGAAGATAGCATGTAAAAGTTAATGAGAGATGGGGCCAATTCAGAGGTTTACTGTCATTTGCACTTTTTCCAGTGGATAACACTGTTTGCCCTTCACAGTTGTCCACTAGTAGACCCTTGAAGTGAGGAGTCTTTTAATCTATGTTATTAAAATCAGACAGTTTTTGTTCGGACTTCAGTTGTCTTAGATACAATATAGTCTTCTGATTTGCCTTCTTTCTGGTGGCTTGTGTGACTTATGTTCTGTTGTATACCAGTTAACAATTGTTGCCTTACTGTGAATTTAAATGTAGTAGGATTGTTTTGCTAATTGTGTGTGTGTTTTTTTTTCCTGTAGGGGGTGCTAGTATTATTCAATGCCACATTCTTAATGATAAGAGACATATATTAACCAAAGATACCAATAATAATGTGGCATATTGGGATGTATTAAAGGTGAGTATCTTTTTGTATTAAATAGAGATTATTGGATCATGTATCCTATTTTTTTTGAAAAAAAAAGATAATATAGAAATTAAGATTTAATTGCAGTGATACCTTATGGGGGGTGTACTTCCTTATGAGAATATTAGATAAGGCCGTCGTTTATTTCTTTAAGCACCTAAAATTCGAATGGAACTATTTCTTTATTTAATATATTACAAACTCTGTTATATACTACCTTAAAATGAATACATAAGAATTCCATATCCTTGATACTATTGACATTTGGGGCTGAATAAGTCTTTGCTGGGGGCAAGGAGGAGTGAGATCTGGCCTGTGTGTTGTAAGATGTTTAGCAGCATCCCTTGCCTCTACCCACTAGATGCCGGTAACCACCCCTCCCACTTCAGTTGTGACAACCTAGAATGTCTTCTGATATTACCAGATGTTTAAGGGGCAGAAGGAGGATATAAAATCTCCCTAGGTTGAAACCACTGGAGTACATGAATAAGTTTGGTCGTTACTTAGGATTTCCAGCCTTCACTGTGAGCATCAGTCACAACTCTGGATCATCTTACGATGACTCCCTCTGAGATAGCTGAAGTGTATTAAGCTGTTCAACCACATTCTAAAGAGCACTGAAGAATTTATAGGCAGTTTGAAAAGTTTGCTTTTAGAGTTCTGACAAATATCCCTTCTTAATGTTTGTTTAACAGATATTTCCTGGATTGAATGAGTATTGTGTGCAGGGAACTGAACTGTGTTGAGGGTTATAGATGACAGAAAAGTCCATCCCTCCTGGTAGGAGAGGGGCAGAGTGACGAAATGTGAAAGCCTAAGGAATAAACAGATCACAGGATAGCTTATGGATAAGGGCAATTACTTGCAACTGGAGAAATCAGGAGAGCTTCATGGTATAGAAATCATTTGAACCGGGGCTTAAAGGGTTTCATTAGATGAATAATGTGAGGGCATTTCAGGAAGAGGGAGTGAATGACAAGGTACAAAAGAGGGAAGGTACATGCTTATTTAGGGCAAGATGAGCAGTTTCTATTGTTGATTGGATACTAGGTGAGTATAAGGGAGCAATAAGGGTATAAGCACGAAAGATGAGATTCAAGTCATTTCCCAGAGTCTTGAATTGCAGGCCCTAGAATTAACCTTTCTTTGGTATTCTCTAAAGAATCTTAATCTTAGATGATTTTAAAGCAGGAAAATTCCATGTTCAAAGTGGTAGTGCTATGTGTCATAGGAAAGAGGCTGGAAGACGGTTTTCTAAAGCATAATGGTTTGGGGATCTAAAAGAAAATACAGGTGTTGGATATGTTATAAAGGAAGAATGGAAAAGATCTGAGGGTTTGGTTAGGCTCTTGGTTATAAGGAACAAAGGTTCACTTAAGTTGACTTTCAGAGTGACAGAGTAAGATAAACAAGTTTCTTTCAGGGAAAAAGGGACTGTCTGAATAGGAACTGTGGCCCAACTGACACTTTCCTTCCCTGTGGGAAGTCACATTACAGAATGGTTGCTGGGTGAGCATGGCTTCAGAACAGGAGCCTTTACTGAGTGGAAAGCTTAACTGCAGCAGGCTCCAAAAGTCCAACCGGTCTTTTTCTACAATAGACACATGCTTAGCAGGAAACTAGAAGCCTTGTTCGTTTCAAAGTGGGCAGGGGGAGCATCGAGAGCAGTCCTGAGGACCTCATCAGCAGAAACTTGGGTACTCCACCACTGATCTGGCCCCAGCTCCGCCCGGGGCTGGGTTTCGCCTCATGCTGCCCAGCACTGGTGCTCTCTAGAATATCTAATGCAATCTGATCAGGCCAGCTCTTCTGTGAGAGCTGACTGACTTTCTGCCAATGGGTCTGATGTCCTCTCTTGGTCTAATTAGCTGAAGCCTTGGTAGGGTCCTGCTGGCTGAATAAGAGGTAGTTTTACTTAGATGGGGCACTGAGCTGGCATGTACTATAACTGGCATTTTTTGTGTCACTAACAGCTTTCTATGCCCAGATACTAGATCTTGAAGTTTCAAGAGCAACTGGGCATAATGAACATGACATTAAATGAAAGAGAAGTCAAGAGTAGTTAGAAACATAGGCTCCAAGTTGGACAGAGCTGAATTCTAATCTTGGCTCTGCCAGCTACTAGCCATGTTGAACCTCTCTAAGTCTCCTTCTTTACTTCTAAAACGTGGCGATACCTGTTTCCTGGTGATGCTAAGGAGATATTCAAGAAGTATTTATCGTAGTAGCTGGCACGTAGTAGGAGGCTGTTGCATTAATACAGGTGAAAATAATAATATCAACAAATATTCATCTGAGCTATGGTGGAATCAAAGGGGATGAGAAAAGATTGGAATGATTAGAAAGATATTTAGGCCTGTAGATAAGAGTGATGCTTGAATCAGAGGGAATATGATGGAAAGGAAGGAGCAAGGATTAATCCTTAGTTTCTGGATTAGTTTGGTGAGCAGAAATGATATAGGGAAGATAAGAGGAAAAATGAATTGTTGGAGGAAAGAGGCATGCTGAGAAAGATGTGAATTTGAGTTTATATGGGACATCTGGGTAGAAATGTCTGCTGGGTGGACAGCTGTGCAGCCTAATGTGCAGATGAAAGGGCTGGGCTGGAGAAATAGGTTCAGCTGTCATCTGCTCATGGATTATAATTTAAGTCATGGAAAATGTCAGTGTTTCCAAGGGATACATCTATACTGAAAAGAGAAAAATTATCACCCTTTCTGGAATAGTTAGAAAAAGAGCCACAAAGGTATATATTTAAAAGGGGTAAGAAAACTAAGAGTAAATGGCAGCTCAAGAACCAATTAAGCATTTCAGAAAGAAGCTTGTGGTTAGCAGCATTAGCCTGTTGAGAGGCCATGCAAAATATGGAATGTGCACATGGATTTAATCAATAAAGAGGGTCGTGTCTGGAGAGAGCAGTTTCTAGGGATTCCTAAGGACAAAAGCCAGATGGAGTAGAGTAGTTTGGGAGGTGAAGAAACAGAATTTGGGTTTGGTGAGGTGAACAGAAAGAAGCAGTAGCTGGAGAAGATTTAGGGATAAGATAATCAAGGGATGATTTTGTTTCAGTGTTCAGGTATATTTCATATGAGAAAAATTTGAACATGGTTCACTGCTCATGGGGAAAAGCCAGTAGAGACAGTAGTGGGTAGATGATAAGACAAGGTCCCCAAGGAGGGAGAGGTAAGAGGATTCAGAGCACAGCAAAAGGGAAGCCTTTTTCCTTGCACCAGGAAGAAAAGTTAAGGGGATTTTGTCAAGGTTTAAAAAAAATTTTTTTTTTGAGGAGTAAAGGTCAGAGCCATGTGCTGAGGGTAGTGAAGGAAGTAGCGAGCTCAAAGATACGAGAGTAAAGACCACATTGTGGAGAACTGACTCTGGAAGCAGAAGAAGTCCCAGGTAGCAATGATTCAGTTGAGGCTGGAGATCATACATTTATAGTTGGAATATTGTTCAAAGATTTAAGAGGCCAACATGTCTTTTGTGTTGTCCATGTAGATTTTGATGTCCAGAATGAAAGCGAGAACTCGAGATGGACTGCAAGACATTGAACCAGAGCTCAAGTCTTTAGTGAATGAGGGAGAGTGACCACAGAGGTTGCTAGATGGCAGTGAGGAAGAGGGGTACAATTAACTGCAGCTAAATGACATGGGCCTCAAAGAAAAAAGACTTTTACATAGAAATGATGGATGGTGGTCTCACTGTGCCATTAAAGAGCTGTGGAATGTAGGAGAAGCAGCAGAATCACCTTTTGAGGAGATGACTGAAGAATTGGGACCCTGAGGGAAGAGCCAGGTTGCTGATAGGATGAGGAGGTAGAAGGAGCATCCTGGGATGAGCTTCAGGGTTGCAATGAGCTGTTCAGGATTGAAGTGCTCCGTGGCGCCCAAGGAAGTTCAGGACATGCTTTGGGGAAACACGCATTTAGGGAGTGAGGAAGAATAAGGAAGGATTGTAATGGTCAAGAAAGAGAAACTTAGAATTGCTGTCTGTATCATAGCTGTTACCTGAAGGTGGCTTCAGAGTCCTTAAAGTGCTTATCACCTGTGACTTGTTCCTTGAAGTTTTCCTTTTTTTTTTTTTTTGCTTCATTTGACATTGCTTCCAGGTAAGTAGATAGTGTGTCAGTATCAGCAAAATCAAATTACAGTTTCTAAAAAGAATATTTTGTGGGTTTTTTCATTAAAATTTTTAGTAGTTACTTAAAGGTAAAGGCTTTGAGATGAAAATATTTGACCACATTCTTTCTGAAATGTATTAAGACTGATTTAGACAAATGTGAAAATGGGTACAATTTTGAATAGCTAAGTCAGAATCAAATTAATTTGCTACTTACTATTGATAATTATTATATTTTCTTTTTGATGTATAGGCATGTAAAGTTGAAGACCTTGGCAAAGTGGACTTTGAAGATGAAATTAAAAAAAGATTTAAGATGGTGTATGTGCCAAATTGGTTCTCAGTAGACTTAAAAACAGGGGTAAGTTAGGAATTGATATTTATGCCATTTGGGATAGTTGAAAATTTCTAATATAGTTCAAAATTAAGTATTACTAGTTTCCTATGTTTTTAAGTGTGAAAGGAAAAAAAATTTTCATGTTAATACTTGTAAAATGCAGTTTAAATTCCTTTTGGTATCCCAGTAAATTAAATTGTAGTTGCATTGAATCCCATGAAATACGTTTTAATTCTGAACCTTTGGCTTAGCGCTTTATTAAATAGCACAAATAAAAAAGGTTTAGACTTACCTAAAGAATATAGTCAAATGGAATGCCACTACCTTTTTTTTTTTTTTTTTTTTTTTTTTTTTGACAGATGTTGACTATCACTTTGGATGAGAGTGACTGTTTTGCTGCTTGGGTTTCTGCAAAAGATGCTGGTTTCAGCAGCCCTGATGGGTCAGATCCAAAACGTGAGTATGTGTCCTTCCTTCTCTTCTTTCTTGCAAAAGAGAAGGTGGGTCTGTGCTGTTTTTTGCTATTTGCTCATCTTTATTATGAGTCTTATATTTTGTCAGTATTTTTGGTCAGTGTTCTCCTAAAAATATAACATGTAGAAATACCTGATATATACAGATATAGTTTTAGTGACGTTATATGAAAATAGCCCTTTCAAGAATGCAGCTCCTGTTTGTATTTTTCTGTTTTTAAAGAATGGCTATATCTAAACAACCAGATAGGATATGTGTTTGCTCCATGTTATCACTGCTTTAAACATTCTAAGATAAAGTTTTAATAGACTTGGCAAAATCTGACTTTTTAAGCATCACTGGCACTGGGTTAAGAATTTAACATCAGAATATATAGGAACTTATAATTTTTCTTCCTCTCTATTTTCAGGTGAAAATTACTAACTATTTTCCATTCCTTTTTAATAACTTTTTTTGTAGTGAACTTAGGAGGACTTTTACTCCAGGCACTGCTAGAATATTGGCCTAGAACACATGTGAATCCAATGGATGAAGAAGAAAATGAAGTAAACCATGGTTGGTGCTTTTATATCAGAATAATTGATTAAAAATTACTCAGAAATTAAAGAAACTTTAACTGGTTATTTTAAGAAATATTTTAAGTATTTGCAAAATTGCAACAGAATATTTGTAGTGTGCTCAATTCATTGCCTCCTTTCCACAGCCCAAATTAAATATCCATCCAGTCTTAACTGAGTTTTCAAGGAGCTTTCAATCAGTGAGACTGTTCAAGATAGAATAAATCCAGTAGAGTTAAATGACCTTTATCCTTAAAAGGAGAAAGCCTATGAAGTGTATTTCAAAGATACTGCTCAGAGTATCTGTGGATCTGCTGGGCTTACCACCAAAGCTAGCTAATCAGTTGCATGTGAAAGCCAGGTTTGTCCTTGTCTGGCCATATTTCCTGTTGGTGTGAGATGTCGAGGTTACCGAGTTTGAAGATCTACCTGATCTTGGCTCTGGATGTTTCAAAAAATTAAATTCCAACTCAGAAGTGTCAGAGTGAGCAAGTATATATAAAGAATTAATGTCATTAATGGCATTCAGAAGCTACGAGTGCCATAAGCAGCTCTCTCTGGGCAGCAGGGGAGAACATGTTTTTGAATGTATGAGGTCGGCTCATTTTGACTAAAGAAGGGAAAACAAAAACTTAAAATTTGCCAGGTCATGTGTAACCTATAGCAGATTGAAGAGTCCTTGTGTCCTACCTACTGAGGGCTTACCCTGCTGAAAAGTGAATTCTCCGAAGATTCTGCTGAAGATTGCATGCTTCTGGTATTCAGCAGTGACAAGGGTTTAAATCTCCCTTGCAAGGGCAGCACACTTCTCTGAAAGCTAGTCTTCTGTTGTCCCTATGAGAGAAAGGGTACTGACCCCACCCATGTGGCCTTTCTTTTATGCCACCTGGCCCACTTTGCTCCCCATCAGCACTGTACAGTGGACTGTAAGCCAGAGAAAGTTCTCCCCCCAAGGGGTTGAGAAAGCTGGGTTCTGGTGTGGGCTCTGCCATTTATCAGCCATGTAGCTATGGGCATATCGTTGCCTGTTTTCGGCTTATCCTTCTGCATCTCTAACATGGCAGTTAGACAGGATGCCCTCAGAGGCCCAAGTAGATGATAAAGATTAATCAAGAAACAGAGGTACAGCCAGCACCCCTTTGGCTTCAGGCTTTGTTTGGGGGAATATGGAAGAAGTGACAGGAAAACCCAGATCATCCTTAAAATCAAACTGCCACAGTGGAAGCAGGTCAGGGCCTACCCAGTTCCCCAGCCAGAGCTCAGGACAGTGCACGTTCCACCTGTCTGGTAATCTGCACCTGCTCCATGCTCAGTGGATACTCAGTTGTTGTTTAGATTATACTTTAGCAGCTCGAGTATTCGGAGGCCCGTAGAGATTTGTGTTTGGGGGTAATGAAGATAAATGGCCACGGACCGTATCTTTCAGACTGACATTCAAGTAGGACAGAGAGCCACTTAAAGCGTTCTGTGATCAGAGACCAGTGCGGGATGCCACGACAGAGGTTCTGATAGTGCTGTAGTTACCAGAGGGTGAGGTTGCTTCCACATTCAAAGGGAAGTGTTTATGGGGAGGAGGGTAACTGCACTTGGGTCAGAAGATTACAAAGAAAACAGTGAAATGAAATCTGCCGAGAACAATAAAAACGATTATGATCTCTCTGAGGATTTCATTTTTCACGGATACCTCTGCCATTAGTTATGGCTGCCATTAAACATAAATTCTTCGTTCTGTCCCAAGAAATTTTCTGAGCTTGATGTTCTAAAGAAAAAGCAGATTGTCATTTATAAACAGGCTGTCCTAGACTTCCTTGTGGCTCAAGTAGATGGTTATGTTTTTGTTTGAAATCTCAAACATTAATCTCTTCTATTAAAATTCTCTAAAATGCAGTCATTTTTCATCGGAAGTTGCTATATTTCTTCTTGTTAGGAATTTAACTTTGGTCTTTTTTTTGTTTTTATTTCTGACTCTGGCTGACTTAAAAAGATGTTTAACTTAACAGTGTTTGAAGACTGTGTAAACAAAATGTTCAGAATCTGTGTTCTTAGCACTAACTCTGCATCTGACACCATCTGCATCTTTTTCTAGTAAATGGGGAGCAGGAGAACCGAGTCCAGAAGGGAAATGGATATTTTCAAGTGCCCCCACACACTCCCGTGATCTTCGGTGAAGCTGGAGGCCGCACACTGTTCAGGTATGGCTGAGGAGGGCTGGAGGCCCTGCCTGAGAATGCGTCCCATTTGCTAAGAAGCATTGATTCCAACAGATGTTATAAATTGTTTATTATTAACTTCTGAGGGTATCAGGGTTTTGGAAGCTTTTCCATCTCCATGAAATGGTTAAGTGTCTGATGCTGTTAGACCACATTCTAGTTGAAAGCTGAGCCTCTGGTGTTAAAATGAGGTCACTACCTTGATTTGAGGCAGCTTCGCTAGGTTTTCGCAGGAAAGTCTCACTTCCTCTCACTCAGCCAGCTTGAGTGCAGGGGTCAGGGAACATGATGTCACCAGAAGTTCCGCCCTTGAGACAGCATCCGAATAGGTAACTTCCCTTAGTCTGGGTCAGGCAAGATGGACCAGGCTGCTCCTGGGAAGGGTTGTGCCAGCAGTGGCCCGATCTGATGCGCAAGGCAGTCCTGGTGAGGCCCTGCGGGAAAGAGCTAGACCGGCTTTACCCCACGCTGCCAGCAAGGCCCTGGTGGCGTCACGGGGAGAGCTCACTGGGCTCTTTGGTAGGGCCCAGGGGTAAGAAGAATGTTAGTCCGACCTTTAGCACAAATTTCTCTTCCTTCGTGGTGGTTTCCTGAGAGTGCGGTTGCCAAAAATAGCCTGACCCCTGTTGTGTTTGGAGGCCCATGCCTTGCATGGGAGTGCCTCCAGGGGCCTTTCTCAAGTGCTTTGGCGACACTCAGGTTTCCTTTCATCACCCGAGGACTCAGAGGCTGCTGTCGTGTACGCTTCGGAAGCTGGGGGCCTGAATTTTAGGGTCTGCTCTCTTAGCTGAGCGAGCCGTATTGCCTGGCTGCACTTTACTTCCTCAGCTAAGTCAGGGTTATCCTAAAGGAACTCTGTAAGGGTCCCTCCATCTAACGTTTGTAACAGTGGTTTTGTCACCTGTGCTTATTGCATCCCTTCTACCTGATGGCTGTGTTTAGGCTGCTCTGCCGAGATTCCGGGGGGGAGACCGAGTCGATGCTTCTTAATGAGACGGTGCCACAATGGGTAATTGACATCACTGTGGATGTAAGTGTCCTCCACTCCCACTTTGCCTTCTTAGTTTTTTCCAAATCATGAAGGAAATTAAGAACTGCTTTAGACTATATAATCTTAAACTTTAATAAAAACTAGACTACCAAGTGGAATACTCTTCTGCTTCCGTGAAATTCCAAAGCTGCAGAAGCAGAATTGATAATTATTTATTTATCTGTTTACATCTTTGTTGGTTTTTAATTATAAAAATAATATATGCTTATTAAAGAAAATAAATAAAGCAAAACTCTTATCTCTTTCTCAATCACACTTTCACTCCCTATCCTTCTTCCAGAGGTGATAACTTAATAGTTTAGTGCATAGCCTTTACTACATAAGCATATATCATCTGTGTATGTGTATATATGTGTGTGTGTGTGTGTGTGTGTGTGTGTGTGTGTTCATATGGTTCATTTTGCACAAGAACTATTATACATACTATTCTGCAACTAGGTGTTTTTTTTTTTCACTTAAAAATATATCTTGAACACTTTTTTATGTTTCTACATATGGATCACTTTTTTAATGACTATATAATATTCCATTGCATACATGTACATTGTTTATTTAATCTGACCCTATTAATGGACATTTATGTTGTTTCCAATGTTTTCTATTACAAACAATGCTTCAGTGAACATCCTTGTACATATATCTTTGTGTACTTTTTAGGATAAATTCCTAGAAGTGGAATTGCTGGATCAAAGGGTATGCACATTTTAAATTTGATAGTTATTGCCAAATTGCCCTCCACAAAGGCTGTTTACACTCACATTCTCACCAACAGGGTATGAGGGCCCATTTTCCCACACCCTCACCAGCACTGGATACTTTAAATCTTTGCTAAAAAGATAGACAACTATTATCTCATTGTTTTAATATATATATATATGTATTTTTAAATGTTGTGAGATTAAGCTTCTTTTCATAGTGGCTGTTTGTATTTCTGTGAATTGCCAGTTTGTATTCTTTACTCATTTCTCTTTTGGGCTGTTTGTCTTTCTTATTTGAAGGAGTTATTCATATTGAATATTAATTCTTTGACTATTATTTGTGCCTCAGTTGACTTTTTACTTTGTTTATGGTATCTTTGTCAGGCAAAAAGCACCAACACAATTTTTTAATAACCAATCAATCCTTTTTCTACTAATTTGAAATGCTGTCCTTATATACTAAATTCCTATATATACTTGGGTCTGTTTCTAGATGCTCTTATATGCCATTGACCTATTTTGTATATTCCTAAAGCCATATGAAAAGAGATTTAATCTCTAGAATCTTCAGAAAATTTGTTTTCTGTCCCAGATATAATGCCTCCAAGAACTTAAAGCCACTGTGACACCTGATGGATAGTCTATGGTCTTCTCTAAGTCTGAGCTCCCTATAAACCACTACTTCCTTTGAGTATGAAACTCACCTGGGATGCATTGCTGACTTTAGGCCTGTGGCTTATTCCCGAGAGGAGACATCCAGACAGGATGTGACATGGAGGCTCGGAGGGGATTAATACCCAGAGAAAAAAATAACCCGTTAATTTTATTCTTCATCTAAGTATGTGGTTTACTTCACAGTAGACGTCTAGGTAGTTGTTTAAAACCTCAGACCTCACTCTAATGTCAGAGGGAAAGAAGTGGGAGGACCCGATTGGCCTTTCAGTTGGATGAGGGCCCTCATCAGCATAGAGTGTATGGTTTTGCTCAAAGGTGAATATTTTGGGTTTCTCTTAAGGCACTTAATTTTTTGTTTGGGGCTTTAGGTATCAGCCCTCATATTTTAATTGAGATTTGGGTTTGTATGGCTTACGTAATTAAAAGAAAATTTGTTTCCCTTTAATACCTTGAATTGTAATTTGAAAAGAGCCATACTTGCAAATTCATATTGCCACTGATGTCACATGTTATCTTTCATTACAAAACTAAATGTTATACTTCTGATATATTTTGTCTAAGGCTGATTTAGATAATTTGATAGCTTGCTATAACCTTCATAGAAAGTTTTCCTGTTGACATCCTTTTAATTTTTCAGCTAATAAAAACTATTATACCTTTTTTTACTTTTAATATTTCAGAAAAATATGCCCAAATTCAACAAAATTCCTTTCTACCTCCAACCTCATGCATCTTCAGGAGCGAAAACCTTAAAAAAGTAAGTAAATGTAGTGTTTTTGATGTTTTGATCTATTACCAGTGAGTTTTTTTATTCTTTATGATTGCTTTTATAGCAGAAGAAGCAAATACTAGATCTAAAGCTAGTTTTACAATATTGAAAGTTAATACAGTTTAACTATTTACTAAGTAGCTACTGTGGTAAGCCACAGATGTTCAAAAATAACTAAGACATGGATTTTTGGCTGGAGCTCTCCGGAAAGCCTTCTCAAAGGACATGGAATTTGAGCTGGACATGTAAGGATGGATAGAACTTCAAAAGAGAGATATTCGAGGTCCAGGAAATGATTTGATCAGGGATGTGGAAGTGAGAGTATGCACAAGATGTTGAAAATTAGCAAAGACTTATATATCTTCAGCACAAGATGTAGGGTTGGTGGGAAGATACTAGGAGGGAAGTCAGAAAAGAAACTAAGAAGTTTCGTTGATGTATATCCTAGCAAATAAAGTCAACAAGACTTTTAAAACATTTTGTTAGGGAAATTTCTAAACATATACAAAAAAGAGAATAGGAGAATGAACCCCCATCATCCCATCAAACAGCTTCAGTTCAGCACGTGGCAAAACATTTTGCCTTATCTATACCTCTGCCTACCCTCCCACCCACCTACTTACACACACACACACGAGCACACACATGAGCACATCCTAGATATCACTTTCACTAGGTTTGATGACCCTGAAGTCAAGATGGCTTTCAGAGTTAAAGCCCAAACTACTTGGTTTGACCGTTATTAAGTGACATCAGAAATATAGAAATAGGTTGGGGGTGCGGAAGTTGATGAATGTAGTTTCAGACATGGAGAGTTTGAGTGCCTGTTGTACATCCAGCTAGAGATACCCAGCCAGCTGTTGGGTTCGTGGGTCTGGAGTTCATGCAGGAGGTTGAGACTGAGAGTCTTGGCTGTAGGGAGGAGATGGCCCTGGGAGAAGTTAGCACCAGGAGCATCAGAGCCTGGTGAGCCTTGGGGACTGCCTTCCCTTCTAGGAGCATTTAGTCTGCCCGTGCTGCTCTAAGAAAGTCTTTAAGGAAATAAAACCCAGAAGGCTATTCTTTAAGTATATATAAGTTTTAAGAACATGTATTTAATCTCAGTTGCACATAATCTGTGCCTTAACACTATAGAAAATCTATTGGCAGTCCTAGAAATGGATTAAGGCAATGACTAAAAACTTTTTTTGGTTTGTGTTTCTTTGGTATGTTTTCATCATTATCAAACATGAAAACCAAAGATTGTAGAAGAGGGCCTATCCAGTGATTTCCTGAGGTCACAATCTGCCCTTGCTTTTCACAGAGATAGACTTTCTGCTAGTGACATGCTCCAAGTCCGGAAAGTAATGGAACATGTTTATGAGAAGATCATCAACTTGGATAATGAGTCTCAAACCACTAGCTCTTCTAATAATGAAAAACCAGGAGAACAAGAAAAAGAAGAGGATATTGCTGTGTTAGCAGAGGAGAAAATTGAACTTTTGTGCCAGGACCAGGTAAGTGGATTTGCCAACCACAGCCCCACTTTTCCAGTGCTGGTGCTCAGAAGGTCACATAATGTGGTACAATTCTGGTTCTTGAGTCTGTTGCCTTTGGGGGCTTCTGCTTTGAGAGAGACTCCTGGGAACACTGCAGAAGCCCAGTTGGTGAGGCCCCTAACAAGACAAAGACACGAGACCATCATTTGCAGGGCAGTATCCATCATGTTAGTTTTGGAATTGAAGTGGCGGGAGGTGGAGCTGTTTTAAATCAAGGCCCACTCAAGGCCTTTCTGCAGAGGCTGAAGGTGGTGTTTCTGGCCCAGCCACACAAGCCGCACACCTCACTGTGCCCGGGTTTGTGCCTACATGCATAGCAACTGTGGCAGCCAGAGCAGCCCACTGGGTTTGGGGAAGGGTAGGACAAGCCGGGTCACCTGATGAGAGTCCCTGTGTTAACAGTAAAGGTCTTAAATATTAGATTCTCTGATAGTTTTTTATTACTCATTTTTTGCTATTCAGGTCTTGGATCCAAACATGGACCTTCGGACAGTGAAACACTTCATATGGAAGAGTGGTGGTGACCTCACCCTCCATTACCGGCAGAAGTCCACGTGAAGGGTGGGCCAACGCTCCTGGGTATTTATTTACTGACCTTCCTCTGTGGCCCCAAGAGTAGTCCTAGGAAGCCCACTGAGCCCCAGCGGGAGCAACTTCTACCGGCCAATTTGGTGTGGACCGAGATTCTCTTTCAGTTGAAGTGACTAATCGAGATGTAATATAGAAACCAGTCTCCTCGTGTAGATTAAGCTGTCCCCAGGGAGGCAGAGTGAGAGCAGAAGAGCCCCCAGCAGACTATGTCTCGTGAGATGTACAGAGAACTGATGACAGGCCAGCGCAGACGTGGCTTCCTCCTTTTATTTCAAAGGACCTTATCTTTGTTAGCACTTGTTAGAGACACATTGGTAGAGCCACATCTGTCACTATGTTTCAACTTCAAACCCACACGCTCCGTAGCTTTTCTAAGAGAGTACATTCCATTCATGCAGTACCCATGAAGGCTTTTTCCAAGTTTGTCATTAAAAAAAAATTGTTTTCACCATTTAAGACAGTTATTTTTAATAGGAACTTGTTGTTGCACAATTCGAGAGCCAGCCCATTTCATAATAAATGATTGTTGTTGGGTTTGTTTTTAATATTCATCTCAGATGTGTTCTTTTAGGAAGATCTTTTAAAATTCAGGGGCTGGATCATAGCACTTGGACTGCCAGACCAGGATATGCCCACCCGTGCCCGGTGATGCCAGTGCCCCTCAGCACCCCGGACTGTGTGGCAGCCACAGCAAGACATGGCTGTTCTACTTTTTCCTCCTCTGTGTTCTTTTATTTACAGGCAAAGCCGGGAGACACCACAGGTTCTTGCTGTAGGTGAGCAGCATGATACCATCAACACTTAAGACCACGATGAAAGTTTAATTTCATTTAAATGCTACCTAAAATTTATGGTGTCAGAGTGAAAGGGTATCAGTGAGTTAATTCAATATTCATACCCTGGAAGTGTACATTTTTTGTTTTCCAGAGTTTTATATGCAGGTTTTTGTTGTTGAACCTATATCCAGATTTCTTTTCACTGTTCTTTCTAACAATCTAAAGTTTTCATAGACTCATTTGGATCCTGTACAGAATATAACTTATTGGAGATAAACACTTCAACTTTTGGCAGAAAAACACTCTTTGGATTCTCCCCAAGGTCATTTGTATTCAGACTAGAACAGTGGTCTGCCCCATCAAACTACATGAGACAAGCCTCCTGTATGAAGCCAGAAGCACAAGTGCCTTCAGAGGGCAGTTTTTTCCAGTCCAGTTGCCTCCCCAGCTTGTGTGTGGCCTGTCCCCACAACAGCAGGGACTGGGGAGGGTGTGGGGAGGATTTTTTCTTTTCTGCATCTTCACAGGTTCAGCTGGAGGCAGCTGATGGGCCTGGGTCCAGACCTTACTGTTTGAGCTATTCTGATCCGCACAACTGTAGACAGGGTTCCCTCACTGCTAGGCAGCCTCCTTTGGAAAGTGGACAGGTCATTGCCTCTGGCTCTTTGAGGAAGTGAGCGAAGACATGCAACATTTCCACCGAGTCTTTCTCCCCTGTGCAGACAGCAGCCGGCTTCTTTTTTTAAAAATCCTTTCTATCTGTTGGATACAACAGTGCGCTTTTGGTGCACATTTTTTAGCAATAGTTGTGAATTAATGTCCAAAAAAAAAAGAAAAAAACCTCAATTACCAGCCCTCAGTTGTGTTTGCATGAGGGGCCCTTGGGCTAAAGGAATGGGTTTTGCTGGGCCATTTAGCCCACGTGCAGAGCTTCAGGGTGGCTGTGCTCCCTCCCTGTCATAGATCTGAGCCCCAGCATGGTTGTGCTTTTTTTCCTTCCCGTTAAACCAGTAATGATGTCCAGAAAATTTGACAGTCTGCAATGCCAAAAGGGTAAAAATCTGTATTTCACAGTTGTACAGAATAAAAGCTTTAGTTAAAATATTTAGAAGTTTATTTCTTTTTCACTTGTCATTTTCCTTCATAGCAAATTACAGAGAAATTAAGAAACCTCTGGTTTCGTGTTTACCCTGCAAATTATTAGCATTGATATTTATTTTATCCTGTGATTTAGGGAGGGGAGGATGAAAGTGAGGACGAATCAGAACCTTGGGTGAGGGTGACCTCAGGTCAAGGGAAGCTGCCTGACTTCCCAGATTCCTGTGGCCCAGACACCAGGCTCCAGCACTGGCTTTGGGCAACAGGCCTCACTGCCTTGCAGGCTTATCAGCCACTCTGGTGGGCTGGACGAAGCTTGTTTTAAATGCCACCACAGTGCTAGAAACTCAGTGTTTGCTAATTTGGGGCCCGCCCTCCATAAAATTGGTCTGTGCCCCCCAGAACAGACAGTCCTTGCCCTGTGGGCCTAACAGAGCTCTCATTTCCTTGTGAGTGCAGACCCTACAAATCAAGCAGCAAAGGAGGGACTTTATGTGGACAGAGGCTAGAAGACAGACCAGAGGCAGCTTTAATGGTCATCAGCAAGTAGTGTGGGAAGGTGAGGGACTAGCCAAGACAGGACTTCAGGTGACAAAGGGCTGTCCCTGGGTGGAGCCTTTCTCTTCCTGTAGGAACTGGGCAGAGCAGAAGACCCAACCTAGCCTATGCCTCCCAAGGCACCTGGTGGTGGGAGGAACAGCCCCTCCCCCAATACTATAGGAAAGATATAGTATGGGAAGCCAACCCTTGCCCACTCTTGTCCAGGCCCCTCATTCCCCTTTGTGGTAGGGGCTGTGTGTAGACAGATCCAGTCAAGACTGGCTTTGGGAGTCTGCTCAGGTTGGTGAACTTAAATTTGTGACTTATTTACCAGTGGAACTGGTCGGATGCCTTGTATATTTAGAAAAGACATAGTATAAGTTTGGAAGCTGAAGGAGTCACCACTGGGGATACCAAGTCTGTGGGGTGCAGGCCCTGGGAAAGGAATATTGTGGTCCAAGCACAGGCGAGTCTGCTGAAGGGCCTGATTTCCAGTCCTCCTCAAGGGGTGGTAGTCAAGTTCACTGCCCCTCCAACTGTGACTGGCCTGTCAGCCTAAGCAAACTGTGCAGCATAGTACGAGGATGAGGGCACGTGACAGAAGAGAGTAATTGGGGCTTCAGGGGTCCCCAGAGCATGGGGGTACCTTCCAGTATAGATAGGGCTGGCTGAGTTGTGCAAGAAGAATCAAAGCGATCAGACATCCCACACCAACCCCTTCCTCACCTCATCGTCACACCTGATTGTGTCTGGACCCTGCTGCCTCCTGAGAAGCCACAGTGGCCAAGCAAGAGCAGGCATTGGACCTAAGGGTACACGGCCAAAAGATGCCCTTCTCCAAGGCCCACGCCACTACACAAGCAGCAAAGCAGCCTTCCCTACCCTAGCTCCCGCCAGACAATCTAGGGTGCTACTCCCAGCCCCTTACAACTCCAAAAGGACTTGAGATTCCCAAACAAGTGTCCAATTCCCCAAAACCAGGACCATCACGCAGAATTAATGCTGGGAGGTCATCTCTTGGAGACTAGTAAAGGTCTCAAGTGGACACAAAAGGCCCCGGCCAGCAGAAGTCCCTGCATGTCACTCAGAACTGCAGCCTAGGAAGCCGAACACACTGGGCTGGGCCCCATAGTGTGGCCTGAGTAGCCTCCCCACATATGGGCCTCATGAAGTGCCATCAGGGGCCTTGTCACAGCCCAGGGTGTTATTCGGGGGTAGAGAGTTGGGCCTGGCTGGCTGCCCCCTCAATCTCAGCCTCTGCTCCCAAATCTGGACACTCTGTGCTTGCCGGCTCCTCTTCAGCCTGAGCTTCAAGCAGCTCAGCAGACAGCCCGTCTTCCGGTGAGGCTGCAGAGGTGAGGCTGTCGGGAAGGGTCAGCTGAGGTAAGTGGTCCGGCTGGGCCGGGGCGCCTGGGCTGTCCGGGAAGGAGACCTCAAACTCTGATCCAGACCACGTGGCCTCACCTGAAACACAGGGTGGGGCTGAGGCGGCCTGCAGAACCCAGGGCCAGTGTGGCCTAGGGCAATAACACTACTGGCCCCCGAATCCCACCCCGGGCACTGATGGAAGATGGGAGACCTAGTGTACAATGCCTTGCTGTGTGGCTGGATTCCTTCTGAAAGCCAGCCTCTAACCCAGCTGAGAAACTGCAGGCAGCATTACCGACAACCCTTCCCAGCTGGCTTCAGAAGGTGCCAGCCACTCACCGCCACGCTCGTGAGAACTGCTGCTGGAGCAGATGTCCTCCAGCCCTGAGGTGGAGACAGCTGTGGCGCTCAGCTCTGTGGAGGAGGGCAGGCCGGGCCAGACGCTGGCATTGCTGCTGTCCAGGAGGGAGATGCCCGACACGTCCAGGAAGCCTAGGGGAAGGGGCACAGTTCTTTGACAGCACAAAACCCTGCCCACTATAGGCCAGCACCCTGGGCTCGCTCTGGCCCAGCCTAAGCCTAATCTCAGCCAGCGGTGATGCCCCCCACACACAGCACAGAGGTTCCCCACTTCCTGTTTCTGATGAAAGAAAGGGGCCTGGCATTGGGCATCATGGGACTGGCACAGTGGCAGAAGGCCCAAGCCCTGCTCTGTCCCCAGTTTGCTATGTGACCTTGAGCAGGCCACCTCCCTTTTCTGGACTGCAGTCTTTCCATCCACACACTGGACCAAGACACCTGCAACCGCCTTGGTGTTTATGAGACAGGAGAGTTGGCAGGTCTGAGGATGGTTTTGGCACTGCCACCAAAGCCCAGCCATGAGGCTGGGGCCCCCTTCTCTGGGGGCACCAGGCTCCTCAGCCTCCCCTCTGGGGCGTGCTCACTACCTGGGTCCATAACTCGCTGCACTGGAGGCGGAGGCTGAAGAGAAGTCTCCATGGAACGTGGAAGTCCCCCAAGGCCGGGCACACCGTGGCTGGGATTCACTTCCCGTGGCTCGGGAAGCTGTCCCTCCATGGAGCAGCCAGGCGCCTGCAGCAGGACCTAGGGGAGCCAGGGAAGAAGAGAAAGCAGGGAGAGGGCAGTCAGGATGGCATGCTGACCCCATCCTACCCCCCCAGCCCAAGCTTGCCCCAGAAGCTCTGCCCATAAGAGCAAACAGCCTTGCGATCCGCCCCTTCCTCCACAGGTGATGAGAAGTCATGCAGAGGGGCATGGCTGGCCCCCTGCAGTGCTGAGACGGACAGGGAGCACTCTTCTGACTCTGATGAGCCCAGGTGCTCACCTGGCCAGGCCCCATCAATGACCCACAAGAAGAGAAGGCCTTCCTTGAATTCTACTGTGCCTGGAGAGCAGTCCTCACATGCCCTGGGTATAGACCCCAGGTGCCAGCCCAGTGCCCAAAGGCACTCAGGCGACCTGCTCAACAGCCAGACTGGCACTCCCCTGAAGACTTGGCCAGACAACCTGCCCAGGGTTCAAGATGCCCAGCCCCTGGCCCAATTTCACCACAGTGGCTCAGGCACTGAACGAGGCTCTACCCACCTCTGAGCCTCAGTTTCCCACTCATGAAATGAAAGTGACAACCAGTGCCCATCACTACCTTCACTTCCAGACCTAAGTGGCAGGAGAACCCAAGTGGGTTTCACTGTACAAGAATGGGCCCATCTGCCCCTAACTGGATCCCAGAAACAGATGGGCCTCCCATGGGCTCCACAGAGTCCTCTCTCCCCAGCTGGCAGGCCCCTCTGCCCACATGAAGCTCCCCTCTTCCCCCAGCTGGCAGGTGCTCCCCACGTACCTCCATATAGTCACCCTGCCTGGAAACCATCTGTGGGCCAGGAAGGGCAGGAGAGTCCTGGGGAGTGGGTCCAATTGGTGGGGTAACAGATGGCAGAGTATCTGGTGGTGGGGTCCCTGGTGGTGGGGTACCAGATGACGGGGCACCAGCTGACAGGGCACCAGGTGGCTTCTTGTGGTGGCTGGGGGATTGGGTTGGGATCCGGTGCAGATACCCGTAGCCAATACCACACCCGAGACTGCCAAAGGCCAGAAACACTCAATCCAGAAGCTGTCCCACAGAGTCCCACAGCCCTTCCTACCTCTGCCACTCCCACTCACTAATGACAGTGAGGGGGTTGAAAGGGTGCCTCCTGGACCAACGATCAGCCTCAGGACCCCTGGGACCAGGACCCAGCCCTCCACCCCCCACCATGGGACTCTGGAGGTCCATGCCCAACGGGCCAGGCCTACCCAGGGCCCCACCAGGTACCCACCCTGCAGCCCTCCACGCCCAGGAAGTACCTGCCCTCTCCACCCCAGGCTGCGTTGGGAGTTACAGTCACCTCCCGGCAGGAGTCGGACTCGGAGTTATAAACCATCAGCTTCAGGGGCTTCCCCTCGTGGGACTCGATGAGTGAGAAGAAGTCCTCGGACTATGACAAACACACAGCGCCTGAGTCCTGCTCCTGGCACTGGAATCGGGTACTTCTCATAGGCAGCACTCCTTGCCCCACGTCCCGTTGGGGACCTGGGGAGGGGCGGGCCACGGGCTCCTCACCTCCTGGAGGATCTGGTCTGAGCCAACCACGTAGTCTGTGTAGGGGCGCAGGCCGGCGAGGGAGGCAGGCGAAGAGGGTTCCACATCCTGGGGAAAGAGCCTTAAACTATCGGCCTTGCTAATGAAGGTGGGGGAGAAGACAGGGGGGCTGCCTCTCCAGGCAGTGAGCAGGACGCTTGTCCTCCTTCCCCGATCCACAGCCTGCCCAGCAGAGGGCAGCACCGTGGCATGGCTCCCAGCGCTGAGACCTGGAATCTGACCTGGGCTCAACCCTTGACTCCACTAACTGCTGGCTGGGTAACTGCCGACAACTACTTAACTCCCAGCCTCAGTTCCCCCACAATTAAAAGTAGGCTATGTAATGCTTCTTTATAGGGTTGCTAAGAATATTTTTAAAATAATATACATAAAGAATGAAAACCACATGCTGGCCCATTATAAGTGCCCAATTGCATTGCTGCTGCTGCTGCTGCAGGCATGTGGCTGAAGACCTCTGGGTGGGGGCTGGAGGCGAGGGCGGCGAAAGGAACTAACTGGGCACAAAGATTCCTTTCTCCCCTGGAAAACTCCACCCTCCCGATCTTCCAGAGAGATGCAAAGGGGTTTGCACCATCACCCCCACTGCACTTATGGACCAACTGAGGCAGGCTGAAAAGGGTGAGAAGGCTCCTCCAAGAAGCCGATGAGCAAAAGAAATCATATCAGATGGTTTCCAGCTCAGGGCACCCTCCTTCCATCAAGCTGCAGGACCCAGCATTCTTAAGAACCTGGGTACCATCAGGAGACATACATGTCACATGTGCATGTGTGTCTGTGAAAAAATACACGGCAACATCTGTGACAACGAAACTCAGTCACTGAGATCCATTAAAGTTCAGATCCCACACACCAGCCCAGTGCCCAAAGGTGCGCTCACGCTCTTGCTCTCGCTCTCTCCTAGAAGCAGCAGCAACAGCATTCTGCAGTACAACCACCTTGCCAGGAGATGGTATCACTACCTTTCAAACTAAGAAACCATGGCATAGAGGATAAGAAAAAGAGCGCAAAGTCACGTGGCCTACAAGAAGCAGGGCACACTGTGCAGGCAATGATGAGCTGCCCTCTCCAGGACACTGGAACCAGTGAGGCCAGACCCTGCCCTCGGGGAGTCCTAGGACAGACCCACTGGCTATTGGCCTATCTCAGCTGCACCCACACTCCACCTCCTACCCCCAGTTATTCCTACACACGCACGCACACACACAGACACGCGCGTGCCCGCGCACACTGGCCCCACTGCCTTCCCCTACATGCCCAGCCCACACAGCCCCATGCCCCACTCAGCGCCCCACCCTCGTCGTACCCGGCCCCACCCCACTCACCAGCACATGCCACACGTGTTCGCTGGCCCTGCGGAAGCTGCAGAAGCGCACACTGGCGCCCAGCAGGCCCTGGCCGCCCCACATGTTGCTGGGTACCACCTCCACCTCGCGCACCTTCATGGTCTTCATGTTGAACACCTCCAGCTTCACGGGCTTCTCCACGTTGGCCTTCAGCAGGGCCTTCAGTGTGTCATTCTCCTTGTTCTGCAGGGGCAGGAGGCTGACTCCAAGGCCCCCCCAAACCCCAGCCGGACCCCTCAGACAAGTCTGGGTCTGAGATGGGGCAAGGGCTTGGTGGCCAGCTGCCCTGGCAGGGCCTGGTGCGGGATGAGCTGGGGCAGTGGCCAGGCCCAGGTACACAGGCCAGGCCTAGGTCTGCAACTACGGTGACCCCCACCACCTCCAAGCAATGCCAAACCTGCCTCCCTCGGCCCAGAAAACATGACAAAGTAAGAAAAGAGCTTTCTGGCTCCAGAGCTCTGCAGTGCTGCTCGCCCTGAGCTGTCTCTTGTCCAGAGCCCTCACATTTCTCATGCCCCAAGAGGCAACTCCTTAGGCCTTGTGGCCACCTCCAAGAGTCCATTTGCCTCCAGTCTGCCCTGGAGAGCTCAGGAGCTGAGCCCTGGGCCATCCCCAGTCAGGCTAAGTACAGCCCTGGGAGAAGGAAAGATGGGGCTGGGCATCCCTGCAGAAAAAAAAGGACGGAAGGAGACACATGGACACACACACACACACACACACACACACACACACACACACACACACACACACAGCAAAGCAGAGGCAGGATGTGGGAGCTCACCAGCCTCGAGTGCCCGATGGTGATGATAAAGTCAAAGTAGGGCTCCAGGCCCGCCTGCTGGGCTGGGGAGTTCTCCTGCACCTGCCGACAGCAAATGCCAGTCACTGCGCCAGTCCCCGTGACCTCTAAGAAGCCACTGGCCCTCAAGTTCAGAGGCCATCACCACTCCCGAGTCCCAGCAAGGACGCATGAACTGTTCTGGACAGGCCACATGTGGACATTGTCAAAGTCCATCCTCTCTGTCTACCTTCCTGGACACACATTTTCCTCTTTAGGAAAACAGCTCTTTCCTGATCATGAACCACAGGTCATGCGTCCAGAGGTCCCTCACACAAGAGCCCAGGGCTGCCCTGGGGGCTCCAGGAGGCCACATGGGGACAGAGTGGCCAGACCTATGAGGAAAGCCAGGAGTGTTTACTGGAATGGGCCTGACGTATGATAGATGGAACCAGGGCTGCACCCAGAAAGAGGCAGCGGGAAAGGCGGCCTGTGGCCAGATCCCAGTGAGCCCCAGACCCTGCGGCAACAGACCAAAGGTCAGTCCAGCGGCTGAGGAACCGTGGCTGGGGAGAGCGGACCCCAGGGGCGGGAATAAACCTGAGCTAGGGGGCCCAGTGAGCAGCAACGAATCCCTGCCTTGCAAGCAAGTCTCGACTGCCAGGCAGGACCTCTCCTCCAGGAGCCATTCTGAGCCCAGAGTGCTCCCTGCTCTGCCCTGAACTTAGGAACTCCCTACTGTCTCCAAAAGCACAACCACCAGGGCATGCAGCCATGGTAGAAATCCATCTCAAAGGCCCTATTTACAGAGCCTTGCTCAAACAATGCTGCCTTTATCCCCAGGCCCCAACCCTGAAGGTGGGCCCCACACCCTCAGGCCTTTGGCTGAGAGCACTAGGCGCCCTGCAGATCAGGCATGAGCCAGGCCCCAGCCCAGAGAGCACAGAGGTTCTGGACACCTCTGCCAGGAGAAGGCCTTGTGGCTTCTGCCACCCACCAGCCCCTCCAGTCCTGGATTCTCCAAGCTGAAGGGGTGCTCATTGCTGAGCTTTCAGATCAAGGCCAATTTGCCCCTGAAATTAATCAAGATTCTCCTGGCAGCATCACCAATTGAGCCTCTGCTTGCCACCTCCAGGAGCTGCCATGGCTTCTAATGAGAGCGCACACAGAAGCCACTCGAACCCCAGGTAGCCCAGCTCAGAGGACAACTGTATCTGCTCGGAGGCTTGGCTAACACCTGACCCCTTCAGGGGAAAGCTGGGACAAGGTGGCTTTGGAACACCAAAGGGCAATTAATGGAGGACAGCTTGAGGAGAGGTACTCCCCAAGTAGCTCGGGACTACTCCCACGCCTCTCCACCTCCCTGCTCCCGAGGCCATGCCCACCTGGGCCTCCGCCTACCCTCTCCTGTGGCCCTGTCCTCCATCTCGTGATACTCACTGCCCTAACCCAAGGCCTGTCATCACTCACTGTGGCTCCAGAGGGGAAATAATCTCTGTTGCTGCTGCTCACCACACCCCCCACTGCACCCCCACTCCTGCAACAAGGGCCCTCTCTCCGGCTCTGCCTTGGGGATTCCCATCACACCTGGCCCTGTAGCCCCACCACCCATAACCGTCCCCCCATCTTCCCCATCAGACCGCATGTGGTGAACCATGACAGCAGCTGACACTCACTGAGGGTTGGCTGGGTACCAGGGGAATGCACCACCTGCTTTACCTGTCATTTAACCCTTTTACTAACCCCAGCTTAGAGAGGAGGAAGAGACTCAGTGATTCAGTACTTGACCTCAGTAAACCCAACCTAGAGCCTGCTCCTAACCACTGCCCTGGAACAGCCATCTCTGAGTGAATCCTCCACTGCTCCAAGCTCGCTGAAGGCGGGGACTTCTCCTATGTGCCCGGCAGGCAGTGGGAATGCCAATATTTATAGAAGGCAGCACACCTGTTCTTCGGTTTTTAAAAATGTAAATAGGTTATGTCACACCTCCACTCAAAACTCCCCAATGGCTCCACATCTCAGAATCAAACCCCAAATCTTCAGGACAACATGCAAGGTCCAGCACAGCCTGATCTCATCCTTGACCACCCTCCTTCCCTACACCACACCATCCCAGCACACCAGCCTCCTCTGTGCTTTTCCTCAAACACAACCCCACCTCCGGGCCTCCTCCTGTCCAGAAGGCTCCTCCCCCGAGCATCTGTATTGTTCACTCCCTACTTCCTTCAGAAGTGTCTGTCTGTTCACACATTACTGGTCAGAGGCCGGCCTTTCTGGACCCCTCTATCCAAACCAGTACCCACACCTCATTCTGTAACCCCTTACCCTGCTTTATTTTTCAACCTAGCACTCCTCACCTACCATATATTTCTATTTCTTGTCTAGCTCCCCTCTCTCCCTGCTGGCATCCAAACATAAGCTCCACCAAAACAGGGATGGTGTCTGTTCTGTTCACTGCCACAAAGCAGGGAGCTCAAAACTATCTGTTTTTGTGAATGAAGACATCCCATCTTTGGATCCCTGCACTCTGTCCTTCCCCAATAAGGCCCTTCCTGTCTTCACTCTCACCATCACCCCATCCCTCCCTTTTACGAATATCCTCAATCCCTTTGCCTACCATCAAATCTGTTGGAAGATCCTCCTGCTGGATGCATTTCACTGTCCTACCCTTTCTGAGGTGCCTCACCATGATGTCCACTGGAGAAAGCCCGTCACCGAGCACAAATCCTGTCACCTCTGGGTCCTGGCTTTTATTTCAGAAAACTCCTTCTTTAACGCCCCACCCTCCACCCGGTGACTGATAACAGGGCCTGACAATCACGATACACAGACCACGCAATAGCCAGGCACCAAACTGACAAGCTTGCACCTTTCTCTGCAGCCATCCACGCTGCACAAGGGGAAATGGGTTATTCCCCGCTGCGCTCCTGCCAGAGACCCTCAGGTGCGTGTCACCTCGTTTACAGCCGCTCTACGCAGCACAATTCCTGACCCCAAATCTCCATCTAGCTGAGGCCCCCTCTCCTCGCCTTCAGACTCAAGGAACCCCACTCCGTCTCCACGATCCCCAGACTGCTCACCCAGATCTCCTTATACCGGCGTCAACGGCGACCTTACAGCGCCTCTCCGCGATGTTTCACCCGCGGACCCTCCCACTGCTGCAAATGCTCTCCCGGTGCCTTCCGCGGCTTTCTCCCACTCCCCCTTTCCCTGGCAGGTTCGCACTGGTTCTCGAGCCCCGCAAGCCTTTTCGACCCCACGACGGGTGGGATGCGCCCCCCGTAGCTGGCGTCCACTTGGTTACCCTGACCCCTGGACCCAAGAGTGAAGACCGCCGGGGCCTCGGAGCTACCAGCTCTTTCCGCATGCCCAGCACAAAGCGCGGCACACAGCAGGCGATCGTAAATGTGACCTAAGTGCCCAAATGCGTCTCGCCTGGACCTGGTGCAATCCTCACCCGGGAAAAGTGCCATTCCGGGGCGGCCCGACCTGGCCAGGAAACGCTCCCGTTTCCTGCACAGCTGGCATTGGGACGGGTGCCGGACCAGCCGCGGCCAGATACGGGCCAGGGGCCAGGAGTGGCGCGGAGCGGCCTCTCGCGGACGGCTCCCACCAGGAAAGGGAGCAACACCCTCCACCCGGGCGGTCGCGCCAGGACCGGGAACCCGCCGCTAGCGTCCTCGGGCCGGCGATCAGGCATCCAGGCGCGCCGGGCCAAGGTCCCCGGCGCCGCGGGGGCGACTCACCCCATGCAGGTGGAAGCCCTCGGCGCCGCCCGCGGGCTGCTCGGCGCTGGCGCCCAGGCCCATGGCAACGGCCCGGGTCCGGTGCCGGTGCCCCGAACCTGCTCACGGACCCTGTGCCGCCGGCAGGAACTCGCCCTCTCGGCGCTCGATTACCAGTGCCTCGTCACGTGAGCGCATCGCCACGCCCACCCCTGACTCTGACGCTCTTAGCAACCAGCGGGCAGCTCCGTCTCCAAGGACGCGCGCACCTCCGACTTCCGGCTGCGAGAGGCGTGCCCAGGACCCTGACTGGGGAATCCCGCCCCGCGCGGCCCCACCAGACCCCTCTTTTGGAGCGGCGAGCGCCCGGAGATGAGCTGCAATGACTCCTCCCTTATGGTGCGTGGCCCAGGCGCTGCCTGGCTGCTCCCTTTGGGACTTTCCGCCCCTGGACCGGTGACCCCCGCGCCCTGCTGCTCTCCTGCCACCTCTCTGCCTGCTCCTGCTGTCCCCTTTACCCGCCTTTCTCTGTCCCCGGCCGCTACAGGCTGTCCTGATTTCTTCTCAGCTCACTCTCTCTAGCGAGTGCATCCTCTCTAGTGCTTTCTGTGCACCCTAAGCCCCAAATCCGCATCCCTACCCAGTCCTGTCCCGAGCCCCTCTAAACCAACCAATGCAAAAACCCATCTCCATCATCATGCTATCATCTCGCCTTCCCCTGCCTCATTAGATGGACCACCATTTGATCCCCACCAGGCTTAACTCTTCCCCATCTCCATCCCCAGATCCTATCAGCAAGAAATTTCAGCTGTATTTTTCCTGAGGTCACCCACTTCTTTTTATCTCCTAGCCCAGGATCACCACCATCACCCCGTGCGGCCCCCGCCCCAGGCACCAGCAACAACCCCAGTCCCAGTGGGGTTTCTCTGCTTCAGCTTTCTTCACTGGCAGTCCCCTCCTATTCCCCTTTCCCCTACTACACCCACAGCCACCAGCGTTTTTTGCAAAAACACACATCTGAATACATTCCCTCCTCTTGCTTAAAACCATTCCAACTGCTTCCTGTTATCCTCAGGATGATGCCTGGGCCCTTTCGTATGGCCCACAAGGCTGGTTACAACCCAACCACATCTATCCCCAACCCCAACACCCACAAACATAAGAGGAAGTGAGACTTGCTTTGAAATCTCAGCCCTTGTTACTGTATGACCTTTGTCAAGCCACAGTCTCCATGGCCTTTAGCTCCCTTCACTGGGAAGTAAATGGAGAGGCTAACTAGAAGGTAATGGATGTAAAGCCCTAGATATAGTTCCCAGCAGGTGGTTAGCCCACAGCAACTTGTAACCAGCTACTGGTACAAATTATTCTTATTATTGGTCTTCTCTCTTTCCCTTTAGTCCCTTTCTAAGATAACCTAAGTTGAATCCTCCATCACATTTGAACCAGAATCTGTGGATAATTCTGAAACAAACACCTCCAAACTCCTTCCCAGGAAAACTGCATGGAGCTGTCCCTGGGGCTGGTGAAGAACAAGATGAGGCCTGAATGCTCTCCATCTTTTCCCTTTATAGAACTGAGGAAGAACAGGGAATTGGGGAGGGAGCAGGTCAGAACAGAGACAGAGGGCCATTGCAACTGTGTCTTCCCTCTCACAGGCTAGGATCATTTACTACAGCCAGGAAAAGTACTTTCGCCATGTGCAGCAGGCTGCAGCCATGGGCCTGGAAAAATTCAGCAATGACCCGGTGCTACAGTTCTTTAAAGCCTATGGAGTCTTCAGAGAAGGTAAAGACTTGTCAGTGTTGGCCTCCCGCCCTGGGTACTATCTCAGCACTATGGCAAAACCTGGATGCCCACTTCCAGCCATGGAAAGAAACAATCTTACACTCAATGCCTAGATCCCCAGGTTGATCCACAAAAGCCTGTGCACTCCATGTCTAGTTGACTTTGCGACCTCAGAGAGCTCACTACTGCTGCTCTGCACCTGGGTTTCTCCATCCGTACAATGAATGGGTGGAGAGATAACCACATGATTATTGAACTAATCCCAGGTTTGGAAGCTGAGAGCTGGTAGTGCAGGAAAAGGAGAAAGTGGTAGGTATGGGTACCGGTAGGTATGGTATAGGAGCAGAGAGAGAAGTGAGGCCCATGCAGCTGCTGACTCACTGGCATTCAGAAAGTGATTTTGGGCTAGGGGCTAGCTGAGCTGCCCGTAGCCAACAGCAGTGGACCTGGAGGAATAAATGTAATTGGTGGCTTTTGAGCAACTAGCTGGAAATGCCTTGAGGTCCTTCAGAACTGAACCCCAGCCGAAAATCTCAACCTCACAGGAATCCCTGTGAATACTCATGGGTACATACTCAGCTCCAAGCCCTCCAGCCTCCTGCAGCCTGGACCATGGTGACAGCAGCCTTTACAGAGAACTTCAGTTTCAGGGACCTCAGGCTATTAGATATCTTTTTGATCAGTTAGTCCTCTGCTTCCGGGGTGGGTGGGGGAAGCTAGCTAGTGTTAAACCTGGGTCAGCCCTGATAAGCACCCCCATGTCTGCCACGGAGCCTCCTGTCTTCCGGGCCTGGAGCCTTGGAACATAACCATGTGGGCTCTCTCTGCAGAGCGCATCCAGGATGCCATCAACAGCCTGGAGAGCATCCGGAATCACCCAGACGTATCCCTGTGCTCCATCATGGCCCTCATTTTTGCTCACAAATGCTGTGAGACCATCGGTAAGCACAGCCATGCTCAGCTGGGCCCAGCCCCACCAAAGAAAAAGAGCCCCACTCCAGAGACACAGCCCCTCGAGGGCTGCCTAAGGAGGCATGTGCCCCAGTGATTGCTGGTGCTGTTGGCTAGTGAGCAGTGGTTGCTGCTCCTCTTCCCCCTGAGGCCTCAAAGACCTCCCCATTCCCCATTGAGTAGGAGCCACAGGCAGAGATCATGACAGTTAGAGGGCTCTTCCTTCAAGATCCCGAAAGTTGGGGAAATACCCTGCTTTCCTTTGTCAAGATCTTGTCAAAAAGAATCAAGCTGATGTAAATAATTCTATTGCTAATCTCCGCTTCTCTAGAGAAATTCTAGAGACTACAAACTACTGTTTCCCCACTTGGAATGGATTGTGGGCCTGAGGTAGGGGATTCAGATTTGGTCTGTCTACTCAGCAAACTGCTGGGCACAGAGGAGAAAAGATAAATCTCAGACAGCAAGCCCACGTCCAGGTCTGGGCAGAGCCTGTGGCATCGCAGGGGCCAGTGTTGTTGATTTCCAGGCCCCAGCCTGGTGTGTGGTCAGCTCCACGTGCTGGGGAGCCTCGCAGGCAGCCCTCAATGCGTCCTATAGGGCCAGGCAGACCTTCTCACCTTCACTCATCCTCTGCCTTCTCTCTGGGATTCACAGACCAAGAGGCTATTCAGGAGCTGGAGAGCAGCCTGAAGGAGGCTCGCAAGGCGGCCAGTGGAACTGCCCTGTACTATGCCAGCCTCTTCCTCTGGCTTCTAGGCCGCCACGACAAGGCCAAGGAGTACATCGACCGCATGCTGAAAGTCTCCAGCAGCTCCAGAGAGGTACTCGCTTTGCGCATTTGCGGGCAAGAGCCGAAGAGAGCAGTGTCCCAGCATGTCTGTCATGGGAGGACGTGGCTGTCCCTCCCACAGAGGGCCCTTGGGGAGGGCTCAGCCAGACACTGACAAGACCCTGGGTCTCACGGGTGCCCCCACCACATTGTCCCAGGCTTAGCCCGGTACGTGCTGGCATTTGTCCAGAGTCCAGGCTGCAGATAGCTGTTCAGTGGCCTGCACCCGATAGTCCTAAAATCTTGATTTTGTTGCTGACATTTAGAAATCGCAAGATTTTCACCTAAAAGTCCAGATTTCCTGGTTTCTTTTGAAAAACTAGATGAACTGGCTTTGCTGGGCCTGCAGTTCCTCATGGCAGTGATCTCCTGGATAGCAGTGGTGGCTCACACAGTAGATCTCACATATCACGGATCTCACGTGCAGTTATCTGCCCTGATGGCAGAATTTGAAACCTCAGTCCAGGCCATGCATTCTCAGCAGGGGTGACATCACCCTTTCCCCAAGGGGAGTACAGATTGGTTCTAGGAGGAGGGATGAAAAAAATCTCCCTGTTTATGCAGAAAACACAGATATGCGTATAACACATAGACAGTGTACCTGTGATGGTAACATTTCTTGAAGGGGGAGGGAGTGATTTGGGAAAAACTGCCTAGAAAGGCTCCCTAAGGGAGCAATAATGGGAAATAGTTGAGAAACACTGGTCTAGGCCATGAGGGAAGCGTCAGAGCAAGGGCTTCCTAGGGCCCCTTGGATCTCCCCTCCCTGGCCTGGCCCACCGCATCTGCCAAGAGAGGCTGGTGAAGGCCGAGGAGAGCCGGCAAAGCCCAGGGGCTCTGAGCTCGGAATGGCTGCTGCTCACCCAGAGGGCGTTCCGGCTTCCCATGGGGGCCAGGCCCTGCTGGTTTAAGGAGTGAGGAACAGCAGCGGCCCTGCCCTGGTGCCCCGTGTTGGCCCCCTGAGCCCAGTAAACAGGCAATGACAAGGCACCTCAGTAAAGGGTAGAACTGTGGGGGTCACGGGGAGGGCCCAATCCCAGCCTACAAGGTCAAGGAAAGCTTCCTAGGCTGAGTTTTAAAGACTAGCTGTAGCTAATCAGGGGAAAGGATCTGGTCTGAGGGGTGGTGTGCTGGGAAGGCATTCCAGGCAAAGGAACAAATATGCGAAGTCCTGGCAGTGAGAGAGAGCAGGGCTGCCCCAGGGCCTGCAAGCAGTTTACCTGGCAGGGCCTCAGGGTGTGGAGTGACAAAGGGTGACAGGAGGCAGGAGAGGCAGTCTGCCTCGAGGCTATGCAGGACCATGGACTTCTTCTCTCATCTGTTCCTATCCCAGGGCTATGTCCTGAGAGGCTGGGTGGACCTCACCTCAGACAAGCCCCATGCGGTGAAGAAATCCATCAAGTACCTGGAACAAGGAATTCAGGACACCAAAGATGTGCTGGGGCTGATGGGAAAGGTGGGCAGCGGTGAGGGGAGGGGAGAGGTGGGAGTGTCCCTGCCTGGGCCTTTGGAGCCAGAAACCCACCAGGTAGCCTCAGACCAGACCCCTCAGGGTCACAGCAGCCCAGGGCCCGCTGCAGTGCTCACCTCCTGCCTGCTCAGGCCTCCTCATCCCCCCTGAGGCCTTCTGGGTGTCCCCCTCAGGGTCTGTGCGTCCTTAGCGCTCTCAGGCTTTTCTGTTTGCCTTTCAATTTCCCTTACTGACCCTTTCCTCTCCAGCTTTCTTTCACACGTCCTCTTCTCACCTGGTAAATTCATTTCGTTGACCATAAGAGAAGGGAGATATGTTTTGTGTTTTGTATTTTCTGATCATAATTTAAATTAAGTTTCTTTTTTCTTGTGTGACCCTCATCAAATCGATCTAAGACCAAAACTATACCTTTTATTCTCTTCCATTGGTATCTTCCTTATAAAATGAATATGCACTCATTAAAAACAAAACAAAACAACACAAAAACACAGAAGTCTAAAAAAAAGTTGAAAGGTGAACTGAAATGACAGCCTGAGCCCTATCACTCCACGGTATCTCAAGTTAACATTTTAGGGCAGTGCCCCCAGGCTTTTTTTTTTCTGTGCTCGGGTTCAGGGTGTGCCTCAGGCTGATGTTCTGGGAAGCAGAAGCCATGAAGTTTCCTGTGCAGGAGCTCTGTCAGGGAGAGCCCCGGGACCCACACCCGCGGGGAAACCGAAAGAAGCAGGGCACAGCAGTCACGCACAGCAGAGGCCTCGGCAACTCTACTGGGAATTGTGGTGGAGCTGGGATGGCCCTTCTCTGTCCCCCTCGCTGACAAGACGCTGGGCGTGGGCTGCCCCTTACAGAGAGGGGTGTGACCTGGCACCCAACAGCTTCCTTCAGCCACGGGCAATCCCAAGAGGGAGGCTCCCCTGAGAGCCACCAGCTGCCAACTCTCCTGGTCTTGAAGGAGATCGTACAGATCCACCTTAGGGTGGGAGATAGGGTTGTTATTTAATACAGTTGTAATCGTAGGGCAATCTCTCATTTGGTCTCTCTTTCTTCACGCAAGATTTTGTCATCAGCCGATGTCATTTTGAATGTCTACAGACAGCCAACCCCTTTTTGTATAGACCTAAGTGATTTGTCAGCCTAATCTGCTGTCATTTGGATATTGAAATCGTTTCCAGTTGTACACTTAGAAAGAGTCCCGCACTGAACACATTTATGAATAAATCTTTATTTAGAATAATCCTCCCCTTGCTTGTAATCAATCTCTTCATGGAGTAGTTACTGTAGGTCTAGCATAAGCCATCCTTTGAGATTTTTCAGAGTCCAGTTTCAAATCTTTTAGGAGCATTGCTCTCTGCCCCTCAGGCACCTGTGTCATGACTCACCCAGGAGAACCTGGTGGCTGGCACTGGCCTGCAGAGGCCGCCACTCCAGCCTGGTGGTACTTGACAGAGACAGAGCACTGCAGCCTTGGTATAGAGGGGGTTGTCTGCAAACCCTAAGTGACCCCAAGTTACTGCCCCGGGCCCCACTGAGCAGTGTTCAGTGATGAACTTCAGGAAAATAAATAGGAAATGAATGGGCTGTTTGCAGAATTGGAAAGCGCCCAGCGACCCCAGCTCTCCAACTTGGGGATGGGGTGCTCATATGTCTTTGCCTTAGCCCAGACCTACTCAGGCCTCAGCTGTCTCCCGGAGCCCCTGCCTTGCCGGTCCCAGAACCTAAGACTGCTGTGGACCTGGGCTGTGTCGGGCTCCGCTCCTGTCCTGGTGGAGATGCTGACACCCCCAGCTCTCTTCGTGGGCACTAGCAGAGGCTCTTTTCTTTGGCTCTGGACAGGCAACCTACTACATGATGCAGCAGAACTACTCGGGGGCCCTAGAGGTGGTGAACCAGATCACCGTCGCCTCTGGGAGCTTCCTTCCGGCCTTGGTCCTAAAGATGAAGTTGTTTTTGGCTCGGCAGGACTGGGAGCAGACAGTAGAAACAGGACACAGGTGAGGGGCGAAGGTCCACAGTGCTGCTGGTATCCCCATCTTACAAGGTGGGGAGATGATGGGAGATACTGTGTATTTGATGGAACAAGACATAAACATAATAATTGCCCCCCGGAGGAGTTTATGACACTGATAGGATCTTTATCAGGATGGGGTGGGGAGGGAGGACTGATGTAAACCACCACCTACCTGTCCCGGCAGAAAGCCAGCAGCTCTGGCCTCGGATGGACAAATCAAGAAGTAGGCATTCCAAGAGGTCTAAGCATAGTATTTAAAGGAGAGACGGAGAACTAACTACCAAAGGAACTCAAAGCAGCAGGCGTTGGGGGTGGGGAGGGTAAACGGAGAGCAGAACTAGGAACTACTGCATTATTTAATTATTTTAAACTACAGGAATGATATACTTTAATACCAACTTTTACAAAATAATAATTTTAGGGGAAAAGAGGTCACTGGTGACTGAGAGAGGACTTTTAGTCTGAGGCCGGGCATGTCGGCAAGACAGTGGAGGGCTCGGGAGTCACTGGGACTTGTGGAAGGAGGACATCAAGTATGGGGTGATCCTGTGAATAGAAAGAAAGACAGCTACAGCAAGAGGGATGTTTGATGCAAGTTTTTAAGAATCAGTTTTCTAGATAACCGAAGCTTATCTCCTTAAGTTCTAATGCCTTAACAACCTTAAATCAAGTAATTCTGAAATATACAATATTTATTTTCTCTCTGAAAAGAGCTAATGGACTATTAAGTCATCACTATGAATTGCCACTAAATTGTGTGGTAATATATAGCACAGTTCTGAAGAAAAGAAAACAAACCTCTTCCTTCCCTGTAGAGGGAAAAATATGGAGTTTCCTATAAAGAAATAGAATATTGAAGAACTCCATAGCATGATCAGAAACTGGATGTTTACATGACACGTAGTAGAAGCCAAAGTGCCTTTCAATCATGCAGCTGCGAGCACCTCTCTGCCCACCCCCCAACCCTGGTACCATGGTCATGTCTGTGTTAGTTGGGATATGAATAGGCTTCTGTCACAAAGACACCCCAAAATGTGTGACTTAAATAACAAGAAGAGGTTTTTCCTCTATAAGGAAAACGTTGGAGCGGCAGTCCAAGGCTGGGGTGGCCCCTCAACTCTGTAAGGTCCCAGGCCCTCTCTGTCAACCTGCTGATTTCTAGGATGCCGTTCCTAGGATGCTGCTCACGTGGGCCACACTCCAGACAGCAGGAAGGAGGAAGGAAGAAATGGAAGGCACCACTCTGTATCACACTGGGCGCTTTCACATACATCCTACTGGCCAGAACTTAATCACGTGGCCACACCTAAGCTACGAAGTGAAGCTGGGAAATGCAGTCTTTATTAAAAAAAAAAAAAAAGGGAGGGGGGTGCAGGGGGAATAGATAGAAGATAATCAGAAGTTGCTGCCACACCATCCCAGCCTTGCCTATAAATACTCTCGATTCATGCGGCTCTTCTTCCTATTTCAGAATCCTAGAAAAAGATGAAAGCAATATTGATGCCTGTCAAATTCTAGCTGTGCATGAGCTTGCAAGAGAAGGAAACGTAACCACAGTAAGTTCTTTTGAGACTTAGAAGTTAAGCCTTGAAATAAACATAGCCCAGGAGGAACCCCTCAAAACATCTTCATCCCCAAGGCTTTGGAGGGTGCTCCCTGGATCTTGGCTCCTTCTGTCCCCCTTCTTCCATACTCTCTGCCAGGAAGGTCTGCTCTGGTGTGGTCTTTGTGCAACACAGTTCTAAAGGCAGGCAGTGAGGTTGACTCTGGTTCTGCCAAGTGTTCCCTGTGTGCACCTAGGCAGGTGTCTCCCCCTGGATAAGCCCCAGGATCCTCATTTATAAAGGAGATAATTCCACTCACGTTGTAAGGTTGTCATAAGGACTAAACAAGGTGACAGTGGGAGAACTTGGAACAGTGCCTGGTTCACTTTATAACTTGATCTGTGTTGACCAATAAGCATCATTGTTGTGTTTCAGATTTTAGGAACTGCCATTTTTTTAGGGGAATGATTGGAATTGCTCAGATATTGACCAGGTGGTCCCTGGCCCCAAACTTGCACCTAAGCCTGTAGTTTTCCAAAGAAACTCAAAATAGCCCTCAAATGCAGTCAGAAATACCTAGAATTCTGAACGAATACCTCAACGCACAGACAGGTCTTTACTCTCAAGAAGAGTTTGTGTTTTTAGCCCAAACCTTGCCTTCTGCATAAATACATTGTCTCTGTGGAAAGTGTGGCGAGTCAAGAGTCTCTAAGATATCATGGCAGGAAGAGGAAGCTTCTGGTTCCTTCTGGGATTATGGATTTTGTGGGGTGGGGTGAGGTGGAGGAGACAGTCTGTATTTGGGAGGAACCCTCGAAAATGGCCCCCGCGTGAGGGCAGGCCTGTCCTCAGCTCCCTGGGACCCCAGAGCCCCAGGCAGGCTTTCCTGGGGCCGGGCCTAGGGGTTCGTTTCACGGGCAGGGTTAGCATGTAATGCCCCTCCTGTGCCCCGACTTCAAACCCTTGCCCCAGCCCAAGCTGCCCAGTTCTAATCTTGCTCACACTCTCTAAGTAGAGTGGGCCCACCCCATGGGGGTTTCTCTCCTGGCACTTCTTTGCAGCTGGGAACTAAGAACTCCCGACTCCTGGGGAGAGAGTGGGCAGAGGAGTCCGTTGAAACAGACTTTGGAGTCAATCAGTCACCTAGTTGGCAGGGTAACCTTGGCCAAATTACCTAACCTTTCTGCCCCTTCAGCTGCTGGACTGGAAAATACAGATAGTTACACTGACTTGCAGGGTTGTTGGGAGGATTCGCCGGAATGACAAACAGGCACCAGTGTGGTGACTCATGTCACAACCGAGCAGAGGCTCGGGGCCAGGGACTCGTCCTGACCATCTGCTCCTGGGCCAGCTCAGGTGGTCAGCTGCTGGCCTGGTGGGCCACAGGGTGAGCACAGTGACAGCTGGCTCCTGGCTCTGCCTGGGTGGGTCTGAAAGGGCAGCTTCTCTTCACGAATTCGTGATCAAAGGGGCAGGCAGTGTCAGCTCTTGGGCGAACAATGTTCTTGGAAGCTTCGTCTCTGGGGCTGTGATGTCTGGGCCCTCCCAAGTCCAGTTAAACCTGAGTCTCTGGGGCTGGCTCCCAGACATGAGTATTTTTAAGATATGCAGCCAGGGTTGAGAACCTCTGCTCAACTCCCGTTTGACATTTTGCCTGTGGCATTGTTTGTTTTGTCCCCACAGGCTGCTGAGCACGTTAGAAATCTGATTAAGGCGCTAGAGACAAGAGAGCCCCAAAATCCAAGCCTCCATCTTAATAAAATTCTTGTGGTCAGCAGACTGGTAAGAAGGCTCTTTCCCGTTTTCTGCACTAGTGCCTCTTGCTGTGTTCCATAGGGGAGCCCTAGGGGCCCCCTAGAAGCTCCTCAAGTACACTGCCCCTCCCTTCTCTGGCTCAAACTTGGCCTCTTGGGCTGGTGGCCCACACCCTGTGGCCTCTGCCTGCCTTTGGCCAACACCGGTGTCATGTGGACTCTGTATCCTTGGCCCAGGTGCCCTTGAGAGGTGTTGAGATCAGGAGCTGAGGCCTGCAGAATGGGAGGAGCTTTATTTTGGGAAAGTGGGTGGTATTACTGCTGTTGTGCAACAGTCACCCCAGCTCTGGCCTTGGGTGCTTAGCTTCCATATCTTTCTGTGGAATTGACTTTGGAAAGCTGGCTTGCCTAGGCCTCTCTGATATTGGGCAAGGTGCAAACAGACTAGGCTAGCAAACAGTCTGTCTCTGTCAGACCCTTCAGCCCCAAAGCAAGACTTACTAGGACTTGCCATAAGAACAGGGGCAACTCTGGGGCCTCAGAGACCAGAACTATGGGATCGAATACCCCTAGGATACCATCTCTCCCTCCGTGTCTGTGTCTGATTCTCTCTGCCTTATTCTCCAGACATGGCAGGGAACGTGGCTGCTCACAGCCTTTAAGGCCACTTCTCATCAATGGGACCCAAAGAGCTTCTCTCACTCAGCTTCAATTTTTGAAAAACTTCTTGGTGATTCATTGGACCAATTATGATGGCCAGAACAGGGTATGAGGCCCTTGAAAGGCCCTGTGCCTGGAGACAGTTTCCACAGGTTCTTTGGGAGCTGGATAGCTAGTTACACAGAGCCAGCTGCCTGGACATAGGGTACCTCTTGGGTTCTCTTGAGCCCTCCCAGGCCTGTCAAAGTGACCCTCAATTCTGACGTGGCCTTGTTCAGACAGGCTGGGCTGACATGTGTCCATTCCTTGCAGTGCGGAAGGCACCAGGTGATTCTGAGGCTAGTGTGTAGCTTCATCGAGCGTACCTTCATAGCCACACCTTTCTACGCCCACATGGCCACAGAGCTGGGCCATCTCTTCATCCTGCAGGACCAAGTGAAGGAGGCATCTCTGTGGTTCTTGGAAGCCATGAAACTGGATGAGAGCAATGTGGCTGCCTTGACAGGTCTGTGCAGGCTGGGCAGGGCAGGGTGTGGGAGGATGGGTGTTAGGAGCCAAGTAGGGTAGCCTCCATGAGTCCAAAAGAAAAGTATAGGAATGCATTCTCCCCAGAGGGTGTGTGAGTTTGGGGGTACATTATATGACAGGGTGCCTTTCCATATATCTAAAAGCATAGATGTAAGAGACACAGGTATTCTCAAAAGTGTGTTCAAAGCCGCTCTGATCTACATCCGACCTCTGCTTCTATACCCTGACCCCTGCAAGACTGACAGCCTGTCCCCTATGCTTGGTCAACCCTGCTGCTTCTCAGGCCCCACAAGGTCAGTGCTGGAGACAGTCCTAGCCCCAGCATACTTCACCACGAAAGTCTCTAGCCTCACCTCTGCAGACCCTCCCTTGGCAGCCCCTGAGCTGAAAAGCCACCAGAGCCAGTGCTTTTGAGCGTTTTATTTCCCTGTCTGTTCTGATACTCCCGTTCCCCTTTTTATCAATGTCAGATGAATTTTCCAGAGCCCAGTTTTCATTTTACACATTTTAAAAAGGCCTCCAGTCCACGGTCTCTGGCGAATTTCGAACCAGCAGTGTTCAGTGTGGGTGGAGCTGGCCGTATGGTCCAGGGCCTGCTTCTCACCCTGGCTCTGAGACCCTGTGTCCTTGGTGGGGCAAGTCACATCTCTCTACACTCCAGTTCCTCATCAGTGCAGCAGAACTGTCAGAATGGTCCGTCTTAGTTTCTGATGAAGCGTGCCAGTCTGACTCCTCCGTCCATGCCTCTCCCTCCATCCCCACGAAAATAATGGAGGGTGCTTAAAAAAAGATAATGCAGCCCTCGAAAGAGGGACAGGTGCCCCCTGTGGACCGGAAACTTTGAGAACTTTACATTTCTAGAAGACCTAAAGCAGATAACATCAAATGCACGAAAACTCCAGGCCGGCCTGGAAATTCAGGAGCCAGCATGGACAGAGACAAGTTAGGTGGACACTGAGTAGACCAGCTTTCCCCAGAGACCTCCAGGAAAAACAAAAATTAAAAACACAAGCTTGGGGGTCACCAGAGGCTGAGAATAAAAACATGTCACGGGGTCGTCAGCGAGATAAAGGGAGGACTGTTGACAATCAGAAATGGGATTGAGGGAGCTCTGGAGGGAGCACAGCACGGCGATGACCTCCCAGCATCAGAGACACGGAGGACAAAAAGACTTGGCCGCTCAGCATATAGGCAAAATCCCCTAAAACGTTCCTTCCCCACTTCCTCATTTAAGGGAGAGCCCCAGCCGGTCAGCCAGAAAGGAAATGCACTGGACAGACTCCGTCCCACACACCCCAGCCCAGGCTGAGCCCACCCGTGTGTGTCCCAGAGTCACCACCATCTTATCTGGCCTGTCTGGGAAAGTCAGTAACCTTAACAATTTGGGAAATCTGCCCAGTCACTGGTACTCATTAGTCTAGTCCATTTGTAAATCTGCTAGCAGTTTGAAAGAGAGGCCAAGCAGAACATGCAAAGCCATGGCCCTCTGAGGAACGAAGTTAAGTCTGGATATAGAAGAGACTTTCCCCAACAAAACAGCTCTAGAGTTGGCTGGCTTCAGAGCCTGTAACGTCAATGAGTAAAGAACATGCTACTATGAAAAAAAATTACAGAGAACAAGGAAGAGTTGTGGAAAATTAAAAATATGATTGCAAAGTAAAAAATTACATAGGTGAGCCAAAGAGTGGGCTGGAAGTAATGGAAAACCAAGATGGCGATTAGGAAGACAGTAATAAATACACCAGGATGGCCAAGAAGTATCTGTAAAAGAACAGTGGGAACAGAAGGGATTTGTCCCACAGATACAAAATCTATCACAAAACAATAGTAGTTAAGTCAGCTTGAGAGCAACGCTGGAATAAACAAATAGGTAAAATGGGACAGAAACAGGTCTTATGATAAAGATGATATTTCAAACCAATAGCATTTCAAGGTCTCATGGTTGGATACCTGGTCATCCAACAAGGAAAAACTAAAGGTAAATCCCCCATCTCACACCACACTCAAAAGTAAGTTCTAGATGAATTAAGTGTTCCCTCCCCAGGGAACCCAAGTCCAATTTAATTCAAAGTATGACAGCAAATTCAGAAGCTGTAAAGGAAAATATTTTTACTGATTTAACTATGTGAAAATTTTAAACTAATGGATGACGAAAAGCACTGCAAAAATAGTTCAAAGGTAAGGGGCAAACTAATAGAAAATGTTCACTTCAGAGAGTTAGTAATCATAATCTATGAAGAAAAATAAATCACCCCCAAAGAAAAAACTGGTAAAAGCTATGAATAAGAAATTCACAGTAGAAAAAGAAAAGTCCATTAACATATGAAAAGATGTTCATCCTCCCTAATAATCAAAAGAATGTGAATTAAAATAAGTTACTATTCACTATTTAGACTGGCAAAGAGTAAAGCCTATCTGTGGGGTCTTGGGGAAGGACACTTTCAAATTCTTGGCAGTAATATTAATTAAAATTTCTTTGGAGGACAAGTTGGCCTTGTCTCAGTATTTTAGATATGCATGCCCTTTGACCCATCAACTCTACTTCAGGAATTGGAACAGACAAAAATATGTGTACATATTAATAACATATAAATGCTTAGAAAGATGTTTGGAGGAATATACCCCAAATTATTAATGGTGGTTATCTCTGGAGAGAAATACAGTTAAAGCCGTATTTTTTTCTGTATTGCCTGAGGATTTGAATTCTTTACCATGAGCATGTATCACTCCTAAGTTTATGAAGACGTTGGAAAAGGTCCTTGCCTGAGACCCTTCCTTCCACTGTCCCACTCGTGCTCATGGGCCTGCTGGCCTGCTGGCCTTGCCTTGGAGCTGGCGGCTCATCCTTGTTCTGTCCCATTTCCAGGGATCATCTGGTCCCAGATCTTAGAGGGCCGCCTGGAGGAGGCTGAGCACCAGCTGGAATTCCTGAAGGAGGTGCAGCAGTCCTTGGGGAAATCTGAGGTCAGAGCTCTCTGGGGGCGCGGGTTGCTCCAGAAGTATGTCCCCCAATCCCACCTCCCACCCCCAGTTTTCAGTAGAGAGCAGCCAAGATGGCCCGGACTTCTGCTTTGCCCTCATCTACTGACTGAGCCCAGTTGGCACTGGTTCCAGACTTGCGCCTGCCTCCACAGGTGCTGATTTTCCTCCAAGCCCTTCTGGCGTCCAGGAAGCACAAGCGGGAGCAGGAGGCCACCGCGCTGCTGAAGGAGGCTGCGGAGCTGCACTTCTCCAGCATGCAGGGCCTCCCCCTGGGCTCTGAGTACTTTGAAAAACTGGACCCTCTCTTCTTGGTCTGCATCGCCAGAGAGTACTTGTTCTTCTGCCCCAGGCAGGTTAGAGCAGGGCGCAAGCTGCATCTTCACGGGGGCGTGGTGGGGAGGGCTGGAGTACAGGTTTGGACAGAGGCAGGTATCTCACCTGGCTGGTCACCAGTCTGCTCTGAGTCCCCGGTGGTTAGGAACCCAGTGCTTTTCAAACTTGCACGTGCAGCATGCAAGTCACCTGGGCATCGTTCCAGTGCAGATATTGACTTCTTTGAAACCCTGCATCTCAAACAAACCCCCAGGAAATGCCACTGCTGCTGGTCTAGGGACCTCACGTGAGGGGCCGGGCACTGGCCCCGGCCCCTGCCCCTGCCTTTATCCTAGAGAAGTCTTCTAAGAAATATGTTAGTCTTTACTTGTCGGTCCTGCTTTCCCAGGCAGTCGAGATTCCTTATGGGCAAGGATCACATCTTACACGCCTAATGTACCCTCATGCCTTGTAATGAGTCACTCCACAAATATTTATTGAGTGTGCTACCATCTGCCAGACACCATGCTAGGTACAGGGGACAGAGCCGTGAACGAAACAAAGTCCCTATTGTCTGGAGCTTATGCGCTAGCACTAGGTAGTACAGAGTGGATAATAAATACGTGTAGAATAAAGTAAATTCCTTCACTGAGAGAACGTTTTCCGAGCGCTCCAGGAGTCTCTCTCAGAGCAGGGGACCCGCACAGCCAGACCCCCGTCTCCCTGCAGCCCCGGTCGCCAGGCCAGATCGTGTCTCCGCTTCTTAAACAAGTCGCTGTGATCTTGAATCCTGTGGTGAAAGCAGCACCAGCTCTGATCGACCCCCTGTATGTCATGGCTCAGGTCAAGTATCTCTCAGGTGAGCCTGCGGGTCCTGGTGGCCAGGTGGAGCCTTGCGTCCTCCCACAGATGTTTATCTACTCAGACACCTGGTGGGACTTCTGCCCCTGGGTTAGTGTCCATGGGCTTCCTGCCTGGGATACTGTACACATACACACACATGCATACACACACGCGCACACACTCACTCACCCTACCTGCCTGTTTCTTCCAATCCCCAGAAACCTTCCTGGGGTGCAGTGGCCAGCAGGGGTCTCTCCCACCCAGGCCTTTTGCTGCTTACTTGGTCTGTGGCAGGTGCTGGCCACTGCACCCCATCATGTCATTATGTGCAGGCGCTGTTCTGACACTAGATACAGGAATATTTGGAATAGGCAGAAATTCCTTCATGGAGTTTGTGTTCTAGTAAGGATGTAACAACTAAGTATATTGTATTGTTTTTTAGGACACGATAATGCTGTGGAGAAAACTTGAGCAGGGTGAGGGGTGTGGGAGTGCAGTCAGGCAGGCTTCGCCTCGCGGTGAGGTGGGACGCAGTGCCATCAGACCTTCAGGGCTTCTGGGTGGCCAGAATGGCATCCTTCCTCCATCTCAAGGCCAGATCCTGGAGAGAGAGGGAAAGAGGGAGAGAGCCCTCATGAGTGCTCTCTCATCCTCTCTCTCCCCATGGCCTTTCACCCCATCTGCTTAAAAGCCAAGCTGATCTCTGGTGCCCTGGGGGCTTCCAGAGGCTCCAGAATGCCATGGCATGTGTCTGTCCTCCGGTGCTGTGTTGTATGGGTTGCACTCTGCTGAAGTCTCCCCCGTCTTCATCCTTGGTCCTCCCAGTACTTATCTGAGCACCAGGTATATCCACAGCTTCAGGGTTTCCTTGGTACAAGACGAAGGCAGGAGGACCCCCCCACACACAGAGGTTTAGGGCCAAAGCAAGGTCTCTAGCTGCTTGGGTTGCCATGGTGACATCTTCACATTTCTGCTGCACACAGGGTAGGAACAGGGAGTTAAGGACCCAGGAACAGGTGCTTTCCACCCCGCCACCAGGTTGTTATGTGGGGGGATCTGGCTGTTGAGGGACCTGACTGCCCCCTGGCAGGTTTTGCTTCCCAACCTCTGGTGACCCTGAGCGTGTGTTTTCAATTTTTGTTTTTCTCGGAGCAGGAGCTGTTGAGGGACCTAGATGCAGAGGGAGGACAGCCTTCCCCCCGCCAGCTCATTGCACCCTACCCCTGGCTGCCACTGCCACCTGCTAAGGGCCAGCCTGGCTGCAGGGCGGCCTCTCAGCCCCCACAGTCCCAGGTATTTCAAGCTCAGCCTCGGAGCTGGAGGGCCCTGCATTTAAATGCCAACTTTGTCCCTTCTAAGGTCCATGATTTACCTCAGTGGAGTCCCAGTCCTATATTCTAAAAGGCAAGGATAATAATACCAACCTCGCGGGACTGGGCAAAGAGTAAACCGGCCTTGCCAAACTGCTTCGCACGTGTTGGGCTTTGAGCAGGTGCAGCATAAGTTGTGGCAATTATAGTTGCTGTTATTATTAGCTTTTCTTCTCCTCTTAGGTGTGGGAATTGAGACTTAAATGTTCCCTGGAGCTTCCAGATGGAGCAGTAGAGTTACTTAGCCATCTCCTCGAGGGTCACAGGGAGAAGGGGGTGTTAAACTGAAGTCTGAGTTTCCTAGCTTTTGTCTCAGTCAAAGCAAAATCTGTGTAGTTCTCATTTTAGGGGGAAAACAGAACAGAACTGGGTAAAATGCCCAACTTGGGTATTTATTTCTGGGTAATGGAACATGAAAAATTCATTCTGCCTTTACACCTTGGGTCCCTGGAGTCCCTGAGGATCCCTGGATGTAGAGATTTGTTTGTTATTTCCAGGAGAGTTAGAGAATGCCCAGAGTACCCTGCAGCGTTGCCTGGAGCTGGACCCCACCTCCGTGGATGCCCACCTCCTCATGTCCCAGATCTACCTGGCTCAGGGCAACTTTTCCATGTGCTCCCACTGCCTAGAGCTGGGCGTCAGTCACAACTTCCAGGTGGGGGTCTCCTGGGTGCTGTTACCCACTCAGTATCCCAAAGCCCACCTAGCTATAGCCTCCACTGGCCTCGGGAGAGAAGCCCATGAGAGCTACCTGCATCCCTCAGACCCTTCTGCTGGCCCGAAGGCAGGGGCAGGCTCAGCGGGCTCCTGGGGCTTTGTCCACTCTGGGCACTGGGGGCAGCAGCAGCGGTGGTGACCTGGAGCCCCACGCTCTGCTGTGCACGTCTAGGTCCGAGACCACCCCCTCTACCACTTCATCAAGGCCAGGGCCCTCAACAAGTCTGGGGACTATCCGGAAGCCATAAAGACCCTGAAAATGATCACAAAATTACCAGCCGTAAAGATGGAAGAAGGCAAGAAAGTCCGCGGGCCCTCTGTGCAACCCAGCGAGCGGGTGTCCATCCTGCTGGAGCTGGTAGATGCCCTGCGGATGAATGGGGAGCTGGTAAGAAAGGCCGAGCTCCCTTCCCTTGGGACTGGGTCGTGTTGGAGGTCCAGGGTAGGGCCCGGGAAGCAGCCTGTGGATTCTGTCTGATGTTTACTTATGCTATGACTTGACCCTTTATCCATCTGGGAACATATCCCTCTCCTGCCTACGAGCCTTTAGTGGCTCCCACTGCCCTCAGGATAAAGTCCAAACCCGAGAAGGACCTGCATGGTCTGTCCCCTGCCTACATCACTGTCTCCATGAGGATCTCAGGGAGGCGGAGCCCAGGCCCCCTGGGGCCACCACAGGTGGTTGTGCAGATCAGGCCGTGCACCACTTCCAGTGGATGCCAGTTCTACCCTCATCCTTCCGAACTATGTCCCCTTGGAGTTTTGCGGTGTACAACCTGCTTAACGAGGCAGCCCTGGAGCCTTGGAAAGCCTCGCTGGGCAAAGGCGGGAAGCACCTGGGCATCTTTTGCTGGTGCTCAGGAGTAATGGGGGACCCAGAAGCAAGGGCGAGGCCTGGTGGCGGTGGTGGGAGCTGGGCTCCACATGCTCCCTTGGCCTCACTGGCCTCACCTGCTCACCAGGGAGTGAGTCGTCAGCAGAGCTCCAGGCTCATCTCCATGATCTGCCAGTCCTGGGCATCCTGCCTCCTCCCATGATGACCCTGCAGTAGACAAGGGACCAGCCCATGAGACCTTCTCTCCTCAAAGTTAAAATCACCTTCTGGGCACAGATGGGAATGTGGAAGCCTGTTTATTTACAGTGCTTCCCTCCTTTAAATCTGCTAAAAGGAACAAAAGAATTTTAAGCAGAGAAAGGGTCTTCATCTGTAACAAAATTAGGAAGCAACTGCCTCTATGCATAGTTGACTCAGTCAGCCATTTATTCAGCTATTGGCTGAGGACCTACTGTATGCCAAGCACTGTGATGGGAGTCAGGGATGAAGGAGGACAGGCCACAAGGCCCTTGTCCTCTTTGAAGTTACCGTGGGTGGGAGAGAAGAAGCAAGGTGTAGTGAATGGGGCGAGGGGGACCTAAGGTTCTGGCATTTGCTTGAAACTTTCTGAACCGGGGATGCGGTCAAGCCACAGGAAAAGCAGGGACATTCCTGGAAGAACCCACTTCCAGCCCATGGAAGGGCAGGGTTCCTGAACAGGATCTCCCTTCTGAAAGGCCCACAGTTTTCTCTGTCTAAGAATCCCTGGTAGGAGAGGTGAGCCAGAGGAAAGTAGGGAGGGAAATAACCTGATATCAGTTTTGTACCTTGCTCAGCTCAGATAACAGATCTGAGCTGTGGCCTTCCCTGTGAGCCATGGGGTTCCATCCTGACCCTCCGTCTATGCCAGTGGGAGAAAGCCAAGGCGAGAGCTGCCCCCAGGGAAGCTGTGCTCAGGTACTCTCTTTTCCCGGCCTAGTTCGTGAGAAAAGGGCAGAGTTAGTTGCAGCTGTTTGCATTAGAGGCTGAGCGATGATCAGGAGTCTAACAGGGAATTCTAGAGGTCATGGAAGGAAGGAAGGAAGGAAGGAAGGAAGGAAGGAAGGAAGGAAGGAAGGAAGGAAGGAAGGAAGGAAGAAAGGAAGGAAGGAAGAAAGGAAGGAAAGAGAGGGAGGGCAAAATAATAGGCAAAAGACAAGATTACACTTAGAATTTTCATTATGCATGAAAAATACAAAGAAAAATTTTTTTCAAAAAAACATGTCCACACTAAATGAAAAGAAAAAGAACATCGAGCCTTGTAAAATGAGCTCCAAGTAGAACACAAGAGGTCAACAAAGGGGTCCTAGTAAATTAGGGAAAGATGAAAAGTCAGCTGACAGAGTTAAGGAAAGTAACCACAGAAAACAATGATACCATTATAAAATTGTAATCCCACGAGAAAGAGGAGAAAGTAGGCGAGGCCTCGCGGAAGCTCTGTGACTGCAGGAAAGGGCCGAGAAAACCGGGAAAATGACCGAAGTGCTGTGAGAGGACCACGGGTCAGGAAGACCGACAAACAACGGATCGCCCACAAAGGCGTGATCGGTTTCCTGAAGGAGAGGGGACCAGTGGGACAGGAACGGCACTGACGGCGTGATAGGACCATGGTTCCTCTAGGGAAGACTTGGTCACAACTCAGAAGGGCACAGCATGCTGGAGAAACCACAGGAAAATATTAAGACCGAGAAAGAGTCTAAGAGCGATATCCTAACGAAGTGAATGGGAATCAAGGATAAGCGATGTAAGTGAAGGTTTCCATAAACATCTGAGTAGAGAGCAGCTTAGCCACTAGGAGAAAAAAAAAATCAAATTGGCCTCGGACTTTTACTCAATACTCAGTTTAGGAAGACAATAGAACAATATTTATAAAGGGTCGAGGGAAGAAGGATATACACCCCAGTCGTCTTTCATGTAGGAAGACAATGAAAGACACTCTAAAAAAAATAGAATAACTCAAGAATTATGGTGTTAATTGAACTTTGCAGAAAAATCTACTTGTAGATATCATCCAGACAACCAAAACATGAAATAAAATGTTTTATAAGTGGGAAAAATTTGAGACATAGAGGACAGAGTTGAGTCCAGTTAAACATCAAACTAATCTAATCAATCTAAACATAACTACATTGAAATAACTACAGTAATTTTGACTCTTAGCCAGTTTAATTGCTAAGTTCTTGAAATAAAAGTTATTAAAGTCAAAATAACACTAATATCCCATGAAAAAAATCCAGGGAGAGGGACAGGAAGTGAAGGTGGGGACACTATAAACATACTATCTTTTCCCATCTCTGTAGAGGAGAGTACGAAATAAAAGTTTACACAGAAAATATTTCTTGTTAGAAAGATGATTATTAATAGAATGAAAAAGAGAATATTGCCACTACATTAATTGAAAGTTAGGAAGAAAAGGAGCAATGTCAAAGACAGAAATAAAGCAAACCACTAGCAGCATATAAAAATGAAAACAAAATAAATTGAGAAAAAGCCCAAGAGTACATATCTGTGATAATAACGTTGTAAATGAAATAAATGTACCGATTAAATGAAAAAGACATTCACGGTGATTTAAACAATGGAATCCCTGCTGCCTACACTCCAAAAACCAAAGGGACCAGAACAAAAGTTAAAAGTTGGTACAAACATACCAAGCAAACAAAAAGAAAGCAGAGAGTGAGGAAGAAGTATCTTAGGAAGTCTGAATTCAAGGCAGAAAGCCCCAAAATGGGCAAAGAGAATAACTGTTTAAGTAATCATGGGTAGAAATATAATGAAAATATAATTCCAATAGACCTTTATGTACCCAACGCCATAAAATTAAAACATCTTTGACAAAAGCAGGAATGTACAAGATGTGTCCATTGGTCTCCCACAGGGAGACTAGGAGGTGCTAAGGTACAAGCAGGTTCTTACAGTTAGGGTTTCCGTACCCTCCAGGTTAGCCGGGCACCTTCCCCTGGCCTTCCAGGAACAGTGGCCCTGGGCACCTGAGGGCTCTCTCTCTTCTCTGCGATGGAAGTCGCTCCACAGGTGGATGTGGGCTATCTTGTCCTTGGCTTCCGGGTAGCAGGACTGCTCCCGGCCACCTCCATGTTTCCTCTCTTCCCCGGGCCAGGAGAGAAAAGGGGAATTGCTTTCAGTTTCCTAAAAGAGGATTTAAGTGTTGCCATTTGCTGCCGCCCACCTTGGCTGCAGACGGAGGGTCCATTGGGTTCTCATGTCTTAGCACGAGGCCACCAAGGTCATGCAGGATGCCATCAACGAGTTCAGTGGCACGCCGGAGGAGATCCGCATCACCATTGCCAACGTGGACTTGGCCCTGAGCAAGGGGAACGTGGACATGGCGCTGAACATGCTCAGGAACATCACGCCCAAGCAGCCCTGCTACATCGAAGCCAAGGAGAAGATGGCCAGCATCTACCTGCACACCCACAAGGACATCCGCCTCTACATCGGATGCTACCGGTAAGCCCCCGGCAGCGCACCGACAGCCTCGTCCCCAGTGCTGCTTTACAGAGGGTTTTCTCCAGCTCGTATTTCTTCATCTTGGGTCTTCAGATTGTGTCCTCAGAGTGTGTTTGACGAAAAGGTGGAAATTCTCGTGGGTTAGGATGTTAGCATGAAAGATCAGCCAGGCTGGCTTGTTGCAGAGCTCTGCAGACTCTGAACTGATCTGGTCGTAAGCCCTGCCTGCCCCCCACTCCTATGGCTCATGTTCTGGGGAGAACCGTGGGAATACACTTCCGCTCTGGCCCCTGGCTCTGCCTGTCCTTGAGGAAATGCCCAGTGACTTGGATGTGAGCAATGTGAGGTGAGGGAGGACAGAGAGTGGATTTAAGCCACAAGCCACTGTCTATACTGTTAAACAGTTAGACCTTTCCTGTTACTTTCATCAGGTGGGAGGGGAGTGCTGGGTGGTGAGTATGGGAGGCTACACCAACAGCAGTGGGAACCCAGTAAACAGTGGGGTGACGTGGTCAGATTAGAGTTCTAGAAAGGGCAGTGTGGCTGCACGGTTGGGAGTGGAGGCCAGAGGAATGGGTGGGTGGAGGCGCTCTGGCCACGGTCCAGATGACAGATGGGGGGAGCCTCAACTAAGGCAGCTACCACAGTGCCTCATGCACAGTGGGCTTTCAATGAGTATGAGATGATGAATATCAACTGACTAAATGAATGTCAGCCAGATTTAATGAGAATGAAAGAAGGTGATGGATTCAGGAATACGAAGAAGGCCAAGGTCTGAGATACGCATTTGGTTCCTTTCGCAGGGAGCTCTGTGAACATCTGCCTGGCCCCCACACCAGCTTGCTATTGGGTGATGCCTTCATGAATATTCAGGAGGTGAGCGAAAGCCTCTTGGCCTTGCCAGTGGCCCCCCCAAATTCTCTTCTCCAGTGGGAGAAAAAAGAGAGAGACCCCTGATAATTTCCCCACCAGCCTGAGAAGGCCCTGGAGGTATATGATGAGGCCTACAGAAAGAACCCACATGACGCCTCCCTGGTCAGCAGGATTGGACAAGCTTATGTGAAGACCCACCAGTATGCCAAGGTCAGACTGGGCTGGGTGGGAAGGGGTGAGGAGGGCGTGTGGGTGGGTCCCCTGCTGAATGGGGTGTGAGGGGGAGAACTGGGAAGTTCTCTACCTCCCCGGCCCATACCTGCTCCAGCTGAGGCTTGAGCCCTTCCAGCTGGGAGGGCCTTTTCATCTTAGGCTTCCGTGTTCTGGAGAGGGACACAGGTGTGGTGGCCGCTGAAGGAACCCAGCGCGAGGCGCTCAAGTGTAGAACCAGACCTGATGCCAATATTTCCTGTTTGCACTAAGGCGATTAATTATTACGAGGCTGCCCAGAAGATTAGCGGTCAGGACTTTCTGCGCTGCGATCTGGCTGAACTGCTCCTGAAGTTAAAGAAGTTCAGCAAAGCAGAAAAGGTTTTGAAGCAGGCTCTGGAACACGAGTTTGGTGAGGCAGCGTTGCAACTCACTCCCCCAGCACGTGGAGCGGGCACACAGCTTCCCCCCGCCCCTGCCTGCTCGCCCCACTCTCTTTTCTTGCAGAACGGTGCAGGGGACAGGCACGAACTTAAATCCTGAACTCAGCCCCAGATTTCCAGGGGCTGGAGAGAACACTAATTTGAGTTTTATTTTTGCAGTCAAAGAACTCCCATCCATGATGAATGACGTCAAGTGCTTGCTTTTGCTGGCCAAGGTTTACAAGAGCCATAAGAAAGAAGATGTGCTGGAAACTTTGAACAAGGTAATTGACAGGTAGACTCAAGCTCTTTCTCTGCCATCTTCTGATGGGAGCTGAAGAAGGAAGGCTAGCACTGCAGGTCTAGAAGCTTCCGGGCCTGGTCCTCATAAGATGATTGAGGTTACACTTCTGAACTCCACCTTCCATTTATTCCCCCACCCTTGCTCATTCACTGAGGGTGCACCAAAGGGCTCTGAGCCTGGCTGGGCTGGGCTGGATGAGGCGGGGAGTAAGACAGTGCCTTTGTCCTCAAGGAGACTGGCGGTGATGATAATAGACAATGTGCAGAGCTCTATGCTGGGTTCTGTACTAGGCTCTTTGCTTTCTTATTTAATTCTCACAGTAGCCCTTTGAGAAAAGCACTGTGGCATTCCTATTTAACAGAGAAGGCTCCAAGAGGTTAAGAAATGTGCCCCAAAATCACACTGCAAGTAAACGATAGAGCTGAGATTTGAATCAGGTCTGCCCTGTCCCAAACCCATACTCTTTCCCCACCGGGCTGCCCAAGATGGGACAACTCCTGGTCATTTCTGCCATGATTTCCTCTCTCTTCCTATCCAAGAGTGTGGCCCAGCACCTGTTTCTGGGGGACGTTCTGTGGTCGTAGAGAGAATGCCAGTTCTCCGACCACTTGATTTATTCCCTTGTTTCCCACGGGGTTCCCATTCCTGTTTGGCCCTCGGGGAGCTGAGTACTGGTTTGTGCCCTCTTCCTGAAACTCAACCCTGGCATCATCATTTTCTCTCTCCCCAAAGCGCTCTGGTTACTCACTTGGTCATTGTACGTCATGGGCATTTATGGGGGCTGCCTCCAATCCCCAGCAGGGCGATATCCAGAGCAAACGTATCCATCAAAACACAGCCTGCAACTGAATGCCTACTGTGTGCTTGCTCTAGCCTGTAGGACAGCCGAAGCAAATTAGACACAGTAAGTGCCCAGGTATGATGGAACCAGGTAAACGAGTCAAGGGCAATAGAATGTTTTGTTTCAGTGCCTTTGCTTCCGCTCCTGCCCCAGACACAGTACCAACTTTCCTCCTGAGTACTCAGCCAGTGGCCTTGCCTGCCCAGAGTGGCCCAGGCTTGCTCAATGCTACTTGAAATGCTCTTTCTAACACTGCAGGCTCTGGAACGAGAGGTGGGACTGTCTCTGAACTGGCCTGAGGTCTGGCACGTCAGGCTCTGGGGTTCTGATCCTGAGTTCACTGGTTTCCCAAGGCCATGGACCTCCAGTCTCGGATACTGAAGCGTGTTCCACTGGAGCAACCAGAAACGATCCCCTCCCAGAAGGAGATGGCAGCCTCCATCTGCGTCCAGTTCGGGGAGCACTACCTGGCAGAGAAAGATTATGCCAAGGCGGTGCGGTCTTACAAGGATGCCCTCTCCTACTCACCCACTGACAATAAGGTGGGGTCCTCAAAGCCAGACCCTACTCCTTCTCTTGGGGCACAATGCCCCCCACAGAGCTCCCTGTGCGGGGTACAGGCCAGTTCCTTCTCTGTGCCTCCCTGAGGAGCTCAGGTGTAAGGGGCATGGAGCGCCTGGTGTGGGGAGCGGACTCCAGGGCCAGTGACCCCAAGGGCCCCCCTCCCCCTTGGAGCAAAGCTGAAAAACCCCACTCTGGACAGCCATTTGTGGAGGGTAGCGTGGGGAAGACGTTGCTGAAAGCCATGGCAGTCTGGTGTCTTCAGGTCCCCTTGGAGGTGGGGAGACAATGAGAGTATGGCTGCCACGGGCTCTTTGGGCATGAAGCCCGGGCTAAGCTTCCAGGACACGTAGAGCCGTGAAGGAGGTATGGCGTCAGTGGTGGCTGGAGCTCCAGCTAAGGGAGCAGATGAAGCACTTAATGACAGACCCATTCATTCATTCCCTGTCCACTCACTTAAGAGATTTCCAGGTGCCTAGCAGGTGCCAGGTGCTAAGCTGGGCCCTGCAGACGCAGTGGGGCAAGGCGTGGTGGTGTCCATAGACTGCCCTCGGGCCAGTGGTATAGACAAGTACACGTTCAGTTCTAATACCATGCGATCCACGCCTGCATTGGGTCAGGGCATTATGGAAACTCAGAAGAAGTGTCCCTGTCCCAGAGTCTGGGGCACAGAGGGCTTCCTAGAGGAGGTGAGGTGAGAGCCCAAACTGAAGCATGGGTATGAGTTAACCAGCCCCCGGCTTTCAGTTAGTAAAACTCATGATATGACTGGAGTGTTGGGGGAGGGGAGGAGACGGGGAGGGCTGTCATTCCAGGGGATTCGAGATGTATTTTGCAGGGCGAATGGAAATGGGATATGAAAGAACAAGGCATCAGTCCCTTGAGTTTTCTTATGACGTTCATTGGTGAGTTTATTATATCTGGTGGTGTTCCAGGTGGTGCTGGAACTGGCACAGCTCTACTTGCTCCAGGGACACCTGGACTTGTGTGAGCAGCACTGTGCCATCCTCCTACAGACAGAGAAGAACCACGAGACCGCCTCCGTGGTAAGAGCCCCCACCCCTACCCCGGACCTCTTCTCTGCCCTCCCCAGGGTCCCTGTGACCACATGCAGGCTGCTTCCTAACCCCACAACCTCAGATGCCTGGCTGAGCCAGGCCTGAGGAGTCCTCTGGGCAGAGGAGACCCAGGGTGCACCCACCAGCCTTCAGAAAGGAGGGGGCAGGCAGCAGAGGGCAGCAGCATCCACCTCCTGGGCCAATCGTGGGAGGCGGTGAAGTTGATTCACTCCAGGGGAAACCACACCCACTGTCCGTTGAAGGCAAGGGTGGGATGGGTTCCTGGGGCTTGGAGAAGTGTGTGGAAAAGGCCTCCCACCCAGTCTTTCTTCTCCCTATCACCAGACCACCTCCTAGGCCACCCCAGCAGAGGAGGGGAGCCCTCATTCTACTTCTACTGCCTGGAGCAGGCAGTCCTCAGACATGGGTGAAGGAGCTGGCTCTGCTAGTGTCAAAACGTCCCACTCGTGTCTAGCCCTGGCCTTACCGTCCCACTTCCATCCTCATCCGAGAGCTCCCCGCTCTTCCTCCAGGCAGGCCCCCATTTCTGGGCGGCTCCTGTGGCAGCTTCTCCCAGCACCCAGCGAGGCTACCTGGGAAGCCTGGGAAGCCTCTCACACCCTTCCTCCCTGCCCCCTGCCTCCTGCCTCCCCTCAGTTTCCCTCTACACTCATGCAAGCTGCTGTCAGGAATTCTAGAGTATTGTGTGTTTTCTGATAGATGATGGCTGACCTGATGTTTAGAAAACAGGATTACGAAGCTGCCATCAATCTCTACCACCAAGTCCTGAAGAAAGTGCCAGGTAGCTACCTGCATGGCGCCTGCTGACGGAGAGACATGCCGTGTCAGTTCCCTCTGAGCAAGGGCTGCTCCCCCCAGGGTGGGAGAAGGGTGGGTCCTCTCCCCTCCTTCCTGGCTGGGCAGAGGAAGCCCCTTCCTCTCTGATTGTTCCCAGAGAGGCAGGAAACTGATAAAGCCCCAGTGGAACGTGCTGGTCCTTCCCGAGTCCAAGGGGCCAGTTCCTGGTCTCAGGCAGGGCAGTGCTTGGCACTGGACCCAGGACAGCCTGTCTGTCCCCAGATCACAAACACTGGGGATTGACAGAAGTCTCCTTCTGAGGTCATAGTTACTTGGAAGCGATTAGAAATCCTCCCTTGATATGTAGCTCCATTGCCTCTCATTACAGCATAAAACCACTCCTTCCGGCTGGGGAAGGCACCAGACGCAGCAGGCCCACAGCGGCATCTGCCCAGGGGCCCAGCAGACCATGGCTGCTAGGACCGGGGGTCCTGGAGCCAGACTGTCTAGGTCTGAATCCTGGTATTCCACTTATCAGCTCTGTCACCTTTGGCAGATTACTTAACTTCTTTGTGTCTCACTTCCTCATCTGTAAAATGGGAACAATAAGAGTAACTTACTTCATTGTGTGGTTAGTATACAGGTAAAATACTTAATGCCAGGTATATTAAGCATCGTTGTTATTATTCTCTCAACATTAGAGACCAGCGGGCTGGCATGTCCCTGCTCAGGCCAGATGGGCAGTGTCTCCTGGTCCTCTCCCCAGCTTCTCCCAGCCTGGAGACCTCTGCTCTTGTTTTAGACAATTTTCCTGTATTGAATAAACTAATCGATCTGCTACGAAGAAGCGGCAAACTTGAAGACGCCCCTGCCTTCTTTGAATTAGCCAAGAATATGTCCAGCCGAGTGCCTTTGGAGCCAGGGTTCAACTACTGCACAGGCATCTACTGCTGGTGAGTGGGGGGTGGGTGTGAGGGGCAGTGGGGTGCAGGAGGCTCTCTCCCTGACAGGCTTGCTGGGCCTTTGCTCAGCACCAGGGAGGCGGAAATTAAGCTTCCAGACGGGGAAGCAGGGAGACCACCCATCCAGTCCCTGCTCTGTGCGTACCCACAGAATGGCCCCTGAGCCTCAGTTTCCCCACCTGATTTCTGGTTTCTCTCCTCCACTACAGGCATATAGGGCAGCCCAACGAAGCCCTGAAGTTCCTAAACAAAGCCCGCAAGGACAGCACTTGGGGCCAGAGCGCCACCTACTACATGGTGCAGATCTGTCTGAACCCAGACAACGAGATTGTGGGCGGAGAGGCATTAGAGAACCTGGTGGCTGAGAGCAAGTAAGGGCCCCCGACTGGCTCCCCGGGGGTCAGGGGCAGGGGCGGGACCCCGGGGAAGGCGGGGAGAGCCTGTGGCCTCTGGGTCCTGGCCAAGTGAGGGCCAGGCGGGCAGGCTGGGGGCCTCCAGCTCGCCCAATGCCCGAAGCTCCCCTGGCAGGAAGGAGTCGGAGCAGCAAGGAGTGCGCACCGCCGAGAAGCTGCTGCGTGAGTTCTACCCGCACACCGCCTGGGGCCAGACCCAGCTGCGGCTGCTGCAGGGGCTCTGCCTGCTGGCCACCAGGGAGAAGGCGAACGTGGAGGCCGCGCTGGGCACCTTCATCGAGATGGCTCAGGCCGAGGTGCGCCGGCTGGCGCGGCAGGGGGGGTAGGCGGGCGGAGCTGGGGGAGGTGAGGCCAGGACGCCAGCGCTGCCTGCTTCCCACCCACCCCGCGCAGAAGGACAGCGTGTCCGCGCTGCTGGCCGTGGCGCAGGCCTACATGCTGCTGAAGCAGGTCCCCAAGGCGCGCACACAGCTGAAGCGTCTGGCCAAGGCCCCATGGGCGATGGCTGAGGCCGAGGACCTGGAAAAGAGCTGGCTCCTGCTGGCCGACATCTACTGCCAGGGCGGCAAGTTCGACCTCGCCTCAGAGCTGCTGCGGCGCTGCGTGCAGTACAACAAGGCGAGGGGCGCGCCGCGGGCAGGGCTGCGGGGGTGGGGGACGCCAGACTGAGGCGGCCTGGTGTTGGGGCAGAGCAGATGCGGAGGGGAACGGAATGAGAAGAGCGGGGACAAGAGCAGGATGGGAACTGGGAGCGCAGGGCAAGGCAAGCGGAGGCCCAGAGGGTCCAGCAGCCGGGGGAGACAGGGAATGGGGAGGGAGGTGGGAGGGGTTCGTGGGTCTACAGGCATGCAGGGGCCGGGAGGGGGATTGGGGCAGAAGGGCTGAGGGTGCCCAGGTGCTGGAACGGTTGTGGCTTTCCCTCCTAGAAGCTCTGACCCACTTTCTCCGCAGTCCTGCTGCAAGGCCTACGAGTACATGGGCTTCATCATGGAGAAGGAGCAATCCTACAAGGATGCAGCCACCAACTACGAGCTGGCCTGGAAGTACGGTCATCATGCCAACCCCGCCATCGGTAAGGCAGCCAGCCCCAGTGCATGTGGGTGCGGGACGGGGCTGGGCAGAAGAACCACCCCCACCCTGACCCCAGAACCCAAGGCCGGTATTCTGGCTGTTGTGGGACCCAGAGGGGCTCTCGGGTCATCAGAGTGCCACCCACCATCTGTATTCTCCCTGCCCCGGGACAGGCTTCAAACTAGCGTTCAACTACTTGAAGGACAAGAGATTCGTGGAAGCCATTGAAGTCTGCCACAATGTAAGGCACCAGCGTTGTCAGGGGGAGCTGGGTGTCCTAGCCTGGGATGGTGGCAGGGGGCCCTGCCTGATGTTTCACACCCTTTCTCTCTCTGTCCCAGGTCCTAGGAGAGCACCCCAACTACCCCAAAATCAGAGAAGAAATTTTGGAAAAGGCCCGAGGGTCTCTGCGGCCCTAGCTATGGCCAGTGAGAGCCAGGGTGGGTGGAAGCCATCCACTTATGGACATTTCATGGAGGGGTTGGGTTGCAGGGCACTGGAGATTCGGACAATGACATATTTATTCTCCCCCATTTCTAGATTGTGTGATTTATCTGAATCATGCCTCATCTGGTCTAAGGGGCATCCCAAAGCTTTATATTTTTAAGGCACAAGAAGCAATTTTTTGCTCTGGGGACAAAGACGTCAACCAGCTTAGCTTCTGCTGGGGCTCTCTGGCTACCTCCCTGAAGCCCTTTTAACAGCTAGCAGGCCTCACTTTTACCCCAGACTCTCTGAGGGGGGAAGAAGGGAACAAAGAGGTGGTTATAAAAAATGCCCTACAGCTATTTTAATAGTTATGTCATCCCATAACTGCCTCCCCTCTCCTGTTTGGTCCCCTGAATCCTGGAGCTAAAGAAGCAACGCTTCTCTCTGACATGCTGTTCACTGCATCCTCCCTGGCACTGGGCCCAGACAGGAGGACCAGCTGCACAAAGTCCTCACAGCTGAGGCACTGGGTGAGAGGGACCATCATCCTGCAGGCTGCAAAGGTCATCGGCCCACTCTATCCCATACATTCTGTCTTCTCCTCCCCAGGTCTTCGCTGGCCTCTGCTGGTCCTCACTGGTTTGGGAGAGACCACATTGCCCTTTCCTGGGGCAGGGAAACACATCCCAAGAAAAAAATTAGTTTTCACTCCAGCTTTTGTAAAAGATACTGACTAATTCATCCATCCTCCAGAAGCCCTTTTAACAGCTAGCAGGACCAAAGCAGTGGTCCTTACTCAGATGAATGATGTCAATTGTAACTGGCAAGAGGGTGACAGAGGTTACCTTTGCTGTGCTCCCAATGCCTCGCTTCCTGTTTTCCAGGATGGCAATAAGGGGCCAGGCGGACCTCAGGGGAAGGAACTCTGAACTGGGTGTCAGGAGGTCTAGAGTCTCTCTGCGTGACCTTCCCAAGACCCTTCCTTCCCATTTCTAGGTCTGGCTGTCCCCATCTGTGGCAGGAAATTAGACTAGATCTGTGTGTTCCCCAATTGTGGTACGAATCTCTGCCAATGATATTCAGCAAACATTTCAAAGTTTAATAACTGTGTGTTTAAATATTTTTATATAATGGAGGAAAATAGCACAACAAACTCATGAATCCGTGGGTGTTGCTACATAGATTGGTTCTAAATTTTAAGCATATTGATATAATTGATATAAAGTAAAATATTAGTATGAGTAGAATGCAGATAAAGCAAAGTTTTCAAGAGGAATTTGTCTGGTGACTAAGGTTTGAGAACAGTGGACAGACAGGTAAGGGGCTCTTTTAGAGGAGCCCGAGTTGTCCTTGATGACTGCTGAGGTCACGTGCATGGCTTTTTGGTATGAGTCAATGATCTGGAATGCTTTCCTCAGGTCACTATCATCATCTTATGGGAAACCAGCCCCCTTTGTCATCATGTGCTTGACAACCGAGTTTCTTGGGGCAGGTTGTGTTAAGAGACAGGTCTGTCTATATGGAGAATGATGCTGTAAAGGATTGTGCATTAATCACATTTTTATTGCTGTAAAACCTAAATGGTGTTCATTTATTTAAAAAAAAAAAAAAGGCCATGAAGTGACCCTGTGGCCCTAGATGGGCAGGCTCAGTCTAGCCATGGGCTGTGTCCAAGGGGTAGGAGCTTCTATGGTCTCCCTGCTGGGGGCTGCCACCCAGACCCCAGATTCGTCAGAGCAGCGCCTCACAGCCCTCGGAGAGATTGTGCATGCTGAAGCAGTCTGTACAGGACTGATTACTAGGGACCAGTGAGAAGGGAGACAGGACAGCCGACTGACTGTACCAGAGTAGTCCACTCTGAGAAGCCTAAGACCTGGCTGTCCTGCCTCAGCTGGTTCCAGGGACAGGCTGCCCCACCACAGGCCAGACTCCAAGCCATGAGCCCTCTAGTAGCTACTGATGATATGGCCATGTGGCCATGTCCATGCATGTCTGGAGGTAAGACAAATATCTAAGAGGTGACAGAACTGGCAAAAGGAGGGAGAGGAATGGGGAGGAGAAGGAGGGGAGAAGGAGAGGGAGAGGATAAAACATAAACAGAGGCCGAAACATGACAACAGTCACAGACATGCATAGGAGGCTTGCACGTTCCAGGCACTCTTTGAAGTGCTGTGTATTTATGAACTGAAGGAATTTAGGAGGTGAGCAGTGTCATTTGCACTGTATTGAGGACATCCATGCACAGAGAGGGGAAGTAATTTGTGTAAGTCACCTTAACTAGGCAAAAGCTGGAACTCAAACCTGGCACTCTGGGTCCGTGTTCTTAACCAGTAAACCGTAGACATGAAATAAAGGAGCCCAACACAGACCAAGAGACAATTAGAACAGGAAAAAGAGACTCGAGCCAGGTCTCTTTTGATTGCTCTCTCGGCACTTGTACAAATCATTATTCCTAGAGCAGAGGCTGACCTTGCTCTTCAGGCCCCTAGACCGGGGCTCACCAGAGCAGAGTGCTGACTGCTGCTCTGGCCTGCAGCTCAGGCTGCCAGGGACAGGTCAGACAGGTCTGGCTGGTGCAGGTGGATGAAGTTCTACAGCTTCCGGTGGTGCCCAAGCCCCCAGGGACCTCAGCAGCTCAGCCCCACACGAGGGCTCCACCCAGCCCATCCCACTGCCTGCCTCCACTTCAGGCTCAGGCCACACCCCAGTGGAGAGTGCCCTCGACCATTCAAGCAAATAGCCTGTCTCCGAGGACTGCCCTGCTGCTATCCCCACCCCAGGAGCCCACTGGAGAGATGGGCTCATCCAAAGGGCCATCCTCTCTCGGCGGGCTTCCTGTCTCCAGGTTAACTGGCCTGCCTGGAAAGAGGGCCAGTGTACTGTGTCCCCCACACCTATCCCCAACACAGCCTCTGTCCACACTGCCCTACAGGGCACTCCCCCGCCCTCACCACTGCCTCCTGAGGGTGTACCCATGCTCCCTCCCAGTTGTCCCACAAACGCAGACCACAGTTAAAAATAGAGCCTCTTTATTGGTACCTGTAAGTTCAGGTACAAGGTTTTCCCACAAGCACACAGGTTGGCAGAGCCTCCTGGGCAAGTGGGCAGGCCCAGAGCCTGGGCTTCTTGGCACAGACACAGAGTAAAATGAATAAATTATAGTTCTAATACTCAGGGACAATATAGAAATTATGATGCAAAATTCAACACCAGCAAACAATGGACATAAAAGCCATAAGGAGCTACCCTTTGCCCTGGCCAGCTGGCCTTCGGGATGGCATGGGCAAGTGGGCCAGGATGGCGTACAGTGCCCAGAAAGCCCTGAGAGCCAGCAGGGGGCATGCTGTGGGCCCTGAGGCAAGCCCCTTCACCCATCTGGGCCTCCTGCTTCCCCCTCCTACATCGATGGGCAGGGAATAAAGGCTGTGGCCTTTGGGGGAAAGGAGATATGGGGCAGAGGACAGGAAGCAGAGGGGGCTGAGTGGGGCAGAAGGTTTTGGTCACGGTTGGTCAGCCCAGCTCAGCCCTTCCCCTGTCCAGACACTGTCCTGGGCCAGGCCCTGCCTGCTTAGCCATCTGGAGCCAGGCAGCTGCCACAGTACACATAGGGCTCGAATCCACACCTGGTCTGCACCTAAGACCAGGCAAGGCAGGGCTGCAGGACTGTAAGGCAAAAGGGACCCCTGGGGTCTGTGCCCTACCAACTCTGGCATTGCCAACCTGCCAGGAAGGAGAAGCCTAAACCACCTAGTCTCCAAATAAATTATGGAAATAAATTAGTCTTCACAGTCCAGAGGATTCAGCCACCTAGGGAACTCGGGCTCAGAGTGGCAGAAGCCAGAAGTGGCTGATTCCAGCCCATCTCAGTCTTTGGGCTAAGAAACGTCATACAAAACTGAAGAGGGGTTTGCAAAGCTCCAGGGAAGACACATGTGCCCCCGCTCTTCCTGGCATGTGCCACGAAAGTGGAAGAGACTGTGTGTGTGTGTGGGGAGGGGGGAGGGACATGGAAGGGGGAAGCCCCCTCCCATCCTCTTCAGCACAGAAAGTTACAAAAATAAATAAATCCAGAGTGTTGCATGAAAATTAGGAGTGCCCACATGGGTGAGTCTGCCAATGGGAGTCTGTTACATATAGACCCTGGGAGCCCCCAAATTACAACACAGCAGCAACAGGGCTCTCGGGGCCGGGAAAAGGCACCCGAGTCCTCACACAGGCACAGGCTCCACCAGAGATGCTGGGGCAATGTCCTCGAACAGCTGGCTGTCCATGAAGGAAGCCAGGCCCTCGGCGGCCGGCTCGGACAAGCCCATGAAGGACTCCAGGAAGCAGACACTGGTGTCCCCAGACGGAGAGAAGGCGGGGAAGGGAAAGTGGGGTGCTTCAAGGTTGTCCAGGCTGTCACACACCTTCCGAGAGGTGTAGTGAGGCCCCAGACTGTAGTCTGGCAAGGCCTGGAGCAGCTCAAAGGAGTCGCAGGAAGACAAGCTGAGGTCCACTGAGCTGCTCTGGCCGGCGTCCATGCTGGGCAGCACTGAGGTGTCAGGGAGGTTGCCTTCTCCCAACCCTTCGAGGCCACCATTTAGGAAGCAGCTGGCATCCAGGTTGGCATTTTCGTCCAGGATGCCTGATGTGAGGCTAGAGCCAGAATAGTTGTGGGTCCAGCTGGCCAGGCCACCAGGGTCACCAGTACTGAAGATATCTGCTAGGTGGAAGCTGCTGAGGTTGTCGAGGCTCCCCACACCCGCCTCCTCCTCCTCCTCCTCCTCTCCACCCAGGTCAGAGTCACTGAAACTCAGGATCCACTCCAAGCTGTCATCATCCACACCAGGCTGGAAGCGGGGGCCAGGCAGGGCCGGGTGGGCGGGGCTGTCAGGGGCCTCACTGGTGCCCGATGCTGCGGAGGAATCGGTCATGTCGCTGCTGCAGCTGTGGTCACCCAACTCGCTGCTCCCGGCGGGGCTGGCCAGCGGGAAAGTGGGGGCCAGGACCTGCTCACCAGGGCTGGGTGGGCCGCCCTGGGTCGGGGTCTCCAGCTCCCCAAGGCTCTCAGCCCCCTGTTCCAGCTGCAGGCGGGTGAGCGTGTGGATGAAATGGGTCTGAACCCGCGCCTGATTAAACTCCACACGGCCCTTGGGGTTCTCACAGCCTTCCTTGCAGCAGCCACAGGGGAACGACGTGTGGTCCATCTGCAGAGAAAGGAGAGGCACCTGTGAGGATGCCGCGGCGCCCAGGGACGCTCCCAAGCCCAGGCTCCCCGTCACAGCCCATTCCGGCCCCCATACCTGGCACTTGATGCCCGCCAGGCTGCAGCTGCAGGTCTCAGGGTCACAGACCCTATCACAGCGACAGCCACAATCCTCCCGGGACTGGCGCAGAGACTGCAGCTCCCGCTTCTCCTCGCGATCGATCCTCCGGACACCGGCAGCCCGCAGCAGGGCCCGCCGCTTCCGGGCCGGGTAGGGCTGTAGGAAAGTCACTTCCTCCAGCCTGCCAGCTTCCACGGCCACTGCCAACTCCTCTTCCACAGAGGCGTCATCAATGGCGTCCACTGTCAGTGGCAGGCTAGCCTCCGTTTCAGGTGCCCCAGACTCTGCAAGCTGCATCGACAGGAGAGAGGTGGGGTGTGAGCAGCACGGACATGTGGTCTTAGCCCCCCTAGCCACCGGTCACTCGACAAATGCTTCCCATGTGTTTACGCTGGGCTGGGCACTGTGGCTACTAAAGTGACAGGGACGGCCAAGAACTCTGCCCTCAGGGCATCTGCAGAGAGACTTCCTGTTCATGTCATACCCCTGTTCACAGAAAAATGCCCTCCCCAAGCCAGACAGATACACCAACCTCCAATGTCCATGGGTTCCAGTTCCCCCTCCCCAGGGAGGTCAGACAGATTCAGACACCATGCCCCCAGCCCCTGTAGCAAACCTGAGCCCTTCTGCACCCCACTCTGTCTGCAGGTAATGTAAGCAACAGACAGATCTTGACCAAGCACTTACTGGCCCCACAGACCTCTCTTCCCAAATACATCATGAGCAAACCAGCACCCACGCCTGATGCCCCGCCCCTCCCGCTGTGCGGGCCTTGGAGAGGGGTCCTCCCTACCTTCCACCGCAGCACCCCCAGCTTCTCCTCCTTCAGGCGCAGGCGGAGCTTCTCGCGCCGTGCCCGGGCTCGCTCCTGTGTAAACTCCGCCAAGGAGAAGCGGCGGGAGGCGCTGTGACGACGGGCCATACCCAGCGTGCAGCCACCACGGCTGGGCACGCTGGTGAAGCCCTGGCACCGAGGGAAGTAGAAGACGGTGACGCCATCGAAGGCTACGCGGTCCGGGCGCTTCCGGGGAGCCCGCTTCAGGATAGACGGGGCTGCAAGGCAGGGAGGGAGGGGGGCAGGGCATGAGTCCTCCGGAGATCAAACCTCTTTACCGTCTTTGTTAGCCATTTATAAGTCCCTTGTACAGTTTTCTATAATTTTTAAAATTGATTTGTAGGGGCTCTTTAATATATATTAGAGACATGAATCACCTGTCTAGTCTATCTATGAAACTATTTTAAGTCTTTTTATTCATGGTATTTTTACAAAATAATTTCTGAAGTTTATGCAATCAAAAATATATTGATCTTTTCCTTTATAGCTTCTGTGTTTTTGCAATAGGCTTACAAAGGCCTTCCTTTGGTAAGTTATTGATTAGATATTCAATACATATATTGGTATATTATTGCTTTTTACTAGGCAGAACCATAAAAATTATTATAAAATAGTTGAACATTGGCAGTTCCATACATCTCAATATATCTGAGGGAATTCCCTTGTAAAAGGTTTCCGGTTTATACTCTTGAATTCACCAGGTAGCCAACCATCTGCATGCAAATAATGACAATTTTGCCTTTCCCAATGCAATACATAGAATTCTCATTCTCCTCGTGAACTGAGTTGGCTAGCACTTCCTCAATGACATTAAATAACAATGGTGACAGACAGCGTCCTCATCTTGTTCCTGACTTAGGACTGCTTCCAATATTTCATTAATTGGAATCAGCTTTTGGGGTAAAACATATTTTTTATCATTTACATAGAATTTACTTAATCCGATCTTACCAAAAGTTTTATCTAGAAGGAACATTACATTTTATCATAGTTCTTATGGTTTTTCTCCTCTGACATGACCATTTGGAAAACTGTCTGTAAGATTCGATTTTATAGTATTAAACCAGCCTTGTATTTCCAAGATAAACCCATAATTCAGTCAGCTAATGTACTGTTAGGTTCTGTGTGCTAAAAACCATACTTTTTAATGTACAATGCACAGATATACATAGAGTACATAAATGGATATCATATCTGTGGCACTAAAATATCGCATAGGGGTGATCAGGAAAAAAAAAAAAAACGTCTAAAATGGCTCCTTGGGGTTGAGGGAGAGTGACAATAAAAAGTAAGGATGAGAAACACTGCTCCAGCACCACCTTTGTCAGTTTAGAATCGGAGTCACACCGGCTTGAAAAAGAACCGGGAAAGAAAACTTTTCACTGCACTCGGGCAAAGCCCGACAGCATTTTGACAGGAGAGGGACCGGCTTGACAGGCCTCTCAAGCGGAGAAGTGTGGGGTGTGGAGCTGCAGTGGTGCAGCTGGAAGGAGGACAAGGCGAAAGCTGGAGAAACGAAACTGGAACAGGAGGGAGGAGCCGGGGGAGTGAGGCAGAGGGCCACTCTGAAGAGCTCCATCCCAAACATCCAGATTTCAAAGCAGGGGAGTCCCAAGGTCAAAGGTGAAACTAGCCAGGCCCGAGATCCTCTGGACAGAGGGCATTCCCGAGCAACCACTATATTCTGGGAAGTGGACAGGGTAGGGAGCCAAGGAGGGGAGCTAAAGACACGGGGACACGACCGCCAGAGGCCAGAACGGTTTTCTCGCAGGCCTCCCAGTGTCATCTTCAGGAAGGAAGAAGGGGTGTGGTGGGGTTCCCAGGGGGACTAGAGACTCACGGGTGAAACTTCGGGGGCCGCAGAAGTCGCGGTCAGGCGGGGACATCTGACGCCAGGGGCCCTCCTCTTCCGAGTCCCAGGCTGGGGAGACTGAAGAGCTTGGGGAGCAGGAGACAGAGCGGCGGCCCGAGGAGGACAAAGAGGAGGACGAGCAGAGCGAGGAGTCATCCTCATCCAGCTGGTCAAACTTCCTCTTCAGCAGCCCAGTCATGGTGGTGCAGGAGTGCTCCAGGGTCTGGGTACAGATGGCCTAGAACGGGAATGAGAAAGCTCTCAGTGACAGGCCGCGATCATCATCCCTGCCACCTATACCCCAAGGCGTCCCAGGCCCCTCCTGCCCCGGCCCGGGGAGCCGTGTGTGCAGGGGGCACACCTCCAGGAGGCCCCTGCAGACTCCCGCCACCTCTGCCCAAAAGCCTTCCCAGGACACTGCCAGGCACCTTCCCCACTACCTCCTACAACCCACCTACACACAGACGCATACACTAGACCGACAGATGGACCGACAGACCTCAGCCTGGCCTCGCTCATTCCCCAACAGGAATCCTGGGGGCTGACTCACTGGTTGGGTGATTCACATGGCTCGCATCTGTGTGCCTTTGTGTGTGTGTGTGTGTGTGTGTGTGTGGCCGTCTGTTCGACAGCCTGCACAGCACAGCCCTTGCACAGTGGCTTTGCTTCCTCCTCCTCCCCTCTAAGCACACCCACAGGCACACCGCCCTGCACACACACACACACACACACACACTCCAGCAGGCCTTCGCTCCAGGGCCAGGCTAACCAGGACACTCCAGGAAGCAGGCTGGCTTTGACGCTGGCCCTGATTCCCAGCCCCAGGACTTTCCTGAACCCCTCCTCTCCCGTGTGCAAGAGCAGCTCAGACTTTCCCTCAGAAACCCCCAGCCGCTGGAGAAGTCCCCTGCCTCCAGGCCCGACTGTGGGACCTGGAGCTGACGCCGCGCCTCTTTCACATCCCCTGTGTGATCTTAGAATTTTACCTCCATTTCCCCTTCCACTCCAGCACCTAGCCCTGTTTGTTCGAATTAACTTCCTATGGAAATTATTTTTTTTCCCCCCTTAAAAAACTCTTCCAGCAAAACTGACCTGCCAAGATAATGTCCCCACTCTCTCCAGTCTGTAGCTTGGTGACCTGGAGCGCCCCAGGACACACCACTCCTTCCTGTCCTTTGAGGGTCTCAGCGGTCTGCAGAGGGTGCAACCAGACTCCCACAGTCTGGCTGGCCCCAGCCAAGCGGAGTGGCGAGGACGTGAGGTTCCCTCCCCTAAATGCCACAGCAAATAACAGTCCCTTCCACGGCTTGGGAATCCCCCAAAGAACTCAGGCCTAAGGGTTGAGCGTGGCTACCTTGTCTCTGCCCAGCCGGTAGCACTCAAGGCTAGGCCCCCAGGAGGTCACCAGGAGGAAGGGGAAACTATGAAGAGGCCCCAGTGCTGGGGAGCCCCTCCCCCACTGCCATCACAGGAAATGAGAGAGAACAGGAAAAACCAACCAGAAGGCTGGCGATCTCCCCTCCTCAGGTGTCCTTTCTAAACAATCCTCTCTCCCTCTGCCAAGCCTCCCACGAAGTCCCTGTATCCGGGACCTAGAGAGCGTGCTGTCAACTGACTTACTGGATGGAGTTTACTGGGTAAAATTAGTTCCAGGGACGGCCTCTCCCAGCATGCACGAGAAATGCAAGAGAAGCTCCACTCCTTGCAAACTCTCCACACTCGGCCCGGGGGGAAGAGGACACACACAGGTGTTTCCGGGGGCTTCTCGGCGGGTAGGTTCTCAGGCTTGGCACCCACCCCCATCCCAGGGTCAAACCACAAACAAAAACAACCCGGCTCCCAGATGACCTGCAGGCTCTCCCAGGAGACAGGGCAACTCATGACCGAGAGCCAGGCACACACACATATACACACATGCAGACCAGAGACACTCTAGAGACCCACACACAGACAAACCACCACGCAGACGTGTCCCCACTACAGTCCCTCTAGAATAACCCATCCTTTCCAAGCTCCAGATGCTGTCTACAGGGTACGGAATGCCTCCCATTTCATACATCCAAGCCTGAGACATCCCCACCCCCCTGCCCCAAATCAAATGCCTATTTGGTATGTCTGTCTGGCTGTGCCTTAGAAACATAAAATTCTACAGTCCCCAAATCGAACCCCTTGTCTCTATTCCCCACCCCCCCCACACACACACCAGTGCCATCTGTTCCTCTTCCTGTGTTCCCTATCTTAGTAACAGCACTGCCACCCACCCAGTTACTCAAGCCAGAAACCTGCAGTCATCTTCAACTCTTTCCCCCGTCTCCCTCCATCCACACTAGTATCTAGTCCTGGAAGGACACATTAGCTCATCTAATCTACACAAAGCCAGGCACAGACTCAGTAGGCAACGTGGAGACCACCCAGCCCAGGGCTAAGAGTCGTGACTCCAGGACCAGATGCCTGCACTTGAACCCTGGGCTTGGCTCTTAACTGGCTGTGTGAGCTGGGCAAGTCCCTTAACCGTGCCGCTTCAATCCTTGGTCTTAAAACTTCACTGGGTTGGAAGGTTTACATGAATCAGTACATGTCAAGTTTTTAGAACAGTGATAAGTGCTTAGTGAATGTGTCATTCTACACTGTGAAAAAAAAAGAGTGAGCTCCTGGATACACACAACACAGATGAATCTCACTGATACCATGTCGAGTGAAAGAAGCCAGACACAAGAATACATATGAATGAAGTTCAAGAAAAGGCAGACCCAGTCAGTGATGATACAAGTCAGAACAGTGTTGGGCGGGCAGGGTACACAGGGGATTAGCCATGAGGGAATCTTCTGGGGGGTCTGGAAATGTTCTTCTATGTGGACCTGGGCTGTGATACAGTCCATGGGTGTCTAAAACCATAAAACCCCATCTAGCTGTACATGTAAGATTCACATACTTTATGCATTTCATGTATGTCACCTATGATTATTACGTCACCTATTACCCTTATGTCTCTGTCCCCCCTCTGCTACTATACATGTCCCCTGCCTCTGGTCCTGTCCTCTCTGCAGTCATTCTTTACCCTGCAGCCAGAGGCATCTCATTAAATCACACGGCTGGCTACCTGCTCCTCCCAGGCTAAGAATCACTCTGGAGCCCCTCTTAAGGTTCGAGCCCAGAATTCCAAGAGACTGCAGCAGGCCCAGATGCTGCTTCTTCTCCAGACTCATCCTGCAAGACTCTCCCCACCCTGCTCTTTTGCTTTATGGTCTAGCTGAACTTGCAGTGCCCCTAACGGCCATGACCCGGTCCTGGCCTATGCACAAGCTGGAACCAAGCCTCACGCCCACCCCCTTTAGAAATCATCTATAAGAGGGTCTCCCTGAAACCCTCACTCCTCCTCATTCACCACACGTCTCTCTGGTCTCCGCTGGGCCCTGCCTGAGGTTTCCCCGCATTACAGCCCTTACCTCCCCACCCTGCAATGGTCTCACGTCATCTCCCTCACAGGGGGCTGAGGGCCTCTCTGCCTGGCTGTCACTGTGTCCATGCCTAGGACAGAGTCTGGCAAAAAGAAGGCACCCAAGGATCATCAGAGAGAAGCAGGTGGGTGCTTCATATCAGGTACAAACACAGAAAGAAGATTTAAGCACATGAGGTCTCTGGGGGGCGACTGGTCAGTGTGCTCTCCTGCTCCTGTCACAGTTCATTTAACGGGGGGGGGGGGGGGGGGGGGGGGGGGGGGGGGGGGAGGGGAGGCAGTGGGTACATGCCCATCCCCCAGCCTGCAGCAGAGTGTACTCATAAGAGGGTGGCTGAGGGCAGAAGAAAGCTCAGGCTGCAGGCAGATGCCAACACAGGCATTTCAGGAGGCCCCCTGTTCCCCATGAGTAAACAAATAGAGATGTCAAGGAACCAGGTTCAAGCCAGACACCTTGGTTCTGCCTCAGGGATCCCTACAGAATAGGAACTTGAGGTGAGGGGATAAAAGCACCAAGGCTGCAGACAGAAAAACAGGACAGGGGAAACTACGGGCACGCCACAGATTTTGTGACGAACTCCAGAGCAGCATCCGCAGACCTGGAAAGAAATGTCCTCCCTAATATTCTTTGAGGTGGGGGGAAGGGGATGAACCACTGTCCCACCTGGAAGCCAGAGGCTGAAAGAGGCAGAAGCAGGAGATGAGACAAAAAGACTCAGCTTGATACAAGGAGAGGCCAAGTCAGAAAAAGGAATGAACGATAGATAGTGGAAGAGTCCAAGAAAAGTGTCAGACAGTGAGTCAGAGTCAGAGGGTGGGGGAGGGGCCCTCAGCAGCTACCCAGGAATCAAGATCCCCATTATGGCACTGTTCCCAGGGTGAGCACGGCCCCCTCCTAGGGTCCTGGAGGAAGGAAAAGCGATTCCCAGGAGCTGGCTCAGACAGAAATACCACACCCCCAGGAACCCCAGAGACAGGCCCTGAATCAAAGAGAACCAGACTTCTTCCGGGATCTGCCTGGGCCCTGAGAATCAGGCCGCCTTCCTGTCACCACACACAGGAGCTGACAGCCCAGGACGAGGGGGGGCACACCTCCCTACCCTACTTGCCACAACTGTCTTCACACTCAGGCCACACTGTGTGTGTGAATCCAGGGAAGGCTACTCCACCTTGGGCACCAAGCAAACAAAGGCTAATGGGGGAGGGGGTACATTGCGGGGCCTCTAAAAAGTCACACCAACTCCTCGGTGCATGTCAGAAGTCCCAATGCTCCAGCCCCCGGCCAGAATTGAGTACTGGGGAGGGGGCACTCATCGGCCTCTATCCAACTCCAAAGAATCTGAAGAATTTGTCCTTTAACCTTAGAGCCCCAGGCCTTGGCCAAGCTGGGTCAGTTTCCCCTAGTACCTAAGGTCACATGACCCCAGGCCTTAAAGAACTGCTTCCTGGGAACAGGGGAGGGCACCTACGAGCACCTAGGACCCCGACTGGGATTGGTTGGAAAAACAGCCTGGGCAGCCCAGAGAGGGCAGACAGGAAGCCTTGGCACGCCCCTCCCCCACCCAGTCCTCTGAAAGTGAAGCGGGGTGCAGTTCCCCAGCCTTGGCCTCCAGGGCCTGGCACTGGGTAGGTGCCAAATGTTTGCTGGCTACATGAGGCAATTGCTTCTGCAGCAGAGAAACTGCACCTGACAGCAACTGCTTCCTCCACCCAAGCGAGGCCTCCTTCACTCTCATTCATTCATTCAACAAAAATTGATTGAGCTCGCATCACGGGCCAAGCACTGTTCAGGCACCTGAGCACACAGGGAGCAAGACATACACTCGTGCTGCTTTGGGTTTAGTAGGCAAGAGTATGACCAGAGTGTACAAACCCTGTCCTGTCCTGTGATAGAAGATGGCAGGGGTAGGCAGGAGGGGTACACCTGGGGGTGAAGACAGGTCTCTGGAGAAAGGATGTGGGAAGGGTTCCAGAGAGGGGGTACAGCATCTGTGAGCTACTTGAGAGAGGGAGAGTCAGAGAGGGGATGGGGGAGGGGCAGCCCGAGGGAGGGGCTCAGCAGCCTGGGCCCACCAGCAGGCTTTAGCCTGAGGGCACAGGAAGCCACCGCAGGGTTTAAGTAGGGAGTGACAATACCAGATTTGCATTTTAAAAAGATGGCTCAGCACCAAGACAGAAGGGGGGTGTGACCGGTTAAACCCTGCTGCCAGAGCTAGCTAGGTGAGAGATGACAGGACAAGGGCTCAGGAGAAAGGGGAATGGACTTGGTGACCTCGAGATGTGGAGACCGCAGAGGGCAGTGATGTCAAGGATTTGAGGGTGAGGTGATGAGTTCCGCTCAGGAGGACTGAGACATCTGAGTGGAGGTGGCGGGTGGGCAGTGGAGCCGGGGAGGGACCCTCTGTGTCAGCAGTGTGGGCTCTGTGTGTGATCGTGCCAGAGCGGGAGTGACTAAGTGTATGACGGTTGCCGTGGAGTGGGCACCTCCACAGTGCGTGCCTGAGGAAGGGCCCCCGGGGACGGTAAACTGAGTATCGGGAGGAAGTGCGTGCTGGGGAGGGGAGGGGTGCGTGGGAGAGAGACTACGTGAGTCCGAGGGTGACCGGTGTAGCTGCGCCCGTGACTCACAGTGGTGGTGGCTTCTGTGTGTGACGGCGACTGACAAACAGGTGAGCGTACGACACAATCCCTCCTCCCTCCCTCCCAGGGTCCGTGACTCACGGAGCCTCACTCCTCGCTCATCCCTCCGCTCCCTCCCAGATCCCCGCCTCCCAGGGGCGCCGGGCACGCGCCGCAGCCCTGGCACCGGCTCCCGGGGGTGGGGGGGGGCCGAGGAAGGAGGCGACAAATGTCACCTGCTCCAGCCACGCGAGGAACTTCTGAAAAAGTTCTCAGGCAACTGGGTGAAAAGGAAACTTACCCGCGGACGCTGGCACACCGTCACCCCGCCACCAGCGCGCAGCCTCGGCTCGGCCGCCGCCACCCGCACCCAGCTCGGGGAGCCGTGACTTCTCGGGGTGCCCGCGGCGGGGCGGGGGAGGGGAGCGGGAACCTGCGCCTCTCGCCTCCCAGCCCCGGACCCCGCTATGGCGCGCAGTCCGGACCCCCGGCGGGGCTGTCCTTGACCCCCAGAGCCCGTTCGGGGTGGCGGCGGGCAGAAGGCAGGGGAGGGTGCCAGAGGGGCAGTGTCACCTGCGCGAGACGCCCCCTCCCCAAAGTCCCGTCCAGCCCGGCCAGGAGCCCCTCAGCGGTTACCTGCGCGTCAGGCGCTCTCCAAGGACACCGGCGCGCCCCGCGCCGCGGCCAGGGGCGCCCTCTTCGCACCGCGACCCGGCGCTCGCTCGGCCGGCAGCCGTCGGCCCCGCAGTGCCCGGCTCGGCGCGTCCGGCAGCGGCGGCGGCGGCGGGAGACTGTCTGCGCGGCCCCGCCCGCCGCTCCGCCCTCGTCGTCAGTGGAAAACTCCGGGGCCGGCCGCGCTGACGCACGCCCGGCCGCCCGCCAGGCCGCCCGCCGCCCCGCCCCGGAGGCGCCGCCCCCGCCCCCGCCCCCGCCCCGAGCGCGGCGCCGCGGCCGCCGGCCTCGCCGCGGACTCTGACCCGCGACGGGGCCTGCGCCGCTGCCCGCCCCGGCCCCGGCCCCGGCCCCCTCCCGGTCCCGGCCCCTCCGCTGCCCTTCCCCAGCCCCGCTCCCGCGGCGTCAGAAAGTCGCCGGCGCGCCGAGCTTGCCAGCAGGGCTGTGAAGATCCCGACCTCACCCCACGGCCCCGGTGTACAGATGGGTAGACTGAGGCCCGGAGCAGGTCCGGACGTTGGCTGAGCCTAAGCCTCCTACACGCCCTCATCCCTACCCTGCCCGAGGCAGATTCCTAGAATCCATCCTCAACGTTCCCACCTCTGCTCCCTTCCTACCACTCACCCACCAGATCCACCTGAAAAGTAAAGTGTCTGGAGAGGAACCTGGGCCAGCAGGTGGGCCTGCCCTTCACCTCTGATCACCGGCCGGAGACCTTGCAGAAGCTCTGGGCTAAGGGTTTCTGGAACCAGCTACCCTTACCCCATCCCTCCTTAAAAAAAAAAAAGACAGGTTTCTTCCGAGCCAGACCCGGCCACCTAAGATGGCCCACTGCCTTCTCTGCTCTCGCCAAGGCCTTCTCTGACTAAGGGGCCAACTGCCCCCGTATTCCTGCCCAGGGGAAGTGTGAGCACGCCCAGGCAGCGAGTCCTGACCCCTCTTCACACCGAACGCCCCTCTTCTCACCCGCAGATGCGACCCTACCCTCCACGCGTCCCTGGAGCGCTTCCAACCTCACACCTTTGCTGCAGCCTCTCCTCTCGTCTCAGCTAGCACTGCCTCCTCCAGGGAGTCTTCTTGGGAGCCTGACCCTCCCCCCTCCCAATCCTGCTCCCGCTGCATTCTGGGTTCTTCTCCGAATGTCCTAGATGGAAGTCGTCATTGACTAGCCCAGCCCTCAGGATTCTTTCCTACCTTCCCTCGGGTGGGGGGTGGGGTGGGTGACCTGTGCTGCCTGGAGGGCTCTATGGTGAAGAGGACGGTGAAGGCCCCTCCCTCTTCAGCCACAGGTGTGGATAGAGGGGACCAGGAGGGGTCTGCCTGCCCTTTACCTTTCCAGGGAAGGACGATGGGAGAAAAGCAGGCTGCGGGGAGCTGCGGCCCCTGTCCTTCCTGGAGGCCACGAGTGCGTGGAGCTGGGGAGCCTACAGCACCAGGCGTCTGGATAGATAGAGCCAAACTTCCAGTGACTTCCCAGTGCCCTCAGGATGAAGCCTCAACTCCTTAGGGCCTACAGAGCTGGAATATTCTGAGCCTCCACCACCTTTGCAGCCTCACCTTTCTTCATACCCCCACCCTCCCCTCCCTTCCCTGCTCCTCCCTTTTAATGTCTTCAATTGGTTTATATATATATTTTTTATTTGTATATTGTGCTTGCAACGTTGGTACAGCTGCACATATTTTTAATTTACACATGCGGTATTCTGTTCTATATAACATTAAGTTTCTTCCAGTCTTACCTGTACACTCCCACCCCACATCCTTGATAATGTTCTTGGGGTGTGCTCTCATCCTGGTTCAAACTTCTGAAGATGCTGATCTCCAGCCTGCACCAGCCATCGGGCCCCCTTGGTTGTGTGGCTTACTCATGCATTTCCCTGTCTGTTGTCTGTTGAGTAGTGGGAGGGCTGGGGCTTTGTCCCACCGTCCTCAGTGCTCAGTAAGAACTTGTTAAGTAAATGTACCTAGTGCATGTGTACGGGGAGGAGGCGGGCTCAAGGAGAGGGCAGAGCTGGAAGTGGAGATGGAAGGGTCCCCAGCACAGGATTGATACATTGGAGCCATGCTGGTGGCTGAGACAGCTCAGGAGAGTTTAAAGGCTACCAGAGCTGGGTGTCAGTTGCTAGAGGTGACTCAGGCTATTACACCCACCACTGTCCCTGTGGCTGTTGGTTACAGACCTTGCTGGTCCCAAGAAATCGTTTCTTCCACTGCCCCGTCCTTCCTGCTCTAATCCTCTGGCCAGGTCCCCAGAAGGAAGGGAGTCTCTGTGACCTCGGGTGGAGTTCTCGTTTCTCTCTCTTCCCCTCTCCCTTTCTCCCCCCCTTCTCTTTTCCATTCTTCCATCTTCCAACTTGTAAAACGAAGGGCACTGGACCAGAGCCCCACCAGCTTCAACATTCCTTGAGTTGGAAGATGCTGCCTGCTGATCGGGGAACTGGGCTAGGTTCAGCACTGGAGTTAATGAGAGTCTGGTAGGCTGTCTAGGTTTGCATTCTACTGGGCCGTGTACTTGGAAAACCAGACAAGATAGAGACCAGGGCCGGGAGTTAGCAAGGGCTGGATTGGTGGCTTAGAGCAAGGAGCCCAGTGGGTGTTGGGATTTGGAGCTAAGAAGAGAAGGAGGATAAGGGAAAATATAGGAGAGTAAAAGGAATCAAATAAGTGATGTGTTTGCTCCAGAAACGCAGCTCCCTGTCCTGGGATGGGCTCACCAGATGTTGCCCAGATGTTGCTGGTGATGGGAAACATCTCCCTCTGGGATCCCAAGTAAGCTCTTCCTGTTGGTGGGGAAATGAAGGGTCTGTTCCAGGGCAAGGAGGGTGGGGTCTGGAGCAGCATCCATCTGTGACTATGGCACATACATAGGCAGAAACACACCCACACATCCTCAGGGAGTTGCTGAATATTTAGGAGAATCCAGTGAGTTTTTTAAAATATTCAGCATCCACGAACCACCCGTTTTAGGTAAATAAACTATTACTAGGTATAAATAAATATTTTTAAAAATTAACAATGCAGTCCCATCAGAAGACGAAAATGAAAAGGACAAATTTTGTAAAAAGTACCAAATGTAGCAACATTGAAAATTAACCATATGAATTATACATTGTTGGTGGGAGGGGGGATTGATACAATCAGTTTAGATAATAATTTGACAGTACCTGCTAAGGCCAAAGATAGGTAAACTTTATGATCTTGTAATTCTATTCCTCAGTATATACCCAAGAGAAACAAGGTGCTTATGTCTACCAAAAGACACAAGAATGTTATAGCAGCTTTATTCATAATAGCCTAAAACCAGAAACAACATAATGTTCAGTTGGTGGGTGGTAACAAATTGTGATATATCACACAATAGAATAATACACAGCATTGAAAAAGAACAGATGACTGCCTCATACAAAGATAGGAATGAGTCTTTAAAACGTTATATTGAGTAAAAGAAGCCTGAGTACAAAAGAGGAATAACTATGATTCCATTTATTTATCTAAAGTTTGAAAATGGGCAGAACTAAAGCACCATGATAGATAACATTACCTTTGGAAGTATTGACTAGGGATCGCTTCGGCAGCACGTATACTAAAATTGGAAGTATTGAGTAGAAAGAGTCACAGGAGAGCCTTCTGGGATGCTGGCGATGTTCTATGTCTTGATCTGGGCAGTGGTTGCACGAGTACGTACATATAGAAAAAATTCAAGTTGTACACCAGATTTTTTGTCTTGGTAAGAGGAAGATGGGAAGGAATGACAATTGCAGTGCTGTAATTGTGAAAGAGATACCTTCCAACAGCAGGTCTGCTTCCTAACCAATGAGGGACTTCTGGGACTCACAGGTCAGATTCAACTTTTAGGTTTTTCTCATCTAAATTAGTGTTAACAGGTAAGGATTTTATTCTACCAGGATTCCTAGGTGCGAGGAGCTTCGTGTTATTTTTACATCTAAGAGTTTTATAGTTTTAGCTCTTACATGAGGTCTTTATTTAAGAGTTAATTTTCATATACTGTGTAAGGTCAGAGTCCCGCTTCATTCTTTTGCATGTGCGTATCCAGTTTTTCTAGCACCATTTGTTGAAAAAAAATTGTTATTTTTCAAAATCAAATCAAAGCAGCTAAGTCCCCAAGAGAACTTCAACCTCAATCAGCAGAGACAGTCTCCCTTATGCTGCCCAAACATCAACCCCTCCAAGGCTTGTCTAAGGGATGGAGATGGCTTTCACTGTCCAGAATGGCCTGGCTCTCTGATTTTCTGTCCATGTTGTTTGCTCATGGCTAATAGACTCCTTATCCTAGCCTAGGGATTCACTGAGCCTAAGTGGTGGCTCTGCCATTTCCCCACTCTTAGTTATGGGGAGGAAAAAGTCTTTAGTGAGGTTGGGAATAAGGACTAAGGGTTGTCTCCTTAGGATGTTCAAACATCCCTCTCTGGACAACCCCACCCTACCAGCTCCTCTTCTCCCCAGTCTGGGGGAGAGTCCTGTCTCTCTCCATCTTGCCTCTTCCACCTTCCCCTAAAAGGAACTTGCTTCTCCAGGCCTTCATCCCTCCTCTCTCCCTAGTCTCTAAAGGTCTGACTCTCAGACCAACAGCCATCAGCATTACCTGAGAACTTGTTAGAAGTTTGGATTGATTCTTGGGTCCTCCCCAAACCCACTGAATCAGAAACTCTAGGAGGAGGGCTCTACAACCTGTGATTCTGGTGCACATCGAAGTTTGAGCCTACTGCACCGAAGCCTTGGAGAGCAAAGCCAAGGAAAGGGGACTGTCTCCAAGCACATTTTTTGTATATTCTTTATCTAAACTGGAAGACTTTTGAGTGTAGATCTGTGGATTAAAAATCTGAGCTATTGACTTCTGGGTCAAAGGATTTTGACAGATATTGCTAAATCACCCTCCCAAAAGTTGGACCAATCTCACTCTCAACCAGTAGTATCTGATCATGCCTGTTTCCCAACATCCTCCCTGGCACTGGATGTTATCAGACTTACTGATCTCTGCTAGTCTGATTGGAGAAACAAAGAAGATATATTAATGTTTTAATTTGCATTTCTCTAATTATGAATGAAATTGAGACTTTTATAAGTCAGTTGTATTTCTAAATTACTGGTTTATATTCTTATTTTGTTTTGGGATGCTTAGATCTTTGAGGATTTATAAAATGGGCCCTTCTGCCTGTCACACTTTTCACACTTATTCCTAGTTTGCTTTTTACTTTGTTTTATAGTATGTTTTACCATACAGAAGTTTAAAATTTTTAAATTTCTGAAATATTTACTTTAGGGATCCCAGGTTTGGTGTGCTACATCCCCTATCATAATATTATAAGTAAATTCACCTATTCTTTCATGTAGAGTTTTATGATCTTATTTTTAATATGTAAATCCTTTATTCATTTGGAATTTATTTTGACTTAAGGAATGGAATAGGGTTCCCACTTTATTTTTTTCCCCAAACGATTAGTTAATTTTCTTATCATCTTTTTCTTCTAATTTAAATGTTACCTTAAACAGAAGTTGAATCTTCATGTATATTGGGATCTGTTTCTAGTTTTCTGTTCTAGTACACTGGGTTATCTTTTTCATCTTTAAGTACCAAATTGTTTTACATATTATAATTTCATGTGTTTTATCATCTGATAGGTCTAACCCCGTTGTGTTACTTTTCTTTTTAGGGCTTTTCTGGCTCTTCTTTATTTCCACATTTGAGTTTCATATTATTTTCTGACAAGTTCCCCACCTGACAGACAAAAATATCCTGAGTACGGTTGACCCTTGAACAACATGGCTTTGAATTGCTAAGGTCCACTTACACATGTGCTTTTTTTTAATAAATGTACAGTCTGCCCTCTGCATCCCTGGTTTTGCATCTGCAGATTCAACCAGCTGCTAATGGAAAACAGTATTTTCAATCCACAGGTTGAGAATCTATGGATAGAGAGGGCCAAGTATATGTACTGTTTTATGCCATTTTATATAAGGCACTTGAGCATCCTTAGATTTGCATATCTGCAGGGGTCCTGGAACCAATCCCCCATAGATAATGAAGGATGACTGTAGTTAAATTTTGGGGCAGTCAAAAGTTATACTCAGATTTTTAACTGCCAGGGGTTGGCTCCCCTAACCACAACTTTGTTCAAAGGTCAGCTGTTTTTTTAATTAGAATCACATTGAATTGATAGCTTAATCAAGCACTGATGTTTTTATAATGGGTCTTTCCATTTAAAAGCACAGTATAGAATGTTCCCTGTATAATTGTAATATCTTTCTGAAGGCCTTTGCATGTCATTTAAATATTTTTCTGAATATTTTATCTTTTTGAGTGCCGTTGTCACTTCAATTTCTTGATATTGTATTTTCTGATAAGTTGCAATTTTTTAAATGTAAAGGAAGGCTACTGAGTTCTGTATATTAACCTTGGGAACTGCCATCATCCTGAATTCTTTTATTGTCTCTGATAGTTTTGCATTTTTCAATCACATCATTTATACATAATTTTTTTTATTCTGTTATGGTTTTGCTTGTTTTAAGCAGGATTGGATGTGGGAGATTTGTTAATGTCTTTTTGGCATCTATTTAGAAGAAATTATATAGTTCTTTGATCTATTAACATGGTCAGTTTTATTAGGGATTCTCTAATATTATTGAACCACCTGGATGTTATTAGGATGAACTTACTTGGATATGATGAATGATTCTTTTGAGATATTGTTGATTTATATTTGCTGGTATTTTATTTGAGATTTTTGCACCTCAAGTTCAATCATATTTAATATTATTCAGGTTCTCCACATTCCTCTCTATCTTTTGTTTTCTTGATAGGTCATGAGCTGATGGGGTTCATTAAAATGTGCCTTTGTGTTTCATACAATTTCTACTTGCATGTTTTTGTATATTATTCTTAACTATCATATCTTACTCTTGATTTTAGATTTATGCTATTTGGTTCATAGAGATTTCTAAAACTTAGATTCTAATGTGGATATTGTTCTCTCTTCTGTTTAACTTCCTTTTGTCTCATTTAACATTTTTATTTTGAATTTAACCTTGACTGATGCAGCCTCAGCTCAGTATTTTCTTATATCCATTGGTTTATATTTTATTTTAATTTTTCTGAGTTATTTTGGTAAAGATGCATATCTTCTATACAACACAATAGGACATTGTTTTTTTCATCCAGTGTGAGAATCTTTTTTCTATTATAAGGACAGGTTTATCCCATTTACATTTGTTGATATAACTGATATATTAGCCTTAATTCTGTCATCTTATCTTCTGTGTTTTCCATTTTAATGCTTCCTCTGTTCTCTCTGTTTTACTATGCGTATTTTTTTGTTTTCTTTGATATGCATGTGTGCGCGCACATATGTTTGTATTTTTGTCTGATGATTTGAAGGTTTATAGTCTGTTTTCAATTTTTTCTGGTGGTTGCCTTTATATTGAGTTATTTTTCTGCCAAGAGACGAAAACCTTCAAATGTAGGGAAAGAGTCATATTCTCAAAGGCTGAGCCTTGGCACCGCAGTTCTATCATCAAACTCTTGGTATTTTATCTTCAACATTGAAAACAGTGATAGTCTTGCCCTAAAGGCGAAGGTTCAGGGTAATCAAGATTCTGAACATGCCACTGAGATGCTGGCCACCTATGGTACAGAGCAGTACGCGCAAAGGGTTGCTGTATCTCATTTCTTAGATCTAAACCTCATGTGACTATATTTTCCTCAACAGACAGCATACTTTGTCAAACTGCGTCTGCCCATTTTTCTGCTCAGTGTTGGAAAACACTTAGTTGGAGAGGACGTGAATTTAGGGCATTGACCCTTCTTGCTACTTGTTTCGACACATATCTAGATCAGGAGTCAGATTGTTGCCTGACAGCTGATCTTTCTTTGTAAATACAGTGGTGTGTGGTTGGCTTTCGGATGCAGGTTGTGTGTGGTGTTTTCCTTTAAATCTGTGAATTGATACTGGATACCAATGGATAATGGCACACTCAAAATAGGATGATTTTAAGAAAGCTTATTTACAAAAAGACAATTACATTGTGTAGGTACAGGAGCACCTGTAAGGGGTGGTGCTGTAACCTGAATGAGCAGCAGCAGAGCACCGGGAGAGAAGTGAGGAGAGTGGGTCGCTGCTTCATGGGGACCAGTGGTCCCTCACTGAAGGATTCATCCAATGCATGGAGACTCGCAGACAGCGAAGCAGGGCTCTAAATGCCTTGATCTCCCTCTATTCCCTTCCCATGGCCAAACCCAACTAGAACCTAGAAGCTCATTTATCTTATCTTGCAAAGGAATTTAGTGATAAGTAGAACAAAAAAAGTCATCAGGTGCCTTTCCCTCACGTGTTTTCGGAAAATATGTGGACAGCAGACACATGAGTAGTCCACCCATTAGGAATGCTTTCAACTGCCAGTAACAGAATGGCTTCAAAAAGAGAGAGATTTACTTCTGTAGTATAACAGGAAGGCTGGAAGTAGGCAGCCATTCGCATTCCATAATGTCAGTGCTGGTGTCTTTAGAATTCTCTCAGGCTTTACCTTGTGCTGGTTGCTTTGTATTTTCAAGATGGTTGCCCAGCACCAGACATCATGACCTTGGTTGGGTCAGAAAGGTGAGAAGGTGACTCTCAGTACATATGCCTATTTTATTTTAAAAAGATAAAAATTTTCATAGAAGTACCCACAAGCAGACATTCCATCATATTTCATTGGCCAGAACTGGGTCTCATGGTCTCCTGTGGCAGCAAGGGAGACTGAAAAAGTGGGAAACGGGTAGGTCATGATCAACTTAGATCATTTGTTATCGATTGCCTGAGCCTGGAGACCTCGGTGCATGGATCAAAATCAGGGATCTGTTATCAAGAAAGAAGAGATGGAATGAATTCTGGATCAACAATGAACAAGGCTTGCCACAAGTGGTTTTATTCAACAATAAAGCCAATTGTCTGCTCGCTCTCACTCAGGATAGCGATTACTCTTTCACACTATGTGCCATTGATTTTGTGTGACATCCAAAAGTGTTGTTTGATTGAAAAATTTTGCCAAGAGCTTGCTCTGTTTTTTTTCCTCTACTCATACGATTCCTCAGTAGCCTGTGACTCAGTTTACAATCCAGCTTTCACTATAAGTTGGACAACTTTTATGATGCTCCTCTGGTTTTGATCTGTTCTCTATCTTTAATGACAAAATGCATCGATATCACACTGGACATTATTATTTTACCCACATTCTGGAGAGACTTGATTGGTTTTCTAACTATCTTACAGAACCTGCTATGAAGATGATGCAAAAGTCTCAATGGGCTTTGTGCCACTATTTGACAAAGTTGCATAATAAATGGTGCCTTAGGGACTTGAGGAAATACATTACCAGCTAACGAAGTCCCATTTTCAGATGTTCATTCCCTTATCTGTCTTTCTGATGCACGCTTTTTTTCCTGCTGGTGTAAATTTATCTCATTCTACAACCTCATCTACACTGGTATACATAACCGCATTTTATATTGCATTATTTTCATTGCTCTTTTCAATACTGCTTTTATGCTTTAAGGAATCTCTTTTGAACGACTGATTCATCTATGATTCAGAGCCATATTACCATGTAATATATAACAAATATAAGCAATAACATGAAAATGATGTGAAAATATTTTAGCAAATTGAACTACAGTTAACGGCATTCTCTTGACTAAATGTTAGCTGAGCTGAACCGGCCAGCGCAGTTCTGGTGACACAGGGGCACCTACAACACCACGACAATACAAAGGGAGTGGATTTCTGTGGAAATTATTGCTGACCTCACATCTATGAAATGCACCTGAACAAAATTGCTTGTCTGTGTGGCAGACCCTACCGTGCTCTACTCGTGTCCCCTCACACTCACAATTCTCACATGTGCTGATGGCCTCTGCCTGCAAACACACGTGACCCTCGTCCCCGGGGGGATTTCTCTGGCAATGGGACCATGCTCGACTGGCACACAGAGCAGACTGGAAGTGCCAGGAAGATGATACCCCTGGCTGTGGCCCTTGCCCTGTAGGGGGCTAGGGTGGAGTGCTCTGAACTGTAGTTGCCCACGGCGACAAATACTCCATACACCCTGCATGGGTCCCTTCCCTTCCCTGTCTATCTTCTCTTTCTCCAGCAGTGCTTCCTGGAATCACTTCCCAAGTGAAACACCTGCACTTGAATCTCTGTCTCAGGGTCTACTTCTGGGGAAAATGAGCCTAGGGCACTTTTATCTCTGAGATATTCTTACTGGCCATGAGATTCATGAATCCCACTTTGGGAAAAACTTCTCTAGACAACTCTGCTCATTTCACAGATGAGAAGACTGAGGCCCAGAGTGGGGGATCTTATGTTCCAGGGGTTGCTCTCTGGTCAGAGGTAGCCCAGTTGGTTCTTGAGTTCCCTCTCATGGAGCCAGCATGGGCAGAGGTCCTGATGCCCTTGGAGGCTGTATAAGGGGGTCTCATGGAACTCCCTGACCCAGGCATGGCATGCCTTGGCCCTTCTTGGAGTCACCTAGAAGAACCTACTGGCATAAGCTGGTACAGGAGAGGAACGAGAGGAGAGGAGGACCACCGACAGGCTGGGCCTGACCTCTCTGCACCTCCTCATTCCCTTGAGCCCCTTGTAGCTTGTTCTCCAGCTCTTGAGTGGTGGTCCTTCTATTCCCTGTCCTCACCATTGAAATGAAGGTTTTCTGAGTCTTTCCTAAAAGTACCCCCCCTAATCATCATTTCTCTCTCTCTCTCTCTCTCTCTCCCTTTCCCTCCCTCCCTCCCCGGGATTAGACCCCAGCTCTGTGGATATCAAAGACACTGAGATGGATTCATGTCCCATAGAAGAAGGCATGAGATTTCTCTCTGCTTTGCCTTTTCCTATTTCCTATGAGAGTAGCTTATGACCCTGTCAACCATTGCCAGGAGAAGAAATTGGCTTCTAGCCCACCTTTCTACAAAATAGGATGATCTGTTCCAAATGCCCAAGCCACAGACCTTTACTTATTCCCAGCCGACAGAGTGGGAAACCTAAGAGCAAGAAAGTTTTACTGCGAGCCCATAACCTGACTCCCAGACAGTGCTCTTGCCATCCCAACTTCAGTGCAGGCTTGTGAGTGTGTTGAAGCCATAAGCTTACCTTCATGGTCACCCCAGGGGTGAGTACAGCCTCTTGGGGTCATGGTCCTGCAGGTAAAATCACCTGCCCTTAGGGCTGTGCCCTCCCCAGGCCCCTCCTGTCAGTTTCTATGAGGCCAACAGGGATGCCATGCAAAGGAGCTGGAACACGAATGTCAGGGCCAGCTCCTGCAAGAGGAAATCCATTTCCATAACCTTTACTGAACTCTGCAGTGGAAATGCCCAAACTGACTTCAGGAGCAGTGAATGGCGGCCTTAACGATCCAATGGATCCCTGCCCGCCCATAGGAAGGTAAGACTAAGAAAAGAGGGTAATTCACTCACTAGAAGCTGGAGTATAGATGCTAAAGGCCAACAATAATACTAGCTGTGATGGTTTAAAAACATGTCCACAAACCCACAACCCAGTCTTCTTATTGATAGGGAGTGTCTAATTCCTGTCCCCTTGGATATAAGCAGCCTTAGTGACTTGCTTCTAATCAAAAAAGTGTGGAAGAAACGATACCGTGTGATTTCCAAGGTAAGTTAAAAAACAATGATATTGCTACTGGCTGGCTTTTTCTTGGGACACTCACCCTTGAACCCCAGCTACCATATTGTAAGAAAGCCCAGGTTACATAGAGAAGCCATGGGTGGGTGTTCCGATCTCTAGCCCCCGCTAAGGTCCCAGCTGACAGCCAGCATCAAATGCCAGAGGAATGTGTGACCATGGTTTCAGATGCTTTTGCCCTCCAGCCTTCATGCCTCTTTAGTTAGGCACTATCTTCACCAAGTCCTGCCCGTATTACAGATTCGTGAACAAAATTAATGTGTATTAAGCCACTAGATTGTGCAAGTGGTTTCTTGTGCAGCAATAGATAACTGGAACGATACTAAAGTGAACCGTGTACTTACTAGAAGCCAACCTTGTGCTAGACACCTTACGGGATTGTCATCACATTTACTTCACCAGATAATCCTGTTAGGTAGGTTCTATGGGATCTTCATTACATGGAGGATGGAAGCTGAGAGTGACTGAGCGACTTATCTGAATTATAGTGGCAGAAACAGGACCCGAAGCAGTGGTGTGCTGGTAGTAAACATCTAACAGCCAATTCTCTGGGTTAAAAAAAAAAAAAAAAGTCATGGTTTGCAGTGTTTGCCCGTGTCCACATTGTTCATTCTCCCACCCTGCCTGCTTTCAAGCTACTGGGACTACAAGTGGAATCGAAAGAGATGTGCACACTCAGCTCTCCAGACAGTTTGTGGTGGCCTCAGTACACACCACCGAGTGCAGGCGGCCGGACCAGGAGCCTCAGTTCTCAGGAGATGAGGAAGAGAGTGTGTGTAGTGAGGGATGGTCAGGGAAGTTTTCCAGATTTTCTTCCTTGATAGACAGGTGGAGCTACGGAAAACTCATTTTGCCTGTTTACCCATGCTGTTTACTGAACGATGCCGGACACTGTTCTAGTCCCAGATCATTAGTGGCAGATAATATAGATGAGGTCTCTGCTCTCCCAAAATGTTATTTTTAGCAGGACAGAGACAGACTCAAAAGCTAGGGCAGACTGAGAAGTTTGAGTTTTTCTGAAAGTGGGAGATAGAGAGTCAGACTGAGCATGTCACAGTCCCCAAAAAAGAGATGGGCTGGTGACTCCTGGGATGCCCTCTTCTGGCCCATCCCTCGAGTCAGAAAAGTCTCAAGCCTGTTAGATTGGGGGTCCCACTCCCAGCTCAACAAAGTAGCTCAGAAAAGGAGGGGACACGGCTTTCTCAATGGCATTTCCATCAGCCTCTTCCCATCCCCATCCCTCCATCTGTTGAGAAGCCTCTTGAAGCTGGCCTGAGGCTCCAGAGAGTCTGGTTCTACCGGGACCCTTAAGTGGGTCCCCATCCTCAGGATCTGTGATGGAGATAAGAATCAGTGCACAATCCTGACATAATTTCCACCTGGAGCTGATTCTTAATGGGTGTGGTGAGGGTGGTGGGGGGTGGGGAGAGAAGCTTCTAATCCAAAGGATTCTGTGCAGAGAAATACTTTGTCTACGGCACAGCTTCATCCAAAAAAGAATTATGAGGAACCGTGCTCTTCCAAGATAATATCCAAGTTTGTGCGATTTCCTCGAGGAAGGGGATTTATTTTTGATGTAGAAGACTGAACATCTTAAAAGCATGGCATATAAAATCATTGAAGAGATACTAAGCTGTGAAGAGTTCTCCTGACTTCTTGGGCCAGCTGCGTATGCAAATGAGGAGGATCACAGCGATCAACAGGAAGAAGTCACTCACTGCGTTTCAGTGTCACTGCTCCTAACACTCATTGCGTTTTAGTGTCACTGCTCCTAACGCCCGTGGCTGAATGCACACAGGGTGATCCAACACCTCTCTTCTCAGTTCACCCTTCCACCCGCCATCGTTCTCTTTCTCAAGTCCCAGTGCTACCCCCAGCCTGTCTTCCAGATGATTAAGAGAAACTTGTGGATCTGCTCTTTCTGTAAAATTCTCTTTCCTGCCATGAGAGAGTCTTTTTTTTTTAAAGAAACAAAACTATATTTTCTTCCCTTTGATAAAATTCATATGTGTACATGGTTAAAAATATCCAAACTGAAAGAAAATGAAAAGTTGGGTCTCCTTCCTTCTGCTTACCCTAGGTCTCTCTACTAGAGGGACTATTAATAGTTATTTTGCTTTTTTTTGGGGGGGGGCGGTCTCTTTCCAGAAACAGCCTATTACACCAGTACATTACACATATATGGACATGTATACACCCCTCATCCTACTTGACCTATGGGGAGCATTTATCTCAACCCTTCCTCTTCCTCCCTTTCTCCTACGAGACACACTTGTGTCACCTGACATCACCTGGCGTCACTTAGCGGTGGTATGGCCCTCTGTTCTCCTGTCTCACTGTTCCTTTGGAGGATCCCTTCCTGGTTCTATTTTATCTCTCAATTTCTAAATATCAGATGGCCCCAGGGCAGCTACTTCTGCCCTTTTTCTCTGCCCACCTCCTAAGTGGCCTCTTCTCCAGCCATGGCTTAGCACATCCTCACTGCTGCCCCCCTATGCTGAACACCTTCCACCTGCTGTCCCAGAGCCACTCTCCTTGGATGTTGTCCTCTCCACTTAGCTCTCTGTCCCCGGGTTCCAGCGACTCCCACCTCTCACCCCTTCCCATCTCTGTGCCTGGGGACCGACCTGTATAAGCCACCCCCCTGGGCTCCCTTTCTCTCTGGCTTCCCATAGGGTTGGACCACTGGCCGACACAGCCATGCATCCAGAGAAGGAGGAGGGGCAGGTGAAGAGAGATGTCCTCTCGGTGGGGCTGCCGTGGACTGATGCTCTCCTGCACCAAAGGCTTTAGCTCCTGTCAGCTGGCAACATTCAAACTCGTATGTCACAATAAATTCCCTTCCTTAGATGAAATCACACAAGTTTGGATGTTGTCCTCTCCATGTAGCTCGCTGTCCCCAGGTTCTCACCCCTTTAGAACTACGGACGGTTAAGTCCCCATGGCTACTAGCCCGCGGGGTCCTACATTGTTCCCGTGGTTTCTCCACCTTGATACACTTCTGTAAAGAGTCTTTTCATTAAACCTTTCTCAAATTTCTCAGTCCAAGTGTGCCAATTGTATCCCTCTGGGACCCGCTCTGCTCTAAATTCCAAACAACTCTCCTACTTCTTCTATTACCCCTGAACCCCTGACCCATGTAAGCAGCTCAGACCACTGACTCCTCACCCCTACTCCCTAAAACTGCTCTTCCTGCAGTCTCCCCGTCCTGGTAAATGGCAACTCCATGCTTGCAGTCACATAGTCACTCTTTACTCCTCTTTCTCTCACAGGCACATCTGGTTTATCAGCAAATTCTATCAGCTCTACTATCAAAATACATCTAGAAACACGTCACTGCTTGACATCTATCATCCTTATCCAGCGCTATTGTGTCTCATCTGGATTATGGCAACAGCCTCCTCCCCTGGGCTCCTCGAGTTCACCCTGGACCCTCTGTCATCTATCTGAACTCGGCAGCCAGAGTGATCTATTAAAATCTATGTCAGATCATATCACTTATTTGCTCAAGACCCTCCACTGGCTTCCCATCTCACTATAAAAGCCAAAGCCCCTCCAGGGGCCTCCATGGTTCCCATCCCTCACTTTCACAATCTGGCCACACTCCCTTCTACCACTCTGCCCCTGGCCCTTTCTGTTTCAGCCCTGCTGAACTCCCCACTGCTCTTCTCGTGATGAAAAAAATCCTACCTCAGGGCCTTTGCACTTCCTCTGCCATCTGCCTGATGGACAACTGAAATTCTCTCTTATTCTCTGCTCACATGTGAACTGGTCCAAGAGGCCTTCCCTGACTATTCCATGTAAAACAGCACAGCTCCAACATTCTCTAAACTCCTTGCTCTCATTTCCTTCATAGCACTTACTTCTCCACACCTAATGCATTCCATTTGTTTACTCCCACTCCCATAAGCCACATGAATCAGGGGCTTAGTCTGTTTTGTTCACGGCTATATCCCCAGTGTCTGCAATGTGCCTGGCACTTGGCAGGTTCTCCATAGATGTTCGTTAAATGAATATATAGCTTTAAAACATCACCACAGGGAGAAGCACAGACAGGAGTTTGGAGGATGCTCCCTGGTTTTGTTCGCCCAACACTATAGCCTGGACATTTGGCCCATACACAACTGCCTTCTTCTTTTTCACAAGGCAGAGTATCCCAGGATACAGAAGTACCATATACTTTATGTAAGTAAGCCAGTTGCCTGTGTGGTTAGACATTTAGGTGGTTTCCAATCTTTGGTATTTTAAACAACGCTTGTGTTCATGTCTGTAGGATAAATCCCTCTGTGTGCAATTGGATGGGTCAAAGGGTGTTTAAATTCTGATCCTATCGCCAAGTTCTTCTCCAAACTGCAAGGCCAAGTGCCACCCGCCACCCGCGCCCCCGAAACAGTGGATAAACGCTCCTAATTCCTCATCTGCTCCAACCTCGTGATCTTGGTTAACAGGGATCTGTGCATCAGTGTCTAAAAAGCATTTCTATAGTTTAAGGGGAATGAAGCATCCTTTCCTCGTAAACCTCTCCTTGCGTCAGAACTGCTGAGACCAGGCTGGAGATAAGAGCATGGGACCCAGCCCAGCCAGGCAGCCCCGCCAGCGGTACCCAGGGCTCTATTTATTCTCTCTCTCTTTCGTTTTCTGCGCTTTTCTTTCCTCCCCCACAAGCGTCTGATTCCTGGAACCAGGCTCGGTGACCTCACGCCAGTGACTTCACATCCGGGACCTTCTGGGAATTCTCAGCGGCACTTTTTCCTAAGAAACCTAACTGAGGAGGAGGGAGGGGAAGAGGTAGGGGTTGCGTCGGAAGCGGGGCGGGTGGAGCTTTTGGGCAAGAAGAGAGCCGCAGAGCCTGCTTCCTTCTTGGCGATCAGGGATGGGTGGAGCTGGCAGGGGCGTGAGGCCAAGCTGCCGCCTGCAAGTCTCAAGTACCAGCCCCTGCGGCTTCGCGCGCCCCTTCCCCGGACGCTGGTGGTCCCTGGCGCAGACCCCAGCCCCCATGATTCCTGGTTTGGGGCCAGGGGTCTATTCCCAAGTCCCCCCAGGCTGCGCCTCTGCCAGAGTTTTCCTCGAAGTTAGCTGGTGTCTAACTTGGCAGCTCTACCAAAGGTGGGGAGCGGTTACCAAAATAGGGGAAACCGGAGTGGGCGGTGGGCGTATTGCTCTGCAGGTACTAACAGTATAGTGGCGGAGGGACACACAAAACCGAAAGGTTACACCTGGGTGTTTCAAGCTACAAAACTTCATAAGGTAGAGAGGTCAAAGGACACTCTAGGTGCCTTTTGCCCTGAGCCGAGTCTCCAAGTCCTCCAGAAATGACAGGGCAGGGAATAAGGGGGCACAACACAAACAAAGGCATGACTGCATTGTGACTTTTGTAGGCCTGAGGCACTTTTGCCTTCATGGGCTCCTTTCCTTCATACAAACTTGTGATCTAACAGTGAACATGTTAATGTTATACATTAAAGTATTTCCTTCTACTTAAACATTCTTCTGATTTTCTCCTGACTTTAAGAAAAAAGTTAAAACATCTTTATGAGTTCCTAAAAGTATGGTGGGCCTGAAGCTCCATGCCTGATGTACCCAATGGGTAAGCTGGCCCTGGCCAAAGCCGTGGCAGTGTGACACAGCCTGGATAAAACACTGTTCTCCAGGGAAATGGAAGAGGAGAGGCTATAAATAAGGAAGCTGAACAAGAAGAGCCTTGACCACCTAAGGAGTGTAGGTTTTATGGTAGAGGTGGCAAGGAGCCCCCACAGGGCTGGACTAGAGGAATGACAGTTTGGGGGCTGCACCAGAGGTGGGGAGAACATTGGGATGATCGTTGCCACAGCAAACTCTCTGAACTCTGGAGCAACAGTGGAGATGAAAAGCAGGAGGAAGAGGAAGAGAGATTTGAGAAGCCAGCACAGATTGATGTGAGGGGGTGGGCCGGGGAGAAGCCTGGCCCGCCTTCTTCTGGCTTGCCCCTTCTGCCCTCGTGGAAAAGGAGAAAACGAAGAGAAACTGTTTGTGCTTCAGGACTTTGGGAAGATTAAATGGAAGATCCTTCACCAACAGCACAGCAGAGAGAACTTATGTAACTTACAGGGGTCCTTGACCCTCGGCCTGTACCCGTCCAGAGCCTATTAGGAACTAAGTTGCACAACTGCACAGCTGCACAGCAGGAGGTGAGCAGCGTGCAAGCCAGTGAGGGAGCCAGCGAATCTTCACCTGTATTTGCAGCCATTCCCCAGCACTAGCATCATCACCCCAGCTCCACCTCAGATCATCAGGCATTCAATTCTCATAGGGGCATTGGTCCTTAACAGACCTGTGGGTGGTTTCAGGGCCATCTCTTGCCTAGATCTCTGCAGTGGCTCTTAATAGGCATTACAACTCCCCCCACCCCCAACGGCCAGAGGCACTTCTCCAAAGCTCCATTCCCACTGGGCCATTTTCCTGCTCCCCATGGCCCAGAGGACAAAACCACAGCCCTCCCCTGGGCATTTCCAGAGTTCAGAATGAGAAAAAAACAGACTGGGTTTCAACACCCCTTAGAGTACAACACTACCAGAACCTCATTTTGGCTATATATTTCTCAATCCCCAATAACTCTCTTCTCCCTCCCCCTGCCCACTCCCCTACCAGAAACACAACAAAAAACCATACTCGACTCTCACCTTCCAATGCAAACATTGCGCTTTCTCCAGAGCAGACCAGGCCAAAATTGAGTGTAGGGGCAAGAAATACACTTATAGGAAGAAGAGCTATGTTCGAGTGACTCCTTAAAAGACAAACCTTCATTTATTCACTCTCAAACAGGGATTGTGCATTTACTATGTGCTTTTGCACCATTCCAGGCACTGGAGATATAAGTACACAAATGAGAAGTGGTTTGACTTAGAGATGATATTCCAGTGGGGGAAGACTTGGCTATGGAGACAGCACTTTCCAAAGATGACCGTGTGTTCTAGAACTTTGCCTCTTCCTCGTCAAAAGGTGCTATTTAACAGCCTTCCATTCAATCCAGGCAGACTTGTGACTCACTTATAAGCAACAGAATGCAGCAGAGGTGATTTTGTGTCACTTCTGAGGCTAGATCATAGAAAAGGATGCAGCTTCTGCTTCGTTAGTTAGGATACATGCCTTTGAAGCATGTGAGACCAAATGTAGGAGGTCCAGCTCCCCAGAGACTGCCTTGCTGTGAGGAGGCCCAGGTCACATGGAGAGGCCATGCCTTTGTATTCTGGTTGACATTCTAGCTGAGGTCCCAGCCAATAGCCAGCATCAACTGCCAGACATATGAGTAGTGAATCTTCAGATGTTTGCAGACCTTAGCTGTCCAATCACCCCAGCCTTTGTGACTTCCCTGCTGAGCAACCTCCACCCCATCCCCCAACCCCCACATCATGGCACAGAGACAGCCATCCCCACTGTGTTCTGTCCAAATTCCTGACCTACAGAATTCATGAGCATCATAAAATGATTGTTGTTTAAACCACTTAATTTGAGGTGGTTTGCTATGCAGGAATAGTATGTAGAACACTGAAACCAGGCAAATGTGTGAGCAAGTTAATTTCATAGTGTGATATCACCTCAGGAAAACATAAAACAGCGGGATAACTTGAAGACCTCTTTAGATGGAGCAGGGGAGGTTGGGAGGAGGCAGGGGAAGTATGGATCAGGAGAGGACTTTCTGGAGAGACATTTAAACTGGAATCTGAGTGAAAGGGAAACCAGTCACTGAAGATCTGAGAGAAGAGACTTCCAGGCAGAGGGTACAGCAAATGCAAAGGCCCTGAGGCAGGAATCAGCTTAGGTGTTCTATGAAGGTCAAGAAGGCTAGTGTAACTAGGGGGATGTGGGTGAGGAGGACTATGGGGGCAGTGAAGTTGGAGAGGAAAGCAGAGAAGGCAAATCATGCTGCTCTCCCAGGCTGCTGAAAAGAGTTAGTTCTGAGACAGAGTGGGCTGGAAAGCCAGTAGAGGGTATTATACAGGAGGGACTCGGTCGGGTAAGCTCTTGATAAAGTTTTGGCTGCCAAGTGGATGAAGGACCGTAAGAAAAGACAGGGCAAAGGGAGGAAGACCTCCTGGGAGGCTATAGTAGTGGTCCACGAAAGTTGGGATGGATTGTGGCCTGAAGCAGAATGATGGCGTTGAAGATGTGGACTGATGGACAAAGTCTGGACACAGGCAGGGACAGAGAGTAACTAAAAAAGGAGGAGGCGCCGGGTCGGCACATCTGTCCCGGGCGGAGCCGCGACTTGGGCGAGGACCGGAACCCGGCATCCTTCTGGTATTGCGGCGGGAGGCGCGGAGCCAGGGCCGGCCAGGACAGCGCGTACTGGCGTCCGGAGTCTGCTGCGCGGAGCCGGCCCCTGGCCGCTTGCCTGCTTGGCGTTTCCCAGCAACGGCCGCCGCCGCGCGAACATTCCGAACCCCGCGGCCTGGGTAACGTCATCGTCACCTTGGCGACGGTGGACAGGAACGCAGTACACTCCCCCCGCTGCGGGTTCCGGGGGCGGGGCCGCGGCGGGGCGCAGTCCGCCTTCGGGCGTGCGGCCCCGCCTGCAGCCCCGCCCCCTCCCCTGCAGGGCGTGGGACGGAGCTTGGGCGTCACGGCAGGTGTGGCGGCAGGTGTGCACGGCACTGGGCGAGGCCTCACCCAGCGGCCGCTGCTCGTCCTGGTGCACCCTGTCGCCTGCGTGCTCACCACTCATCCACCCGCTTCTGCCGAGGCCGCTGCCTCCAGCTACTAGGGCTGTCTCCTCTGTCATTCAGGTCACCTCCACAGAGATGCCTGCCCTGACCACGCAAGCAGAAATAACGGCCAACCTCTTCTTATGGACTGACCTTGTTTTTATTTCCTTCACAGTATCACTCCCCTCTAAAATCATTTTATCTGCTTATAATACATTGTCTTCCCTCTTTAAACCTAAGTAAGTTTCATGAAGTTAGGAATAAATTTTGCCTTGTTCATCTCTGTTCTCAGCACTTTGAACAGAACCCAGCATGAAGTAGGCACTCAATAAATGTTAGTTGGATAAGTCAGGGAATTCGCTTAATCATTTCATTCATCTACGTGTTCATTTATTTGACATTTATGGAGTCCTAGGCACTTGTGATAATCGCTAGAGATACTGAGATGAACAAGACAGGGACTCCACCTGGAGGTGAGAAGAGAGATGTTAAAACTCATGATTACAATAATAATAAAAGGGAACATCTTTGAGTTCCAGATGCTAGGCATCGCTCCAAGCACTTTGCCTGTATTAATTGACTTAATCTTCACAATAGTAAGTACCATAATTGTGCCCACTTTACAGATGATAACACTGAGAACAGTCACACTAGAAGATGCTGGGCCCTGTAATCAAGTAAGGTCCCACGAAGTTTCAGGGAGGGGTAATGTGGTTTGGGGCCCAGTGAGATGTGGGTATCAGGCCCAAAGGTGTAGATTTGGTATCTTAATTGCTCCCATACAGCACAGTCTTCCACAGGCAACAGGCTCCTTCCAGCTCAGAGCTCTGCTGCTTAGGGGAACGGCTCCCCCACCCCCATATCAGCAGAGCAGGCAATGAGAGGGCTGCGAGGCTGTGGGAGGCTGAGCCCTTGTCTGGCACTAGGGTAGGAGTTTGCCTGTTTAATTGAAGCAAAGTGTGGGAAAATTTCCATAGAACCTTACAGGAGGCAGGATGTGGGGTGGGGTGGTTGCTAACGCCCCTTCCTACAAAGGGCTATCCAGGAGCTAAGCTTCCTCCCACCACTGGGTTTCTGCGTGTGTGTTTCCCTCTGCCTAGCATGCCCTCCCCCCCGATTTTCACATAACTGGCTTTTTATTATTTAGATCTCAGGGAGGATTTTATTATTATTATTATTAGAGAGGTCTGCCTTTTCCAAGTCCTCTAAGGCAGTCACCTGTCATTGTCACCTCACTATATCTTACGACTCCTACCCCAGAATGGGAGAATGGCCCAGTCAAGTGCCTTGCCCTTATTCCTGACCCAGTTTTCCCTGGTTATTCATTGTCTTTCTGTCTCCTCACTCTAGAAAGTCGGTTCCCTGAGAGCAGAACCCCATTAGAACTCAGCTCTGTGTCTCCGCTGCCTAGAACAGGCCTGGCATGCAGCAGGGACTCAGTGCTTTTCAAAAGAGTGAAAAAGGCTCTTCACCCAATCATTCTGGCTTTCCCGGCCTGGATCTGTGCCCTCCCAGAAACCCCTGCTCCGCACAGAGCTCCTGGCTTGAGCAGGGAGAAGTGGCCCAGCCATCTTGACCACTGGTCACCAGAGTTCTCCTGGTGAGAGGCCCTCCCTCCTTCCAGGCCTGACTGGGCTACTCTCCCACTCCGGAGCAGGATTCTGGTCAGATGCCACTCCAAGATGATGTCCAAGAACTGCCAGGCAGGGAGGCCAGAGGTAGAACAGCAGTGGTGTGTGCGTGGGGCAGAGCGCGGTGAGGAGGGCAGTGAGGGGAGCAAAGAGAATAGGGGTGCAGGCAGGCCTTTCTGGATCCCAGACAAGATGGTAGAAGAAGGGGTGGCTTTTCCCAGCCTTCCAGCACTGACGTTGCCAGAAGACAGGGCCCCTGGAGGTTGTGGCTGTTTTCCCCAGTGGGAAACCAGGCTCTGGAACAGATGCACAGTCAGACACACACAGAAAAGAGAATAAAACTTGGGTTTATTCAAACTTCCCCCCCACCCACACCATTTGGGTGCAGAGGGAGCAGTCCCTTTGGCTTTTAGGGACATTACTGATTGCCAACCCTGTCTGTGTGACCTTTGGGCTGCTAGGATGATCCTCTGATAGATGGAAATGGTGATCAAGGAGCTGAGCAGGGCCCTCTGGAACCTTCAGTCAAATCCCAAACAGAGACTAATGTAGTGTCTGGTTGTCCTTGTCCTCTCCAGGAAGCAAGGAGCGAATGGCTGGGAACACTTTGATTCATAATGAAAGAAATGAAGGCTGAGGGTGGCAGGTCACTGGGGGAGCTCCATCTCTGGCAGTGGCATGCAGACTCACGTGACGTTCAGTCCTATGTGAGGAGTACGTATGTCTGCACGCATCCCCCCCGCCACCCACATACACAAGCAGCTATGAGCCCCCATCCTACTCCAGTGCCCAGGCAGCTCGGTGGTCCTCCTCCTAAACCTTTCCTTTCTCTTTTGTAAGAACTGGGCCAATCGATGGAGCCGACCAAAGGGAAACCGCCCTCAGAACTCCGAAGATGCTCCTTCTTCTTGGTCCTGGCCTCATGTATGCGGGAGGAAGGCCCCACCTCAGTCCCCTGGAGGGAGGTGTCGCAGGGACAGATGATGGGAGGTTGTGGTGGGAGGTGGAGGGGCTCACTGGGCTGCGGGCTGGGAGTGGCCACAGGGCATGGGGACCCTCTGGGCTTCCGCCAGGTCCCCACTGAGCCCGGCTGGGCTGTGCAGGAACTGCCGCAACAAGGGGGAGGCTTGGAGCCCGAAGTGGGGATCTGGGCCCCTGGGCGACCCTGCCTGCCCCATGACCGTGGAGGAGGATGCGAGGACTGTGTTCCTGCTCTCATCCGCCCCCTCATACTGCTCAGTCCTCGTGGCTCCATAGTGCTGGGAGCCGCCCGGCCCGGTCTGCAGCTCCAGAATGCTCTTCTGTTGCACGCTGGGCAGAGGATCGGCTGAGGCAGGGGCCGGCTTGGGCTGTCCGGAGCACTGGGTGACCTCCTGCTTCCCGGCCTTATCCAACACACCTTTCTGGTGGAGCAGGGCCTGGCTCACATCCTGGGCCAGGTGTGTGTTTTCCGTGACATCTGGGCTGCCCCCGGGGCTGGGAGCCTTTGGGAGGTTCCTTGTGGCTGACTGGATAGAAATGCAGGTTGGGGAGGAGGGTGAATCTCTGGTGGAAGGCAAGACTCGAGGGAGGCCCGAATCTCCTCTCAAAGTTTCCAGCCTCCTGGTGGAAGGGGTGGCTGAGACTGCTTGACCTGTGGCCCCTGTGGGATTTCTGACCTCAGCTTGATTATGGACCTCAGGATGACACGTAGCCTCAGTCTGACTCTTGACTGCAGTTTGACCCCTGACCTCCTGGCCTGAGCAGTTGGGTCTGGCTTTACTGCTGTTTATGACACTGACCTTGGAAGCGCTGTGGTCCTTTGGAGGTCCTCGGTAATGGCTTCTGGTATCAGCCTCAGGCTGGAGGTTAGACATGGAGCTGAGGGCCTTGTGCACAGCCTCCTCAATGTCCAGCAGCCTGGCCAGGGTCTGTTCCTTCAGCCGGGCAACCTCCATGCTGACCTTCCTCAGCTCCCCAAAGGCCTGCTCCACTGAGGCTTCAGGCTTGCGGGGGGCAGCAGGAGCCTGAGGGGCCCCTCCCAGCTGGGGCACAGCTTCAAAGAGCCTCTGCAGTGCCCGCACGTCCACACTGCTTGCTGCCTCCTTCTCCAAGGCTTGCACTTGATTCAGGAGGCTCTGGAGCTCTTGCTGGCTTCCCTGCAGAATCTTGGGGCTCTGAGAGGCCTCTTGCTCGGAACTTTCTGTGAACTTCTCTCCTAGGGGGCTGGGGCTCCGCTGCAGTGAGGTGGAGTCACTGCTGAGAGCTGAGAACTTGGGGGGTTCAGGGCTCTGAGAACTGCAACCCACAGCCTGACTCTTGGTGGGCCTGGAGGCCGCAGTGCTGGGGCCATATTGGGGGCTGGGCTGGTTCTGACCATCAGGACACCCAGCCAGAGGTTCACGTTCCTGGCCTGCAGTGGTGGGGACTCTGGCCGGCTGAGGAATGGCTACATCTATCTCTCTTTGTTTATATTCTCCTTGGGAGGAGCTGAGAGATTGAGCCGAGGCCTTGGGCAGCCTCCGAGGAGGTGGGAGCTGGCTTAGATAAGCAGGTTTTGGGGGCAGCTGGGGCTTCTTCCTTGGGGATGTGGCGGGCTCCAGTTTTGGGGTCTTTGTCTGTGACTCCCCAGGGGTTCTCTGGCCAGCAGGGCTGGGGTGGGAGTGGAGAAGGGGGCCCTTCAGGGCCTTGGATGCTTGCCGAATGGAGTCCTCATCATGGTGGGCTTGGGCTGGGAAGTCAGGTCCTGTCACAGCAGCTGGGAGAGGAGGAGGAGGAGGAACAGAAGCATTATGGGAGTGCAGGCTGGCACCTGCCGCCCAAGGCCCAGAGGCCAGCGTGTGATGGGCTAACGAGGCAGCCTTCAGGGTGGTCTCTGCAGCTTGAAGGCCACCTGGGCCGACTCCTGCCATAGCTTTCTCTGGAGGACCCCAGGCCTTCTGCGTGCAGCCCCCAGGCTCCTCCCGCCCTGGCCCAAGACTCTGACCTGGGCCTTCCTGGCGTGGGCTGGGAGCCTGGGCTGAGAGGGCAGTCTCTCTGTCCCTTGGTAGGGGTTCCCTCTCAGAGGGCTGGACACCCCCTAATAGGTCAGAGGTCCTCATGGGGTGAGCAGTGTAGATGCCATCCTGAATAGTCACCCACCCTCCGGGCAGCCCTCCAGGCAGTGCTTTCTGTTCCCCACTGACCTTTCTGGGGGCTTCTGGGATCCTGGGGTCCCCTCCAGCCATAGGTCTGGTGTCGCTCTGGGCAGACCCAGTGGCTGTGGCAGGTGCTTGTGGAAAACCATCCTGGAAGGGTGTGGAGATCGTTCCATGGGTGGGGCCTTGCTTGTGTTTACTCAGAACTTGCTGGTGCAGGCTTTGGGCCTCGGCTGTTGCCATCCGCAGACCCTGCATGGCTGCCTGGAGGTCTGGGGCCCCGGGCCCTGGGGATGTAGTCATGGCTCCTTCCGACTTTGCCAAAGCTGCCATCCCTTTCTGCTCAGTGCAACTGTCTTCTTGTTTTTCTTTGCCAGTCAGAGGGACTGTCATTCCAATGGCCTGTGGGGGACAGGAGGTGACCCTGGGGCCTCTCAGATGCCCCATCCCCATGCTGGGGTCCAGCGGGGGAACATGAATGATGTTCTCAGTTGGGGGGAGCCTCTGGGCCTCCTCGCTGGCTGGCACTGGACTTGGGTCAGCCGGTGGCTCCCACCGCAGACTGTGCAGGCCGCTCAGGTCTCCTTTGTCTATGCAGCTGGCCAGCAGCTGCACACTGCTCCTCTCGGGGGCCCTGCTGGTTAGCCAGGGCTGCAGAGAGTAGGCGGTCAGTGAGACCAGGCCCTGCTCTGTCTCCTGCATCACAAGCCCAGTCCTCGCCACTGAGGTGCCCAAGCTGCAAGCCAGCAACTGCTGGAACTCAGGGTCCAAGTCTTCAACATTGCTGCTGCTGCCTGGAGCTGGAAGCCTCAGTGGCTTGAGCTGGAGCTGGCCCGCTGGGCTCTCCTGAACCAGCAACCCCTGCTGGTCCACGTTCGGTCGGCGCAACACTTGGCGGACAATCCTAGGAAGCTCACCAGATACCAGCTCCTCCTTCCGTATGCAAGGGCCCCCCTGCCCTGGGCCTGGGAGCACGTACTTGGCAAGACAGAGCTCCCCTGGCCCGCGGGCCTCCATGAGGATACCTCCTCGGTGCAGGATGCCGGGCGTGGCGTGTAGAGTCCGCAGGGTCCCCTGGGCCGCAGTTTCCTGCCTCTCTGGCACCCGGCTGCCTGATGGGCCCGTGGGCTGCTCTTCCTGCAGGTCACCCCCTCGGATGCTCTCAGCTGCCAAGGAGCCCATGGGGCAATTCTCAAAGAGCCAGGTGAATTTGTGCACAGAGCCTGCAGGGATGGGCTCAGCGATTGCCCTTGACCCCTGGTCTTCCTTCTTGCCTGCCTCCAGGGCCTGGAAGACCTCCTTTTGACGAGACACTTGCCCGGAAGGGATGTCCACTCGACTGCAGTAGCGCACAGGCCCTCTCCCACAGGGACGGCCCGAGGCCGGCAGGGGCTCCGTCTCAAAGACATGTCTGTTGGTCTGCCTCTCTCCAGCTTGGACCTGGCTAACCTGCAGGTGCTGCTCCCTGGAGCCTTCTGGCCTGTCCAGGGGTTGGGGCACGAACATCCAGGTGCAGGACTGTTCCTTGGGCTTCGTTGTGGGATCTGTGACCTCTGACCCCTGCCTCTCTGCCAGCTCACTCATTGGGCACGTCTCAAACAACCACCGGATGGTCTGCACATCACCCTTGAGGGGTGTCTCAGGCTGGGGACCTGCCTGACTCCCTTCTTCTTCTTGACGTTCCTGCCTCTCCCGCTGGTGAATTACTTCTAGGGGCTGGGTCTCAAAGAGCCAGCGGGCAGTGCCCACGTCTCCGGCCACCACTTCCTGCCGGGTGATGCCCCGCACCACATCGACGGTACTGGGGCTTCGGCCCAGTTGGTCTAGAGGCTGTGTCTCAAACATCCACCTGTAGCCCTGCACATCACCTCCGACTACCTGCTCTCTGCTGACAGAGGTCAGGGCATGGAGGTGGCCTTTGGCATCCTGCATGGCATACACTGGGGACCCTGTGTCTCGGGCCTGCCCAGCAGAATCAGTTCCGTCGGCTCTGCTCACACTGCTGGGGGCTGAAGTTTCACCCTGCCCGATGCTGTCCAGGGGAATGGTCTCGAAAAGGTTCTTGAAGGTCTTTACGTCCCCTTTCACCTCATCCCTCGGGGGAGCAGGCTGAGAGAGGGACAGTGCTGAGGAGCTGTCACTGGACAGATGCTCATACATGAGCCCCTCACCCTCCTGGGGACCCACCCGCTGCAGGTGACCCACTTGGACCTTGTCTCTGAGAGTGTCCAGGGGCTTCATCTCAAATAGCCACAGGGTGGAGCGGACATCGCCAGGGACTACTTCCTCTTTGGGTGGGGCCTCTGCCTCAGCCTCTTCTCCCTTCAGAGTATCTAGTGCTTGGGTCTCAAACAGATGCCGCTGACGCTGAACATCTGGACCAGGAGGGGCAAGGTCTGGAGATGGCTGGAAGTCCTTCTCATCCACCAGGATCTCCCTGATGGCATCCAAAGGCTGTGTCTCAAAGATCCAGCGAGTTGCACTGACATCAGGCCTGGCCGCCTCCTCCAGGGAGATCCCTCGGATCACCCGCACCTGGCTGGGATCCCGGTTGATGGCATCCAGAGGTTGGGTCTCAAAGAGCCAACGGGCTGACCTCACCGCGTTGCTTTGGATCTCCTCCCGGCATGCGGCCTTGACCTCGTGGATGGCACCGTCTGCATCCTGGATGGCACACAGTGGCTCCGTTTGGAACAACTTCACTGTCTTCTTCACATCACCCTTCAGCTCCTGGATCTCTGAGCGCAGCTCCAAAGGGCTCTGCTCCTGGATGGAGGGGCGGGAGCCCAGGCGGTCCAGCGGCCGCGTCTCAAAGAGCATCCTGGTACCCTGGACGTCTCCACTGGCCGCAGGCTCCCTCACGGTAGCCTCCGGCGCCTCGGCCTGGCCCCTCAGCTCATCCAGTGGCTTCGTCTCAAACAGCCAGCGGGCTGCACGAACATCCCCCCTGGATGGCAGAGGTCCGGCGGGCTCCTGCTCTGTGCCGTTGGCAAAGGAGCCTTCCTCAAACTTGCGAGAAGTGCCCTGGACATCTCCGCTGGGAATGGGCTCCTTGGCAGCTGGCTTCTCGTGGTCCCCGATGGCATCCAGCCGCCAGTTCTCAAAGATCCAGCGCATGCACTGGACGTCGCCCTCGGTGGGCTCCTCGGAGTCCAGGACCTCGGCCAGGTCTTCGGCCACAGCCTCTTCCAGGTTCTTGCGGAGCTCAGGGTGGATGTGCCTGTAGAGGCGGCGGAGCTCGTTGGCTTGCCGCTGCTGGTGGAACTTAGAGAAGGACTCCTTGGGTGGCGGCAGGGGCGGGTCATCTAGAGCGGGCGGTGGGCGGGGCAGGTCCTTTGCAGCTGCCATCCGTGTGGTTGGGGTGAGGGCCACCTGCATCTGGGTGTCGGCCATCCTTCTGAGAAAAGGGGCAGAGAGATGAGGATGGGGCTGGGGGCCTAGTTGGGGGAGGGGCTGGTTGCTGGGAGAAAGGGCAGGTGGGAGGGTCTAGGGGCAGAGTAGCCTGCAATAACATGCCCTCTCCTGGGTCACCCTCTGCCACTGCCCTCCGAACTTAGGGTATGTGGAGGCATCCAGTGAGGTGGGTTTCAGCTTCCCCAGGATCACTTGGGTGGCTAGGGAGCAAGCAGGGCACTGCTGGCCATGAAACTCTGTCCTTCAGCCCGTAAAGGGATGATCAGACCTTCAACAGGCAAACTGGATGTGCCCATCCTCACCTGCCTTTACCAAAATCAGTTTTCCCCGGTAGAGACCCAGGTAAGTGGCCCGAAGGAATCCTGACTCATGGGGTCTTAGCCAGGGAGAGGCGGGTCCCTAAACCGGTGACTAGTTCCCACAGAGAACAAAATTTCCTCTAATAACCACCAGAGGGCGTGCTTGCCACTTTCCCTGGGAGTCTTGCTTTATCTCTACCTCCACTCTGAACTCTCCACCCTTTCCCTATCCAGGGAGGCGCGGCAAATGCCTGCAGTCCACGCTCTAGCAGGAGCAGTAGAGGCTCAGCCGGTGTCTCATGGTTAGGCAGAGCCAGATTCTGAATCTCAGGTTTGGGCTTCCTTGCCATACCCCAAGACTCAGAGGTCGGAGCTAGGGGGATCTCAGAGGTCTTCTAAGCCCAAACACTCACAATTAAAGGGGAGGAAACTGAGGCCCAGATAGAGTCAGATTTTGGCAAATTAGTAACAGGAAGTGCTGGCTCGGGGTTTCTTAAGACCCTATTTGGAGCTAGCTGCCAAGGAATAAAAGGGTAGAGAGTGTGAAGCTTTCTTATTGGCTGTGGTACCCCTCTGTTTCCCAGCAGGCACCCCTCAGAGAGTGAAGGTGATAGTTACAGGGAGGGAGGGGTCCATTCCTGATTGTATGCAACTGGCTGGGATCCAGCTTCGTGCTTGTCTCCTTTCTCCCTCGTCCTGTCGATAGGTTTCTGCCAAGGCGCTGCCTCCCCCAGCTCACCTCTGCCCCCCTCCGTGCCCTCCCACCCCTTAAGCCGTTCTCTGGTCTCTGTCCTCTGTGTCTTATCTGTCTTGTGACAGGTGTACTAACGGTCCCCAGAGGCCAGTAGGGAAAGAATGAGAAGCACGTCCCCGTCTCGCTGCCCCTGACCCACTGCTCTGCTCCAAACTCCGTGCTAAATATAGCTGAGGTCCTGGCCTCGGCACAGCAGCCCTGGGCCTCTCCAGAGGGAGGCTCAGCCAGCGGGATCCTGGGCTCCTCGGCCCACCTCACCCCCTTCCCTACCCTGGACTCCTTCATCCTGCCCCTGAGTCTCACCGCACACTCTGGGGGATTCCTGTAGTCTCTGAGTGCTGATGAGGACCCCCTGCCAATGGCAAACCAACCATGCCTGTCCCCACCTCCTCCCTGTCTTGTCACAGCCAGTGTGGCCTGAGCAGATGGCATACGCAGGCCACCAACTCCACCCCGCCACCACCCCCAGGAATCTCCACAATCCCCGCTGTGGTCACAGACCGTTAGAATCACAGAGTCCAGGGATGTCAGACAGAAGGACTCTCAGAGGTCACTGGACCTGCCTCCCTCATTGTTCAGACGGGGAAACTGGGGCCCCAAGAGGGGACAGGCGCTGTCTCGGGAGGCTCCTCAAGGCCTGAAGCAGGCCTCCCAACTCCTGGCTGTCTCGTCCTCTCCCTTGCCTGGCCTGATGAGACTCTTGGGCTTAAGTTTCTAAAAGTTAGGGACACGGGGGAGGGAGAGGGCAGAATTCAGAACTGGGACTGGACTTAGGGTGTCCCAGAGCTTGGCCTCCTCAGGCTGGCCAGCCCCTCAGGGTGACCCCCACCCCTCTCCCCAATCTGCCCCTCCTTGGCCCAGCCCCTCCCCAGGTGTCTACATCTGTGCAGACTCATATCTGGTCTCTCCGACCTTGTGTCCTCTCAATTTGTCTCCAGGGCTTCCCCACTGGGCAAGATGATGGCCTGGAGCAGAACCTGCATCCCACCCCAGGTCCTAGACTGTGATATATGGGGATCCAGGCTCCGGCCAGCCCTGGGGAGACGCTCCTGGGCCAGGAATGCCAGGATTTTCACCCATGCAGCAGGGAATGGGGCTCGTCCTGGCAAAGCAGAGTCGGGCCTGCTCACCGCCCTCCACCTGCATGTCCCCCGCCTCTCCTCGCTCTCTCTTTCCTGTCTGGAAGGAAGCCCTGAAGCCTAAGGAGCTCCATACTTGTCTTTTAAAAAATCACAACTCCAGGCCACCTCCTCCTTAAAGCCCTTCTGGATTTTTTCAGACTGGCAAGAACCTGTCCCTTCAGGCCTGTGGCAGCCACTCTGCAATCTCCCGTGGGGCTCACGCTAAATCTCCCTTAGCTTCCTTGTAGAATCCTTATATCAGAGACCCCTCCACTCACCTACACCCAGACGCACGGCCCCTTCCGCCACCCCTAACACCTGCTATCCTGAGAACAATCGGAGGTTCGGGAGGGGACCCCGGCCTACAGAGCCAGCCCTGCCATGGAAAGACGAAAGGCGGGTTACTCACCTGAGGGACCCTCTTGGCTGATGGGGTGCTCGGGGTCTGTGGCAGGTGCAGCCCAAGGGTCTGTGCTTCCTGTCGAGCTTCTTGCTCGGGGTCTGCTCTGCTGGCTCTGTTAGATGCCTTTCCGCTCCCCTGGCTCTGGGTCTCTGTCCGCTGCCAGCCCCAGCAGCTGCCTTTATCTTGCTGGCGAGGGGGTGGGCCAGGGTGGAGGCGGGCGGGGGAGGCTAAGTTCAGAGGATGAAGTGGTTCGGTTATTTTTAGGGTTTGTGGAAGTCACTCTTCCATCCTGGGGAATCGATTACATGTCCCTTCTGCTGGGGAGTGAAGGGACGTGAAGGGAGAGCTTCATTCATCCAAGGCCCCTCTGAGGACTGCGCTCAGTGACTCAGCCACGGTGTGGGTGCCAGTGTTCCGGACTATTCTGAGGAAATGAATAAGGAGGGGCACCTGACACCTGGACAACCCTGCTCCCCAGGCCCACGAGCCCCCCCCACCTCTGACTGGCCTCTGACTGTTCCAGACGAGTGCCTGTCCACTCCGCCAGGAGACAGGGCCTGAGGGCGGGCCCCCTTGCCCTCTGTTCCCAGCCTGGAGACCTCTGAGAATAAGGCCCAGCTCTCCTGCTCCCTCCCTCAACCTGCACTAAACCTTTCCCTCTCTCATATCCATTCGTCCTCCTGCCCCACAGGTCCGATCTCCACAGCCCTGAGTGCAGACGGATTCAGGGGAAAGGCGTCTGAATTTCTCCACCTCAACTCTTCACTAGGCCCCTGGTTTATCAAAGAATTCCATGGACTAGTTCTGTGGTGTTCATAGCAGATTATCTAGGTCCTTGTTTACTTTCGGGCTCTACCCTCTGACTCAGGGCCCAGACTTTCTGGGAATGGAGGGGAGGGGAGGGGAGGGGTTGCAGGCAGGGAGCTGATGGTGGGTTATTTCTGACCCTGGAGTCATCAGCCTTCCGCAGAAGGAGAGAGGTGGGTCACACCTGCCCCTCCTTTGCTGCCCAGAGCTTGAGAGGCTTAGTAGGCTGAAGAGATGCTGGCGTTTAGGCTGGAAGGGGCCAGCGTGGTGAGGGGCATCAGGGACCATCCAGAGCACACGTGAAGGCAGCCTTTTGCCCAGGTTGTCTGTCTAAGGCCGTGCAGGTGCATTCTGTTACCTGGCAGAAGAGGGTCTTCCTTCTGACACCCCGAATGCCCTCTGGTGCCAGGGAGTGACACCAGGCGTTGCTCACTTTTTCCATTGAGTCGACCTTGGTCATGTAGTGTTGGCCTGTGGGTGGGGAGAAGGGCATCCAGGAAACCCTCTCCCTGTTCCCCTGTCCTTTCCTACTCCTCCACGTCTCCCCAGCTCCTGGCTCCCCCGAGAAGGTCAGGGAGATGCAATTGCCTTTCAGGCCAGGGCAGGAAGCTCCTCAGGTGTCTCAGGGAGCCATTGCCCTGGGGATGCCCCAAGTGCCTTCCTGCTCCTGTGGTTTTGAGACTTGAATGAATTAACGTACGAAGAGGTCTTATGAGAGTGCTTAGCACAGACCATGTGCCATAGAAGTGCCTGCTGTTATTACACAGGTAAGCAAAGCGCCCAGGTGGAACCCACTTTTGTATTCAAAAGTGAGTGTTAAGTCATGGAGAAATTTCTCAGGCCTCAAGGTCAGGAAAGAGGCTTTCCCCAAGCACCTGCTTTTTTAAAAAATTAAAAACATTTTTTTTTTTAAATTTCTCCACTTCTACCCCTGACCTACAGGTATTGCCATACACCTAGGGACAAGTCGGTGGCCCTGCTGGGACTCAAACCCAGGACCTTCAGCATGTAAAGCAGATGTGCTAACCACTACTCTATAGAACCACCCCTTCTTTGTATTCATAGATAAAGAAACTGAGGAACAGAGAGGGTAATGAATATGAGGCAGGAATGATTAAGAGCAAGACTACCTGAGCTAATACAACTATGCTCTCCAATATAGTCGCCACCAGCCACATGTGACTAAATTTAAATGGATTAAACTGAAATAAAATTTAAAATGCAGTTCCTCTGTCCCACTAGGCACATTTTAGTTGCTCCATAAAGGCGTGTACCTAGTCACTCTCTTACCAGACAGTGCAAAAACGTTTCCGTCACTGTGGAAAGTTCTATTATTAACACACAAAATATCTCGTAACAGATGGGATTTCCCTTTTTGTCTTGGCTGTTAGGAAGCTCTGAGCTAAAGTTTTAGCCTTCTAGTAAGTAGCCTTTGTGGCCTGCGTCCCGTGTAATGAAGGTGACCAACTGTCCCTCGGTCGCCTGTCTCCAAGGGGTTTCCCCAGATCAAGGGACTTTCAGTGTTAGAAGTGGGAAAGTTCTAAGAAAACCAGGTGTGATGATCTAACAGTATCACAACATCAAGGTGTCAGTCACAAGGCCATTAAGGCAGTAAGCCACACATTATTGAGTGGACTATCTTTGATGGAGATATTGCGCCTCTATCTTTTCAAGCTCCTTTCAGTTATTTTGGGGATAAGGCTAGAAATAAATACATACACCGAAGTCAAATGGCTGTGCTGATCACAAGGCAGAGGGGACTGGGGGTGGGGTTGGGGAGAGGAAGGGTTTCCCAGCATTCAAAGTCCCTCCTTCTGGCCTGAGGGCTTCTCCCTCCCCACCCACTGCCAGCTCCTCCTTCCAAGTGAGGTTCTACCAAAGCTGGAAATTATTTGGAAGTTCTGCCTAAGTCTTCCTAGAGAACTGGCACTTGAAGACAGAGCTCAGAGTGAGCAGCTGATTCACCTAAAATGTCAGGACAGGGAGCATCCAAGAATGATGAAGAGCCAGACTACCTGAGCTTGAATCTTAACCTGTGAAACCTCCTAGCTGTGTGACCTTGGCAGGTTACTTACCCTCTCTGTTCCTCAGTTTACTCATCTATAAAATGGACGTAATAACTGTGCATATCTCAAAGGTTGCTGAGAGGAATATACATTTATTGCACACACCTCTACTCCCCCTGCCCCCACAGCATTTAGAATAGTGCTTGGCACACTGTAAACTCAATAAATGAGTAAATTCAAAAAGTTCTTCCCTGGATCCTGGCCACCCCTAGCTTCTCCAAGTCCCAGACCCGAGTGTGTCCTCTTGATCTAAAGACGAGTGCCCTTCAAGACACTGGCTGGCAATCCCAGCCTCTCCCCAGCCAGGAAACAGATACTGGTGCCAAGGGATAGCTCCGGGCAGGCCAGGCCAGGTCTGTTCCAGGCCTGCTCAGCCTCTTGATAAAATCATCTGAATCCAGAGAAGAGATTTTCTGTGCTGGAGTCAGCTCAAAGGGCAGGCGGATTTGCAGAAAGAGCCTCACCCTCCTGCCAGGAAACTGCGGTGGCTATTGCACGAGAGGCAGCAGAACCCGGTTTTTGAGAGTGTGGGATCCGATGTCAGATGGCCTGGGATCAAATTGCCAGCCTGTCTCTTCCGATTTGTATGACCTCTGAGAGTCCTTTGGCTCTCTGTACCCTACTGTGTTAGTTTGGGATATTCCGATAGCAGAATCTGAGATGAACATTTGGGTGCAAGTGTTTTAGCTGGGAGTGCAGAAGTGAGTTGGGGGAGGAAGGAGAGCAGGTGGGAGGTACTTCTGTGGACAACTAGGCTTAATCCCTCTGCCTCACGTGGAGTGGGGAAGCCAGGGTATTTATCTACCAGTCCTCACCCTCACTGGCTGAGGGCTGTTCCTGGAAGCGCTTACTCCCCCATACTTCCGGCTTGCCCCTCGGCCAGAGAGAGAGAAGTGTTCGAGAGGCAGTGAAGCTGTGGGCCTGTACAGGGACTGTCCACTGAAGCTGCAGGTGGCCCTTGGGAGGGGTGAAGGGTTGTGGGGGACACTGGCAGCATCGGCTACTTTAGGCTCTCCCACCTGTGAGAAGATAATGAGCCTATGCCATGTAATTGCCTTGAAGATTTAGACATGTGGTTTCTGGGTGGGCTTGAGCCAGTCAGGTGGCCCAGGGTTTCTTCTGGCTGCTGGCAGAAGAGGAGGTCAGAGGGGTGCGAAGCATGAGGGGGTTCGACTCACCATCAATGACTAAAAGATGGATATGGACGGCCTGCGTCACTAGGAAAGTGGGTTCCTTAAGTGACTGAGAGAGGTCCCTGGCTGACAGCCAGCAAGGCCTCAGTCCTGCAGCTTAGGGAATTGAATTCCTGCCAAGCTGAATGAGTTGGGAAAGGGTTTTTCTTTCTCCAGTTCCGGATGAGGACTCAGCCTTGTGTTGGCCTTACGGTATTCTGAGCACAGAACCCAGCCCTGCCACGCTGGACTTCTGACCTGCAGAGCTGTGAGCTAACCAATGGGTGATGTGTAAGCCACTGAGTTTGTGGTATTTTGCTACACAGCAATACAAAACTAATACAGAATGGAAACTGGAGCAGTCGTGGGAAGGCCATGCCTGCTCACTTGTAAAAGTTCCCAGTCAGCCTGGAGCTTGGCCTAAGCATTCTCCTCCATCTAGCTGGCTAGAGGATGCTAGACAACTATGCCCAGCATGCCCAGGCCACCAGCAGAGAGCCTCAGGGCATCTCAGAACCCAGGAATCCTGGTTAAGGAAAGCCAGAGCGGGAACAACCCGCAGCCTCTCATTCCTCCCATTTTACACCCGAGAAAACCGAGCCTTGTCACGAGGCCTGGATGCTGCAGAGTAGTGACAGGAGCTGGCTTCAGATGGTCTCCTTTGGAACCCTAGTTCCACCCCTTGCCAGGTCTACACCCTTGGACAAGTTATGCCTGTTCTCTAGGCCTCCGTTTTCCTGTCTGTGCAAGGGGGATGGAATGCTCTGGCCATGAGCAGATGAGGGAAGGGTATTCTGGGCAGAAGGAAGAGAGTGGGCAAAGGCACAGAAGTGTGGATGGTGTGACATGTGTGACTTGAGTACAGGATAGCTAGGCAGAGGGTGGAGAATGGTCTTGAGCAGTGGGGTGGGGGCCGAGTTGTGAATGCCAGACAAGGAATTTAGGCCTCATCCTGAAGAGTTTTAATAAGGAGTCACAGGAGGTGGATGATGAGGGCCTGTCACAGCAGCATAGATTCTGAATGATGAGGATCTCCGTGGTGGCCGAGAGAAGGGGAGGAGTGGCTGAGTCGGAGGGATGCTTAGAAGGCAGAATAGACGGAACTTAAAAGAACTGCAAGGTGCCCGAGTGCCTGGGGCACTGCTGGAGGCAGTGACAGAAAACTGCGCAGTGGACTTGGTGGTAAGGAGAGGGAGCACTCAGGGGCGATCCCAGCCGTGTGGCTTAGGGAAGCGAGGGCGTGGGGATGTTGTTTCCTAAGTTGGGCAACGAGAGTGAGCGGGGAGGGCGAGGTGCTTGGCGGAGGGGGCGAACGTGAGGTGCCAGGACCTTCCAGGCAGAGCTGGTCTTCCGGGGGGAGGGGGCTGGATGATCAGATCCAGAGCTAGGAATGAAGCCTGGGCTGGTGACAGAGAGTCAGCGGCCCGTTTCTGTGCGGCTGGGAATCAAGGCCGTGAAGGCAGGTGATCTCTCAGGGGTCTGTGAAGAGAAACAGGCTGAGGGACAGGCCTGGAGGAAGGCGGGCTAAAGAGAAGTGGCGAAAGAGAGGTAGCAGCCAGGGAGGCAGGAGAAAAACCTGGAGAGGACTTACTCATGGGACATGCCGAGAAAACATACTTTGAGGAAGGAAGGGAGTGGCAGTGTCCAGCGCTACACAGAGTGAGTGGGGTGAGTAGTGAAGGGGCTGCGGGTTGAGTAAGGGCACCCCTGAGGACTTTGGCCAAAGCCGCCCCAGTGATGTGAAGGAAGCAAAGCTTGCCGGTAGAGGGCGCCCGAGAGCTTTGTTTGAGCGTGCGGAGACACCAGGGAGGGATGAGGATGTAAATAACTGCTCTGGTCCTCGAAGTTATCATTGGTCAAATGTAAATCAATGCAGGAGTCAGGGTTGTTGTTAAAAACCAAATCAATCATTCACCAGGAAGGCACCCTGTGAACTGACAGCGGCGTCAGCCAAGAGCCGGGTGCATAGTTCTCAGGGCACGCGGGGAAATGATACTGAAAGCGGCTGGCAATACCTCCAGTTCCCAGGAGGTGGCAGCACCTCATCAAGTGACACTTTATCATGCAGGAACGAGCATTGCATTTCATCGTTTCATATATTTATTCCACGATTCTCAGCACAGCTACGATGTGCTGGGCTCTGGATTAAGCATTAAAGATTATATATCTTCATGGAGCCTACATTTTGGTTGAAGAAGCAGGAATACGAATAGGTGAATTATCTTCATAAATGTCAATAAACCCTCTAAATTCCAACGCTTTATATTCTCCACATTGGAGTGAGACTTTCTAGAAGTTGTGTCATTGAACAAAAGGTACCGAACAGAACTTAGGTTCCAATACTGAGTCCACAACTAAGTGATGTCATCTGCTTATTCATGGAACACAATGATGTATTTTCCAAAGACGGCCACACTGATATATCCCATCCCCTATGCTGATATATGTACTCCTTATAATGTGACCGGCATTCTCCCAGTTGAGAAAAAAAAGAGTCCATGTGTTGTGCCTTGAATCCAGGCAGGTTAGATTGTGGGAGGACACTTAATGCTCTCTGAGACTTGTAAGGCCAGACCCCTTCTACCCCATTCTCTGGGGACATTGAAACCCAGTCACCAGGCTATAAGGAAGCTTAAGCAGCCTGTGGAGAGATTATGAGGCGATGAACCAAGACCCCCAGCCTCCAGCACTGGGTAAGCTCCCAGCCAACAGCTAGCATCAGCTGGCTAGCTACGAGAGTGAGCCATCTTGCAGGTAGAGATTTCAGTCCCAAGATGAGATGTCCCAGATGATGCTACACTGAGCAGAGATGACCTGTCCTTGACTGCAGAATTGTGAAAAAAATAAATGATTGTTACTGTTTTAAGCCAATTAAAATTTGACAAGGTTTGTCTTGCAGCAATAGATACAACTCATTAAATTAATAGCTATGAAGGTCTACTCTGCTGGGCTCTTTGCCAGGAGCTGGAGTGTAGGGTAAACGGGAGACTCAGTCTGTGCTATCAGGGACTTCACTATCCATCTGGATAGACTTTGATTAAAGTACAGTCACTTACTGGCTAATCTAAACTTGAAGCTGTGACAAGATTACGTGGCTCCAAGTGCCTCATCTCATTACCTTATCTCCAAATATATTCCATGTACTATTAGCCTCTCTTTCTTCAGAGTCATTGTGAATCTCCATGGGGAGAATGGCTATTAAGGACACACACGGAGCTGGGAGAGGTCCAGGGGCGGCCCCGGGGTGATGGGTCTGTGGGCATCGCCATGCACGCCACTGCCGGAGCTCTGCCCTAGCCCAGGCCACCACTTCCTGCCTCTCGCTCTCACATCAGAGACCCAGCTGCAGTTGACACTACATCCATAAACTCCCCTCTCCTTGGCCACCCTGCCCCCGCCCAAACCTAGATGTGTGTGCCGTAGCAGACTAGTTTGTCCTTATGTGGATGAGCCTAGGAAAGAGACCCACACAGACCCTAGAAGTGATCTGGAATGTGGTGTAGAGAATCCTGGGCTTCTGCGTACTCTGAGATGGAGAGAGACATCTTCAAAGGACTTGCCCAAAGAGGCTGCCTGGAGGGCAATTGGGACCCCTCAAGGGAGTTTTTCTGGTGGTAAAATAGGTCCAGTGGCTGAATGGAAATTGTCAGGAGAAAGCTAGAAATTGTATCACTCATGTCCATTGCTGCAGGAGGTGTGGAGCTGGCAGGGTCCGCCAGAGAACCTTTAAAACACCCATGATAAAAAGAGCCAGCCTTGAACATCTGCCAATCTCAGGGAGCAATGCTCTAGGAAATTACCAGACTTTAGGGCTCCTCCTGCCCTTTTTACACCTTTCTTCCTGCCCTACCCTGACCTTTGACTCTGGAGGGGTCAGAACACTTGAAGGGCAAGCTGGACAGGCAGGAGAGGAGAGCAGGTTGGGCTGCGGAAGGCTGCCCTGGCTTAGCTTGGAAACTCAGTGGGGAAGGGAGGTGACTTCTTTCCTATTCTCTCTTCCTATTCTCTTTCTTATCCTCTCTACTGTTTACCCACTCATGACTCACTCCGGACTCATGTAGGGTGGTGTAAGGAGAGGGAGGAGCCAAAGTGTCTGTGGTGCCCTCTGGGGAGGCCAGATGTCCAAATACTGGCTCTTCCTCTTGTGGGCTGTTCTGTGAGTGTATCCGGAGACATCACCCATGGGTGTGCCATTCCCTAACAAGGGTGACATAACCTCACGCTAACTTCTTATGACATCTCCTCATCTGCATGAGTTCTTGCCCTGCGGGCATCCTCTTGAATGGATGGGCTCACAGGAGACCGTAGCAGTCGTCTTCAATCTTGCTCCCCAGTCGGCTCCAGGGTCCTTGGGCCAAGCTTTCTGGGAGGCTCTCTTGAAGCACCTGCCCCCCAGCACCCCACTGCCCCCATCGGACTTGAGAAGGGTGGAAGAATACCTCTTTCCTTCAAGAACTCTTTTCCCAGTATCACCTCTCATCCCAGGCTTCTGCTTGCTGGCAGGTGATAGGCTCAAGGTCAAAAACCATTTTGGTTGCCATCTGTCCACATGTCTTGCACTTTACTCCAGATTGTGGGCACCATTTTTCTTACATCTGGAGCTTTGACCAAAATCTCTGAGATAGGATGTACCCTTTGAACACTCCTGTTACATTTTGCACCTGTAAAAATTCAGAACACACCTCAATGGCGTGAAGATTACTTTAAGCTAAAAACACCTGAGCAAACAAACAGCAGCAGCAGCAGCAGCAGGAAAAAATCTGCAGATTTAAGCAAGATCTTCCCCAAAATTACAGCAGCTGTAGATCTCCTTTCTGTGAGGTTTACAGCCAGAAAGACCAACCATTATCAATGGGAATGAGTAATGGCATAAATAAACTTTATCTGATACTGCCTTGTCCTACTTCTATTTGTTCTTCCTTAGAAGCCCTTTCTCCCGCCCCAATTCATGCTTTTTATTCAGTGGGTTTATAAACATCTGTCTTTGGATGTCCCAGGTAAATAAACGTTGTCTTCTCTCCCGTTAACCTGTTTGCTGTTAGTTAATTCACAGGTTCCCAACACATTCTCCTCTTGACAGCAAGAGCATGAAAGGCCGGCTAAGATTTTCTACTCAGTGCTGGATTCGATCTTCTTGTTCTGCCAATGTTACTGCATAGCAAAGAGTGCCCTCATTCTCTTCCTCTTTCTCTCTCTCAAATATGTTAATTGGATTAGAAGAGTTGGGAAAAAAAGAGAGAACATATAAGAGATTATACTGCTAAATTTATTACTTAACTATACAAATCATTCTATCTCCAGTTTAGCTGCAAATCACAAAGCAGTGTTGATGTGTGCTAGGGAGCAGCTATGCCAAAGGAAGGCTTTCTTGGTTCCAAAGTGATAATCATGGGCAGGAGAGTGGATGAATCATGCTTGTTTTCATTCATTCTAGTCTAATTGCATTCGAGTGGAATGTAAAATGTCAAGAAGTGGCTGATTACAGTGACTGAATAACAACAACAACAAACCACAATAGCTTCTGCATTAGTCAGCTCGGGCTGCTATAACAAAATACCGTAGACCGGGTGGTTTAACAACAGGAATTTATTTCTCGCAGTTCTGGACACTGGAAGTCCAATTTCAAGGTATCTGTTGATTTGATTCTTTGGTGAAGGCCACTTCCTAACTTTCAGTTGCCAGCCTTTTTGCTGTGTCCTCACATGGCTGAGGGGCAGACGGGATGGAGAGAGAGAGAGCTCTGTTCTCTCTTCCTCTTCATAGAGGGGCACTAATCCTACCAACGTGGTCCCATCTGCTTGGCCACATCTAAACCTAATCACTTCCCAAAGGCCCCACCTGCAAATACCATCACCTTGAGGGTTAGGGCTTCAACGTATGAATTTGGGGCAGCTAGCTGGGGGACACAAACATTCAGTCTATAACAGCTTCTTTATAAACAAAGACTAACCAGTTAACAAGCCCCATGTAAAATACTTGTGTTAAAATGTGTCATTTTTATTTTTCTTTCTGCCTGTCTTTAGATGGATCTTGCCAGCAGATGTCAAACCTACTTTCCGATTCCCCTTCTGCCAGGTATAGAAAAAACATTTTGTGTTTCAATAGAAAATTGGGCTCCATCTGTAACACACCTTTCTGGGTCTTCAGATTCTAGCCCTGTTTGTTGTCTTTGAGCTATTTTGCAACTCTATGTAAATTGTAAGTAACTGGTATATAAATGTCCTGTCTGGTAGTGATTTTAATTGATGTCTTCCCCATGGTGGAAAAGTCACTTTTTATCCCTATTTGCAATTCATCCTAACATTGCTTTACTCCATATAAATCCGTGCTATTTTGAGCTTTCCTTTGAATTTGTTGTAACATCTGCCTGGTTTTCTCAGGTCATATGAGTAAAATAAATTCCTCAGCATATGCTCATTATTACATCTGTATGAGAGTCATACCTGTTTCTGAAAATTATCTTTTCACACAGGGAAACCTTTGGGAAGAAGTGGCAGGACTCAACTTCCAAAGGAGAACTGGCTGAATCTCTGAGCCCCATGTCCTCCCCAGGAATCATGATCACCCCCATTCTTCCAGTTGCTCAGGCCCCAAAACACTGGGGTCATTCCTCATTCTTCCTTTTCTTACCCCCACATCCAAACCTGTGGTAGGCTGAATAATAGCTTCCCTAACCCCAGAACCTGTGAATATATTACCTTATGTGGCAGAAGGGACTTTGTAGATGTGAGTAAATGAAAGATTTTGAGATGGGGAGATTATCCTGGATTATTCAGTGGGCCCGATGTGATCACAAGGAAGGCAGGAAAATGAGATGTGGGGATGGAAGCAGAAGTTGGACCCATGTGCTTTGAAGGATGGAGAAAGGGACCATGAGCCAAGGAATCCAGGTGGCCTCAAGTAGCTATAAAAGGCCAGGAAACAAATTCTCCCTGTGGAGCCTCTCAAAGGAACCAGCACTGACAACACCTTGATTTTAACCCCAAAAGACTCTTTTCAGACTTTTGATCTTCAGAACAGTGGAAAATAACTTTGTGTTGTTTTAAGCCAGTAAACGTGGGGTAATCCATTAAAGCAGAAACAGGTGGCTAATGCAAACACCACAGCAAATTATGTTGGTTTTATCTTCAAAACATAATCAGGATCCTCCCAGTTCTGCAACTGGTACCTGGGCCAAGCCAGTTCCATCACTTACCTGGGATGTTGAAAGACCTGCTTCCTGGTCTCCCTGTCTGCCCTAGACCTCCAGCTTTTTCTGCCCTCTGGATGCAGAATACGACAGTCTTTATATGCTGCTCTGGCTTTCATCCTTGGCCTTGTCTTTCTCCAGTGCTTCAACAGTTCCCAGCAGTAGCATCCATTTCCATTGTCCTTATAATTACTATTTCTCCAACCCCCCTAAAGACCTGATGCTTCCACTCACTTGGGCATCCCCATCTTCCATATGTCATCCCAGTTCACCACCAGTGACAGTTTTGACAATTGCACTGCTGCAGTTTGCCAGGGCCTATCCATACTTATAACCAGCAATGGGATTCTCACTGCTAGCTAGCTGACAGATAATCAGCTCCAAAATCCTTTCCAAGACTCTGCTTTTTTAGACCACTCTTGGTATCAGCTGTCACAGGTCAGGTTTGCATGCAGGAAGTGTTTTAGGGAGTGCTCATCATATCAACACCTCTTGGAGAGGCACAGAAGGAGATGAACTCCAGTGAAGGGTGGGCAGATGGTTGAACCGCAATACAGTTGCAACAAAGGTTGCAGCTACAACAAGGGTCACAGCTGCCAGTCCTGTCAGGAACTCTGGAGCTGGGGTAGCCTTTCAGAGTTGTCTGCTTGGGGAGTCATTGGATGTGTGTTGGCTCCAGGAAGGGGGTGTAACCTGGGGCAAAGCAGTTTCCGTCAGCCTTGGGCAGTCCTTGCAGAGAGACTCACCTGAGAGCTTCCGGCCACGAGTATTCTCAGCAGCTGGGTGAATGAGCTCTGAAAGGGGTGCAGGGTGGGCGCCTCTGTCACAGTGACCTCGCATAAAAGCTGTAATTCCTTCAGTGACTTAAAACAAAGTTCATGAGCAATAGGCCTTTTATTCTCTGGCCACTGCTTACCCCCAACCGTGCTCCCCCTGGCTCACCACACTCAGTCCTACCGGCCTTCTTTCTATCCATTCACTCAGCAAATACTTACTGAATATTTACTGCGGAATAAACAATGTTCTAGAGCAGGGGTTCACAGACTATGGCCCATAGGCCAAGTCATGTGGCTGCTTGTTTTTGTAAGTAGAGTTTTATTAGGGTACAACCACACCTTTTAAAGTATTGTCTAGGGCTGCTTTTGTGTGCAGAGAGAGAGAGAGCTGAATGCATGGCTAGCAAAGCCTGTAATATTTACTATTTGATCCTTTGCAGAAATAATTTGCTGACACCTCTGTCTGGTGTGTGTGTGTGTGTGTGTGTGTGTATGTGCGTGTGTGTGTGAAGCCTCAAATTTGGGCCACATATATAATTTTAAATTTTCTAGTAGCCACATTAAATAAGTTTATAGGAAATAAATATCATATCCCAAATATAATAATATGTAACTAGTATAATAAATTATCAAAGAGAAATTTTATATTATTTTATACGAAGCCTCTAAAATTCAGTGCGTATTTTACACACTTCTGCGTCCCTCAGTTTGGGCCACTCTTCAGGTGGTCACTAGCTGTACCTGGCTAGTGGCTCCTGTATCAGGAGGTGCAGTTCTAGAAGCAGATGACACAGCAGTGGAAAAGCAGACAAAATCCCGTCCATTGAAATTTATATTCCTAATGGGGAAGGGAGGCAATAAACAAACATGTAAAAGAAGTTTTATGCCTGATGGTGACAAGTGGCAACATGGATTGGTGGGGCAGAAGCTGTGTGTTTAAATGGGGGGAAGTCACATTGAGAAGGTACAGAATTACAGAAGGTGAAGAATTACCCCCACCCGGATGTCTGGGTTCTGCTCTGGCTCTAGGCTCCTGCAATGTCCTGCCTGGACAGTGTCTCTGTTTGCCCCGGGGGCTTTGGCCAAGGGACAGTCTAACAATGAGATTTATGATGCAGACTTTGAGTCATGAGCTGTCAGTTCTGACCTCTGGAGGAACTGGAGACTAAAGGTATTTGCTGACCTCTGGGAGGGACTGGGGACAAAGGTCAGCTACATGGGGCAGTATGTGATCAAAACCCAATAACTACTTTGGACACCATAGTCTTGTGTGACCTTCCCGGATTGGCAATACTCTGTGCCTATTGTCACATTTTGTGGGTTGGAGGAGGTAACGCCATCGTCCGTGGCTCCACAGGACAGGGCAACCGGAAGGTTCATGTTTGGATGCCTCCTGGACGCTGCTCTGAGCATCCCTTCCTTGTATTGTAGGGAGGAGGCAAGAGAACGAAAGTGTTAAATCAAGCTGTATTCAGAGACTGCAATATGCTTATTGCCCTGCAGTCAGACCAGAGGACACCTGCAAAGCAAAGGAAGATTTCTGCTGGGATTGCTAATGACCCATTTGCCACACCTGGAAGGGAAAACAGGCGTCTTTAAGTGGTTCCCTACACCAAATACAATCATGCATTCCCTATAGCCAAAACCGTGGGGAATCTGTAGACCGGAGGCGGGGAACTGTCAGCAGGCCACCACGCTGCATACTCTCATCCTTTTATACTGCGTGTCCATACCATCAAAGGAAAACGGTTAAACAAAGTCTTTAAACCATAATTTACAGGAAGTGAAAAAAGATATATAAACTGAATCCCTCCCCAACACTCGGGAGCCCTCTCAGTGTCTTTTTCAGTGCCTCTCAGTGCCTTTACTCTGTCCCTTTCCCTGTCACTGTCTCCCGTTTCTCTGTCTGTCCCTCTGAGTCTCTCTCAGGCTCTCTCACTCTCCGTCTCTGAGAGGAGACAAGCTCTGTCTACGGAGCGTGACCCTTCTCTAATAAACTTTCCTTTTGACTAACTCTGGCGTGCAGGTGAATTCTTTCTTGCACTCCAAGAACACCGTTTCCTCTCCATGTGGGGCTTGAGCTCCCTGCCCCCACGTGGGAAACTCCCTCTGTCCTGTGTCACTGGGGCTGCATTCATCTGGATCCTCTCCCTGGAATAAACCTTAACCATGCGTATAACAGCTTTCAGTGATTTCTGTGAGTCCTTCTAGCAAATTATCAAACCTGAGGATGGTTTAGAGAAGAGCACTGAACTTGCAGTTGGTGTTGGGAGTGAGGGTGGCCTTGTGGACAACAGTACTCCTGTGGATAACAGTTGGTCCTAAACTCTTTGTGGAAGGTGAGTAAAGACCTGAAGGGAGTGAGGGGACCAGCTAGGAGGCGAGAAGGCTGGAGCAGAGTGAGCAAAGAGGTTAGCAGAAGCAGATTCTTTTTAACTCACTACGTTAATAAACCACTTTGTGCCAAATTCTCCTGTTTTAAAATTGCAACATCAGGATTAAGGTTTAGGTTAAGATTTAGTTTTGGTACAGGGGTGGGGATTAGCGTGAGTTTTACTGTTTTATTCTGTTCAATCTAGGATTAGAGTCAGGGTGTGGTCAGGGTGTAGGCTTCTGTGTTTAGTATTCAGCGGTAGGTTATAGTTAAGGTTATAGTTCCCGGTTACAGTTAAGGTTAGTGCTTAGACTGAATGTGTAGCTCATGAAATTCAGGTCCTGTTTAGTTCCTGGTGCATGCATTTGTATGAATTCTGCTAAAAAGACAGACACACACCCTCTTTCAAGTTAATAAAGGAAGTCAATCGAGCATTGTTTTGGAAATCAGAGGGAGAAAACGTGTAACCTTAGCAATTATACCATATAATTATTAAATTGTGCAAGTCACAGAAAGATATTTTTGGACACAGAGGGACTTGGAAAGTATATCACCCATGAGCTCTTTCTAAAAAAACGTAATATGGCCGAAAGGATTCAGACAAATGAAAAATAAATTAGAATAGAGAGCATTTCTGTAATAAAGAGGCGTTGAATGTATGGAGCAGTGGTGAACAATGAAACCAGTTATAAACAGTTAAATTTAAATACTCCTGGTAATATGAAAAAGGACAAGATTTGGTTTGAAAAGTTAGTAAGGAAATAAGCATACATGTTTTTTCAATACTTCAAGCCACGTGGGAAGAGAAGAAAGAGAAGTTATGGTGTTCAGAAGGCTGATGATCTGAGAGGTCAACGTGAAGCAGTTGTTTAAACAAAAATGGTTATAAAAGTGACGACTGCACAAGGTAAAGACATTCGAACCTTAGGAAAGGCGTTCAATTAAAAGTGATGCAAAGTAAATTTCTCTCAGGATTTCCCTTCATCGCTCTCCTCAGATGAATTTGCTGTTTCTGTCCCTTTTCTTTCTTCAGTTGTTTCCTTATTCATTGGCGTACATCCTAATTCTTAGAAAAGATGTGTTTCTTCTACTCTCACGTTGTATTGGTAATGAACTGGGTCTAGAATTCTAGAACTTTAAAGGCTTGATTTTTGCCTTCTAGCCTCCCGGGCTGCTGATGATATTTCGAGAAAGTTTCCTTTGCAGGTGACAACTTTTACTGCGGCTACTATTTGTTTGTTTGTTTATCTTCCTACCAGAAGCCTTTTAAGATCGCTTCTTAATTCCGAGTTCTGAAACTTGACCATGAATTGTCTAGTCGTGGGCCTTTTCCCAGCTAATCTCTTGAGCACTTGGAAAGCTTTCCATCTAAAGACTGTGTCTTCAGTCACCTACGTAAAGTCACCCAGCCAGACATGAATGGTCAACTAACCAGCAGACATTTTTTTGCAAAATTGACAGCAAAACGGAGAAGGACCAAGACGAACAAACAGAGACAGACAGATATAATTCGAGGAACTGAAAGTTTCAAAGTGCTGACTGGCTCTCTCCAGATCCATGACTATTAAAACCTCAAGTTGCCAAAGTGCTGCTCAGTAATCATCTTTCTTTTCCCTATTCCACTAACTCCCTTCCTCCCGCAGACGATGGATTTATATCTTTACCTCTCTTCCTGGAGCTCCACGGTGGCTTCCCCCACCCTCAACCTGAGCTGATTACCTTGATTTCCCTGAGAATTAGAAGGGTAGGAGTCTCAGAAGCTCCCACACCAGAAGGATGCAGTGACCTGCTCCATTGCCTGTGTATTCATTCTATCATCCTTTCTATGGCTATAGAGTAATTGTCTCTTCTCTGAGCTAAGCCCAGCTCCTCCCGCTATGCCCTAGAGGCCACCTCCTCTCTCCACCTCGAGGACACAGCCTCACCATTCTCTCCTTTTCTCTTGCATCTTCGTTTCCCCTCCTCTACTGTATCATTCCCATCGGCATGCAATTATGCTATTATTTTTCAGATCTTAAAACACGATAATCCTTTGCTTCCCTCTCCAGCTACTGCTTCTCTTCCTCCTGTTGCAGGTAAACTTGAAAAACTTGTCTATACTTGTTGCTGCTGATTCTTCGTCAGCGACTCTCCCTTAATCCAGATGTCACCCCCACCATTCTACCAAAACAAGTCTTGTCATGATCAACAAGGGTCTCCTTATAACTAAATCCAGTGGTCAATTCTCAGGCCTCATCGTATATGGGACATGGGTGATTGATCACTCTGCCTCCTTCGAACAGTTTTTACGTGTCCTCCAGCACTTTGCACTCTCCTGGTTCACCTCTGACCTCAGTGGCAGTTTCTTCTCACTCTCTGTTCCTGGTTCTCCCTTAACTGTCCATCTTCCTCATACTGGAATCTTCAGGACTCAGTCTTTGAACCTCTTCTCTTATCTATACTCTTCATGAACTCTTTCAAAAGACCATCTATATACAATCTGTAGTGCTAATTTCTCTCCTCTGATCTCAAGACTCGTATATTTCACTGCCTGTGTAACATGTTCTCTTGGATGTCAAATCGACATCTCATGCTTAGCAAATCCAACACTGAGCTCCCAGTCTCCCCATCCCTACCCCCCAAACGGCTTCTCCTACAGTCCCCCTCCTCTTTCAGTAAACAGTATTTCATGTCTCCTAGTAATCTTGGAAAACAAGAATTCTCTCTTCCTCACATGATACATTTCATGCATCATATATTATAGAATATATCCATTATTTATCTGGAATATGACATCTTATAATCACTTCCACCTGGTCCATGCTACAGTCATTTCATACCTGGGCCTTCTGGCATAATGTCCTAACTAGGAAAACCACCTCCTCCCAGTTTGCTGGGTACTTTCCAGGTTTTCTCATTGAAAGTCCAGTCTCAGCAAACGCCTCAGCCTCTGGGCAAACCATGATGGTTTTTCATCCTTCTTTTAACTGGGCTCAGCTGTTCCCACGACCTCCTTAGATTCTTTTCTCAATGAAGCTAGAATGATTCTTTTGAAAAGCAAATTTTATCACATCATTTCTCTGCTCAAAACCCTTCAATGGCTCCCCATGTCACACAGAGAGAAAGCCACTGCTTTTAGTGGACTCCAAGACTGCAGGATCCAAAGGCTTATAAACAAAGATAAAGAGTTCATTTTGAGCAGGCTGATATTAAGGTATCTGTGGAATGCTCAATTGACAAAGTCCAGAACTGAAGGGAGAATCAAGAACATATTCTGTTTGTAAAGCAAGAACAGATGGTTACAGGAAAAGTTGCAATAAAAAATTCTAGAAAATTAGAAATACTTATTAAATTGAAAAAATCAATAGTAGGACTGAAAGATGAAATTACAGAATAGAGCTCTGGGGATATAATGATAAAAAATAATAATATACATAAAAGTTGCTTATATAGTATTTAAAATTCAAGGGATAAAAAAATACTTAAATATACATATTTGCAATATACATATCTCCATTGTGCACCCTCCCAAACCAAGGACACTCTTCAACATAACCAGCATACAACCTCCAAATTGGAAAATCAGAAATCAGCGCTGTTATAACACTGACATCTGATCCAAAGACTATTCAGATTTCAGCTGTCCCAACAATGTCTCTTTCCTGTTTGGCCCAGGATCACACTTTGCACTTCATCATCATCAGGAGTCTTTAGACTCCTTCAATCTGGAACCGTTCCTTAGTCTCTCCCTGTCTTCACAACCTGCAAAGTTTTAGAGGTCAAGACTTTCATTCTGTAGGACGTAGCTCACCCTGGTTTCCTCAGGTCGCATTCCTGTGAGGCATATACAAAATATACAGATGTACATTCTGTTCTCTTCCAGCTGCATTGCATCGGGAGGCTTGTGACGTTGTTCTACTCTTGGGGAGGTTGATCTTAATCACCTGGTCGATTTGCTGCCTGCAGGGTTTCTCTACATTCAGTCATAGTTTTCCTCTTTGTAATTGACAAGTATTTTCTGGAAGATACTCTTGAACTGCACCCATAACCTCATTAAACCTCCATTGATTTGACTTCGTATCCACTGATGATTCTTGCCCAAATTAACCATGATGGGGGTTGCCAAATGGGGGTGGTCATTTTCTTTTATCTTCATTCTTATGTTGATGAAAAAGAAACCACATACTAAACCTAATAAGCGTGGCAGGGCTTTTAAACTGACAGACTGAAAGTAACCTACACAGGATGATCTGAACATAAAAATTCCTAACTGCAAGCAAGCCATGGGGTATAGTAACATCCTAGTCCTGTAGCTTCGTTGACAAAGGTAAATCTTACCTTAAATCAGTCTGTCTATTTCTTTTTGCATCTGAGATGTTTGAAAATGTCACAGTCATCTCTTTTTCCAGACCCCTGAGGGCACAGCTATCATCAGAACTCCTCGCTGTGTCTGTTTTACTTTTTATTTAATCCCAGAGATTTCCTTGCTTTAATTTTCTGCCACTCCCTTAATCTACCGAGAACAGATTTTATGTAACCCTCCCTATGTCTCCTCCTTTGATTCTAATGTATAAAATAAGCTGCAAAACTGCCATTCTTTGAAGCATTTTTTTTCAATTTTTTGAGATTTTGCTTTCTGGCTATTGTCATCAGTTTGGCTTAAATAAACTCATAAAAATTATCTGCAGGTTTGGATGTTTCTTATGTCGACTCCTGCTACATTTATTAGTTGGCATTCTGCCATAAGGAGATTTCTCTTTTCCTTCACTTATTTGAATAGGCTCATAGATTCCTATCTTATTCAATGGATTTTATCTATTATTCTCATTATTTATTTTAGTATCCAGCTTTGACCAGCAGGAGAATCTCATAAAAATTTTCTCCTGTATCCGTTAGAAATGTCCCCATAAAAAATTTTTTTAAAAACAATATTTTAAACAATTCTTTACTTTCAGGTACAAGAAAATGTTCTGAGCTCATCTTGTAAATTCTCTGCCTCAGTACTGGAATCAACTATTCTCCAAAGAGTCCTGGAGTGAAGAATGATATTTGGAAACTAAAATCTGGGTATTTGGTTGCTTATTGCTTCTGGGATGCCATCAATTATACAGAGGCAGAAGATAGAAGCATGCACACATGTGTGTGTCTGTGCGTGTATGTACTCTACACACGACTATAACTATTTCATTATCGATCTATGTAAACACATTTTTAAAGGCCTATGGGTTTGCACAGGTACCTTCAATTTCCAAACCTAATACTTTAGTATTATTTTTAGCCTTTCTCTTTTCCACGTATCCCTTCTCCATCAGTAAGAAAGCTATCTCATATTATCTTCAATATGGTTATGTGTGTACTTGATCTCGCCGTCTGCAACTAAGTTCTCTCCCATACTGGCCACCTCCTTGGCTTCCAAGCCCATCTGCTGCTACCTCTGTGGTCACTACCACCTCCAAGAAAAGGGGAGGAAACGAATGGGGAGGGAGGGACACAGAAGGAAGAGGAAGTGAAGACTGACTGATTCAGCAAGGAAGGAAGGAATGTGCATTTTTAAGTTCTCTTTTTTAACATTATATTTTAATCTTTATGAAATTTTTTTCTTTACTGTATGAGGTAGGAATCTGTCTCAATCTTTTCTCAAGTATAGCAATCAATCGCATTTGTTGAAGAGTTAGTCTTTTCCTCTGCTTCATTCATAGTTCCTTTGGCTGTAGTTTGTATAAGGACACAACTCAAGAATGTAAGAACAGTTCATGCCTCATGTTGGCACGAGAGCAAGAAAGCCAGGAACTGAGGACACGCTCCATCTCCCAAGAGCCAAGTAGCTTCTCATCCGTTATGGGCCACAAGACTTTCTCATCACTGCTTCTCTCTGCCTCCTTTAAAAAATCAGCTTCCTCTGCTGCACATGGTCCCCAGGGCCACCAGCCTCAGTCTCTACAAGGCCCATGTTTTGAGAGAGATAACCTGCTTTTCTCAGTCTGGACGACTATTTGGTTTATCTTAGGTCTGGGGTCTACCTCTGATCCAATTGCCTTTGGTCAGGGCAAGAAGCAAAGGTACAAGAGTTCCTGGGGAGGGCCCTACAGGGCCGTAGATAGGATGAAACAGTTTCTTTAGAAGGATGGGTCACATGTAGGACCTTGAACACACCTGCTGCATTATAGTCATACATTAAGTTCTCATGGGGCACTTTTTTTAAAAAAATCAGTTTATAGACTTTAAGAAGTGAGAACATTTGGTAGTAAGGATCAGTTTGAGTTCACGGACGATTATTAGGAAGCCCGGCTCTAAGTCCAACACTTAAATTCTCAAATGAGTAACTGAGATCCAGAAAGGACAAGGGATTTGTCCCCATTTACATGGCTGTCAGCGGCAGTGCTGGGATTAGAACCAGGCTGACACTAGGGTGTAGTGCCTAGAATTTCAGAAGATCCTCACTCTCAGAATTGTGTGAGTGCCCGAGGAACCTCCCTTGTCTCACTCTATGTTCAGTGTAGATGAGGATGTTAGGATGCTGCTCACCAGGAGGGAGATACCACGTCTGACATGGAGGGTCTGAGTGAGGAGGGCTTATGCGGAGTCTTCCTATACCGTTACCTTAGGGAGAAACTAGTTCCCAGGGACCACTGGTTAAGCTGTTTTCCCTAAGATGAAGGATCTGGTGCTTTGGGATCATTGCTCACTAGGGAAGCCTGAATTACCTTGCATACCCAGTGCATCGAGGGCCCCCAAGACAGGGCACAGAGTTGCTTGCCTGGGTTATTTTTAGCTGGTTGCTGAGGGTTGCAGCATTTCTGAGACCTGGTAATAGACACTTCTCTTTTCTCCTCCCACAAAAATAGGCCTTCAGTCTTCCAGTCTTATAGAATCTGTTCCTGCAGAAATGGGGCATCTAAGGTTTGGGTTTCTCTAGTCTCCTGTCTGGTGTCTGCTTCCTTCATGAAGAACTGCTTACAAAGGGTTTTACCACAGAAAAATTTTAAGTAAGTCAATACTGTCTTTGTTGTTGGTTGAGGCAAAAAAAAAAAAAAAAAAAAAAAATTACCAACATGGTCCAAAAGACAAAGAAGAAATAAAGAGGAGAAGAACAAAAGAGAAACATCCTGTATCACCCTGTGACCCTTCTTTTGCTACCACCTGGTCCAAGGCACAATCTTTTCTCACTTGGACTCTTGCTCCCCTCTCAGTCTGATGTGATGCACACTTAGCAAAGCAGCCAGAGGAATTTGTTAAAATGTAAATCAGGCAAGAAAATAAAATAGAAGGCATTCGATTAGAAAAGAAAAAATAAAACTATCCATGTTTGTGGATGACATGTTCTTGTTTATAGAAAACTCCAAGAAATTCGCTAAAAACTATTAGAACTAATTAATGAGTTCACCAAGGTTATAGGAGACAAGAGAATGATATTTAAAAAATCAACTGTATTTCAGTACACTTGCAATCTAAAAATTAAGAAAATAATTTTATTTATAATAGCACCAACCAAAATAAAACACCTGGGAATAAATTTAACATAAGAAGTGTAAAACTCATGTTTTGAAAACTATAAAACACAGTTGAAAAAAATTTTAAGAGATCTGTATAAATGGAAAAAATCCATGGACATTGTAGTCCAGAAGACTAAATATTGTTAAGATAGAAATACTCCCCAAATTGATTTATAGATTTAATGTAGTCCATGTCAGAATCCCGACTCACTTCTTTGTGGAAATTGACAAGTGGATCCTAAAATTTGTATGGAAACTCAAGGGATCCACAACAGCTAAAACAATCTTGCAAAAGAAGAAAAAGTTGGAGAACTCGCACTTTACAATTTCAAAACTTGCTACAAAGACAATGTGGTACCAGCATAAGGATAGACATATAGATCAATAGAATAGAACTGAGAATTCAGAAATAAATCCATGTACCTATGGTTCATTGATTTTTGACAAGGATGCCAAGACCATTTATTGGAGAAAGAATAATCTTTTCAACAAATGATGTTGAGACAACTGGATAGCCACATGTCAAAGAATAAAGCTGGAACTCCTACCTCACACTATGTACAAAAATTAAATCAAAATGAATCAAACACCCACATGCAAAAGCCAAAACTATAAACTCTTAAAACATTAGTGTAAATCTTTAAGACTTTGGATGTGGCAACAGATTCTTTGCTGTGACACTAAAAACATAAGCAACCGAAGAAAAAGGTAGATAAACTGGACTTCATGAAAATTAAAAATGTTTGTGCTTTAAAGGATATTACCAAATAAATGAAAAGGTAACCTGCAGAATGGGAGAAATATTTGCAAATTTAGTATATATAAAAGAACACTGACAATTCAATAATAAAAGACAAGAAACCTCATTAAAAAGTAAGTGAAGGATTTGAATGGATATTTCTGCAGAGAAGACATGCAAATGGCTACGAAGCAGATTAAAAGATTCTCATCATCATGAGTCTTCAGGGAAATGCAAATCAAAACCACAGTGTGATAGCACTTCACACCCACTATGATGACTAGAATATAAAAATAACAAGTGTTAAAAAGAATGCGAAGAAAGAACTCTCAGTATATTGCTGGTGGGTGTGGAAAATGGTACAGCCACTTTAGAAAACAGTCTGGCAGTTTCATAAAAATTCAAACCTATAGTTACCGTTTGACCCAGCAATTCCACTCCTGGGTATATACCCAAGAGAAATGAAAACAGATGTCCAAATACAAATTTGTATACAAATGTTTTATAGCCTCATTATTCATAATACTCAAAAAGTGGAAACAACCCAATGCTCCATGTACTGATGAGCGGATAAACAAAATGTAGAATATTCCTACAATGAGATATTATTTGGTCATAAAAAGGAATGAAGTACTGAGAGATGTTATGATATCGATAAACGTCATAAACGTGCTAAGTGAAAGAAGTCAGTTGCAGAAGACCACATAGTATATATTCCCATATATATGAATTGCCCAGAATGGAAAAATATATAGAGACAGAAAATGGATTAGTATTTACATAGGCTTATGGTGGAGAGGGTGACGAAAAGGTTGGAGAGTGATATCTAAAGGGTAAGGAGTTTCATTCTTAGGTGATGAAAATGTGGTAATGGGTACTCAACTCTGTATATACTCTGAAGCAGTGAATTGTACACATTATATAAATTATGTCTTATTAAAGTTTATCTATATCTATTGTTGTGACCGGATAACCAGACTCAACCTGAGTGCTCTGATATTAGAGGCAGTTTATTAGCCGGCGGCTGTCCTTCCAAAGGAGCAGCCCCAAAACATAAAGGTACAAAGGTTTTAAGACCAAAATCTCATTCTTCATTCTGTCTAAATCACAAAGGTCTAATATTTCTTCTATTCTCTACCTGTCAACCTAAAGGTGGGTTGTGCAAGCGGGGGTACAGAAGCAGAAAGCTTATGTTAGAATGTTATGTTCCCATGGGTAACTGTTAAGTTCCCAGGGGTAATAGTCAAACAATTTTTCAAGCAAGCAGGTGTCCAGAAGTGAGACATGGTGATTAGCACATAGGCTCTTAACCTTAACCCATTACTTACATCTTTGTGACCCTTTCAGTAGTACGTCATCACAGTGTCTGTGTCTGCATCTGCATCCATAGCTATATCCAGGTCAAGATCATGTCCTGCTTCCGCCAGTCACCTTTCAAGGGCTCCCATTTCACTCAGAAGAGTAAATTTCAAAGTCCTTCAATGAGCTACAAGGCCTGTGAGAACCTAGAATCCTATTACCTCTCTGATCTCATTTCCTACTCCTCTGCCCTTTTTTTGCTGTTCTTCGAATTGGGCTGCTTTTTTCCCAGGTAACTCCAAAGCTCATGCCCTTCCTTCCTTCAGCTCTCTACTCAAATGCCACTTTCTCAGTGAGGCTTACTCTGACCTTTCTATTAAAAATTGCAGTTCTCATTTCTTTGTCTTGGCTCCATTTTTCTTTTCCATTGCACTTACCATTTTCTTAGCAACCTAGGCTATGGGTTGCTAAAATCTTTAGTAATCTGGACTATAGCCATAGAACTATAGGGTATGGGATAAGATGCAGATCCTAGAAACCCTTTAGTCGCTGGATCACAGGGAGATCTGGGCAGAGGGGTGGGGATGGTACTCCAGGGAAGGACCAAGGAAGCTAAGGGATGCTTAGTCCTTAGGGCAGTGGTAAGAAAATATTTCAACTGCTCTGGCTTGCTAGTGTATACCTGATGAATATCAACTCTACTCATGTCACATTATATTAGTTTCTTGTGTTTATTATCAATCTCTCCCATTAGAATGTAAGCTATACAAATGCAAGGAGTTCTGCCTGCTTTGTCCATTGATGTATTCCCAGCACCTAGAGACGTATGTGGCACATAGTAGGCCTTATGTTTTTTTGTTGCTGGATAAATGAATAACCCATTTAAGAAATAATCACATGCAGATTTTGGAAATGGGGATTGAATCTATATAACCTGAACCTTTGATATTAAGAATTTTCTAGTTGCAACATGTGTTGAAAATGTCTCTGTGCTGATGGACCAAGACAAACACTTTGATTCTATCAGACACTGAAAATGCTTAGACAAATTTCTGAAGCTAGAGGTGGGGAGAGAATTAATTAGCCAGGACTCTTGGTTGTAAGGAATAGAAACTCAATTATCCAAAGGGAGGAGGGAGACCCACTGAGTTCATACCAAATGCTTGTGGCTCTCAACTTCTATTGGCTAATGATCACAACACAGTATTGGATTCTTGACATAGTTTGATGGTACACCAAAAATGATTTGCTGATGGATTAAATATGAGTAATGAGAGAAAGAGAAGAGTCCAGGATGACTCAAAGTTAGGGATCTCGGCAAATAGAAAGATCAAGATGCTTTAAGCCAAGACAGGGAATATTAAGAAGGAGCAGGTGTTATGAGGAAATTGGGTCAGTTTTATCCATGTTACTTTGAGATTCTTATTAGCATACAAATGGAAGGAGATGTTAGAGAAACAATGGGATATACAAGTCTGCAGTTTGGGAGAGATGTCCAGGCTGAGAATATAAATTTCAGACTCATCAGCAGATGGATAATATTTAAATCCATGAGGCTGGATGAGCACTTGGGGAGTAAATAGAGAGAACAATGGAAGGGTAAAGGACAGAGAACCCTGGGATGAGAAACCAGAAAAGGAGACTGAGAAAGAGCATCAAGTGAAGTAAGAGAAAAACCAAGAGATTGAGGCTTTCTGAGAGCAAGGCAAAGCCTGTGTCCAGGAGAAGGAAGGCGATCAATTGTGTTAAATGCTGTTTGTAGGTAAAGTTAAGATGAGAACTGAGAATTGACCAGAGAGATTAGCAATGTTGTAAATGACCTTGGCCTGAGCTACTTTGCTGAAACCAGGTAGGCAATACTTAATTGGAGTGCATTTAAAAGTGAATAGAAAGAGAAGAATTGGAGTCAGTGAAAAGAGTAGAAAAACTTTTTTTAAAAAAGAGTTTTTCTTGAAGAAGAACAGAAAAATTGAGTCATGATCCAGAAGGGGAAGTGGTATCAACAAACATTTTAAAAAATTAATGCTTCATAATTTTCTCCTGTCAGTTTTCTTTTTTATTATTTTTAATTCGAGTCTTTATTTGGAGGTAATAGTAGACCCATGTTCAGGTGCAAAAAATAATACCGAGAGATCCCATGTCACTTTCCCCAGATTCTCCAAATGTTATACACTATTGTGCACTATCGCAACCAGGAGACTGACATCAGCATGAGGATCCCTGATGTGGCTCTTTAAGAGACACACCTGCCCTCAACTTTGGCAACCACGAATCTGTTACCTATTTCGATAATTTTGTTATTTCCGGAAAGTTGTTATATAATGTAATCACAGAGAATGTGACCTTTTGGGATTGGCTTTTTTCCCACTCCACATAATTCTCTGGGGCTTCATCCAGGTTGTATTGAACTGGGTATCAATTGTTCATCTCCTTTCATTGCTGAGTAGTACTCCGTGGTATTAATGTTCCACCGTTTATTTAATTCATCTGTTGAAAAATATCTGAATTGTTTCCAGTTTTGGACTATCACCAAGAAAGCTCCTACAAACATTTGTACATGGGTATTTTGTGTGAACATAAATTTGCATTTTTGTGGAATAAATTCCCAGGAGTATAATTCCTGGGCCACATGGTAGTTACATATTTTGTTTTTAAAGAAATTGTAAGCTGTCTGTACCACCAGCAATGTGTGGGTGATCCCACTTCTCCATACTCTTGCCAGGATTTGGTGGTGTCGCCATTTTTTTATTTTGGCCATTTTGAATGACGTATAATGGTATCTCGTTGTGGTTTTAATTTGCATTTTTTCTAATGGCTAAGAATGTAGAACATCTTTTCAAGTGCTTATTTGCCTTCTGTGTATCTTCTTTGGGGAACTGTCTCTTCATGTTTTCTGCTCATTTTTGGATTGGCTGTTTGCTTTTTTACTGTCAAATTTTGAGTGTTTAAAAAACATATTATTGATTTTAATTCTTTTTGTGTAGACAGTTTGCAAATACTTTCTCCCACTCTGTAGTTTGTCTTCTTGTCCTCTTTACAGTCTTTTGCAGAGTGAACTTTTTAATTTTGATGATGTCTAATGCATTGACTTTTGGTGTTAAGTCTGAGAACTCTTTGCTTAGCCCTCATTTCTAGAGATATTATCCAAGACTTTTTACCCCCTAAAAGTTTTATAGCTTTCTGTTTGACATTTAAGTTTTTTTTTTATCCATTTTGAGTTAATTTTTATATAAGGTATGAGATTTAGGTTAACCGAAAGTGAATTTCTTATAGACAGCATATGGTTTAGTCATGTTTTAAAATCCCCTCTGCCCATTTTTATATTTTAATTGATATATTTAGACCATTTTCATTTAATGTAATTATTGATGTCAGGACTTAGATCTATGATTTTATCTTTTGTTTTTTGTTTTTCAGAGTTCTGTTTTTTCATCACTTTCTTTCTGGCTTTTGGTGCTATCCTTTGAATTGTTTTTTCTTTCTCTATAAGTCATTATTACTCTTTTACTGCTTTCAAGATTATTCCTTTGTCCTTAGTTTTTAGGAGTTTGGCTATTATGTATCTTGGTGTGAATTTCTTTGAGTTTTCCTTTTTGAGGTTTACTCAGCTTCTTGAATCTGTAGGTTTATGCATTTTGCCAAATTTGGGACATTTTCAGCTATTATTTCTTCAAGCACTTTTTCAGATTTGCCTGCTTTCTTATTTTCTTCCATGGCTTCGATGACATGAATGCTAGATTTATTATATTCTTGCCTGTCTCTGAGACTCTATTTTTTTACTTTATCTTCTCTTAATTGTTCTATCTTCACTGATTCTCTTTGCCACCCCCATTCTTCTGTTTCGCTTATCCAGTGAATTTTTAAAACTTTTTGGTTATTGTATTTTTTCAATTCTAAAATTTTCATTTGGTTCTTCTTTATATCTTTTATTTATTTGCTGAGACTACATTTCTTTGCTGAGGACTTCTATTTTTTCATTTGTTTCAAGTGTGTTTGGAATTGCTTGCTGAAGCATGATAGTTGCTTTAAAACCGTTGCTAGATAATTCTAACATCTTCGACATCTGGGTGTTAGCATCTATTGATCATTTTTTTATTCAGTTTGAGATTTTCCTGATTCTTGATATAAATAATGATTTTTAAAATTGAAACATTTTGGGTGTAAGACTCTGGATCTTCTTTAAACTCTTCTATTTTAGCTGGCTTCCTTTGACACTACTCAAGCAAGGGAGGGGATGGGGTTCCCTCACTACTGCTAGGGAAGGCAGACGTCCAGGTTCCCCTCTTGGCCTTTGTTGACACCTGAAGAGGGATGCTCCTTGTTATTGATGAGTGTGTGTGTGTGTGTGTGTGTGTGTGTGTGTGTGTGTGTGTGTGTGTTCTGACTCCCACCTGGCCTCCACTGATACCTCTTTGTCCAGAAGGAGTAGAAGAGGCAAGAGTGCCTTATGACTGCTCCCACATAATCTTCACTGACACTGCAGGGTGTGAGTGGCCTCATTATCACTAGGCAGTGATAAAAGTCTTAACTCTCCAGGAGGCCTCTACTGATAACATCACAGTAAAGAGGGAGGGGGTGGGCCGGGCGTGGGAGGAGGGGGCGGAGAGATGGTGGGGTGCCGCATTACTTCCTGTGGGGATTGGATGTTCAGGCTCCTATGTGGTCTCCACTAACACCACAGGGTGGAGGGGTTAGAGGGCAGGGCTTGCTTTAACCTTAGAAAGGTCAAAGCCTCTGGTACCCAAAGTACCACAATTCTTTCCTTCCTGGGTCTTGATTATTTTCCTGGAAATTGCAAACCTTCAGATTCCTTTTACATCTTTGGAAATTGGCTAGTCTCATCACAATTCCTGTCTTTCTTCCCCCTCCGTAATTATTGGGAGGTGGAGGAGAGGCTGAAAAGAGAGGAAGAAGGCTTTCCTTTTCTGCATTCTACCCTTTTAATCTTTAAAATTTGGACATCTCTCATTGCTTGCATTGACCTTCTGCCATGACTCCTCAGAAAGATTCATACACGCTTGATAATCTCCCTGGCTAATATAATTTTTAGACTTTATGCCAAAAGAGTTTGTGTCTCCTGTGCCTACTTTGATTTATCTTACAAATCCCCTCTGAATTTCCCTTGGTGTTGCTATCTGCAGGAAGCCCTCCCCAACTCCAGGTGTCCCCCATCTCTACCACCAGGAGACGGTAGGTCTATCCACCATAAACAGGCTGTTCTCTCAGACTCTATGCTCCCTTATTTTGCTTTCCTAACTTCTACACAACCTTTAATTTAGCTCTTGGGTCAGTTCCTAAAGGCTAGCACTTCTCTTGATCTCAGGCCTCCTTCCCAGTGAAGCTAAAGGCCTTACTCCCTGTGCTGTGCTGACTCTGATGTAACTCATGTCACACCAAATATAGGTTATTTCTCTTGTTGGTTTCCTCTGTAGATGGTGAACTCCTTGAAGGTAGATTCTTTCACTAGCTCTGCCCCAGGCTTCAAACTGTGTGGGATCCATATGAATGATTATGCAAACTACATGCCTATTCTACTCCATCCTCCCTTGGGGGACCTCAGGTTGGGATAGGGAACTCTGGTCTAGGATTTGGAGAAGGAGAGGAGCACTGAGGGATGGGAAGAAGACACTTGTATTCTCAGACTTTTCCTCTCTCTCTAGGCAAGAAATATAACTCATGGCAGGCAAGTGATGGTTGTGCAAGGACCCCAGAAGAACTTGTGCTAGAGAAAAACTAAGCAAAAGACAGAAAAACGGAAACAATAACAAAAAAAATGTTTGACCTTAGGAAGTGCTGAGAGATTACTCAGTGATATTGCAGAGCAATGCCTTCTGCTTTGAAGGGTCTGAGTTTACACTTCTTGAAAAAGGGGCAGAGGGAGGGAGTGGTTCTATTTCCTGCTAAGGGTTGTATACCTATTGAGACCCAGTGGATGTGTTCTTCAGCTGAGAAGTGAGAAAAACACACCCTATTGTAGAGGACACTACAGACTTGCTGCTTGCCCTTCCTCGCCTGGGTTAGTGTGGCTTTATGATTATGAATGCAGCTTCCTGGGTGAGGTTCTGCAGCCTAGGAGAAACGGTGTCAATAGTGATTAATAAATTAGAGAAATTGGACACTTAAGGACATTTTTGATAGATATCTACAAGGGGATAGACTTAGGACATTAAAAAGAGCACTCACTCCAGAAAGGAAATGAAGAATTGATAAGAAGTAAGAGCTGGTGTCATAGTGGACACCCAATCAGGATGGAATTAACGATCTGTGATTAGGAATGTGGCAATCAGAGGAGGAAGTGGGATCAGGTTTTGGGAAGAAAGTAAATGAAATGTTTACAGATTCTGGAAGGAAAGTGAAAGATAAGAGTTTTATGAAAATGATAGCCATCTTCAGAGGTTAAGGAAGAGTATGTGATCTTGTGTCATTGTTTTCTTTTTTATAGGAGAACCAACTACGAGGTGTCTTTTTGTGTTTTTGGCAAAATTGAGGAAGGACTTAGCAGCTGACAGATCATTAGAATACACTCTGATGATGACGGTTTATCATGCTATTTTTGACATTTTACCTGAGTATTCCCAAAACTGAGTATCATTGCTATTTAAACAAAACAAAATAAAACAAAACAAAACCCTTCCATTTACATTTTTGTATAAATAATTTAAAAAACAGAAATAAAATTGATGCTAACTCTTATATTCTAGCAATGTCATATTCATCCATGGACACATGAACTAATGAGAAAAAAACATACTTTCTTCTATTTCACTAAAATGTATTCCCAGTAAAATCTTATTTTTTATGTTTACTGTTTAGCAAAACATATAATATGTAATTTTGATTCAAGATGTATTAATAAACAATTATAATAATGTTCAATCCAGAAGAACTTTTTGGCAACAATTTTAGATAAACTGATAATTTGCTTAATACATTTCTTTATTAAAACATACATGGATAGTCATAACAAAGAATTCAGAGTACAGAAGAGTCTGGGCTGAAAGTGAGTCTTTCTCACTTCCCTGTCCCAGCCACCCTCTATACCATTGCCAGCAGCATCTTCTATAACCGGTTCTTGTAACCAGAATTAAGCCATCTTTGCCATGGAGGGGCTGGTGAAAATGTTAGGGGGGCCAGGTCCCCATTTTCTCCGCCTCTGAATCTCTCAGGGAAGACTCTCCTCTTATCTTGCACTCAAGAAATAGGCAAAGGTAGTTTTCTTGCTTCTCTCACTTATGAGCGGACAGATAGTATATAGGCAAAGCTGGTCATGGGAGAACAGGTTTTATTTTCTTTTTTAACTGCTGGGCAGGATTGGTTATTTGAAAATGTGTTTCATTTGGCTCTCACAGTATTAAAAAAAAAAATTTGAATTGGCTGCCCATTCACATCAGGAGAATTCACTTAAAATAGTTGGAAACACAGGTCCTCAGCAACCCAAAGCCACTGCATCCTGGAGGTGAGTCACAGCTGCCATCTTACATAGGACATGCCTATTTCAGTTTGCTGAAGACCCCGCCAGCCTCCTCATTTTTGTAAGTTACTTACCTGGCCCTTGTTGACATTTGGGCCTGTGACCCTGGCTTTAGTCAAATAAGCAGGTCAGATAAGAGACCTCTGGGCAGGAAGGACCCTAAGTTTCAAGGTTTGGGGCATAATCTGGGTAATGTCAAGGCTCCTAAAGTAAAGAACAGAGGTTACTTTTTATCCAGCAAAAAAAAAGTTAAATTAATGAATTAAGTAATCTTTATATGTGGGGTAATTATTAAAATAGTCCAAGAGACAAGGTAGTAAAGTTGTATGTCAACTTGGCTAAGCTAGGATATACAGTTGTTTGGTCAAACAGTAGTCTTTGTTGGTAAGAAAGTGCTTTTTTTAAAAAAAAAAAAATGTGTTATTAACATTTAAATCAGTAGACTTTAAGTAAAGTACATCACTCTCCATAAGGTAGGTGGGCCTCATCCTATCAGTTGAAGGCCTAAAGAGAGAGCATGGAGGTTCTCCAAGAAAAAAGGAATTTTATCTCTAGACTGCCCTGCAGATTTCACACTTTCCAGCTCCTATAATTATATGAACCAATTCCATAAAGTAAATCTCTTTTTCTCATATATATAAAACCAATAGGAGATTTATATATTTAGCTCCATTGTGCGTATACTTTGAGAACGATGAAAGGACAATGAGCTTAAGAAACTTGTCTAGGTCACAGGAAAAACAGATGCTTGAAGGCAGGCATATACCTAGATGGAGTCAGAGGCTGAGACAAGACCAAGATGTGGGTCGGAGAAATGGGCCTTTTTGCTCTACTAGATCCTTCTAGCCTTTCATTCTCTGTCATGCTGTCCTTCTCAACCCTAGTAATACTCATCAGGAGACCATTATAATGGGAGCCAAGCTGAACTGGTCAATGACAGTGTCCCAAGCAAGCAAAGCCTCTCTGGGTGTGTGTGTGTGTGTGTGTGTGTGTGTGTGTGTGTGTGCGCGCGCAGCTTGGAAAAAGGCACTTTGAGGCAAAAGTGATTGGAGAAGTCCTTGCCTAAAAGAGCTATCTTGGTGAGATTATGTTCTGTGTTCTTTATTGCCCAATTCTTTAAGTTCCAAGTGATGAAAATTCAAATCAAACTGAAGTAAACCAAAAGGGAATTTACTGGCTTGTGTAATGAAAAGTCCAAAAGTTTGGGTGTGATGGGATCCAGGTTTTTCAACTATGTAATCAGGACTCAGTCTCTCTTTCATCATCTTTTGGTTCTGCTTTTCTTTGCGTTAGCCTCATTCTAGAGCAGATGCTTTTCTAATGGTAGCAAAACGATGGTAAACATGCCTAGATTGCCTAGATTTCCACCCCACCAGCTGAGGTTCCCCAGGAGAGAGAGAGAGAGAGAGAGAGAGAGAGAGAGAGAGAGAGAGAGAACCTGCTTCCCAACCTTTCCCGCAAACGTCCTGAAACTGACTCTCTCATTGCGCCATCTTGGAACAAGTGCTTACCCATGGCCATTCTCTGTGGCCAGAGGAATGGAATATGATGGGTTCCCCACTGGGGTCCACTGAAGCTCTGGACAGTGGGGAATATATCAACATTCTTCCTGACTTTCTGGCATAAAAGAATTCCAAAGGAAGTAATTAGTAGATTTATTTAACTGAAAATTAAAAGCATTTAAATGTCAACATCTATGATAAACAAAATAAAAGTGAAAACAGAGAATTGAAAAAAAATGTTTGCCAAAAATATATAGTTAATAGTGTCTTACTATAGTCTTAAAATACAAAGAATGCACACATTGATAAGAAAAACACTGACTATGATCCAGAAAAATGGGCAATTGCAGGAACATTTAGACATCTCACGGGTACCTCAAAATCAGCTTGCAAAATGGACCCCTCATTTGTGTCAGGTAGAATGCTCTCAGAAGTGAGTAACAGAAAAGCTGACTCATATCAGCTTAAACTGTACATATAAAGATCAGAAGTATGTTGGCTTCAGATACGGTTTGATCAGAGCTCTAGTTCTATTTCTTTGACATTTCCTTTGCTCTTCCTTTTTGCTTATATCCAACTTCCTCCTCAGGCCGGCTGCCCCCATTACTTCTCAAATAGTAATTCATTTCATTCTCATAGTGCTAGGAGGTGACAAAAAGGCTGCAGCAGCTCCAGGCTTCATAGAGTCACACCATACTATCTTATATGAAACACTTGATCTTCACATTGATTGGATCATCTTTGAACCCATCCACAGAAATAGACCAACGCGCACCATCCATAGACATGGACATGCCAAAAGATGATTGGCTTAGATCTGGTTCTTGAACCAGTCTTTTTGGAAAGAGATGAGATTATCTTGTTTTGTTGAAATCTAGAAAGCAAGGACATGCTCAGATACTAATGGGAACATGCGAAAAAGATGAAGGAGACAGCCTGAAGGGGCTCCCACTGGTTACATCTGGGAAAATTTGAGCATCCAAAAAGAATAATGATAGAAAAGGATTATAACACATTAGATTTAAAAAATCCATGAATCTACAGTGATACTCAAGGATGGGGGGAAAGAAAGCATGAGAGAAAGGCATCTTTTACAAATGAATAAATATCCTAGGTTTAGTTCCCCAGGAAATAGACCAGAGAAAGGAGATTCGTATGCAGGAGATTTACTAGAGAAAGCTTCTAGGAAGGAGGAAATTTAGAAAAGCAGGATTGACAGAGGTGAGCTGTGATGTCATCATAGAGGGAACAACAGCTGTTTTCACAAGGAGCTCTGGAGTTGGGATGACCCACCAGAGTTGTCCCAAGTTGGGGTGAGGAGCCTGGATTCCCTTCCACTACACTGTCGGAGATGAGGACTGGCCTGAGAGAGTGGCCATAACATTGGGAAAGGCAGTTTCTTTCCACTGAGGACTCAGCTGAGAACCCTCAGCAGGTTACACACTGAGCAGGTAGAAGACTAAGTGGCCAAGTCCTGAAGGGAAAATCAGGAAAGCACAACACAGCATCCACCACAATGCCAGAAAATAAACGTAGAGTGATAGAATTAAAACATCACAGTTTTACAAATCTCAATATAATAAGTGATTCAGGCAAAGGTCACCAACGCATGGATGATCAATGCTAAAACCATTAGGTGAAAGGTTTTGGGGGAACAAAATATTCATGTGGTCCAGAAGTTTCTCCTCGCTTTTTACTTTAATTTAATTACTTTTTAATTACACAGGCAGGGGATAGAGTGCCTCTACAATGGAGAGACCTGACAGACACCACTTTAACCAAGAGATCAAATTTAAACTCACCAATAATGAGACAAATCGATCTCCTATGTCTCTTGGTGAGATACTGTATGAAGCACACAGCTTTATATATCTTGCATTTTTGCATAACATTTCTAACCTTATCTAATCATGAAGAGACAATGAGACAAATCTAGAATATGGGTATTCTTCAAGATAATTGGCCTGGACTCCTCAAAATGTGTCAATGTCTTGAAAGAGTTAAAAAGGACGGTGGGGAATGCCTTTGATCAGGAGCTTATAAATTACAGTTCATGGGTCATTCTAGTCTATCTCCTGTACTTATAAATAAAGTTTTATCGAGACACATCTCCACTTATTTGTTTACATATTGTCTATGGCTTCTTTCACACCTCAACAGCAGAGTCCAGTAGTTGAAACAGAGACTTATCTGGCCCTTCACAGAAAAAAGTGTGCCAACGCCTGCCTTAGATTAAAGATGACTTAAGGGACAACACAATCAACTTTAAATATAATGCCAAACCTTAACTGGAGCCTGGATTAAAAAAAAAAAAACTATAAAGAAAAATTTTGGGACAATTGGAAAAAAATTGAATATGAAGTATACATTAAATAAGATTTTTGAATCAATGTTAAATTTCTTGTGTGTGTGATAATGGCCTTGTGGTTATGTGGGAAGAGTCCTTCCTCTCAGAAGGTACATGCTGATGTAATCGGGAGTCAAATATCAAGATGTGTGTAGCTTATTGTTACATGGTTCAGCCAAAGAAAAGCCAATCTCTGTCTCTCAATCTCTCCTCTCTATCTCCGTAAAGAGAGGTCAAACAATGTGGCAGATGGTTAAAGATGGTGAATCCAGATAAAGGTTCTATGGTGTTTATTGTAGTACTCATTTAACTTCTTAGCTTTGAAATTTTTCAGAATAAAAAGTGAGGGCAATAAATGAAAGAAACTTTCTTAGTTCTTAACCTAGTGCCAGTGGTCAGTTTTTAAGCTGCTTGAAATGGTTCGTTTAATTTTTTTTCCGAAATCTGAAGATGAAAACATTTGGAGCGACTTTCCAGAGCCCCTGCGACATTCTCTGTGTATTCCCATAGATAGAACAATAATTCTCGTTGGAGAGGAGAGGGCTGGGTGCTTTCAGCCTGGGTGAGGCCTGGGCAGCCAACCAGAGGGCTGAAAGGGGAGCCGACATTACCTTAAAAACATCCAGTCACGGGCCAGTAGCATGAAAGGGGAAGTGACCTCTCCTCTCAGATCCGAACGCTTAGTTTTGAACTTCAAGAAATGGAGATTTCCAAATTAAAAACAGCTTCGTGGAAAGAGTATGGCTCAGTAGTGACGTAGTCGGGCATTCAGAGCCCACTTTCTGCTGGCCACTTTCTGCTGGCCGGCAGGACAAAGCTAACGACAACCACCAGTCCCGCAACTAATATTCTTGGGATGTTGACTACGTGGCAGGTCCAGGTCAAAGGACTTTATAAATAGTAGTAGTTCATTGCATTCTTATGGCGCTAGGAGGTGAGCTGTTATTATCTCTCTCATTTTAAAGGGAAGAAACTGAGTCAAAAGTTTTGAGTGGGTGCAAAGTCTCACAGCTGGTACGAGAAAGAGCTGGGATTCATACCAGGCTGTGTCCCTCTGGTGCACCCACGTGTCACTACTGTATCACACAGTCTTTCAGATGTGGCTTTAGGGAGAAGAGTTACAATAAAAGGCAACTGGCTGGTGGTTTGGTTTGGAGGAGGAGCCGGTCCAGATGCAAGTTGACATTTAACACGTCAGGCAGAGCATGCACTAGGTTAACCACTGTGGTCACCCTTATGATTGGAACATTCCAGATAAGGTATCTGTTTGCAAGGACAGCTGTCAAGGGAACCAATCTCAATCCACAAAAAGATCCTTTATAAGGAATACCATCAAATTCAGTTCTGAGTGGCAGGTGGATCCGCCAGCAGGCCCTAGAAAGCCAGCCTTGCCACTGGGGACATGCTCCTGAACCGTCTCCTTCTGAAAGTCTGGGTGCTTTCCCATCTCTGTGTTACACACTCCCATCCTCCCTCATCGATGGCAGGAAGAGAGCAGCCAGTGGATAGCAGGTCAGCTCAGCCAGAGAGGCTCCTTGCCTGGGGTAAGGGGAAGAAACCAATCACAGATACTCTCAGGGAGGGAAGGCGTGAGCTCAGGGAAAGATCATGCACTTGACTTTGTCAGCCTGCAGTCTTATCCCCAAAACGTCTTTATTGGCCTCTTGCAGGTGACGGCCAGCACGGTGGTGTGACCCAGACCTTGAAGGACTGGTATGTCAGACTTTGGGAGATGCCCTGGGGTTGGGTGCCGATCAGCCAGGGGCTGTGAAGGGCTGCAGACACCCTTGCCATGGGTACCTAGCTCAGTGCCTCTGTGCATCAGACACATGCAAATGGAAGTTCCTTTCTTTGAGTCGGTTTGTACTGGGGTGCTGGCGTTTCCGTGGGTGATGCCACCCTTCTGGGTATGCGGCATTCCCAGGCTACCCAGCCTGGTCAGGTCCCTTGGATTTGAAACATAAGGGAGCGAGTCATCTTGTCCTTCAGAGCGTTTCCTAGTGCCTCTCTTGTCCCATCAGGCAGAGAGGTGACCTTGCTAGAAGAATCTTCTCCTCCTAGGGCCCTGAAAACTTGTCTCGGGGATAAGGCGTGGCTTCTCCCCACCGCACCCCAGTTTTAGAAAAATACTATTTGGATTTTTTATATATAGCTGTGAAAGTAAAAACAGGACTTATAATGCTGAAGTTGAGGAAGAGTTTTGCAACTCACCCCAAAGGAGAAGAAGTATGAGCTTCCTCGGCTTCCCCTTGACAATGGGATTGATGGCACTCCACCACACTGGGGACTCGTGGGACATAGGAATTAAAATAGATTATCATTCAGAGAGGAGGGAGACCTTACTGAAGGCTCCCAGCTCCCCTCCCTTCTTGGCTGAAGGGAGGACAGGTGAAGGCCAATGCTGATTGGCAAAGCCGCCCTATGGAAAATAATCTCGTTGAGCAGCCCAGGTGCAAGTCCTATAAGCTGGGAGTGTGGCCACAATCCTAGAGGCAGCCTGCTGTGTGGACCACACCGCACTGGAGGCCCAGCATGGGGAGGAGGCGGTGCGTGGGTGGTTGGTCCAAGCCTTCCCTACTCACATTTGGAACACCCAAACCCTCCCCAGCATGCCTCCCCCAACCCCACCCAGCTCCTCTGCCACCTTTCTGGCTGGGGTTTGTGGGTGGAGGGCAGATCCGAGAAGGGACTCTACAGAGAAAGGGAAAAGGAGGAAGAGGGAAAAGAATAAATACGAGGTGGGGGGGGGGCGGTCCTGGCTTAGAGAAGAGCATGAGAAAATGGGGAGGGAAAGGTAACCCAGGGGCTGGACTCTGGCTCAGTATCGATCCAGCTCTATTCTAACCACTTCCACCAGAATTAAGCAAATCCTCAAGTTCGTCTGACAGCGCTGGCTGTGTGAGCAGGTGCTCCCAGGAACACGGGGCAAGTCCATTCCCAGGGGACATGGGATTGCTCTGGAGTGACTTTACCTCTGTGACGCCCAGTGGCCTTGCCACACTGTTCTTTCCTCCCTCTAGCTCCCCTCCCATTTATCTTGCAGGCGTTTAACACATCATTGGAGTGTTTAATCCCTTCCCACCTTGGCACCTGCTCCTCGGATGACCTGAAGCAGCGGAAACCTTAACACTAAGTAATAGTGTTACGTGTATTTTACATCTGAGAAAACTGATGCGCAGAGAGATAAAGTGAACTGCTTCAGGTTCTGTGGCCAGCGGCGGAGCTGAGGCTTGAACCCGTTGCTCAACCACCGTGCTGCTCTTATTACCATTTCACATATGGGACAACTGAGTCTGAGACAAGTTCAGAGATGAACCCACGGTCACTTGGCTGTTGTGGCACCGATGCCCCAGGGTACAGATGAGGCCCAGTGAACACCAGCCCTCAGTCGTCTGGGGCCCTGGGCTCCCCTGGGTGAGGATGACATCTTCTTACGCCTTTCTGGGGTCACAGGGGCAACTCACAGGTGTCGGGGACAAGTCTATGCTCTCCGATGGCATCCCCCACATTCGTCAGACATCAGCTGTCACCTGTCCCCTAGGGAGCTGTCTGCGGTATACGCAGCTCCAACAGCCTCAGCCGTGCAGGATCGGGGGATGCAATCCTGCCCCTCACAGGTCTGGCGAGGTCCCAGGAAGGACTGGGCCCTCACGCCTCTTGCTTCTCCTTCTCCGCACTTCTCACATCACTGGGGCCGGGTACCTCTGCAGAGAAGCGGCTCCCTTAGCCACACACCAATCACCCCGAGAAGGCGACATCCTACTGACCAGGGGAACAGCCCCTGTCCAGGTTCCAGGAAGGCGTGGCTAGCACATCCCGCCTCCGTTGGGAAGCACCACGAAAGCCCTGCTCTTCCTGGTATCAGAGGTGGAGGGACCCGGAAGACAGGGATGAAACAGAAGCTAGGACTTAACATGATCAGAATATAAGGACGGATGAAAGCCTCCTTCTAGAAGCAGGGCCTTTGGGTGCCAGCAGGCCAGGGGCTGTTTGCTTGGCCTGTCTGGGCTGTGAGGGCTGCTCGGGGAAGCAGCCACCAGAGAGCTGGGGGGCTTTGCTCACAGATCCACAGGACCCTTCTGAGCCCCCAGGTCACTCACTGCTCTCTCAAGCAGTCACCGGCTCCTCAGTGTGGTCTTCCCCGCCCAGGGGCTGTGGCTTCTCCCAAGAGCCCTCTGCCTTCTCATGGAGTTTCCTTCTCCCCCCACTGAGACAGAAAATCCACATCTCCAGGTGTTAAGGCACTGTCACTGCCACTGCCCTCTACAAAGCTGTCCCTCTTTTTGCCCTTAGGGCGTAGTGTATGATAGGGAGGGGGTGGGGGTTGCGGTTGTCTTTGTACTTGGGGGTTCTCTCTCTGCCCCACTCACTCCTGGCTGCACAGCCCTCAGGACAAAAAGAGTGACAATGCCGCAGTGTTAATGGTGGGGTGAAGACCGCCAGCACCCGTGGAAAGAGGGAAAGGCACTCTGGCGAAGGCGGTCCCCACGTCCTCTCTCAGGCCGTGGCCTCGGACAGGGAAAGCCCAGGGGAGCAGTGGCCATGAGCTCAGCGCTGGGGACTGAGGCAGGAGATTCTGGCTTGTGGACTGAGGCAGGAGATGCTGGTTTGTGGGGGGCCACCTGGCAGTGCTGGCGAGGGTGAGGCTGCTCGGAGAGGCAGCAGGGAGCAGCTGTTTGTTAGAGGACCCATGGAAGCGGGACCGCAGGGAGAGGGCTGTGCTGTGGGCTGACTGGGAAGGGAGGACGGAGAGGACTTCGCTGCTGCGTCCTGAGCCTCGGCGACGGCTCCTCCCTCGCCCCGCCCACTCTTCGCCTGGGCCTCTCAGTGTCTCGCTGGACACACCCAAGCAGTGCTTCCAGCCACAGCGCCCACAATACTAACTCTTCTGCCCCAAACCTTCCCGCTCTGACCTCAGATGGCCCCGAGGCTCTGCCAAGTCCCCAGGTGCACGGTCCTGTTTTCTTATTCCATCTTTCCAAATCCATGTATATATATCTATTTGATAGACAAAGTCTGGGGAATTTTCATATAATATTTTTCTGCTTCTACCTTTCGAACACCTAAATTCCTTCAATATTGGTTAAGAGGAGAGTTCCCCCCACCCCTGTTTTTCCTTCTAGACACTAAAAAGAGTCCTTGGGCAGGAGGAGGGAGTGGAGAAGGGGTGGGTGGCCAGGAATGAATGGACTTTGGTGGGTCTTGGAGGGCGAGGCCCTGGCCCTGCCCCTGGCCCTGCCCCTGCCCCTGCCCATGCTGCCCCTGGCCCCTGGAAGAGCCCTGGAGATGCCGCAGCACCCATGCACCTCTGTGAGTTTTCGGGCACAGGGCGTCATGCCCTGCCCCATGGGCAGAGTCTGGGGAAGGAGCAAGACCCTGGAGAGGGTACAGATCTAGACAGACAGAGCTTACGCAATGTTACAGGAGGCCGGCAGTGGACTGTGGCATAGAAGCAGCAGAGTCATTTCTGGGCCCACAGTGTGGTGTAGAGAAGTAAGGAGAGCAGCTGGACCTAAGGCCAACTGCAAAGGGAGCCAGGCCATCTGTGTAGGTCAATGGCTGCGGTGTAGGCTGGAAGGTGGCTGTCCGGTGGGTACTTGTGTGGAGAGATGGGGATGAATGGAAAAGTGTTTATCAGCTTGGATTGCCTGGAGCTGCAGCTGTGCAAAATCCAATCGATGTAGTGTGAACAGGTGGGGGGCTTTGTGACTTTTACACTACGAAGTCCAGGGATGGGCAGCCCAAGGAGGATATAGCATTGTCACTCAGGACCCAGGAGCCTTATGTAGTCCTTCTTTACCATCCTTTTATTAGGGAAAAAAAATAGCAAGCTAGTTTTTGATTTAAGAAAACAATTTAATTCATGCAAATGATCCATTGTTAAAAAACAGGTCATAAATACAAAATAAGTGCATCCTTCTTTAGTCATGTTTAAATATAGCTCACAAATACCAGTGCGCTGATAACTACAGCTACTCTTACAGCTTCGCGTTGCCTCCTACTCAGCCAAACGTCAAGATTTCATCATTGGAAACTTAGTCACTACTTTTCTTTTCTCCTGTCAATTTATTAAGAAATAATTTACAAAAATATTGCACACCTTGTCCAATGCGATGGTTGGATACAGGTCTATATTATCAAATGATTGCCACAATTAGGTTAGTTAATTCATCATGCATCGCCTTACGTAACCACCTCGTGTGTGTGTGTGTGTGTGTGTGTGTGTGTGTGTGTGTGTGAACATTTAAGATCTACTCTCTTAGCAACTTTCAAGTATTCAATCCAGTACTGCTAACTAGGATCATGCTGTGCATTAGGTTCCCCAGAACTCATTAATCTTACAAACTGAAGTTTGTACCCTTTGACCAACATCTCTCCACGTCCTCCATCCCGCAGCCCCTGGCAACCGCCGTTCTACTCTGTTTTTGTGAGTTCAGCTTTTTTAGATTCCACATGTAAGTGAGATCATACAGTATCCATCTTTCTCTGTCTCTTTTATTTCACTTAGTATACTATCTTCAAGTTTCATCTAACTGCAAGATTTCCTTATTTTTCATAGTTAATTCAATGCCATTGAATACATATTGTCGATCTTCTTATCCATCAGTGGACACTTAGGTTAGTTCCACATCTTGGCTATTGTGAATAATACTGTAATGAACATCAGAGTGCAGATATCTCTTTGAGATACTGGTTTCATTGCCTTTGGATAAATATACAGAAGTGGGTTTGTTGGATCACAAGGTAGTTCTAGTTTTAATTTTTGGAGGAACCACTATAGTGTTTTCCACAGTGGCGGCACCAGTTTACGTTCCCAACAGAAGTCCACAGGGTTCTCTTTCCTCTGTATCCTCACCAGCACTCATCATGTTGTCTTTTGAGAACAGCCATTCTAACAGGTGTGAGGCTTTGTCCCTGCTGATTAGTGATGCTGAGCGCTTTTTCACATGCTTGTTGTAGGTCTTCTTTGGAAAAGCGTCTATTCAGATTCTTCGTCTGTTTTTAATTGGTTAATCGCTATTTTTCTTGCTGTATTAGTTTTATGTCAGTAAACCTTTATGACTTTCACTCAGCACGTGTCACTAAACACAGAAGTTACATATTTCTGAGGGCCCACCCATGTTGACTACAGAGCAGAATAACACCCTCACACTCTCCACCCTTCATATTCTGGCCAGCAAAATTGTGTTCAGGTCCTACTTAGGCGTCAGGTGGGTTCAAATCTGCGCACGCAGCATAAGCACTCTGGGATATCACCACGGCTACTCAGGACACCTGGCTGTTCGTGATCTCAAGCTTCATGAACTCATCCCATTCCACTCCTGAAGAGGGAAGAGGACCAAGTCTCCCTGAAGACTGTGAAGTCAGAGATGCATAGCCCAGTGGCTGGCCCATCTGAAATACTTAGAAGGAGGGAGGAGTGTTGCAGGAAGCGACACTCGACAGAGGAATTTGGACACTCAGACAACTTTGTTAGAGGAAGGAGAATTTATTAGGCCGGAGGAGAGTGTGAAGCTTAACAGCCCTAAAGCACAAGCTCTCCTTGGTTAGATTCATTACAGCTTATATATACCTCTGCAGTGTCCATGCAAGGGGTGCGTGATTCCTTTGTCTGAGGTTCTGTGTGCGCTTTGTGACTCAGGAGCGGGAGGGGGAGCTTCCGGTGGGGCCTGCAAGTGGGGAGGAATTTCCAGGCCACTAGTCTTATCTATTTACAGGTCATTTTGCCTTGCAGAACCCGCAACCTTGGCATTATGAGCACTGTTATAGGATTCTCCAACAAAGAGATGGGACACTGAGTCTATATGCAGGAAGTGGCACTTATTGACGCTGGCACTGGCTCAGCGAATTCCTATCTAAAGGCTGAGCTTGATTATAACATAACAAGCAGTTTTATACAGTCTTGTTATTCCTACACAGGGCAGTCAGGAATGGACTTTAACCAGCTAAGTAGGTCATTTTCTGCAAGCTCTTTCCTTTGCATTTTTCAGATGCCTCCTCTCCTCTCTTACAGTCTGGGGGGCAGGTGTTCCTTAGCCTGGGAACGGCCAAAGGTGATCAAGGCTGGTGGAATAGAACTTCCTGAGAGACTGAGGTTGGTAACCTGGGCTCCTTGTGTCTCCTGAGGTCACCCCAACATCACATTTAGGTTCCACAGTGTTTTGAATTCTCCTCTTTGGCCAGTAAAGGTACAAGAGAGTTCAGAGTCTCAATTCTCCACTGCAACCGCGCCATCCCACGGAGCATTTCAAAATCCTTCCGTCTGGTACAGTCTTACTTGTTCACGCTTCTTCATCTAAAACTCCTGCGTGCTTTTCAGAAGTAGCCAAACTGAGTGTGATAACTTCTCCAAAGAACTGACAGTCGGCATCAGCTGACTGCTACTTCCCAGCCTGAGTGCATCTGCCGGTGCTCTGGGTAATAATGAAGTGATGCAGGGTCATTTCGGCTCCCTCCGATCAAGTTGCTTTAACGAAAATGATAAGTATGTTGTAACTGAGAGCCGTTTTCTCCACTTTCAGGTTTGAGCAGATTCTGGCTAGCGGCCTCTGGGCAGCCCCTTGCACTATTTCATTAAAATGCTAATAAATACAGAGGAAAAGATTAAAATACTCAGCATAAGCCACAGACTAAGAATGAAAACAACCTTAACAGAATCGGGCAGGAATCTGCATTTATTACATAGCGGGGTCGTTTTGAAAGAGAAACCACTGTGAGTTTTGCTTTATGAAACAGAAAAATGAGAAAGCAGGAAAAAATATTCGTAATATATATGACAGACAAAAGGCTTTTGTGTTTCTTCTATAATGAGCTCTTAAAAACCAATTTTAAAATATCAAATATCTTGGTGCAAAAGACACCAACAGGCAAGTCACACAAAAATATAAATTCATTCAGTCAATGTTCATTGAGTTCCTACTATGTGTCAGGCACCATCTGAGGCATGGTGCATAAATCAGAGACAAATGTATATTATAATGTTGGGTAGAGATAAAGAGTCAGAAAACAAATAAAGCCAGGTATAGGGATAGGGACTGAGAGTGGTGGTGAGGTCTATATTTTAGATGGGGTGATTCGTGAAGGCCTATCTGTGGAGGTGACATTGAAACAGAGGCTGTGTGAAGCAATAGGGTGAGCCATGCACAGATCTGGTAAAAGAGGCTCCAAGGCAGAGGAAGGAACAAGTGCAAATGGCCTGTGGTAGGAGAGAGCTCAGCCTGTTTTAGGAAGAGCTAAGAGGCCTGTATGGCTAAACCAAGTATGGAGGAAAATCTTGGGATACAAGACTAGGAAAGGAGTCCAGGGCTGGATCACATAGGGCCTTGTAGATCCTAGTAGAAAGTTTGGGTTCATTCTAAGAGAGGTGGGAACTGCTGGGTAGTTTCGAGTGGGGAAGTAACATGATCTGACTGGAGTATAAAGAGGACCTTGGGGGCAGTGCAGTGAATGGATAGTGGCGTGAAAACAGGGAGAAGAGTGTGGAGTTGTCCAGGGGGAGATGGTGACGTATTGCGTGAGGGGACCATGGTGGAAGCAGTGAGAATCAGTCTGGTGCAGGATCAGTTTTGAGAGAAAGTGCAATAAAAAAAAAAATAATAATAAAAGAATAATAACACACACACACATACACACAAGTGCTGCCTGGGACTTGCTTGTGTGTTGGAAATGGAACATCAAGGAAAGAGGGCATCCAGGATGACCTCAAGGGTTTTGGCCAGAGCAGCTGGAAGAATGGAGCTGACATCTACTGAGACAGTGATGACTGTAGAGTTTCATAGTGAGTGCTGGCAGGTGCCTATCATCTATCTATCTATCCAGGGGAAATTGTCAGGGAGTTGAATATACACGTCTGGACTTTAGAAAAGCGTGGGCTGGGACAAAATGTTTGGACACTATCAGCGTACAGAGATCGTGCTTAAAGCTTTGTGATAGGCTGAGCTCTCCAGGGAGTGAGTGTAAATAGAGAGGAGATGAGACGTGGGGACCTCGCCGTGGGGCCCTGGGTAGTTAGTTTGAGGTCAGGGAGGCAGAAGGGGACCAGTGAAGGAGACTGTGGAAGAGCAGCCAGTGAGGTGGTCTGAGAACTGGGAGAGAGTGAGATATCTCTAGTGCCAAATGGAAAAGGAAGCCATCAACTTTGTCACATTCTGGTGATGGGTCAAGTAAGGTGGGCCTGATTATGGACCATCAGGTTTAGCTACATAGAGACCACTGGTGACCTAGACAAAAGAGTGTCTTAGGAAGGGGTGACAAGAAAGTTCAAGAGGGAATGGGGGGCAAGGAACTGGAGAGAACACTTCTGGGTATCTCTACATGGAGACATGGGACAGGAGCTGGAGGAGACATGCAGTCGAGAGGAATGTTCTAGAAATGGGAAGTATTCTGGCCCGCGTGGATGCTTATTGAGAATTACCCAGCAGAGAGGGGAAATTGTGCAGAAGAGAGGGGACAGGCAGGAATGCAATCACGGAGAGTGGGTTCTAGTGATGGCTTTAGACAAGAGCAAAGACAATTCTTCCATCGGACGGGGAAAGAAGGAAGACTGTATGAGCACAACTGTAGGTAGGTGAGGAGATGTGGGGTAGGAGCCCATGGAAATTCTTTTCTGGTTCTTTCTATTTTTCAGTGTAATAATGTGCTTGGAAATGGACACATATTCATTACTGATGGAAGTGTAAAGTAGACTTTTGGTGTTACACTTCCAGTTTGGCAGCTGGGCAATCTCTTGCCCCAAGACAGGGCTACCTGCATATGCCGAGGGGGTCCTTGGAACTGGTACTAATGGAGCCTCCTTGCGGATTGGAGCATCACCTCTGTTAGCAAAAGCCTAAGATACAGGGCGTCCATAAGGCACCCTGGTGGTTCCAATGTCAAATAAATTCACTTTCATCTAAGGTATAAATAATTAGTGAAATGCAACCCAGAGAAAATTTACTAGAGATTTAAATAAAGTTGCTTATACTTGTTTTTTTCCCCCTTTTCTTTTATTTTGTAGACAATGAGCTCTATAGTATACTGAGATGGCTGAATCTTAGTGTGTCAAAAATGACGGTGGATACCTGGAAAGCTGACCTTCATGCGGTCAACTGCGTTAAATCTTGAATCATTTCTCTCTTTGTTGCCTTTTACAGATTGTTTATAGTTTGTACAGAAGTGAATTTTTTAAACATCCAAATTGCATGAAAACTTTATGGGTACCCTGTTCCTCTCTACTTCTCCTCCGTCTAAGACGCCCCTTCTTCCCCAGATCTAGTATCACCATCTCCTTCTCTTCCTAGATTTTGTTGGTTCCCCCCACCCCACATTTTATTGTGCTAAAATACATGTAACCATCTATGGCCATGCCACCCTGAATATGCCCGATCCCGTCTTATCTCGGAAGCTAAGCAGGATCGGGCCTGGTTAGTACTTGGATGGGAGACCACCTAGGAAGACCAGGTGCTGTAGGTGTTTTAAAAAAAATACACATAACATAAAATTTACTATCTTAACCATTTTAAGTGTATAGTTCTGTGATATTAAGTGCATTCATATTATTGTTTAATCATTACCACCATTTATTTCCAGAACTCTTTTTATCTTGAAACTCTCTAACCATTAAACAATAACTCCCAATGACATCCTTCTCCCAGATTTCATATGGTTCTAAGGGCCTCTCCTGTGTCCCCTAAACCCATGTCCTAAGCAGTCTCTGGTTCCTTAAAATAATTTATTTTGTGATGTTATAGGTCACCTTTTAAAATCTCCCTATCTTTTCTTTTCTCTCTGCTAAAGTGCAGCCTTACCACCTCCTGTCAAGAATGGAAGTCTTTTATTTGTTTGTTTTCCCTCTCTGCCTCTTGAAGTCAGTAGCTGGTATTTCATAGGATAACAAAAGCCTACAATATCCTGAGCAAAAAGACTGGGAAGGTGTGGGGGGCGGGGGTGAGCTGAAGTCAGGGATTAGGGTTCTTAAAATGTCAGCCACATAGTGTCATCTTTCTGAAAAGTAATTCTGCAGTATCTAGCAAGAGACACAGGTGCTTAAATTCACTGATCTAGTAATTCCTCGTATACAAAGAAACGCACAAAGGTTTATGTTCAGCATAGTTGTATGCATAATAGTTGCATTCATGTCTGTCTGTAGGCGCTTGGCTAGATAAAATCAGAATGGACTCCTATGCAACTATTCAAAATCATGTTTGAGTTTAATACACAGGAAATGTTTATGCTATAATGAAAAGTGGATACAAGATTTAAAACCTGTATGTATGTTATAATCTGAAATCTCTTTTAAAAAATCTATCTGCAGAGAAAGACACGCTAGGAAACCTCAGTGTTAACCAATGGTTATCTCTGGGAGGAGGAATATTGTTTAATTTTAAATTTTTATATGTTTCTTTATCTCTTCTATTTTCTATGACTGTGCATCTCTTTTATAATCAGAAAAAGATATAAAGAATATAAAACAAACACATCAACAATCTTATACAAACAGAATGAATCTCTTAGGTAGTATCCAAAGAAATGCAAATTTCAATTTATTTTTATTTCTACCTAAATAAATGAGGAACTGTGAGGTGAAAGAGTATTTTTCCCATGGAGACTGTTTGGGTTTTCTAGAGCTGTCTGGGTGGGGTGTGTCTGTGCAGGAACTCAGGCCGTTGCCTAACAACAAGCCTCATAAAACAGAAATGGAAACATGGTACTCAGAGCTTTGAGAAAACAACTAACTGACTCTCCTGTGGAAGGAAAGGATCTCGAAGAGAAACGGTATTTCTAAATTTGCTAAGACCTATTTCTTTCACTTGCTCATAAAATATGCTATTTTGGGGTAGCTCAAAATGTGATTGCTAACTCAGCAAGTTAAGCAAACAATATCACAAGTCCTGTTGACACTGAAGTGGTCCCCCATGGGCGAATGGGGTGGGATGCAGGTGGAGAAGAAAATTAGCTTCTGAGTTGGGACAGACTGTCAATTATGAGGGCACTGATAGGACACTATCTAGGAGCCAGATGGTATCCAAGGTGGATCTCTCAGAGTTGGTTTGCTAGTATCCTGGGTGTAGTTGTTGGTCTTGTAGGGCCAGAAGTGAATTCTTTCCCTGGGTGCTCAGGGACAGCATCTCTGCGAGATGATGGATAGCCCACCAGATCCTACACAGACTCCAGATGCTCTGAATTATAAGGGGTGATGGACACTTCCAGGTAACCCAAAGCATATATGCTCTATTTTCCTTGGTGGCAAGGTCCCAGGGAAGTTGCCTTCTCCCATAGATGGTCATTTAATGTGTACAGAATATGCCTGAAGCAAGTAGGATTATTTGGCAGAAACTTGGCATTTCTCCCAAGCCCTGGGGCAGCCTCAGGATATGACCATCCCTCAACAGCTACCCATCTTGTCTAAGGCTCTGTCCACCCACCCAGATCCTGCAGGAGGCCACCGATAGCATCTGCCTGTGGGACTCCTGGTATCCTTTGTTAATGAGTCTCACTCTTTTGATCGTTTTTCGTTAGACATACTGATGCCACAGAACAGCTATGGCCAGAGGCTGCACCACCCAGACTGCACCTGTCATCGGGATGGATTCTGTTGTACTCTGGGCTCTGGAGGGCAGACCTCGCCTCCCTGCCGAAGTCATTTTCCTGCAGAACTTATTTCTGGAGTTTCCCTATTGACAGGATTGGTCTGTATTTTCTCCCCCAGAGATATAATTGACAGATGACAATGTATAATTTTAAGGTGTAGAGCATAGTGATTTTCTACACCTATATATTACAAAAAGATGACCACAATAAGGTTAACTAACACACCCATTGTTTCACACAGTTACAAGATTTTTTTTTTTTGTACTGAGAACTTTTAAAATCTATTCTCTTAGCAACTTTTAAACATACAATACAGTATTGTTATCTATAGTCACCATAGGATTGGTCTGTATTTTTACCAAGATGAGGAAGGAGCCGTTAGACTGAGAGTCAGGGGACCTACCTGTTTTATTAATTTACTGTGTGATTTGGGGCCAACCTTGACCCTCTCTGAACCTCCTTTTCCTTACAAAATGTGGATTTGGATCCAATTATCTCTGACCACCCACAAGTCTATGATTCTGGCACTAAGAAAAGCAAGAAGGGCGAGGACAAGATAGCATGAGTTTCCTCACTGGGAAAGGTTCCATTTATCAATAACCAAAAGAAAAAGAGTCGAAATAGTCGCCACCCTTTATCTGAGCTTGCTTTGCCAGGTCTGTGCTATGGGCTTCGCGGAGGTCATCTTACTAAAGCCCTAGAATAATCCTAGCAGGGATTTTCCAGATGATGAAACTGAGCCTCAGAAATGTGAGTAACGTGCAAGATCACAGAGTTCGTACGTCGGAACTCCGTTGTAGATTCTGTCTTTGGAATCTACAATTCCCTCTGCTTCTGGGCATCCCAGAGCTCAGAGGCAGAAGATCTGACCCACCTAGGTGCCAGGGCAAACCGACCTTGTCATTTGTGCCTGCCTTTATTTAGACAACAACATCACTGCTATTTATGGTTGTTTTTTTAAAACAAAAAACAAAAAACAAAGACAAATATAATTGCTTTCTCCCTATTCTGTATTATTCAGCAAAATAAGTGGATAAATATTTTCTATAACACACATTTAATTTTCTTCCAAAATTGAAAGCATCATTTGTCCCTCTACTTGTGTTTTCCAAGCCTAAAGACTTTTTTCCTCTCTTCTTGGGAGTCCAGAAATAATAAAAATGTAATTAAAAGTTTCATGATTCCACCGCTAGAATGAGGATCAAGTAATAATGGAGCAAACTTGTGAACGCCCTGAGGAGACTGACCTGCGCCTTTGGTTGTTGGGACCAACGTTCCAGAAGGTTCCCACCACCCACTCTGCTCCCAGTGTTTTTCAGTAGTCACACACTTTTCCCTTAAGATCTTAAGACCTCCGTGTTCTCACACATGTCCTTTATATATGCCATTCACCTGCCCTAGAATGTCATTCCCTTCTTTGCCTGGAGAGCCCTTTACCCTTACAGGCTCAGGACATCACAGCCTTTGTGTTACTATTAATGCCAAGTATGCTTATTTGTTCACTTCTCCATTCTGTACTTAAATATTACACACCACTTAAGCTTTGAGGGCAGAGGCCTGGTCTCACCTTTGGAACAGCTCCAAATCTGAGCTTACCTGTTGCATATAATATATGCTTAATAAAGGTTCTGTAGTATACCGCTTTCATGCGTATGTGGCTAAAAATTTCCCACGCCCTTTGACCCAGTTATCCCCATGGCATGGAATTTATCCAACAGAAATCATTGAAGAGAAGAAAGGAAATGACACAGATGAAAGTGTTGTGATATATGTATTCAGTAAATATTGGAAGTAAGTGAAATGTTTATCAACAGATTAATGGTGAGCAAATAAATCATCGTACATGATTCTGATGGGACATGATTCATTTTCTCATTGATTAAACGAACACACTGACTGCCAAGGAGGTATCAGAGATACAACAATGAGTCAGCCTCCCTTCATGAGTACACAACCTGGCAGAGTCTTCTAAAATGATCATCACGAAACTACATAGAAGCAGAGAGCTATTTCTGGTCTGATGTTAAGAGGAGAAAAGCAGACTACAAAACTGTACATTATGATTGTAACTCTTAATGTGTGAGGGTGTGAGCAAGGTCTGGATGGGCCAATGACAGTACTGCGTGATTAGATTACAGATGACATTTTCTTTAGTATTATTACAATTGTTTATCAAACATAAAAATTTTAGACCACCCCAAGTATTTACTGAAAAAAAAATAAAAAGCTGTGCCCGTGACCCTAGTTCTCCAGGTTGGCAGTGGTGTAAGTGATGGGGTTTTCTCCAGATGGCAGGGCGTTGTCTCGAGATGATTGGGAAGGAATGTTCAAGGCAGTCTGGAGGCTGGGTCAAGCAAGGCTATCAATCCATATATAAGGAGTATCCACTGAGTGCCACTGTAGGAACCAGCCTTCTCTGTGCCTGGGCCACATCATACAGCAGAGTCTACAGGCTCCTCCAAGCTCTGTCAACACCACCGCTTACACACGGTGCCAGGCGGGGTGCAAGCTGAAGTCTGGGAACCAGACAAGACTCTTGGGACCTAGAATAGTTGGTGACTGGTTCCTTATACTGGAAAAAATGCTAGCGATGTGAAAAGTTCTGTTATCTTTATTTTACAGATGAGAAAACCAAAGCTCAGTTGGTCCTTGGCAATCCCGTGGGCAAGTGATAGATTTGGGATTGGAAACCATCTCTTCTCGGTTTGGGCCAGGGTTCTTTCTATTTCTCCCCTTGGAACCAAGAGCATGTGGAGATGAAGGAGGTCAGATGGAAGGGATCTGGATGGCAGGGTGGGTGGAGTCCTTTGGGAAGGGGAGGCAGTGGGGAATCTGTGGGAGGGACTTCATGATGGAGGGTCTTGGAGGGCAGGTACTTGAGGCTGGACTTGATGTAGTTGGCAAAATTTTGGGGACACGATAGAAGGTGTTTAAAGACGAGGAAGCTGATAATGCATGCTGGCTGGTGTGATTGGAAGGGAGACCAGGGCAGACACATGATAATGTTGGTGGGCAGCTCTTGTTTTGTCTGATCAAAACAGCACGCGCCCCTCCAGCTTCTTGGAAATAACGTCCCCCCAAACCTTTAGCCGCAAAATTGAAATGGAAGCTGCCATCTTATCTATGCCTTTCCATGGAAACCACCACCTGGTCCGGGGATGGGCATCTGATACAAACGTAGCCAATTAGAGCCATTCCCTAGGAATTTTGACCTTGAGACCAGAAGTGAATGGGTCTCAGTCCCTTTCTGATGACAAAGTTGTCTCCACTCAGAGATTTGAGGGTCGGAGAGAGGAAATTCTAGCTCAGTCCACGCCCTAGCCTCCCACACTCTGAGGGCTCAACCACCCACTTGCCTGTGCCACACGATGAACAACACCCACCACCCACCTTTTAGCTAAGCTAGTCTAAGTTGAACTTTTGTTATTTGTAAAGAAAAAAGTCTTGACTTTTGTAGTAAGGGATATGTCTCCCCTCCATCATTCAAATTTTGATCACAATTCTCTGAAACATCTTTGGGTTGTTTTAGGGGCATTGGGTCCATCATTTCTTACATGTGAGAAACAAACAAGGAAATCTGTCCTCGTGATTCAGAGTCAGACTCAGGAACTCCAGGCTCTGTGTGGGGACAAGGCTTTAGGGCTCTCTTCAGAGGGGCATAGACTCATCTCCATCACTGGTATAGTGAGTTAAATTGCTGCTCAAGACACTTTCTCGCCTGCTCCTCTGTGATTCAGATGGGGAGAAAGTGACATGGACAGAACGACCACACAGGACAGCCAGGCATTTCCCATATAGTTGGTGAAGGTATCTTCTGAACTTCTCTCCAGCAAAAGCATAGATGAAAGGGTTGAAGCAACAGTGGGTAAATGCGATTGTCTCGGTCACATCGAGGGCCAATTTCAGATGCCTCTTCATGTCACAATTGGGAAAGAAGTTATACAAATTGAGTGTCTCTAAGAAAATCATGATGTGGTAGGGTGTCCAGAAGATGAAAAACACAATGACCACCAAAAAGATGAGTTTAATGGCTTTAGCTTTCTTGCGGTTCTTGCAGGAAAACAGTGTCTGGATAATTTTGAAGTAACAGTAACTCATAATGATCAGGGGCAGCAGGAAGCCAAGAATATTTGCTTCCATGTTGCGGAGAACAGGCCAGATATCCTGCAGGACCTCTGGGTAGTCCCCGAAGCATTCATTTCCCTCATGTTTGGTGAACATGAACTGGGGTGCTGACACCAAGATGGCAGCTGCCCAGACGCCCAAGCTGATGGTGACGCCATGCTGCACGGTCCGGTTGTTCATGGAGTTGGCAGCCAGGACGATGGCCCGGAACCTATCGATGCTGATGACGGTGATGAAGAATATGCCTCCAAAGAAGGCAATGAAGAAGAAGGCAGTCGTGAGTTTGCACATCGCATAGTTAAAGCCTTGTTCCCTTATCAGATAGTGAATCCAGAAGGGCAAGGTGGCTACGAAGAGCAGATCGGACAAGGCCAAGTTCAGGAGGTAGATGTCGGTGATACTCTTGGGTTTCTTGCTGTGGGTGAGGGCGAGCACCACCAGCAAATTCCCCACCATGCCGAAGACAAAGACGAGGGAGTACACTATAGACAAAAAGGCAGTCCCAAAGCCCACGATGTCCCTCATGTCACAAACTTCTGCGCTCTCATCATACTGAAAGTCTTCAAAAATCGATTTAGGAGAGTGAGTGGACATGATGAGGGCCTGTAACAGAAAAGAAAACAAGGAATAACGTGAGTTCTCAGAGAAACCAAGTCAAAATTCTCTCTGGCTGGAAGAAACAAATATGGGTTGGTGCTTAACCTGTCATGCGTGCCATCTCGTTGAATCCCCACAACAGTCTGTAACCATGGCGGATATAACCACAAACCTTTTTGGCAGAAGAGGAAGCCAGGTTTCTAAGAGTGACTTGCCTGAGGCTACATAGTCAGTGGCTCAGCCAGCATTTGAAGCTAGGCCTTGCGAAGTCCAAGACAAACCTTTTTTTCCTCTGATTTTCAAAAGTTTCTCCAAAAGCTAGCAAGCTTTACCAGTCAGTGTGTGAATGGAGGGAGAGAACCACCGGCAGGGAGGTGAGAAGGCGGTGGGGGTGGGCGGGAAATGCAGTAATTTATACTTCTAGTCCGAAGGAATTCTCCACCCCTTTCCCTTATTCCTACCTCCTCCGCCCTCAGGACCCCAGTGTCTCCTGCATGAGGCTGAGGCTGGAGAGAGAAGCCACTGACACTCTCCAGAAACCCACACCCAGACACCTTCTTCTTTGTTTCGCAAGCCATTTTTTCCCCCTCTACCTCTCAGAACCAACAAGTCCTTCTCTTTCTTATGGGATAAGACACAGTCGCATGCTCTGTGCTGACTACTTTGCCTTGGTTGGCCTGGGACTCTTCTAGTTTTAGCACTGAAAGGTTCCCATGCTGGACCCCTCGCTTCTAAGCAAACACAGACAGACGGTCAGTCATCCTGCAACTGCTAGTGAGGAGGAGTCCCCACCATCTGGGCCTTTAGGTACCATGAAAGGGCTGATGGACTCAGGATGGAGAGCTGTGCTTGGCCAGGCCGATCTGGGCCTGAGTGGCTAATTAGCCTGATAATGCCACCCCCACACTTCACCTTAGCCCCCCTCCTCCCACTCTTCTTATTTCCTGTTTCCTTTCAAACAAAAATGAAAAGATAAGACATTTCTGCACCGGTTCCAATCCCCCTCTCCTTCTAGCTGGAGCTCGCTCCTCACTCACTCCAGAGGCTGCAAGGGCAGCCTTTTCACCCCAATCCCTTGGGGCCTCCTCCTCTTCCTTGTGATACCACAGACAGGCACCTCAGAAACCCCAGCCATACTCAAAGCACACCTCCTGGCTGTCACTGCCTCCCTCTCCACCACAACTAAAAACAAACCTCAGCTCCTTCAACCAAGGGAGTTTCCACACCCCACTGCTTCCTTTTCACACTGGTTTCACGAAGACCGTGTCTCTGCCAAGTTTAAGGCCCACCCAGCCAGGGCTTTGCTGCTCCCTTCCCAGCCTCTGCTTGGTGTCCTGGCCCATCTCTGCATCTGACCCAGGCTCTTCTAGGAAGAAGCGAGCCCAGGGCTACCTCCGGCTGGGATGGCTTTCTCAAAGAAAGTCTACGCTTTCTTTGCTTTAGGCAGCAGTGTCCTTTTCTTTGGCTGTGACCTTACTCAGTAACATTTACGTTGAACCATATACAATGGCTGACATGCAACCATTTTTGAACCACACAAGTGCCAGTTTGAAATGGTGCAAGCTCCCCCTTCTCCCATGAAAGGAGCTGGCAAAGCTGACCTTGAGAGGCGGGCGAGGCCAATAAAACTCATTTTGCATCTTTTCCACTGTTTGTGCTCAGTCCTGAAGCCCAGAAACTTCATGCTGTTAGATTGGCTTGATTTTGCCAAATCTGCATGAGGTGGGTTTGATTTTCACTCTTGGTACAGTGCCTTACACAAAGGGACCTCCTACAAGTCTTCAGGCAGGTGTCCCTGGGTCATTGAGGAGGCAGAGCAGGGAGGTGGGCAGGAAGGGTGCAGACTGGGGCTCTCCCATGATTGCATCCCACATCTGCCCTTTTTGGCCGAGTGAGTGACCTCGGGTGAACAGGGAACCTCTGAGCCTGACATTCCTCATTGCAAGATCAGGGTTCATTCTCGTGCCTGCCCGGGGCACTGTTTTGAGGTGAGCAGCTGGCATGGTGTGTTGTATGCAGCAGGCACTTAATAAATGCATCAGGCGAGGAAGCAAAAGCACTTTGAACCTTTCAAATCATCCAGACTGCCTATGGACTCTCATGTTTCACTTCCGCCCTAGGCATTGTGGACATTTAGTCTGCAAAAGTTTATTTATTTTTTTCTCCCTGAAATAAAAAGTATTTTCTTTTCAGATTTTTTCACAGGAGTGGGGAGGAAGCCGCTTCTCCGAGCTTTTTTTACAAAGCTGTCAGGCTCATGGCTAACTAACTACTCCACGTCATTATCTATTTAATCCTCTCTGAAGCAAAAGTCCTCTGTTTAATTCACTGCCCTGCTGAATGGCTCCAGAAATGTTCGTGATGACAGGAAAGCAAAGGCTACAACAGAGCACAGAGCGTGGAGATGGTTAGAAATAAACAAGTGACTGCCAGACGGAGCGGCAAAGAGATCCTGGTCCCAGACACAGGGATCTTTTCTAATCAGGTGCCAGGGACTATTACACTCTGAGAGTTTAGTGGGCCCCTAGTGTGAATGAATGAATGAATGAATGAATGAATGAACATGCGTGCGTGACTACTGAGCATCGCTGATCATGAGTCAGACACCGGAGTGAGCAGTCTTAGCTCTCTCTGCTGCACAGATGTCAAAGCCTAGCTGCTGCCTCAGCTGTGGGACTCTGAAGTGGCCCAGGGTTTTGCTTGCCTGGGAACGGGATTGGCAGTCTGTCTGAGCTTTTCGAGGAAAGCCTCTGAGCTTTTAGAGGGCACTGTTTTCATCTGACACCTGACATCAGGTAAGGACTTCTCCTTCATGGAGTCATTTCACTGAACTTGATGGTTTAACCACGGGACCTTTTTAGGAAGGGTGGGCCTGAGCTGTATCTTCTGAGATGCATCTTCTGAGATGCTCCAGGATTGGGAGATGAACCTGAAGATAAGGCTTTCTGGCGGTAGATGAGAGCAGGGCCAGTCCTTGAGGGCAGCCTTCAGGGCAGGTCAAAGGGTTGCTGGGGGTCTGATCGCTTGCACTTAGGCTGGCCCCTGAGGACACCAGAACCAAGCACGTGAACCCAATGAGGTAAGTCTTTGCAGGGTCTCCTCAGCGAGGATTCATGTAGACAGGGCTGCAAGAGGAAGGTTGCATGCCAGGAGGCACGAATGCGGGCACTACCAACTGAGGCTGCACGGCAGGGCTCCAGGCAGAAGCCAGCAAGAACATAAACGCCCTAGGCTGGTCTCAGGTCCAGGTCCTCTCACTCTTTTTTTCTCTTAGGTCAAGGTGTTAGTAAATGGTGCTGAGCCTGGAAGAGGCTGATCTGAAACTAGAAGCAGAGTTTTGAGAGTGTGTGTGTGTGTGTGTGTGTGTGTGTGTGTGTGTGTCGCACCAAAGTAGAAACGAATTTTGTAGGACCCGCTTTTAAAAAAACACCACTCGCCTTCTCTGCCGATCCTGTTCTACTTCCTCTGGCCCACTTCCTTTTCTCAGGCCTGCTTATTTATTTTTTAACTTTTTTGGGGTCATCCTTACCCATTGCTTCCAATCAGCTTCCCTTTTCTGCACTTCCTCTCATTAGGTGGCCCAAATCCATTCTCTTCTGACTGATCTTTTCACGTTGTAGCCTCTAGATTCTTTTGGCCTCGAGTCTTGCTTGCTGTTTTCTAGATCCACTGCATCATTATTTTTTTTAACCCTCCTAGGTCTCTGTGTATGGCTTTTCAGGCCCTTGAGTGAAGAAGACTCAGTTTAACAAAGTTCAGTCAAATGCCAAAAAAAACAAAACAAAACAAAAAACAAACAAAAAAAATGACATTTAATTTTTTTTTTCTCCTTGGACCAAAGGAAACTAGAGAATCCCTGCTTTTCCCGTGGGGTGCCATTGTGCTGTTGACATTTGGAAACTGAGTGTATCTGCAGAAGGTTCTAGTGTAGCGGGAGCAGAGGCTTCATTCCTGGCTGCCTGCTAAGTGTCATGTTCCATACACAAGATCCTGTTCACTTTTTTCCACAAGCCCACGTGAGAACTGACTATCACCCCAACCCCTGCTGTACAAAGTAACCCACGGTGGCTCAGGGAGGTTTAAGAAACTTGTCTAAGGAAGTAAATGAGCCAGGATTTCAACCCAGATGCATCTCTGCACAAAACCACTCTCCCTGCACTGCACGATGCTTGGGGTGGGGGTGGGGGGAATGTGCAGGTCATTGCAGGCCACATCTCTAGGACTAGGCTAAAAAATAAGAGCTGCAGCACCCACTGAAAAGAAGATGCTCCGTGATGCAAGCCTGAACTCTCTTCCTGGCTGTCTCCCTGCCGGACTCAGAACCTGGCGGGCTGACCTCCATGAAATGCTGTGTGGGAGATGGAGGGGGTGTTGTTATTTACCTTTCCAGCTGCAGCTAGGTGGTCCTCCCTGCCAGACACCCCGAATCTAGCTCTCACCAGTGCTGGTGAAGAAATCTCTGGAGAAGAAATGGCTGAAGGCTGAGGGGTCAGCTTATTTCCTTCCTTCAAATACATGTGATGCTTTTCAGAGCCATGTACCTCATAGGGGCCCACACAGCCCTCAGCTGGCTTGGGACCCTGGGTGGCTCCCTTCCATCTCCACCTTGATTTCTTAGTGTATGAAACGAAGGCCATGGAGCATCTCTACGGGCCTGGCCAGCTCTGCCATGTTCAATTTTTCAATGAGAACTGAACAGAAAGAAGTATTTTCACATAACAACAAGAGTCTTGTGCAGTGAAAAGTGTTGCCCAATGTCGACAGAAGTGGCTGTCCACTTCTGGGCTCGAAGACTGGCAGCCAGCATTCAAATGAGGTTCTGTGCAGAGGCGGAGAGCGAGATTAGCCAATTTTGAGTTCTGAAGAGTCTTGAACTTGACTTTGTTCTAGATAGGAAGGTTCTCTCTGGCCCCAAGCCCACACTCCTGGGCTCTTCGGGCCCCTGAGTTTTACCAGGTCCTGATGGTTTTTCCATTTACAGTAACAGCTGCTTTTATAAGACACCCCCTGGGCTGCAGGGAGAGTTAAGGTTGAGAAGGCAGAAAGCGGGGCCTTTAATTCCACAAGGAGGAGCTATTCAGGCACCTCTTCCCACTTTGCACCCCATTCCCTAGGCAAGCAGACGGGTGGATCTCTATTCCTGCAGCAACGAGTCCACCTAAAACAATAGAGCATTACCCACCCACCAGCGTTTTACACGGGCCCAAGCGCAGACCCCAAGCCTAAACCAGCAGCAGGAGACAACAGGGCCCGAGATGAGGCCCCTCCGGCCAGGTGAGCCGCCCCCTTACAGAACCTGCCTCTTCTGGGTGTGACATGCCTCCTCTCAGAGCACTTTATGGTGTTTCTTTAATTCTGCCAAAGTAAACTGTGACATGTTGAAGGGAAATGCCTTGTGGCTTCTTTTAAAGTAATTGAAGAGACGGGAATTGTTAAAGAATTAATTAAGCCAATCTTAATTAAGTATCTTTACTATATGCTAGGGTAAGGACAAATGAAAATTAAAAATAAAAAGATTCCCCCTGCTTCCTTTTCCTTAAAGCATTTATCTCAAAAACAAACAAACAAACACACAAAACACCTCATCATGACCCAGGATGTCTTTCTCAAGGACCTGGGCGTCATCTCTTTGCAGTATAAACATCGAGAGACAGAGTCTTATCTCCCAGCTTCTGTGGAGCCTGACTTGGGTGGGTGCCATTGCTCCAAGTGGCAAAATGACCTCTGATCATAAAGATAGAAGAGGTTTATTTCTTCTCTGGATGAAATCAGTCAGCTAACATCAATGGTGACCCCAATTGCCATCATAAAGTTAGGGTGAATTAACTACTGTGACTGTCAAGTTCTCTTACTTGAATTCTAGTTATTGTTTATCCTGAGGACATGTGTGAGGAGTTGCATGGGCTTGATTTTTTTTATTTGTCTTTATAACCTCTTAGGAGATTGCCAAGTGATGCATATCACATTCTAATTTAATGCTTATTTAGTAATAAAATTGTTTTCTCCCTCTACTCTTCTTGTGCAGAGGTTTTCCTGGGTCGGAGATTTTGTTTTTAATTATATTTTCCCAACACGAGGCACTGTGCTAAATTCTGTGGAGGTAAAAAGGTTTACGATACAATCTCTGTGAATTTTTTGTTATCATTGAGTAACAGAATATAAGAAAAGTTATGGGGGAAACCAAGAATCAGATCATTTAAGCAGAGCCTTAGAGGCTGGGAGGGTCTTTCAGGTAGACAAAGATAAAGATGGGGGTTGGGGGTGGAGTTGAAGCCAAAGGCAATGAGGGTTTGAGCACAGGGGAGCTCTCCTGGGGTCAAGGCCAAGCAGAGAGGGTGTGAGGGAATACAGTAGAAACAGAGGGACGTGAGGATCTGGGGCTAGGAGGGGCTGGCTTGTCCCTGAGTGGAGGGTCCCTGGAGGATGCAGGAAGAGCCGAGGCCCAGAGGGCAGCAGAGGAGTAAGCAGAACGGCCTCCAATTCCACACAAAGGAACTATAAGGAGAAATTGTCAATGACTTTAAAATAGTCTCCCCCTGCAAAAAAAAAAAAAGTCACTGGTGTCCTACTTAGCACACCCCCTGGGGCCATCTTCCCCTTTTATCATCGGAGCTCATTTTCAGCTCTGTAAGTTATAGGAGGCCGATAGCAATGCAATGATTCTTGTTCATAGAAACAGACATTGTGCCTGGTGGAGGGACACTGGAACCAACTTTGCGTTTACCTGTGAATTCATCTCAGCATTCCCGGATGGTATCTCACCCACGTTATTGCTGAGGCCATGGTCTGTCCATTCTTGGGGCAGTATAAGATGCCTCCATGTGAGGGCTCCACGATGACTATCATTCCACTGTTGACGCACAGTGGGGGTGGGGGGATCTCAATTTGGGGCCACCATGAACAACGCTGCCGTCGACAATTTTTGTGCATGCTTCCTCATCTTTCACAGCACAATGCATTTTAAAAACACAGACCAACAAGTAGCCCACTGAATCCACATACACAAAGGGGAGGGAGCAGCTGAATGTTCCCGATCCTGGTGGTAATTCATATTGCTTAGGGATGCATAGTTGATGGTAAAACTATACGAACAATTAAGGAAGTAATTACCATAAAAGTCAGGATTATAGCAGCTTCTGGGAGGGCGGGTGGTGGTCGGGAAGGGACAGAGAGAGGCTGCTGGGGGCTGGCCCGGTTCTCTCCCACTGCCTGGAGATGGATTTATAGGAAGTCGTTAAGTGGCACACAGCTCTTTGAGTGTGTTATGTTTCACCATGAACATCGATTTCAGGAAAAGGAGAAGGAGGGTCTGGGAAGATGTTTAAAGAGATGTGATATAGTTTTATTCCATATCAAGAACCACAATCCACTCCTTAGCTTTATACACCACTCCTTAATTCTCACAGAAACTCAACCTGGACCCGATCGCTGGCTTCTACCATAATCAACTCATGATTGATCTTCATGTTAAAAGCAGGACTTGAGGCTTAGCAAGGTCAAGCACAGAGTCGAAGTCAAACACAGATGTGAATCCACCCAAGACACACACACACACACACACACACACACACACACACACACACACACAGTAGTCCCCAAGGCTCGGCAGCCCAGTGCCACCTGCCTCTTTTCACAGAGCTCAGACGTCCCTGAGCTGAGCAGACCCTGGCAGCCCTGGCTCACCAGGGGAGTTTCCTTGCCTGCTTCTTCTGCAGCCCAATCTGCTTTCCTTTGGGTTCAAGAATTTTATTTTTTTTTCTTTTTAACCTCAAGTTTTCTCCCAGGTATTTCAAAAAGAAAAAGAGCGTTTTTGGAAGCAGGAAAAATCCTAGAAGTCCTAGGCCTTTCCCTGGGCCCCGCTGTGGACGTACAGAGCAGACAGTGCAGCATTCTGTGAGGCTGTGATGCCCAGATAAGAGTCAGACAATGAGAAATGACAGGTGCCGGCCAGTCCTCAGCTAGGGACTTGGTGTAGTTCCTCCTGTCTTGCACCCGTAAGCGTCTCCGTTCAGACTTTCTTTCTGAAGACCGTGTTTTCTAACAACCCAAACCTTCTGAACTGAGTGTCTGGACAATGACTACAACAGCACATATCAATACTGAACGTCAAACTTGTGCCGGAAATTTATTAATTAAAACCATTTTCATCATAAATGCAATGGATGCTCTTTACAAAAATGTAGATGCACGAAAAAGCATGGGAATAAAAGGAAAACAAAACAAAACTATCTACAATCTGACTTCCAAGAATCAACCACCGCTAGCTTTTAGCTTTCATTCATCCAATTTTTGTGTATATTTTCATATTCATAGTAAGTATATTTAAAATTCAAATGCTATTTTTAAAACTTTTTATTATAGAATTTCCAAGCACGTAAAAAGCAGAGAGAACCCCCATGCACCCAGCACCCCAGCTTCAACAGTTAGTATCTCGTGGTCGATATTTCATCTATTCCCCGCTTCATGTCCTACTGCATTGTTTGAAGATAAATCCAGACATCATAGCATTTCACCCATAAATAGTTACATGTGAGTCTCCAAAGAATAAGGACTTTCAAAACATAACAACCTCAATACTATTTCTCGCCTTAACAAGTTAACAGTAATTCCTCAAAATCATCCAGATGCATTTTTTCAATGATGCTTTTTTTAAAGTTAATGTCAAATCATGAGCATTTCTCCATGCCCCTAGAATGTAATCACCAGGGCTTCTAATCCTATTTCATCGCACTGAGCATATCATAAATGATCTAATCACTCATGCTATTTGGATAGAAAGACTAGAGTCCTCAGGTACATCACTTCCCTTGCTTCCCAAACCAGCGCCATTACCCTGCTTTGACCTCTGACCACAGTGCTCCGCCCCCCACACCCACAGGTGCTCCTACCTGGGCTGGGCAGGGAAGGGAACCTCAGGATGTGTCAATCAGCCACTCTGTCCCAGGCAGACACTGTCAGAGAGTGTTTCCTTTTCTCTCCCTTCGTGGGCATCCTTATTTGCAAAATTGGCCAATAGTGTCTGGTTTCCTGTGAGGTAAGCTATGTTTAGAAGCTGCGGCAGGCAGGCTCAGAAGCTCAAGCCCAGCAGCCAGCAGATGTCAGGAGGATGCGAATTTACAAACCTGAAAGACCCAGCCCTGGGGGCAGACCGAGAGGGGGCTGGAGAAAGTCATGATTGGGGGCTGTGTTTTTTACCCCCACGTGGTGGAAGGCAGGGAACAGTGCAGTCGTCTTTGATGGCATGACTTTGGGAGAGCCAAGAAAGCCCACAGAAAAGCAGTTTTCCTGCCCATAAAGAAGGAGCCCATTACACTCACTGGACAGCAGATTAAACAAGCTACAGCTTCCTTCCCACCCCCACTCCGCAGTGTGGTTCTAGCTGGGGAGCTCATTAGAAAGGCAGCACCTCAAACTCCTCCCTAGGCCTGCGGAATCGGACTCTGAATTTTAATGAAATTCTTAGGAAACCGGTAAGCACGCGGAGTTGATGGACGTTTAATAATTATCTTTTTCCCCACCTCCATCCTTCGAGGTATTGTGGCTCCCTATACTCTCTTGTCACGTTGCCGCAAGTTACACATCTTGGCACAAGCTCTATCCTTCACAGGCTCCTTTCTGAGTTCTCTCTCATTGCCGCCCCTGCTCCAGCCGGACGGGGAGCCTTGCTGGGCCCCGACTCCTCCAGGCCACGCTCCTGCTCCCTGGCCCAGCCAACGTGTTCTGGTGGCAGCGCAAATCTCATCCACCACAGCCTCGCTGTCTTCCCGTCGCTGCACACACACTTCGCTTCTTCAACAGAGCTTTTTTTCTCTGATTCAAGCAGGCTTTGCCTAATGTATCGTGACTCACTTGTTTTTCCTTTTCTTATCCTTCTACCTTTGTGTGTGCCTACTCCCTTAATCATTAAGCCTTAGGCCATAAGGCTCCAGCCAGTGTCAAATCTTTTCAGAATAAAGCCTCAGATCTATGATCATGAGGACAATAAATTTCCATTTCAGCCCCAGGCCCATGTACCACAGGACCAGATGGGATGATTTCAGAACCTGTTGGGATGATCCATTACCCCAGCCCCATTCAATCAGTAGACCCCACTACTCCAATGTATTTTTCCCCGATATAATCTTTCCCCCTGAGACAGCCTGGGGTGCCAGATCTTTGAGCGATAGCTCTCCTGTCTCTGGGACTTGCAACTCTCTAATATAAACTCTTACTTTCTTTGCTGCAAAACCTGCCTGTATCTCATTGACTTAGATGTGCAGGCAGACAGAACCCTTTGCTCCGGTAACATTCCCATCACGTCCTTAGCTGCCTGACTCATGTTCAAGACAGACACTTCTTCTGGTGCATCCCTAGCCTGGGGCTGGCCACGAGGGACCCTCAGTACGCATTTATTAAGTGGTCAGTGACTTCTCCAAGGCCTTCCCCGGCTCTTCCCTGCCCACCTTGCAACCTGCTCCCCAGCACTGCCTTAGCATGGGTCGCTGTGGTCTCCTGAGGTCAGGGGTGTGCTGTATGCTCCCCACCTTGCCTCCTCTTCAGTCCCCGTCATGACTCAGCCAGGACAGAGCTCTGGGCTGGGACTCCAGGGCTGCAGGCTTTGTGACCTGTTGGCTTTTGAGGAAGTCCAGCACTGGTTTCCTTTCTCTGTCTGCTCCTGGCCCTCTTTCTCTGCCTTTAACTCCTGTCCCACTTCCCCAAGTGCTCCTATTGAAAGATCCGGCCAAAACTCTTTCTCTTCTTGTCACACGTTCTTCCTGGATGATCTCATGTTAGTGGTCAGGGACCACCTCTGTGACCTGACTCCCACGTCTCCATCTCCAGTGGGGCCCACGTGACCTCTGATGTCCATCCATGTCCTTGACACTTCTCACCATTTACCCCTATCGACCGTTCTCCACCCAGAAGCCAGAGGGCTCTTTCTAGAACCCAAACTGCCGAGTTAAACCCTGCAAACATTCTGCTCACTGTAGTTCAAGTCCCCGGCTTGTAAGCATGGCCTTCCCATGACCCGGCCCCTCCGTGCTTCCCACTCTGCTCTAACCACCTCTAGCTCTTCCAGCGCCATTTCCAGGCTGGTGCATATGTGGCTGCTTTTCTCTTCCCACCTCACCAGGCAGGCAGGCCTGGAACTCGATTCCACCCTCCTTCGAAGCTGACGAGTTAGCCTCTCCTCTTCCACAGATGCTGGTGGAAGACAGGTCTTCATGACTCACAGCCCAGCCAGCAGCATATTTGTGTCAGTTCCCTTTCCGCCAGAATCCCACAGGATGACATGGTGAGCCCAGAGGGACACCTGCACACAAAGGAGGTGGCGTGATGCGAGGGGAACTCAGCGGTTGGGGAACGTGGCTTTTTACAGCAGGCGATGAGCAAGACGGGTCTTTGGCCCTGAGGGGGACACTACCTCAATTCTCAGACTGCAAACACCACCCTGAGAAAGGGCCAAGGAAGGAGCGGCTGGGGCTCTGCATGCATATGGCACACACTCCACCGGACAGGAGAGCCTCGGCAGCCTTCACGCCTCCGCGCGCCTCTGTCAAGGTGTCTCTGGCTCTGGCCTCGGGCCCTTCTCTTCCCTGGACCCCTGTCCACACCGCCACAGCCCTCCCACCCTGGGTGCTGCCCCATTCCTTAGTGAAAGCAGTCTTCACTCCTCGTCTGCCCGGCCCCTTTGGCCTCACCCTTTGTCTGAGGTTTTCCTTACAGAGGGTGGCAGAATGTGCCACCCCTGAGAAAAACTCTGGGAAAGAAACGACAAAGTGAAGTAAAGATATGATTATGCCTGGAAAGCCAGTCTAAGACATTCTTACTTTATGCTACACGCTCTGGCAAGCTTTGGGGATGACCACAGCAAAACTTTACGAAGCAAAGCTATGTGATAGGCAATGTTCCGAGTCCTCTATGCACGTGAACCCATGTAACCTAATAGTTCCAGAAGCAGGCACTATTTATTATCCTCATTTACAGGTGGGGAGACTGAAGGTTGTATAACTTGTTCAAGGTGACACAGCTCATAGGTGGCAGAGCCAGGATTTTAATTTAAGGTTTAGGTTTCATGGTCTATGCCACACATTCTCAATGTGTGTGTGGGGGTGACATTTTCCCTAAGGGGGTTAAAATTTGTTCCTGTGCTTTATGTCTAAAGGCCGATATACACACAGTCCATTAACAGATAAACAGCATGTCTACGTTGTTAAAACTTCATGAGAGGTGATTAAGAATATAATGTCTATCCCAGGCAAGAAAAAGCTGAAGGAGTTCATCACCACCAAAGCAGTATTACAAGAAGTGTTAAAGAGACTGAAGAGAAGGAAAAAAAAAGATAAAAAATATAAGTAATAAAACAGCAATATGTATCTATCAAAATTTATTTTAAATATAAATGGGTTAAATGCTCCAATCAAAAGACCTAGGATGGCTGAATGGATAAGAAAACAAGACCTTTACATATGATGCTTACAAGAGACTCACTTCAGATCAAAAGACACACACAGACTGAAAGTAAAGGGATGGAAAAAAAGATATTTTATGAAAATGAAAACAAAAACAAAATAAGCTGGGATAGAAACACTTATACCAGACAAAATAAACTTTAAAAAGGCTACAGCAAGAGACAGAGAAGGACCCAGCAATTTCACTTTTGGGAATTTATACTAAGAAACCCAAAACACTACTTTGAAGGGACATGTACACCCCTATGTTTATTGCAACATTATTTACAATAGCCAAGACATGGGAGCAACCTAAGTGTCCATCGGTAGATAAACAGATACAAAAGTGGTATATATATATGATGTACTTAGGCCAATTTTACTCAGCCATAAAAAAGGATGAAATCTTGCCATTTGTCACAATATAGATGGACCAAGAGGTATTATGCTAAGGGAAATAAGTCAGACAGAGAAAGACAAATACCATATGATTTCACTTATACGTGGAAGCTAAGGAACATAATACACAAACAAAACAGAAACAAACTCATAGATACAGAGGACATTTTGATGGTTGCCAGATGGGAGGAGGGTTGGGAGGCTAGGCCAAAAAGGGGAAAGAATTAAGAAGTACAAATTGGTAGTTTCAAAATAGTCATGGGTATGTAAAGTATAGCATAGTGAATACAGTCAATAATATAATAATTATGTATGACATCAGATGGGAACTAGATTTATTGAGGCAATCATTTCGTAAGTTGTATAAGTGTCCAATCACTATGTTGTACACCTGAAACTAATATAATATTGTATGTCAACAGTAATTTAAAAGTAAAAGAAAAGAGAAAGTAAAAACACATACTATGTCTAAAAAGACTTATTGGATGATGATAATAAAAAAAGGTTGAGAGATCCTCATCTATGCTGTTAATCAGAATCTCTGCTGCGTCTCATGTTTAAAGCTTGGAGTCAGAGAGTAACGCGACGAAAGCAATAACTTCAGAAAAATAAACAGATAGTTGGGTGGATCTGAGGGAAAGGAACTGGAATAAAAGGGAAGGAACCAATATATATCAAGTGCTTCTCCGTGCCAGGCACCGGGCTAAGTACATGGCCTGCATCTCTTTTTTTGACCTTCATCTTCAAGTTAGGTATTCTTATTTCCATTTCAGATGATGACACGAGGAGGAGAGAGCAAAGAGTTGTAGGCCACACAGCTGGGAAAAGGTCAGGTCAGGATTTGAACTTCCTGAACTGAAACCCAGGCAGAGAGAGCGTGGAGAAGGTAGAAGAGGAAGCAGATGGCAGAAGAGAGAGGAGGGGTTTTGCCAAAGGAGAATGCACAGAAGTGGTAAAAGATTGGGCACACTGAGAGACAAGTGAGCATCCGAAGGCTTTCCTGCCGTTGCCAGGACAACAGCAATATGCTAGGACATTTCAGAAGCAGAAAAAGGTTTCTCTTTCCTCTTCCCCTCCTCAGAGAAGAAAAGACCAGACAGAAAATTGGAAAATGGGAAAGGAGTAGATCTAGAAAAAAATGAACCACATTTACTATTTCCCTCTGTCCTAATATTAACATTTTTAGCATCACCTGTTGCAATTTCTTAGGCTTGTTTCATAGATTCTGCCCAACCATGATAAAAAGCCTCCTCTTTTGTACAAAGGTAACCAGATCGGGCAAAGAACTCTAAAAGCATTTTGGATAAAACATTTTTAGGCACCACGGAACTATTTTCTTTGCTACATTAAACAAATCTGTTCCCATCCCTCCCAAATACGGTATGTATTCTCAATAACATAGAAATTACGGAGACTAATGGAAAACGAAAAAATTAACTACCAATTTGAATTATAAAAATATTTCCATTTTAGCCCTTTGAATTGCATAAGTAATTAAAACTAATTCCTAGAAATGTCTTTGTGTTGCTTTCTGATGTTCTAGAGTGTCTGCTTTAAGGACAGAATTAAATCATAGTTGTCCCTCGCAAACAATATCCTTAAAGCAGATTTTTTTTTTTTCTATTGTCTCTCTGTGGATAATAGAATGCTCGATACCCAGGGACAATAACTTTCACAACTCCTGACTTTCTATCATTGATCAGCTATTGCTAATAAACTGTCAGTTCAGCCCTCCGCCCAGGGAATAACCTCATACATGGCACCTGTGACTCTAGAAGTGACAGATCACCTCCGCTCATATTTCCAAGAGGATCTTCTTATTGTAAACACTGTCATTCCAACAATAATAAAAACCAAGCAGTTCATAATGAAGTACAAAGGTGGAGGAGCAAACCCAGCAGCAGCCTCACTAATTTGCACAAGTGCTCCAGGTCCACTTGACCCCTAGACACTAATGATAGATAATATTATGGGCTCATATTACACTTTCAGGGCTGAAGTGGACACTGTTCAATGTAAGACTGTAACCAGACCAAAAAATTGAGTGGGGGATTGGGGGTCCAGTGCAGCCAAATTTGCTCCTGATGATAAACTTTCTCAGCTGGGTGGACTTGAACCAAGAATTTAAACATCTCACATACACCTTTTAATCCTTTAGACCAATAATTTCCCTGATGTGACTGACACTTGTTTCAAAAGTACGTTACAAGCTACAAAGATAGCAAAGGTATTCAAAATATCTGAAATGAGCAGTTGTTTTGGTTGCTTCTCTCACTGAAGCCTTGAACAGTATGAAATTGTAGCTGTGGCTACAGATGAATTCAGGCAAACCAGATGGGAGGACAGTCAGTGAGAAACACTCCTGGATAGAATGATAGAATTCTACTCTTGTAAGGCAAAAAAAAAAAAAATCTTGTTATAATAGAACAGTCTGTATTTGATTTAGAACCAGCTTCTAATCTACTTGCCTCTAAAACAAAATGTCAATATTTTGCTTGAACCAGTTGCCCAAAGAGTTGATGCTGAGTACAGAGCACAGTTATGTTTCTGTGTTTGAAGGCAATGAGCTGGGTCCCTACGTGGCTGTAGAAAATGCTTCTCTGACCGCTCACTGGCCTGCACATGCGGCTGATAGTTAAGTGATGGGTCCTTGGATGACAAACTGGGAAGAAGGGAGTGCTCGGTGTCTAAGGGGCAGTGCTGAGTCATCTCACTCTAGACACACTTCTTGGTGAAGGAACCTGTAGAAATTTTGCGGCTTCGAGAGAGCTCCACACTGACAGCGGGCTCACTTCAGAGTGTCCAACGTTCCTCCTGGTAAACAGACCTCGGTTTATTTCGTTGCCATTAGTGCTTTCCCTTCTGACAAATGTGGAATGTCCTCTCGTCCGAAGGGGGCACCAGGAAGCCTGTCTTTCTGCATTTCGAATTGCTTAAATGGACATTTTCCATAAAATTCCCTTTCCAAAAGTGTTTTAGATCAAGATTTTGTCAATCTACAACGTCAGGTCAATTTAACCTGCCTGCAAACGAGGCTAAAAAGGTATATTTCCTTGACGCCAGTACATACCCTGTAGCTTCAGTGTTATGTCTGAATTCCATAAAGAAGCCATCATTTGTTGAAGTCGTACACTCAACAACGTGGCAATAACTCCGTCTCTTCATATGGAGCATTTAGGATGTGAATTAGGCAACGTTTTTGTCATATCCTAAAATGTATGTGTGTGTGTGTGTGTGTGTGTGTGTGTGTGTGTGTGTGTGTGTGTGTGTGATGATTACTGGGTTTTTTTTTTTTGACAAAGTAAATGAGCCATGCGATTCATATGTGAAAATGTGTCTGTCAGAGAAAGAGAAACACTGTAAGATCTCACTTATATGTGGAATCTAGAAACTTCAAACTCAGAGAAACAGAGTAGAATGGTGGTCAGGAGCTGGCGGGGGGGGGGGGTGGAGAAATGGGGATATGTTGGCCACAGGGCACAAATTTTCAGTTATGAGATGAGTACGTTCTGGGGATCTAATGTACAGCATGGTGACTGTCATTAATAATATGGCGTTAGATACTTACAAGTTGCTACCGGAGTAGATCTGTAAAGTTCTCACCATAAAACAACCAAATGGTAATTATGTGAGGTGAAGGATGTGGGAATGAACCTCACTGTAGCAAACATTTTGTAACACAGATGTGTATCAAATCCCCACACCATACACTTCACACTTAACACAATGTTATATGTCAATTACATCTCAATAAAGCTGGATAAAAGTGTATCTGCCATTTTTCTCCAAGAGTCTCATTTGGGTTGAATTATTTCTAGACCTCGGTAGGTTGAGGTGGATAGGTTAAAGGCTCCCATTAAAGCAAAATGCCCCTTTATTCCAAAACAGGTCCTCATTCGCACGTTAACTATTAAGCAGTTATCGATAACGCCGCTATTCTGCACTGCGTTTTTGTATCTATGCCATGCATTATCAGTCCAACTCATTTGTTCACTCACTCACTCATTCACCAGGTATTTATAAAGCACCGACTGCAGATCATACCTGTGCTCAGGGCTGGTTACTTACAGCACAAAGATGAACGAGGCAGGATCTCTAACCTCGCCCTGCTTCCACTCTTTGGGGTCGCAAAAGAGACAGCACAGGAAATGCTAGGTAATAGGCAGTTATCAGAAGCATACAGGAGTGGCCTGTCTTGCCTCTGTCCACCGAGCTTTCTCTTTCCCGTGCTGGTGTCTTCACCTGTCTTCAGCCCTCCCCAAGGCCAGGAGCGTCAGGCTGGGCAGCCAATCAGCAGACACGACCCAGCCTTATGGACAATGTTTGGCTGCAGGACACCGCTGCAATCACTGGTTTCACCCAAAGCACATGGCTTTCCTGACAAAAATGCCTGCAGGAGCTGATTTTCTCGGAAGGGAAAGGTGTGTGCAGGTGAAACCAAGGAGCCTTTGGGGTAGAGTAACCTGCAGACTTGCAATTATTTGGAGTCACATTGTCCTGGTTGGAATCCTGACTCTGCCACTCCAGCTGTGCAGCCTCAGGTCGTCCAGGGATTTCTCCTAGTCTGAGTTTCCTTATTGCGAAAATCAAGATAATAAACCCCGCAGGGCAAGCCTGGAGTGAGGGTTAGCAATGACGCAGGTAGAGTGCTTCTCAGATCCCTGGACCATGTGGGCCCTCAGGCAATGATCCATCACCACTCAAAGCGAGAAGGTCCCAAATGGGGTGATGAAGGTAATAAAAATCTGTGTTTGAGGGATACATGGGCCCCTTGAGCCATTTGCTTAAACTAATCTGACCTTGCAGCCCCCTCCTCTCCCGGGACCCTTCTGCATTTTTGGGTCATATAAGGAAATGGAATGTTCTGCGGTTCGGTATCCAAGGCAACCGTGATTATGCAAATCCTCCCCTTTATATACTCTACCCCTACCTACAATAAACGAGGCTTGATCAGAACCCTGTCTTGCCTCCATTTCTTTGTGTCTCCTGTCCTACCTTCATCCTCCACAGGTTCCTCCTCGCCCCGCGTTGTTTTGCCCTGTGGGTCGGGGCACAGGGCTTTGATGATATGCAGGTGCCTGTCCCCTTAGAACCTCCTTTGTTTTCTCTGGTCCTGTTCCACCCCACGCTGCCCCCTCAGCTAGGATTTTTAAGCGATAACGACTTTTTCTATTCCACCCTCTCGGACAATCTTTTCCCTCTCCTCCCACAAATGACCTTTCTCTTATGCTTGAAAAAAAAATTAAAACCCAAGTGCTATAAACTGAATATTGGTGTTCAATATTCATAACACGAATATTCAGAAATAACCATAATTCATATGTTACAGCCTTAACTCCCAAAGTGACTGTATTTGGGAACAGGGACTTCAAGGAGGTACTTAAGGTTCAATGAGATCATAAAAGTGGGTCCTGATTCAATAGGACCGGTGTCCACACAAGAAGAGGAAGAGACACCAGGGGTGGGTGTGCACCGTGAGAAGGCCGTGTGAGGATGCAGCAAGAAGGTGGCCAACTGCAAGACAAGCAGAGAGGCCTCCGGTGAAAGCAAACCTGGGGAGACCTTGACCTTGGACTTTCAGCCTCCAGAACCGTGAGAAGTAAATTCTGTTGTTTAAGCCCCTCGGTTATTATTATTATTATTATTATTATTATTATTATTATTGCAACCTGAGCAAACTGGCACACCAAGTTTGAAGCCAGTTCATCAGAGTGGAATTCTTTTTCACAATTTAAGGGCTGATGACCGTTGGGAACATCTATCGTCCAAAAGCTAGGTCTGTTTAGCTGGCTGCAGCAAAAGAGGACACACACAGGAAGGAGGACCCAGGGAGCGTCTCCATAAGGGGGAGCTGGGAGGGACCTCTTATAGGGCCTGGGCTTGTGCTGGATGAGTCTCAGGAGGGATGCAGGACACAGGCTCCGCTCTGGATCAGATGCCGTCAACCTTCAGTAACTGGGTGTCCTAGTTAAGTTTTACCTGGCAGGAAGCCGGCAGGATTGGAGTGGGCTAAAGTCATCCCTGGTAAGGAGGCAGCGATCACTGATGTCGGTCACAGGTGGGGATGTTTTGTCATTTTGTGGTTGTGGAAAGGCCTTGTCTGAGGCATTCTCTGATATTTAGGTGTGAATGTTGTGGTCAGGCGGCCAACAGGCAAGTTTTCGCTCTCTTTTCTTATATTAGGAAATTTCACATGGTCCAAACCACCAAATGGGAGCAAGGGACAGGTCAGCTGTGACGTGCACGTGCAGCTCAGGCCGCAGTTAATAGCCACTCCCGCAGGCGCCCTTTCAGATGAGGAAACTGAGGCCCGGGAAGGTTAGAGGGCTAACCGGAGACAACTCAGCTGGTGGGGGGAGGGGGAGAGGTAGGGAGTGCACCCCACGTTGCAAATCTACCTACATGCAGTGTCCAGGGGCTTCTCTGCAGGTTACCAAAGCCAGAGCGGATGCCTTCCGGGCAGAGTCAGGGTGGGCAGCCGCGGCTCCCTCCTAAAGGGCTTTCTTTCCTCCTGGCCCTGGGAGAGCCGCGGGCAAGGCAAAAGGGAAAGGCTGGGGTTGTTGGTCCGATGAACCATCCCCTCAATGGAAGCTTTGGCGCGCCCCCTTGTGGTTATCACACGAACTGCTGGCCCAGGCCTGGGCTGAGCCCGCGGGACGGCAAGGTTCCTGCCACTCAAGATAGGTGAGGACCTGGGCCAACCCATAGTCGGGGCCTCATTTGACCTTCCACCTATTGGCCTGCGTTCTGGGTGTTCTCAGCCTGTGCTAGAGATGACAAAACAGAGCTGAAGTCAGAGTTTACCCACGAAAAGAATGTTGAGACTGGGATTTGAGGCCTTGTCCGGTGAGCTACTGGTGTGACTCAGACGCCCCCTCCCGATTCTGAATTCGTACTGGCTCTTTCAAAGTCAGGCCCTCAACTAGGTTGTGAAATAGGAATCGTTTGGGGGCTTTTTAAAGGGCGTCGCCGTTTTATTAAAGCCAATAATTCCAAAATACTATCATTTCAACATGTAATTAACACAAAATTATTGAGATATACTAAATTCCCATTTTTATGCCTAATTTTTAAAGAACTGGTCAATATTTTACACTTCTTTCATATCATATTGCTATTGAGACTAGCCCTATATCTAGTGCTCTATAGCCACACGCAGGCAGTGACAACCGTGTTAGACAGTGCAGCTATAGACATTGTCACATTAAAACTATGGCTCCCGAAAGAGCACAGGCTTCAGTCATCTGCCAGAGGTGCCTTCGCCTGAGTGTGGTTTTATTATTCCCTCTTCATAGAACTGCTCGTGCTTCATCTCCACCTTCTTACACGGGGAGTGTGTTTCATGTCATGTCTGCATCCCCACTAAACAGGCTCAGCATGAAGCAGGGACAGTGTCCGCCTAGCGCTGTATCCGGGTGCCAATGGTCAGCTGTCAGAAAGGGTGTGTCGTTGACTTCCTGCACAATTAGGGGAGAAGTGGCCATTTGCCCAGCGCCCATCCTGTGCCAGCCACGTAGTTATTCGTCATGGTTCCTCATCACAGCCCCTCCCCCCCACCCCGGGAGGGACCCACAGCCACGCTTGTGTCATGCAGCAGAGCACCAGCTTGGGAGGAGAAGCCACCTGCCCGACGTCACCCACGTGGTGAGGGCCCAAGTGTGACTAGAAGCCAGGCCCAGTGGGGTCCAGCCCTGGAATCTCCAAAGGTTTGTACTTGTTTTCATGACCCCACAACAGGGCCAAGGGGAGGTGACCACAAGAGCCGGATGGTTTGGGGGTGCAGGTACTAAGTGCAGGTGCAGGGGTGAGGGGCATGAACCTCAGCTTGGGGCCAGATAGAAGAGGGGAGCAGGAAGCCGCTCTGCTAAGAAGGGCCAGAAGCTGGGTCAGGCTGGGCAAACTCTATAACGCCCAGTAGGGGTCGCCCTCTTCTCTCCTGGCGGGGAGAACTGGGCACTGTTCTGAGGTGCCGGCCCTCACCTTTCCCAGTCTCAAGGGGAATGAACCAGTGAGGAGAGCACTCAGGTGCAGAGACAGACCAGGCTGGCAGAAGACAAGTTTTACAAACAGGAGTGTGGACAAGAGTAGAGAAAGGCAAACCCCGCCTTCAGAAGAGCAAATGCCTGACTCAAAAGCACTTCTGGGAGAGAAGGCCGAAAGGGATGCTCTGAATCTGAGGGAATATTGATGAGAACAAGTCATTAATTCACCTAGCACGCCTCCTGCCCACCTCGCAAGAGGGAGCTCTACGCATGCCAGCAGACCTGAGTTTATGCACCTCACATAACCTGATGTACGCTCACAAGTCCTGCCTTGCTAGGTTTCTGCCTCGCACAGAAACATGCACAGATAACAGTACAGAAGCACACAGAGTGGCTTCCTTTGGAGTTTTACTGTGAGCGAATGACACCCTGTGTGTCATCTCTCCACAGGGAATAAGAGCTCTAGGTTGACAGAGAGCGGTCATTGACGGCTATTTTAAAACTGCTTTCAGTCACTCTTTCAACTCTCCCTACAACTGTGGGAGAAACAGATTCTGGCTGGCAGGAGGGCGGAGCCCTTACCTGTTGTGCCTCAGTTTCCTGCTCTGCACTGCGGGGGAGGAGTAACCACGTCCTCCCCAGGACCCGTACAGCTCTGTACAACCAGTGTGCTTGCCACTCTGTGCCTGACTACTGACTCAGTTTGGGTAGATTTATAAAATTCTCTGTGGTTACACGACATGGAGCCATGAAGACCATGGCTGAAGAGATTGGGGAAGGGAGGAAAAGTAAAGGAGAAAAGAAGCAATTTGCAGTTAATATAGGTCACAAGAATATCCAGAGGCACCTTCCTGAGACAGAACACCTAAGATGCTGGATAATTATCTAAACACAGCAGAAATGCAAAGGAAATCCTGAGAGGCCGGTATGCAAATCCAGGGAGGTGAAGGAAGGCTGGAGCCTGCATTGTCCTGGGCCCCCTTTGGTCACTAAGGCAGGAGCCTCGTCTTTAAGGGTTACACCCCTGCAATGAGGAGGATCGAGACAAGGTCTGGGTGGGAAGGTCTGAGGCCCACTTGAGCGGTACCCGCTCATTGCCTGTTCTGCTCCTTACCTAGAACACAGAGGCTGCAGTAAAGCTCGTATAGTAATGCCGCGTTGGGATGTGTGGTTTAAGGGAACAAAGGGAAGGGAAAAAGAAGTGAGGCTGGGAGAGAGGAGAAGCAATTCACAGAGCAGTGCGTTACTGTGCTAACCACAGCTTCCTGAGAAGACAGGTGTGACCTCTGCTAAAGCCCACTGGAACTGTTATAGAAAAATCCCCAAAGCTCCAAAAATCAGACCAGTGAAAATCCAAGCAGTAATCCAGAGAGAAAGAGAACTCAGTTTATTATGCCGGAGGTCCAAAAGAGCTAGTGCTCTGGAAATCTGGGTAGTGATGAGCTTAGGGGCAATTTCGCTTTTATACCAGCGTATTTACATTGCTATGGGCTATGGGCAGTTACAGAGCATGGGGTTTTTCAAACAGGCCCTAAGGCAATACATCTTAAAGGGAGGAGATACACCTGTCTAAACACTAAAAGCAATACATCTTCCACATCCTTTGACTCCCAGGTCCTTGGCCTATGCAGCGAGCATGTTTACAGAAGCAGAACAAAGAGCTGATTAGAAATGTTGGTCATTTAAGTGGGAAATTCCTCTTCAGAACCACTGCCTCTTGGAACAGCCAGCTATGGGGTCAAAGGGCAAGCAATTTACTACTCTCAGCTCTTTCTCTTTTCCTCTGTGTCTTTGGTAAACATTTCCCCCGTGGGGGCATCAACTTTCCTGCACTTCTGGGCTCTCTGACTAGCCACTGAGCAAGCCAGAGACTCCATGGTGCAGGCAGGTCAGACAGAGGACCAGAGCTGAACGTCTCCCAGTGCTAGGGGCATGATGGAGGCTGCCCAAAGCCTCGTCCCTGGCCCTGGGGAAGCTGAGACGTGGCAATGTTAGGAACCTCAGGCCAGGAAGGTGGCAGCCTAGACTCTACAAGAGTGGGATTGCATGGGCCACCGCTGGGGGCGCTCTGACCAGGAAGCAGCCAGTGTTCAAAAAGCCAGGTGGACGGAAGAAACTTCCAGAGAATTTTTAATGAGCCAAACTGACGACAATCCTGGAGAGCAAAATCTCAAAGAATGGAGAAAATGCTCCTAAGGATGGCAGTTTTGCAGCTTATTTTATACTTTAGAATCAAAGGAGAAAATGTAAGGAAAGTTGCATGAAACCCATTGGTGGTAGATTAAGGGGGTGGGGGGAGATAGCAAAGAGGAGGAATCTCTGGGGTTGGATAAAAAGGCAACATGGAGAGACACAAAGTTCTTTTACGCAGATGAGCACGGAGAGTTAGCAATGAGCAGTGACAGCGCACAGAGATGAGATGTGGGGACAAGATAACCACGAGGGTTCTGCGGTCTCATGCTCTGAGGAGGTGGCTGTGCCCTCAGTAGTCTGGGAAAGATTACTTAGACATTTCAAAAGTCTGTTATCTGCGATGCAAAAACACAACAGACAGGTGAAGCCTGACTTTTGTCAAGGAAGCTGCAGGCCCAGGACAGGACTACCTGCCGTGACTTGCTTTTAGTTAGGGACGTTTATATCCAGACCGTCCTGCGTGCTTATCATATTCGGTCTCTGGGTTCCTTAAGGCCCGCCTCGCAGGCCTGTCCTGAGCGCATCAGCGCTGAGCAGACCCTGGGAAGCTGCAAGCTGGGTCCAGTTAGAAGTCTCAGCCAGAGAGAGATGGTTTGTTTACAACGGCTATTTGTAAATGTATGAGCTAGGAGCCGCCCCAGCAGTGACTTAGCCCCTACGTGTAACGGCAAAAGGAACTGCTACCACTTTTAGGTTTACAAGGACAAAGGGAAGGAGAGATTTCTGGAAACTAAGAAGCAGACACTCATAATGGTAGATATTTGCATCTCAAAAAGATGGCCCCCAGGTCACTGAAGAAAACTGCTTCAGTTGTGAAATTGGCTATGATAAAAATTTATATACATTTGAAAAGGACAAAGCAATTCTGAAACAAAACGGGGAAGGGAAGGAAGACTTATTTCCAACAGGGAGAATTAAGACTCTTATTTTCATTTTGTATGTGTCCTTACATCATTCAAGTTTGGGCTATTTTTTAACCCCAACCTTGACAATAATACTATATATATAGATTTCTAAGCCCTAGAGTCATTTTTTAACTTAATTATATATTATGACCATGTTTTTTATGCCATTGAAAATTTCCTTATATATGCCATTATAAATACTTTTTATTAAAGTATAGTAAGCACACAATATCATATTAATTTCAGTGGATAGTATAGTGATTCAACATTTACATACCTTGTGATGTGACCTCCACACTAAGTCTGGTAACAGTCTGTCACTGTGCAAAGTTACCCCAATGTTATTGACTATATTCTTCATCTTTTTCTACCCATCCCCCATCCCCTCCCCTCTGGCTACCATCAGTTGGTTCTGTTTGCATAAGCCTGTTTTTGTTTTGTTTGTTCCTTTGTCTTGTTTTCTTTAGATTCTACATGTAAGTGAAATCATGATATATTTCTTTTTCTCTGACTTATTTTACTTAGCATTATACCCTCCAGGTCCATCCATGTTGTCACAAATGGCAGCATTTCATTCTTTTTTATAGCCGAGTAATATTTCATTATATATATATATCACATTTTATTTATCTATTTGTCTATCGATGGACACCTAGGTTGCTTCGATTTCATCTATTGTAAATGATGCTGCAATGAACATAGGGGTGCATATATATTTTCGAATCAGTATTTTTGTTTTCTTAGGATAAATACACAGAAGTGGAATTGCTGGGTGTACTGTAGTTCTATTTTTAGTTGTTGTCTTTTTTTTTTTGAGGGATCTCCATATTGTTTTCTATAGTGGCTGTACTAAAATACATTTCCACCAACAGAGCATGAGGGTTCCCTTTTCTCTACATCTTTGTCAGCATTTGTTATTTGTCGACTTTTTGAGAACAGTATTTCTGACAGGTGTGAGATAATATCTTATTGTGGTTTTGAACTGCATTTCCCGATTATTTCATATGTCTGTTGGCATCTGTATGTCTTCTTTAAAGAAATGTCTCTTCATGTCCTCTGACCATTATTTGATCAAATCGTTTATTTTTTTGTTATTGAGTTATATGAGTTCCTTATATATTTGGAATAGTAATTCCTTATTGGATATACCATTTGTAATTATCTTCTCCCATTCATTAAGTTTTCTGTTCATTTTGTTGATGGTTTCCTTTACTGTACAAGAGATTTTTAGTTTGATGTAGTTTCACTTGTTTATTTTTGTTTTAGTTTTCTGTGTTCGAGGGGATATATTCAAAAAGATATTAATAAATGTCTTTTTAATGCATAATATTTCACCATACAGAAGTCTCTATTGAACTGCTTCCTTATTTTTGGATTTGGATTGATTTCATTTGTTTTTTTATTGTGGATAATGTAAAAATACACTTGAACATATATTTTTAAAAACATGTTTCAAAAACTCCTTGAGGTTCTTAGACATGGAATTAATGAATCACGATACATATGTGTTTCTAAGATTTTTGACACTCACTGTCAAACTGCTTTCAGAAAGGTTGCAACAGATTTTGCTCCCACTGGATGATCTAAAACATTGACAGTACTGAGAATCATCAACACAGAAGGTTCAACGTCTGACTAATAGGAGTTCCAGAAAGGAAAAAGAAAAGACAAGGGAAGAAAATTCTCAAAGATATTGGTTTGAAAAACACGAAATTGCCATTTTTATAAGTTCAAAGTAAGTTAGATCTGAGCAATTTTATGTGATTCGACATAATATATTACAGAAAAGATTTTTCAGGACTAAAGGGTATGAGCTTTCAGATTGTAAATGCCAAACGAATAAGAGTTTGAGTAATAGAAGAATCACAGCAAGGTACAACACTATGAAATTTTAAAACTCTGGGGATAGACAAAAAGATACTGGAGGAGGGGGAGAGAGTGGCAGGGAGAGAACTAAAAAGAAGGAAGAAGGGAGGGGTCACTTTAAAAAGATGATGAATCCTAAGAAGAGCAGTGCCTTTAAGATCTAGGAAGAAATGATATTCATCCTACAATTCTTTACCCAGCAAATGATCAACCAAGTGTAAGAGTAGAATAAAGACTCTTCAGATACGTCAAATACTGAATGAAACTACCTCCTAGCTGTCTTTTCAGAGGAAGTTATTGCAGGGTGTGCTTCAGCAAAACAGAGAGGAAACCAAGAAATCAAGACATGGAGTCCTCCAGTTAGAAGGGTAGAGAAGGAAAATCCAAAGACATTAACTGTTGGATAAAGAGCAGATTGAGGCAGAAAAAATGAGGGCTGAGCATAGTTGGTCTGGGATGGGAGAGGACAGGGGAAGAAACCAATGAAATCTGGGCATTTGGAAAAATTCTTGAAAGTCACAGGGCAAATCTATAGGACCATTTGGAAAAAATAAGTATAGGCACTTAGAAGACTAAACAAATTAATAAAATGAATAAAGGAAAAACAAAAAAAATTCTAAGAAAGGAACATAATAATACTTTTTGTGTTATAGTTATTTTGAGAGGTTAAAGGAGGGAGAAGGGTAAGAGAACTAAATCTTCCACCGTATCAATAGGAAATCAATCAAAAATAAAAGTTATGGACTGAGAAGTAGCAGGATAAGCATATTATTTAGAAATTTCGATGGTAGGTACCAGAGGGGAACAATAGCTAACAATCGTTTTGGTGATTTTTCTTGCGTACTGGTACTGGTCAAGTAGTGGGGTTGGGGACAAGAGACAGCAATACTTTATTATATGCTTTTAGCACTGTTAAATGTTTTTGCATACGTTACTGGGATAAAAATAAAATTAAATTATAATTTAAAAATCCCCTACATACCACCTTCTCTCCCCACCCCAGGAAAAACATAAGAATTAACCTTTGTGTTTCATAGGTCAGATAGCTATTTTTATTTCTGCTCTGATGTTTATCTGGAAATAAAACCATTTTGATGTTCTCAATGAATCTTTGACTCATACCTGCAGAAATATTAGCATTTATGACCTCAGAGATTTCCAGATCTCTTCGTGTAAAGAACTTTGCAGTTCTTCTCTCTTTTTTGAATTTCTTACTTCCTGGCCATTATCAGGGGCTGGAGAGAATGTCCATTCCACAACCAGATAGCGAGCATTGTGTTTTGGTAAGAGTATCGGGATATGACGGTTGGTTATAAAACGGTTGGTTAGGGTGATGGTTCTGTTAGTCGCTTCCCCCCGAGCACAGCCAACCAAAACTTAATTGCAATTTCAGTCCCTCCAAGAATGTGACCTTAAACAACTTTTGTTCATTAACAGTTCTGATCTGTAGCAGATCCCCCAGTATTCTCTGAAACCTAGCACTTTCATAGAGTTTGGGTGCTAGGGCAGCTGGGTTTGAGCTGATCTTTCCATTCCTTAGAGCCATGACCTCGAACAAGTTATTTAACTGATTTAAACTTCTGTTTTCTCATTTACAACATGGGGATAGTCATAATTCCCCTGTTTCTTGGGGTTTCGGTAAGGATTAAATGAGATAATGTATATATGTGATAAGGTACATAGTATTTCCTCAGACCAGTCAATAAATTAGCTATAATTAGTATTATGTATAAGAACGATGTTGATCCTATACAAATCACCTATATACGCACTTAGCATAAGTGGTACTGAAAATAAGATTACACACTAAAAAATAATATTCATAGAGTCATCAGGTAGACTGGAGTTCAGATCTGAGCTCATTTACTTTTCTTCAATATGAGTCAAGGGGAGTGATCAAAGAAAGGAGGCTCATCAACGCATCCCACTGGGGCTCATGTCAGTCGGCACCTCACACATCTGTCTCTATGGTGACCAGCGTTAAAAAAGTAAGTTAGAAAAACTTACCTCCTCAGTTTTTTTAAATTTGGTGACTAGAATTTGAAAATCAGCTCTCTTCTCAGAGGCCTATGAATAGCATATACAATGCAATAATGTCCGTGATGTATAGAGTTCTTATATGTCAATGGGAAAAAGGCAACGGAATAGAAAAATGGGCAGGGAATATGTCAGAAGAAATAGAATAGAATGCTACTTGTATGAAAAGATTTCCAACCTGCAATAAGCAAATAAATGGAAAAATGTTAAATGATACAACTGGTTGTTTTGGTATCTAGGAAATAAATGGGTATGGGTGTTTGCGTAAATTAATCTTTTCACTTTGAGATAAACATAGATTTATATGGAGTTATAAGTAATAATACAAAGAGATCCCATGTACCTTTTATCTAGTTTTCCCCAATAGTAATGTTTCTCAAAACTGTAGTACAATATCACAGCCAGGATCTTGACATTGATACTGTCAAGATACAGAACAAGTCTATCACCATGGTGATCTATCACGTTGCCTTTTTAAACCTACAACCACGGATGTAATATAAATGGAATTATACATTTTGTAAATTTTAGGATTGCCTTTTTGGGTCTTTACTCAGTCTAATTTTCTAGAAATTCATTCCACTTTGTTTGTGTGTTAGTAGTTTACTCTTTTTAACTGCCAAGTATTGCATGGTATGGTTGTACTATATAGTTTGACCATCCACTCACTGAAAGGCACATAGGTTGTTTACAATTTAAGGCTATTGCAAATAAAGCTGCTACAAACATTCGTTTTAAAGTTTTTGTGTGAACTTAAGTTTTCATTTCTAAAGTCAATGCCTGGAAGAATAGTTGCTGGGTTGTATGGTAGTTGCATGTTTCGTTTTTAAAAGAAATTGCCAAATTTTTCTGAGTGGCTATACCGTTTTACATTCCTACCAGCAATGTAAAAATGATCCACATCCTTACCAATATTTAAAAATTTTAGCTATTCTGATGGGTGTGTCGTGGTGTCCTATTATAGTTTTAATTAGCATTACTCTACTAGCTAGTGATGTTAATCGTCTTTTCATGTGCTTATTTGCCATCCATTCATTCACTTTGATGAAAAGTCTCTTTGTGTCTTTTGCCCACTTTCTAATTAGGTTATTCATTTTCAGAGATTTTCATATATTCTAGCCCTTTGTTGGATATGTGGTTTGTAAATATCCTCCCTCCTCCAGCTTGTTCTTTCCCCTCCGCCTTTCACAGAGTTAAAGTCTTTTATTTTGATGAAATCCTATTTTTCAATATTTTAAGTTGTGCTTTTTGGTGTCAAGTCTAAGAACTCTTTGCCTAGCCCCACACCATAAAGTTTTTCTTATTTTTTTTCCTAAAAGTTTTATAGTTTTGAGTTTTACATTTAAATCTGTGATATATTTTAAATTAATTTTCCATGAAAGGTGAGCTTTAGGTAGGGGTTTACTTTTTTTTTTTTTTTTTTTGCCTATGAATGTTCCATTTGTTGGAAAGATGATCTTTCCCTAAGGAATAGTTTTTGCAGCATTGTCAAAAATCAGCCAGGCATATTTGTGTGAATCTGTATCTCGATTCTTTAATCTGATCCATTTTTCTATATGCCTTTTCTTCCACCACACAGTTTTGATTATTGTAGCTCTGTAAATCTTTAAATTAGTCTATTCTTCTTTTTCCCACCTTCTGTTTTTAAAATTGTTTTGGCTCCTCTAGTTCTTTTGCCTCTCCCTATGAAGTTTAGAAATTAGAGTTAAATAAACTTCAAAAAATGAATTGGGAAGTGTTCCGCTTATGTTCTATAAGAGCTTGTTTAGAAGTGGTGTTAATTCTTCTTTCAGCATTTGGTAGAATGTTGGAACTATCATGGTCTGATGTGAAAGTCAAAGAAAGCCATTATGGTTTCAATCTCTTAATTGGGAGTTTTAAAAGCATAAATTCAATTTGCTTAATAGTTATGGGTTATTTCATATTGGGTGAATTGTGGTAGTTTGTGTTTTTTGAGAAATTAGTCCATTTCTTCTAAGTTTATATGTGTACTGCACATAAATTTTTATAGTAGTGCTTTATTATCCTTTTGATAACTTTAAGGTCTGTAGTAATATTCTCTGTTTCATTCCCTATATTGGCAATTTGTGCCTCCTCTTCCTCCTCCTCCTTCTTCTTCTTTCTTCATCTTCTTCATTTTAATTAGCCTAATAGAGGGTTGCCAATTTTATTCATCTTTTTAAAAAACTTGCTTTCCTCTTGATTTTCTCTATTATTTTTCTGTTTTCAATTTCACTAATATCTGCTCTTATATTTATTATTTATTTCCTTCCTTCTGCTTGCTTTGGGTTTATTTTGCTCTTTTCTTTCTAGGTTCTTGAGATGGAAACTGAGATTATTGATCTGAAACTTTTTCTCTTTCCTAATGTAAACATTTAATGTTTAAAACTTTTTTTCAGCACTGTTTTTTGATGATTTTATTTTTGCTCAATTTAATGTGTGGGTTTTTTAAAAAAATTATTATTTCCTTTGAGACTTCCTTTTTGACCCATGGGTTATTTTGAAGTGTGTTGCTTAGTTTCCAAGTGTTTTAAGATTTTTCTGATTTTTTTTCTGTTACTTCTCGTTAGATTCAATTGTGGTCAAAGAATACACTCTGTATGATTTAAATTCTTTTAAATTTGTTGAGGTTTATTTTATGGCCCAGGATATGGTCTCTATTTGTATTTGATCTTTATACACCTAAAAAGAATATAGATTCTGCTGTTGTTGGGTGTTCCATAAATATCAATTAGATTCTATTAGTGGATGGTGTTGTTGAGTTCTTCTATATACGGATTTTTGACTAGCTATTTTATCTAATGTCGAGGGAGAAATGTTCAAGTCTACCATTGTAATTGTTAATGTGTCTTTTGTCCATTATTTCCGTCAGGTTTTCCTTCACATATTTTGTAGCTCTGTTGACTGCTGCATGCACAGTCCCAAATGCTGTCTTGTTTTGGCAGATCAATTTTTTTAATCATTATATTAAGTCCCTCTCTGATCATTTTCTTTTCTCAGAAGTCTACTTTATCTGGTATTAATATAATCACTCTGCTGTTTTTCAATTAATGTTTGCATGGGATATATTTATCCACCTGTTTACTTGTAACCTACCTATACCATCATATTTGAAATGAATTTCTTGTGGACAGCACATAGTTGGGTCATGTTTTCTAATTTGTCTTTTAATCAGTGTGTTAAAACCATATACATCTAATGTAATTTTTGATATTTTAAAGATTAAATGTTTATTTTTATTAAACGCTTTATTTTTTGTTTTCTATTTTCTGTTTCTCTGTTTTCTTTTTTCTACCTTAATTGAGCATTTTAAGAATTCTGTTTTAATTTATTGGTAGAGTTTCTGAGTATATCTCTTTGTATGGTTTATTTAGTGTTTGCTCTAGGTGTTATGTTATATATCCATAACATCAGAGTCTGCTGGCTCAAGTGAAGAGTAGGAATCTTATTTCCCATTACGTTCCCAGTTTATAACAAAATTGCCTTAAATAGTTCTCTACATACATTTAGAATCACATTGGAAAGTGCTATAATTTTGTTTCACTGTCAAACAACTTAGAAAACTCAAGAGAAGAAGAAAAATGTATGCACCCATATTTTTATTCTATCTTTCTTCCTTCCTAATGTTTGAAGGTTTCTCATTTTAGAGACCTTTCTTTCGTTGTTCTTTTAGGATAGATCTCTGCTGGGAACAGATTCTCTTAGTTTTCCTTAAAAAAGTGTCTTGATTTTAGCACTTGGGAAATGCCATGCTACTTCTTTCTGGCCTCCATCGATTCTTTCAAGAAATTTACTGTGATCTGAATTTTTTTTCACTATAGATCAGGTGCTATTGCTACCTTATTGCATTTAGATTTTTCCCTCATTTTTAAATTTTTAGAAGTTTGATCCATGATGTGTCGTTGTGGTTTAGATTTATTTGCTTTTATTTTGTTTGGGATTCACTTGGCTTTTTGAATATGTAAGTTTATACCTTGCCAATTTGGTAAGTGCTCAGACACTACCACTTTCAATACTTTTTTTAGCTTCCCTTCTCCCTGCACTTTCTCTTCTCTTTTGAAGAGTCCAATGGCACAAATGTTAAATATTTTGTTATTGTTCCACAGGTATCTAGAGTTCTTTCTGGGGCTTTCACTGTGTCTAGTGGGAAGAACAGGGAAAAGGTACATTGATTCCATCTTCCCTAAAGTGGAAATCTAGGTTTGTTTGTTTGTTTATTTATTTATTTATCAACTTTTTTTTTTTTTTAGGCGAGGCAATCCTTGGTTGATCTCACAGATTGTAAGGACCTTGTCAGCTTACAATTTCTTATTTTTTTATGTTTTATGCCTACAGCACCTGGTCTTTCTAGGTGATCTTTCATCCAAATACTAACCAGGTGTGACCCGGCTTAGTAGATATATTTATTTTTAAGTATGCCATTTTTCTTAACTCTTTTATAATAATAGGAAGGAGATTCTAAAGAAGAAGAATGGCTAATAAACAGTGAACACTTTCCTGTAGCCAATAGCTTAAGATATAGGGAAAAAATAATTTTACAGATGAGGAACATGTGTCCCAGTTCCCATGGTCCCACAGGTAGTAAGTGGCAGGACTGGGATTTAAGCCCAAGTTAAGTGTGCCTATAGCTGTGACTCTTAATTCCCATCTCTTTTCTTATCTATTCTGGCTTACTCTGCCTCTCTGAGAAAACAGCCTATACAGTAGACAGTATACTTGTGTCAGAAGGTGGGGGCTTGTTAAAGAATGAACAGCTGGGAAGAGTCAGAAAGCTATCACATCAGCTCAAGTGAGAGATGCTGGTGGATTCGGATATCTTTTGAAGGTAGAAGCAACAGGATGTGCTGATGGATTGGATGTGTGGTGTAAAGCAAAGAGAGGAGTTAAAAGTGAATTATGTTTTTGGCCTGAGCAACTGGGGGATGTAGATGTCGTTTATGGAGAGGCAAATCCCAGGGGAAGCCCAGGTTTGTGGAATGTGCATCAAGAGTTTTGCTTGGGATACATTACACTTAGGTTCCTCAAATGGAACTGTCCAGTAGGTAGCTGCAAGTATGAATAAAGTTTAAGGAAGAAATATGGGCTAGATGGGGAATAGATGTGGGCATCGCCAACCTGTTAATGGTATTAAAGCTGTGGGAATGAACAGCTGCACCTAGTAGGGTAACAGAAAGGAGAAGAGACTCAAGGGTTGAGCTCGAAATAAAGATAATACTTATGTTTGTTTGTTTGTTTGTTTTTGTTTAAATCAGAAACAAAGCCATTGGCTGAGAATAAGAACAGAGGATTTGGGGTCGAATGGTTGTCTTGGAGGCTGGGAGGCTGAGTTGACCAGGGACATTGAGTAGAATCTCCTAGAAATGTGGAAAGCCTGCTTGTGGTTTACTGTCAAAAACTAAATGCAGCTAGAGGAAAGGTTATGTGTGTTTCAACTCAGAGCTACTGTGTGGGTGCAGATGTAGAGCAGGCAGAAGGTGGGTTTCAGAGAGTTGAGGTTCAGTGAGCAAGCATGTATGAGAGAGGTAGATGGTGTGAGATTCAAGTCTTCCTGGAATGAAAGTCTCCTCTCTGTTCCCCTAGAGCATAGTCCTGTTTTCAATGCTGGTTGAGTTTCCACAGGTGCCTTCCCTGTTGTTCTGCTCCTTGTTCATCTCCCTGTCCTGCCCCCTACATACACCCTCTGGGCCTCAGCCTTCCTCCCCTCTTCCCCTCCTTTCTCGGTTTCTCCTCCTGCCTCCTTTTATTTTTTATTTTTTTGGTTTCTCCTCCTGCCCACAAGCCGGCTCAGCTAGAAGAACTGGAACCAGTACTTCAAAAGGTACAGTAATAGTGATTTTCTGTATTTGACCAAGCAGCTTGCCAAGTCTGAACTGATTTTCTTAGAATGCAGGCTTACTGAAGTCAGAGGAAACTCAGCAGCTACTCTCCATCGTGTGCTCTGAGCCTTGCTGCTTGTTAGCGCCACTGTGAGATGTGAAGGTAGCCTCTGTGCCATTGCTTCCACTGTCTTCTGTAAGAACCTTTTTGCCCAGCAAAGGAAAGACTGACCCAGGTGGAAAAGACTGCAGTGGACATTAGGATGAACCCCACCCCACACCCCACACACCTGTTTCCCTTCTGACTAAAGGACTTATTCCTCCAGCTTTTGGGAGTGCTGCTGGCAGATGGCTCCTGGCTGTCAGCTCTCTCGGGAATTGTTTTGGCTGAAGAGAGCCCCTTCTTGGGACAGCCTGCATGCAATGACGAGTCAGTGCCAAGTTGTAAAGTCTTGGCTTCTTCAACCCAAATTGAGACATCTCAGAAGGGTCATTTCATCTTCAGAGCTCCCTGTGGGGTAAGCCGAGGCTTTTATTGAGACTGCACCATAGCTCAACTTCCCCCAATTCCCCAGTGCTGGCCTCCCTCCCCTCTCTTCCGTAGATTTTGATCCCCTTAATAAACCCCCTGCACTCTAATCTTCATCTCGGAGTTTGCTTCCTGGGGCACCCAGTTTGCAACAGTTGATGCCAGGAGTGGTCCAAGAAAGCAGATGCTGGGCTAGGGTTTCAGTGCCTTTAGAAATTTGTTTTCTTAGCATTGTACTAAACCCACACCAGTGTTCTAAAATAATTTCTTCACCAGAATCCTCATTTTCTACAAAATCATAATTGCATCTGTTGTCTTTAGGGTTCCAAGCCCAAATCCTTTATCAAATGTAAGTTGTACCCACACTTTCTCCTCTATTGCCCCAATCTGCAGACCAAAACCCTGCTTCTTGGGTAAGCATGAGGACACTTGTGGTTGAGCCTGCTTCTGTCATGCTGTCCTCTTGTGTCCTGGGTTGAAGGACAGAAGTCATAATTCTGGGTCGGGCTCATCCCCTGTGGGATGACACTAATTTCAAAGCAAAGGGAATTGTTGGGAGCTGAGCAGACACCCAAGTTGTGCCTGCTGCAGCCTCTCCCCCATCAAAGAGGCCCCAGAGGTTGAGATATAATTACAGCAGCCAAGATAGAAAGCTCTATGAACTAGAATATTAACAGTAAGAAATTGATATCGACCAGGTCACCATAGTACTGCTGTCCCAGCTGTCTCTGGCCAGCAGAGTTATTGAGCAGCTTGCACATCGTCTGAGAAAAGTTGGCCCCCACATGCTTCTTGATGGCTGGTGATGGGTGGTCAGGAATTTCTCTAGCCTTGAAGAGACAGAAGAAAGGGACGGTCTAGCTCTGGGCTTGCAAATTTAATATGCACACCTATCATCTGTAGTTAAAATGCAGAATCAACTTCACCAGGTCCAGAGTGGGGCCAGGATTGTGCATTTCTAGCAAGCTCCTACATGATGTTGATGCTTTGGTCCAGGGACCCCATTTCTGGTGGCAAAGATCTAGAACCGTGGTTCTGAACTCTAGCTGCATCTGAGACTCACACGGAGGAATCTGCAAAACACTCAGGAATTCTGATTTCATTGGTCTAGAGCGGGACTCTGACACTGATATATATATTTTTTAATTCCCCCATAAGTCTATAAACTGCTAAGATTGAGAAATACTTATTTAGAATGCATGAGAGTTGTAGCTGTTATTTATTTTGTAACTGTTCTGCATGGCAGACAAACGCATTTGAGGAGCAAATGACTGCGTGGATAAAGGATGATGATCCATTGAATTCTCTCTGAGTGAGGTTGGAAACATCCAGGAAGGGCCACTCCACCTGCACTTCTCACCTCATGCCAGTGCACGAGAAGCTGCTGGTACAAGCCACCCTTGCACTGTAACCACCACCCAGCTGCAGGTAGTACACCAGAAAGGCTAGGGCAGGCCCCATTGAAGGGATTGTGGTTGCTTTGAATTATCTGTGCAAGAGGCAAAGAAGGGTTTGCATCGAATGTGAATGCAAGCAGACATTGCCTCATCTGTAATAGAAATTCTACATAAACGTATCAACCAAAATGTCCCTTGGTACTCCGACGAAGCTTTCCTTCCTCGAGTTTCACATTTTAAAGGTAGTTTTCTTTTTTCACTTGACACAAGGCAATGATGGCAATGCTTTGAGACCAGTCACTCTGTAACGTTAAGTGTGTTTCATGTTATTTTCCTAGGGCTGCCATTACAGATCACCAAAAACTGAGTGGCTTAAAACAACAAAAATCTATTCTTTCACAGTTCTGAAGACCCACGTCCAAAGTCAAAATGTTGTCAGGGCCGTTCTATTTATGAAGACCCAATGGAGAACCTGTTCCATGCCTGTCTCTCTCAGTTTTTGCTGTTGCTGGCAATCCTTGGTGTTCTTTGGCTGGTAGAAGCATCAGTCCCGTCTTCTGCATCCATCATCGCATGGCTGTCCTCCCGATGTGTCTATATCTCCACGTCTCCTCTCTTTTTCTTGTAGGACATCAGTCATATTTAATTAAAGGTCCACCCTACTAATGTGACCTCATCTTAGTTAATAGCATCTGTTACAACCCTATTTCTAAACAAGGTCATGGTCTGAGATTCCGCAAAGAACATAAATTTTAAGGGATACCACCTAACCCAGTATATTTTTCTTTACCTAAAGATGGAAAGACTCCTAAGGCCATCACTGGTGCACATTAGAAATGCTTTGCCCAAACACCTTGCCAAATGACCCTTAAATATGAGTCTTCTACCTAACACCCGGCCTATTCCATTTCCAGCAACTTCTCAGGCAGTTCTATGTGATAGAAAGAATGCAGAACATGGGGTCTGGGGGACCTGAGGTCTAATCTCCATGTAGCCATGTGACTTTGGTTAAGTTGCTGAAACTTTCTAAGGTTGCATAACGTGTAATGTGGAGGATTTAGAAGAGACAATTAAACGTCTGTCAGACACTTTCTTTTGTGTGATTCACCATATAAGAAGCTTTATAGTTGTCATTTTATCTGCATGAAGCTGTGAGGATAAACTAGTTAACATATAGCCTGATATCATTGTCGTTGGTGATGAACAAATATTAGTTCTTTTTCTATTACTCTGCACACCAGATACTGGCAATTTTGACACTCCCCAGCCTGCATAAGCAGAGGCATGCACCCAGGTCACCTGCCTATGCATTTCTGAGAAGCAGCATGGAGCTAAAGACCTGGGAGTTAGCTCTGTCAGGAACTCCCATTGCAACTCAGGTGGGTCATTTAAACTCTTTCTATCTGGTGGTCCACGCTGCTGCCTACTCAAGAATGAGCAGCATCTGAGAGCAACATGCCAGCATGGAAAGTGCAGACCGAGGGCCTGGGAGGCAAGAAGGCTCTCAGGTGCTGGCTCAGGTGGCTGTGAAGTGTCTGTGTCCTGAGTTCAATACCAAAGTGGTCCTGAGCTCACCTGTTCTACCCACCATTTTCTCCTTTGTGTACCTGCCCCGATCTTTACTGGGCTGTGTTTGAAACTCCACATGGAGCTGCCAAGGGTTAATTGACTTCTAGCCTTTTAAAGAAAATATGAAACGAGAACCCCTCCCTGAGTTTGGACAGTGTGCATGTCTGTGTTTCCGTGCTCTTTTGCAGGACTTCCTGTTTCTGCAAAGATTTTTCCCCCACCCCACCAACTTTAAAAGTCACTGGGCACTTGTGCAAGTCTATCAGCCATCACAGAGCACCCTTGCTTTGCCATCTGTCTTTCTTTTCCAGGGACCTCTCCACTGAGTGCTGTTTGAGTGACATTGCTGATGGGCTCAGCTGCTATGTCTGCTGGGTATGGCCATCTTTTCAGGCATCAAGCCGTGGAGATACAGGGGGTCACAGTCCCATTTTTTTGGGACAAGACATGAATACCCTATCTCCACAACAAGAACAATCCATTACATTTTTAAGACACACCAAAGCTTTCCAAGCACTTTCACACATATTACCTCATTAAGTCACAACATCCCCCTGGAAGCTTTATGTCCATTTTACGAATGAGGATCCTAACCCCTTGTCAACATGTGAGCTGCAGGCAGCGGTATCTGCATGCCTGGGAGCTGGTTAGAGATGCAGAATCTTGGGCTCAGACCTGCTGAATCCTGCACTGCAGTCGGAGAAGATCCCCAGGTGATTCGTGTGCATTAAAGTGAAGAGACACTGGAGTGTGACTCAGGAAGGTTCAGTGGCTTTCTCAGAGTTTCAGGGCAACTTGGTGATGGAGTTGGGATGAGAATCCAGGCTCTGAGACTCCCAGAAAAGTGCTTTTCTTAAAATAGTGCTTTACTTTCTGCTCAAAAGCACATCCATCCCTCAAGGCTAGCTCACAGGCCCCCTCCACATGCTCACCCAAAAGGCCCAAGCAGAATCAGGCACCATTACTTTTGCTCCTGAAGCCCTGGATATGGTCCTCTATCAGGGGAATGAATGTATCTGGCTTTGTAATAAGGTAGAGAAAATGGAATCCCCAAGCATCCTCTTGAGGTAGCTGTTGGATTTATCTGGAAGAGGACGCAGCTGAGTGATGGCGGAGCAAAGGAAATGAACGGCTGTGCAAAAGGAAGAATTTGTGTTGATCCTGAGAAAGAGGAAGACCAAGGTGCAGAGAGAAATTTGGAGGAGAAAAGAGGAGGAGAGAGTACCAAAACCTCGTGGGAGGCAGTACAGCAGTTTCTGAATTCTTGGTGGGAGTGAATTGCTTTTTGTTTTGTTCTTTTCGGATGGTTGTGAATAGGATGTGCTTGGCACAAAGCAGAGGCTTGGGGCGACACATTGAAGCTGAGAGCAGCCCACGCCAGAGGGGTGAGAGGCCCCAGAGGGCCAGGTTGTCTCTCATTCTTCTTGGGATCTTCAAGACCTAGCCCAGTGCTCCCCTAATGTTTCTTGTATGAATGAATGAGAGCTGAAGAAAGCCATACCTATTAGCTAATCCAATTCTGTTTATTTGTCATTGATTAAAAAAAAATTTATCCTAAGATATATTAAATATTCCAACATGAAAATATAAATGTATAGTTTAAAAAATAACTGTAAGAGGCACACCAACATCAACGATACTCACCATCCACGTGAGGAAACAGAACATTAAAGTACCTTCTAAGTCTCCCACGTGCTTCTCTCCAACACCTCTCTCCCACGTCCCTCTCAGAGACGAGCTGGCCAGACTTTGCTATGAAGGCTTCCTGTTCTTTTCTTTGCAATCTTGCCATAAATGTGAATAACTTTGCCTATTTTGAACTTTATATAAATGGAGCGATACTGTATATATGTTTGGCTACTGCATTATTAACTAATGTTTGGGTTGTTTGGGGAACTTTGCTAATATGAGCAGTGCTGCAGTGTCCAGTCCTGCACATACCTCCTGGTGCAACAGGCAACTTTGCATTTTTGGAATTTCTGGGTCACAGAAATGCCCACATTTGACTTTTCTAGATAAGATGAACTCTTTTCCAGAGGAATTTAACTAACTCAGACTTCCACCAGTCCTATAGAAGCATTCCCACAGCCCCAAATTCCTTGCCAATGCTTCAGATTGGCAGACTTAAATTTTTGATGATCTGGTGATGTAAAATAGCATCTCGTTGTTTATTTTAATTTTCCTGATGGCCAATGAGATTAAGCAACTTTTCCTTTGTTTATTGGCCATTTGGATTTTATTTTCTGTGAAGAACCTACTCAAGTCTTTTATCTATTTTTAAATAATGTAGTATCTTCCATATAGGTTTCAAAATGTCTTTATATATAATTTAGGATAGAAGCACTTAGGTTATATGTCTTGAAAAATGTCTTCTCATTTTTGGATTATTTTGTTTTTCTCCTTCTTCGTCTTTCAATGAGAAGTTTTTCATTTTAATCCATTTGAATGTGCCAATGTTTTCCTTAAAGATTAGTGCTTTTTGTGTCTTGTTTAAGACATTAGCAATGGATGGAATTGTGTCTCCCCCAAATTCATAGGTTGAAGCTCTAACTCCCAATGTGACTGTATTTGGAGACAGGGCCTATAAGGAGGTGATAAAGGTTAAGTGAGGTCATAAGGGTAGGGTCCTAACCTGATAGGATTAGTGTCATTATAAGAAGAGAGAGCTCTCTGTCTCCCTGGAAAGGCTATGTGAGGACATAGCGAGAAGGCAATTGTCTGCAAAAGTGGAAGAGAGTGCTCACCAGAAATTGAATTGACTGGCCCTTTGATTTTGGACTTCTAGCCTCCAAAATTGTAAGAAATAAAATTATCTTGTTTAAACCACCCAGTCTATGGCATTTTGTTATGGCAGCACAAACAGACTAGTATTACTGGAACGTTACAAAAATGTTATCCTATGTTAACTTTTTAATGTTTTATAGCATTTCCTCTCAGGTTTCCATCTTTAATTCACCTGGAAATATTTTTTATAAGATGTGAGGTAGGGGGCTCAACTTTTTTTTCATATGGCTAATCAATTGATACCATTCGTTGAAATTTTCCTACTTTTCTCACTGAGCTGCAATGCCAACTTGGCCATAAAACAAATTCCAACTACAAATGAGTTTGTTTCTGGGTTCTATCTCTGATTCCTTTGAGCTATCTATCATTCTCAGTATAAAGCTATGTGGTCTTAATTAACAAAACTTTATAATAATTACTGATATCTGCTATGATAAGACACAACATTGCTTTGGGCAGTGTCTTGGCTCTTTATAAGCATTTGTAGTTCCAAAAAAAAAATTTAGAACTAAGTTGTCAATCACAAAAAATATTGTGAGGATTTTTTATTTGTATGGAATCCTTAAGTTAATTGGGGAGAAAAACTGATGTATTTTTGATATTTAGTCATTTAAAACATGAACATGACATATCTCTACACATATTTAGGTGTTCTTAATTGTCTTTAAATAAAGTTTTATGTTTCTCCAGAAAAGTTCTAATTTATTTTCATGAGATTTATACCTCAATACTTCATGTTTACTGATGCTATAATAAAGAAAATCATTTTTTGAAAATTATATTTTACATATATACTGAGATACAGAAATGCAATGGAAATGTGGTATCAACTTTTCATTCAGCGATCTTAATAAATTCTCTTGCTAACATTAATATTTTATCTGCACATGCTTTTGATTTTCTACATTTGTACATCTACATTTATAAATTTTTTTCTTTTCTCCCACATTCTCTATAAATAAGGAAATCTTTGTTTCTTCTTTTTTAGTCCTTATGCCATTTATTTCTGGTTCTCATTATATAGATTACTATCTCCAGTGTCATGAGGAAGTGATAGGGTAGCTACATTTTTCTTATTCCTAATTTCAAACAGGTTACTTTCAATGTTTCCTCACTGATAAAGGTATTTGTATTGGGTTTTTTGTAGCTATGTTTTTAAGTAAAAAAAGTTCTGTGCATAGGAATTATTTTTAGGAAGAAATGTTGATTCTTTTCTCTTAAAATTTTTTCATGAAGTATAATGTACTTGTGAAAAAGGTCTATATCATAAATGCAAGAATTTCCGCAACCAGTACTCAGATAAAAAGACAGAATGTTGCCGCTTCCCGAGAGGCCCCTTTACATCTTCTCACTCACCTCACAGCAGTAACCAGTCTTTTGACCCCTGATGCCATCAGTTTTTTTTTTTTTTTCTGTTTTTGGTCCCTCGTATGAGTGGAATCATATCGTATGCTGTCTTTGTGTCTGGCTTTATCTGTGCAATACTACGTTTGTGGGATTCAGCCACACTATTTTGTATAATTGTTAATTATTCATTCACATTTCTGTAGTCTATTCCGTTGTGTGAATATACCAGAATCTATGTATCTATTTTCCTATTGATGGGCATTTAAGTAGTTGCCAGTCGACTGTTATGAATACCATTGCTATTAATATTCTAATACATATCTTTTGTGAAATGCATACAGTGTGTTGTATATCTATCCCAAAGTAGAACTGGCAAATCACAGAATACGTGCTCCACTTCAGTAGAAAATGCCAAAGCGTTTTCCAAAGTGGTTGCAAGAGTTTACCCTTCCACCGGCAGAATTGGAGAGTTCACTTGCTCTAAATGCATGATGAATTTGATCAAACTGTTCTCCTGCCTCTACTGAGATGCCCATGAGATCATCTTACTTTTTCCCATTAATTCATTAATGTGGTGAATTACACTTCTAGATTTTTCTAATGAAGAAGCAACCTTTCATTCCTGGAGTAAATCCAGCTTGGTCAAGATGTACATTGCTTGATTCAGTGTGCTGCTATTTTGTAAAGGGTTTTTGCCTCTGTCGTTGGTGGGATTGGCCTATATTTTCTTTTCTGTAATGATTCCAGCCTCCTGAAGGGTTATGAATGCTAAGATAAACCCTTGACACCCTCCATCTCTAACAATCTTTGACTTCCAGATTCTCCCTTGTCATTTAGAAAACTGCAGATTCGATTTCTTCCCTGTTAACATGATAAATGCTTAGCCCAGGCACTCTACAGGGAGAACAGGTCACCTGTGGTTCCTCGATTCATCCTCCCAGGAATCCTTGGTGATAAGGGCATGTCTGCGGAAGCCCCCAAATTTGATGAGATCTCATGCAGTCAGAAGGAATGGGTGGAAAGCAAGATTGTAGGGACAGAGGAGGAAAGCTTCTTTATGTATGAACCTGAGGTCAGTGACAGGTGTCTCTAAAATGCCTCTAGTTTGTTTCTAGAATATCTCCCCCAACTGCCTTGCTCTGATGCTGGTGCATGGAACCCAAACTCACCCACTCCCCTTTAGTTACTAACCACAATGCTCCCACACAGGAAACTGATAAAAAGAAGAATGCATACCTTCTGAACTAAGGCAGTACAGACATTTTTCAATGTTTCATCTTTAAAAAATCTTCCAGAACTGCACCCTCATGAGAGTTTGATGGGAAATGGGATATTTTCTCGGTCTCAAAGACTCTCTCCACAAATGGTTTCTCAATAACAAAAGGGAAAGCATCAGCTTTACTACTGGCAGACATTTTAACCAAATGAACAAGGTCAGTATCACCAACATTGAGAGTAACTGACATCATGTGTCCCCTGAGAAGGACACATCATTTTTGTGGTATTTCTGCCAAAAAAGTTTAACCAGGATCTAATCACAAGGAAATGTCAGTCCAATTCAAACTGAGGGACATTCTAAAAAATAACTGGTCTGTATTCTAAAAAAAAAAAAAAAAAGTCACTGCCTTGAAAAACAACAAGAAGCAGTTAGTTTCAGATAAAGGCAAGTAAAAGGACTTGATGAATGAAGGCAATGCATGACCCTGGGATGGATCCGGGACCAGTAAAAAAAAAAAAAATCAATAAAAGACAATACCTACATGATTGGCGAGATTGTAAAAATAGACTAGAAAGTATTACTGTATTAATGTTAAATTTTTCAGTTTTGATAACGGTATCTTGGTGATATAAGAGAATATTCTTGTTTTTTAAGAAATTCACACCGAAAGGTTTAGAGATGAAGGAATATGATGCCTATAATTCTCAAGTGGTTCAGAAAAATTATGTATCACGTATATAGAGAGAAAGTGATAAAGTAAGTATGTCAAAATGTTAACAACTAGAGAATCTGAGAGACTATATCAAAATTCTTTATATATTCTTGTAATTTTTCTTTTCTGCATATTATTGCAAAATAATTTTAAAAAAAAGACATGTCTAGCAAATGGGAAACCTTCAGAAGTTAAGTGATAAAAGCCACTTGGTGGTTAGGAATACAAAGCGTAGTTATTAACAGAAACTCGATGCTGAATCTCTGGAGAAGAAAGTGCTTATCTTCTTAATAATCCCTCGAGACAAGGACTGTCGCTGCTTCTGCACGCATGAGAAGATGAGAATGATGAGGTCTACAGAGGTATACTAAAACACCCAAGGCTGGTAGTAGTCATATTGGTGTTACTGTGTCTTCTGATCATCAGTGAAACCAGGACAGAGATGTTCCTAGCTTGACTCCAAAATGAATATTCTGAACCAAGTTTAAATAAAGAGGAAGAATACACTATTTCACAAACTCCTCTTGTATGCAGGGAACAGGAATGAATATTGTCCAGAGAGAAAAAGAACATTTTAACACTCCACCTTCACCCTGAACTTGGGAGTAACTTGGGGTGGAGATAGAGGTCCTCCTACCTTCCCCTTAAGAGTTCTTCAGTTGCCCATGAGCTCTGAAGCATATTGTCTTTGCCAGACATCCTGGTCTCTAGGTTCCGCCTTCAAAAGTTGGAATCAAAAGGTCAGACAATACCCAAAGGTACAGAGATGCAAAGATGCCCATTCTAAGACAACATGAATTGAGCACAGGTTTTCATCAGAGGTGGACATGCCCCCTGCTGGGGCAGCTACTCAATCCTGGAGCAGACTCAACCTCAGGCCATTGATGTGAAGCTTCCGAGAAGAGCCTGGGGCACTCTCATAATTCCCCTTAGATGCTGAATATATAAAAAACAATGGGTGGCCAAAGAGAGTCCTCGCAAAATGGAGTTTATCCTTATTCTGTGAAGGGAATCAGAATAGGCCACCCCAAAATATGCCACTGTGGCATAAGGATTATTTTGAGCTAAACACAGTTGAGAACCAACTATAAAGCAAGAAGAATTCTCTGCCTTTCCCTCATCTGCCTGAGAGCAGGGCATACACTTTCCTTTGAGGAAGGCGCCCATGGAGGACCAGGGAGAGAAAAGTGACTCTTCTCATCAAAAATGAGGGAATGACACCAAGGTGAGTTTGGACAAATGGACTTTACCTTCCATTAGTTCTCCCCTGTATTTCCTCACTACCTCCCCAGAGCTTATCATCTCTCAAGGCCCAAACCTCCACTTCTTTGTTAAAACAGTAGATAATCTCCGAAGTCTGCTTTTCTGTGAATTCTCATGCACATAAACATTTAAAAAAAATTGTGCTTTTTTTTCCTGTTAATCGATCTTTTTTAGTATAATTTACAATATCTAAGAGAGCAGAAGGAAAGATTTTTTCCCCCGACATATACTTAATTATGATGCACTCGAATGTCCCTTGTCCTCCATATTTTGTCATCACACACATGCTTTTTACTCTGTGGGTCAAAACTGGGAAAGAATTTCCGAGAGTGGGTTAGTAAATTAACCTACAATTCAATCAGTAAATCACTTGCAATACTAGAACTTCCCTGATTAGAATTTGTCATTGATAGCTGCTTTGTATTTTCTAAAAACCTATTGAGAAGACAGCAGCATGTCATCATTAAAGGAAACTTTAAAAATTAATAATAGGACTAATCTAATATCTGGCTTTTAATTTCTACCTATTTCATTCTAGAATAGGATTAGATGCATCCCTGTCTTGGCACAGATAATCATAGTATACATGCCACTTTAATCTGCATTTTTGATCATAAAGACTTTTCTGGGTTCCTACATAGTTTTCATAAGGATTCTTTTCTTTCATTCTTCATCATTCCTTGAAGAGCCATTACTTCCTAGGACTCCTGTAATGAAAGTGCCATTGATTGCTAAATTCCTTAAGGATGGGTGGTGAAATCATATAATTTTACCTCTTTATCCCTTCTAATGCCTAGAGCAGTGCTGGGAATATGCTAGTTCTCACTAGATGCCTGTAGCCTTGGGGGGAAAACATATTAGTGAAGGTAAATTCTGGGAATAAAGGTCATCAAAAGACTGAGAGATCTAATCAGTTCTTGCACAGAATGTAGCATAAGTTTTCTAAAAACGCAACTAAACATGCAAACATTATGAGATAAACCGCAACATTTTCCATGCTCAGACCTTCAAAGCAATAGTATGGTCATATGCTAGCCATGTTCTGTGTAATCTTACAAAGGAAATAAAGATTTAGTCGTAAGAAAAAAATCTGTTTATTGCAGCTTTATTCATTTTTTTGGCCATCTATGGGGACAATTGAATTATACAGGGAAATATTTTTTCTGATAAGCTGGTTTTTTACTAATAACACATATGCTTTTTTTTAAAAAAAAATCTCAAGCTTCTGTCTATCACTATTTAAGCAAATGCTTAAATTATTGGTGGACTTGTAGTTGGAAAATATAGAAAACCCCAAAAGATTTCCTCTAGTCATATCCACAACTCTTCATAATGCTATCAGATAAGAATTTTTAAAAATAACAGTATAAATGAAAAAAGAACCCAAGGCACTGTGTCAAGTATGGAGGCACAAAAGATAAAAGGATCTTAAGAAACTCACAATAAAGACTTTGTGGGGTATATACATGGGCTCCAGAATCACCTCACCTGACTAGGCTTGCCCAAGTCAAGTTGCTTAGCAAAACTGGGCCTCTACCAAGTGGTCAAGCTTCCTGGAGTTCAAGCAATGTGGCTAGAAGCCAGCCCACTCGCTGACTTCCGTCAGCCTGCATTCATTACCTTGCACAAAGCACCCCTTCTGTGCCAGGTGCTGCACTGAAATTCTGGCCCAACTGGAAAATGAGCTTGGGGGTATTCCACCTTAGCCCCTCAGATGGCTTGACTGGACCGTAAAGAGGTACACAGCTCCTTCCCTCCACTGCAGTGAAACACATATCATAGTTTCCATCATCGTGATTGAGTCATCAGTAGTTATAGGATTTGAATCTCATCGATCTTTCTTTATCACATACAAAACTGTCATAGAAGATCTGGGGTTTTCCCAAACCTACGTCAGAGCATGAATGACGCTGGTGGTGGGGAATTACCGAGGTATGAACTCGGGAATCAGCAGGTGTTTCTAAGAGGTGAAATTGCTAGACAAAAAAGATTGGATTTGGTGTTCGGGAAGCGAGACAGAGGAGCACACAGCCGTTCCAAATTGCATCTAAAGAAAGAGATTAAAGCAATAATGACATGGCTGCCATCTGTATGTGGAAAAGCTTACTTCCCTCCCCTGTGTTTCCATGAGGAGCTTCCAAACCTTTTTTCACTTAGTAATGGACACTGAAAGTGTGGCTTGATAGCTGGTTTTTAGTCACTAGATAATATCCAATTGCATGCATCACCACAGTTGGTTTATCCATCCATCTAGTGAAGGGCATCTTGGTTGCTTCCATTTTTTTGGCAATGATAAAAAAGCTGGTATAAATAGTCACTCTTAGGTTTTTGTGTGGATATGTTTTCAACTCATTTGGGTAAACTCTTAAGGACATGATTACTGGGTTATATGATAAACACATTTTTAGCTTTATAAGAAATTGCCAAACTGCCTTCCAAACTGTCTATACTATTTAGCATTCCCACCAGCAACAAATGAGTTTGTCTTGCTCTACATCCTCTCCAGCATTTGGTGTTGTCAGTGTTTTGGATTTTAGCCATTCCAATCAAAGTATGGTGGTATCTCACTCTTTTATGGATGTATAATTGACATGCAATATCCTAGCTTTAGGTGTAAACAATTAATTTTATTCAGTATTCATATACATTACAAAATGATCACACAGTAAGTCTAGTTACCACCTTATCACCACACACAAAGTTATTACAATAGTATTGATTATATTTTTTATGCTGGAAGTGATCCCCATGATTTATTTATCTTATAACTGGAAGTTTTTACCTCTTAATTCCCTTTACCTATTTCACCAGCCCTCTTACCCCTCTCCCACTGGTAATCACCAGTTTGTTTCCTGTATCTATGAGTTAGTTTTAGTTTTGTTTTGTTTATTCATTTGTTTTATTTTTCAGATTCCTCATATAAATGAAATCACACGGTATTTGTCTTACCGTTTGACTTATCTCACTTAGCATAATACTCTCCAGGTCTACCTATGTTGTTGCATAAATGGCCAGAATTCATTTCTTTGTAGCCAAATGATATTCCATCATATATAGGCACCACATCTTCTTTATCTAATCCTCTATTGATAGGTACTTAGGTTGCTTCTATATCTTAGCTATTGTAAATAGTGCTGCAATAAACATAGGGATGCATAGATCTCTTTGAATTAGTGTTTTTACTTTCTTTGATAAATACCAATGAGTGGAATTGCTGGCCTGTGTGGTCGTTCCATTTTCACTTTTGTGAGGAAACTCCATACTGTTTTCCATAGCAGCCACACCAATTTTCATTCCTACCAACAATGCACAAGGGTCTCCTTTTCTCCACACCCTCACCAACACTTGTTATTTTGAGTCTTTAATCAGGTTGTTTTTTAAATATTAAATTGTATAAGTTATTTATGAATTTGAGATAATAACTCCTTATCAGATGCATAATTTGCAAATATCTCCTTCCATTCGATGGGTTGCCTTTTCATCCTGTTGATGACTTTCTTCACTGTACAAAAGATTTGAGTTTGATGTAACCCCACTTATTTATTTTTGCTTTTGTTGCCCTTGACTGAGGAAACTGTTCTAAAAATATAGCGCTAAGACTGACATCAGAAAGCTCATCGCCTATTTTTTTTCTAAGAGTTTTATGCTTTCCAGTCACTTTTGTTTTAATTTATAATTCTCTAATGACATAAAGCATTGAGCACATTTTTATATGCAAATTTGCCGTTTGTAGTTGTTCTCTGGGGAAATTATTCTCAAAACTTAAAGTAACAATAACTAAAAAAATATAGTAAGCCCAACTCTACTCTCCCACCCACCACAGATAGATATCTGCAAAGAAGCTGTTACTAGGCACACACACACCTGAGAGTGCAGACACGGAGAGGAAGAAATTAGCAAACGAAACAAAGGCACTGATTAAGGTATGTATTACTAAGCATCCTTGGAGAAGAATGACATAAGGAAGCAGGGACACTTTTATGTCTTTGGGAAAGAGGCAAAGGGAAGGCCGATACTTCAAAGTTCTTATACAAGAGGTGATTTTTTTTTTTTTTAATCTTTGCATGTCCCCAAGAGTGTACAAACCCCATAGATGTCTTAGTGGCTGCCTGTGACTCTGGCTGAGGAAAGCAAGCCTTGCTGTTGTTGTCTGAAGGATGTTGGGAGGGAGTCAAAGCTCTTACAAGAGTGGGAGACAAGATCCTTTGTATCACCAGGTGTCAGGGGGGAACCTGTCCTCGTGCAGGTACAATGCTTCTATCAGACGGCAGAAAGACATGAGGCTTTTGTACTCAAGGAAGAAAGCTGGCAGTCAGAAGTTCATGCCTGACTCAATGCTAACTTAAATGGTTTTACTTCTTTCTCATTAAACCCTGAAAAGCTTCATTAGCCCGTTTCATAGACAAAGGATCCAAAGCTAGTCCACATTTTTCAATCTATAAAGTAATCTAGAACGTGGAAGCCTAGTGGCCTAGACTCCACAGGACTGGAGATTTTTACTCTACCCATAAATTAGAGAAATATGGTAAAGAAAAATAGTTTGGAGTTAACAGATGTGTTTTCAAGTCTCAGCTCTGTCATCTCACTCTCTGTGGATTGAAGCTCTCTGAAATTCAGATATACTTGTTACTCCAGAAATGGAAAAGACATATTCGTGCCAGCTTCCTAGGGATGCAATAGAAATAAATGTTGTCACGCATCTAAGATTCCTGGCCCACCATAATAAAAAAGTAGATAGTTACTACTTCTCGCGAATTTTACTGAAAAAGATCAAGGCGGCGTGGGGATTGGGTGTCATTAGGAAGGCTCTGGAAAAGAGAATAGATTGAGAACCAATTCATATTCTAGGAGAGAAAGGTGAACTAAAACTTTTTGTTTTTGTTTTTGTTTTTTAAACTATAAAAGACAAGAAAAGGAAGATGTGGCAGGGGTGGGGAGTTTTGAGAGATGCCACAAAAAATTGTAAAAAGACCCACTTATGTATTTCAGAAACTAGTTTTTTTAAAAAATCTACTTGGGAGTAAATACTTCAATGAAATTAATATTTTTTTAAATGGCTAACTTATTTGGCATTTCAAATTATAGAAAGGTGGCATAGTAGATGGGGATTCTGAGTGTTCAGCGATCAAATGCTTTGAAAAATAATAAATCTAGATTGAAATTGCCTTGAATGTATATATCAATTTGAGAAAAATTATCATGTTTTAAATGTTGAATCTTCCTTTCCATAAATATAGTATATATTTCATTTTAATCATGTTTTCTTTTACATCTGTCTACAAAATTTTATAATATGCTACATAACTGAATTGCAGTTTTTATCAGGTTTGTTCTTAATAAACCTCGTAATATTTGTTGCTAGTATGATTGGGATCATTTTTTTCTATTGCATTTTTAAATTACTTATTTATGGTGCTTATGAAAGCAGCTAAAAGAATGAGCTAAACTTTTTAGTATTGCTTAGCTGTATTTCTAAAACAATTTACCAGGAGAAGAAAAACAAGATAGAAAATAAGAGATGTGATGTTATGCCATTTATGTAAGTTAAAAGCGAACACAAAACAATATTACATATTGTTTTTGGAGACATATAGTATGTAAAAGTACAGGAGGAAATTGTTTTAAAAAATACGAAATTGGTTTTTAGTAATTGCTAAAATTACTAAAGTTGTATAGTTAAAGGGAACTTTAGCTTAATCTCTATTACATTAGAAAGGAAGAAAGGAAGGAAAGAAAAGAAGGGAGGGAGAAAGAAAAGGAAAGAAAAAGAACCAGAAGCAGATATGACAATATGTTATTCGTTGCTAATTATAGATGGTGAAACTAAAGGTATTTAAAAGTCCTTTTTAAGTTTTCGCTTTTCTTGTCCCCCGCCCATCCCCGCCTTCCCCGGTATTAGTCAGCTAGAGCAGTTTTCAATTTCGAAAACTGTTAATTGACTAGTCTTATTTCAGCATCAATTCTAATCAAAAAGTCTCACCTAGACATCATCTAAATTAGGTAAGTGTGAGACTTGAGCTATGATCCATTTTGAATTTGGGGGCAGGGACCGCAAACATTTAGTTCATAACGTGGCTTTAGGACTTCAACATATGAATTTGATGGGGAAGGGAAGGGAACCATGTTCAGTCTACATTTTTAAATAAAAATATTTTAAAGAAATAAATGTCTCTTAGGTGCCTCTGTGACCAAGTCCTCCTGCCTTGATGGATTATACACCCGAGCCTAACGTGACAGTAACTGACGACTACTATCCTAATACCATCACAAGCCCCTGTGATGGGGAACTCATCCAGAGAGATAGCAAGTCACTTCTCGCCGTCTTTTACTGTATCCTGTTTGTACTCGGTCTTCTGGGAAACAGCCTGGTCATCCTGGTCCTTGTCATCTGCAAGAAGTTAAGGAGCATCACGGATGTGTACCTCTTGAACCTGGCCTTGTCTGACCTGCTTTTTGTCTTCTCCTTTCCCTTTCAGACTCACTATCAGCTCTACCAGTGGGTGTTTGGGACCATAATGTGCAAAGTGGTCTCTGGCTTTTATTACATTGGCTTCTTCAGCAGCATGTTCTTTATCACCCTCATAAGCTTGGACAGGTACCTGGCAATTGTCCGTGCTGTGTATGCCATGAAAGTAAGGACAGCCAGGATGGGCACAGCCCTGTGCTTGGTAGTATGGCTGACTGCTATCCTGGCCACCAGCCCACTGCTAGTATTTTACCAAGTGGCCTCTGAAGATGGTGTCCTACAGTGCTATTCATCTTACAATCAACAGACTTTGAAGTGGAAGTTCTTTATTCACTTTGAAATAAATATCTTAGGCCTGTTGATCCCATTCACCATCCTTATGTTCTGCTACATTAGTATCCTGCTCCAGCTGAAGAATTGCCAAAATCATAACAAGACCAAGGCCATCAAGCTGGTGCTCACTGTGGTCATTACATCTTTACTCTTCTGGGTCCCATTTAATGTGGTCCTCTTCCTCACTTCCCTGCACAACATGCACATCTTGGATGGATGCGTCACAAGCCAGAGGCTGATCTATGCCACCCATGTCACAGAAACCATTTCCTTCACTCACTGCTGCGTGAACCCTATTATCTACGCTTTCATGGGTGAGAAGTTCAAGAAACATCTCTCGGAAATATTTTGGAAAATTTGCAACCACATCTCCCTCTTCGTGGGGAGACAAATTCCCAGAGAAAGCTGCGAAAGATCGTCCTCCTTCCATCAGCACTCTTTCCGTTCTGCAACTACGGACTACATTTTGTGAGGAGTGTACCTCGAAGTAGGCCTCGTTTTCATCACCATTACCCTTTCATAAGGAAAACATGATTTATAACAGAGTCTGAGGTGCCATGAAGGGATATTCCTAGAAATTTGGTTACAGACACAAGATAGAGTTCATATTAAATGAGTTCCTACAATTGCAAGTTAATCTTCTCAACTTTCAAAGACTTTATTGTCTTCTGAAAATAGTCTATATATTACATTATTAAGCGTAATGTCTGTTATGAGTTTTTGAGCGTCTTTATATATGAATTTAAATTTTACTAAATGCTTTTTTCTTATCCATTGAGGCGATCATATTACTTTCCTCCGTTATTCTGTTAACTTGGTAAACTACATTGATTGATTTTCTCATGTTAAATCAACCTGTATGTTCCTTGGCAATAAAAATGACCTCTTCATCATGATCATTTTAATAAATAATTGAATTCTCTTAGGATGTTTTGTATCTGTGTTCATGAGAGAGATTGTCCCGTAATTTTCTCTTCTTATAATGTCCTGGTCAGGTTTGGCCTCAAAAAAATGTGTTGAGAATTATTCCCTTTTCCACTACTCTCTGGAACAGTTTGTGTAAAAAATTTGGTCTTATTTCTTTTTTAAATGTTTGGTGAAATTAATTACTGAAACCATTGTGGTTTCTCTGTAGTAAGATTTCAAGTTATGCATTCGAATTCTTGGCAGATAGAGATTATTCAGATTTTCCATTTTTGCTTGTCTCACTTTTGGAAAGTTGAGATTTTAAAGAAATTTTCCCACTTTATCTAAGTTGTCAAGCATATTTTCATAAGGTTCTCCCTAATATATTCTCATAGTCTTTAACGCAGGAGGATCTGAAGTAATGTCCCTTTTCATTGATAATATTGGTCATTTGTGTTTTTATCTCTTTTTTCCTGATAAGTTTTATGGGGTTTATCAATTTTACCAATTATTTTAAAGAACCAGCTTTTGGTTTAGTTGATTTTCTATTTTTGTCTTTCTATTAATTTTTGCTCTTATATTTATCTTATCTGATTGTTGGGGGGTTAATTTGCTGTTTTATTCTAGCTTCTTGAAATGGAATCTTACATTATTGAATGTCAACCTTTGTTCATTTCTGAAAAATGCCTTTAAAGCTAAAAAATTTTCTCTAAGTACTACTTTGGCTATATCTCTTATATTTGACATAATATATTTTCATTAATATTCAATTTAAGTTATTTTCTATTTTTCTATTGTAAATTCTTTTTTGAATCATTAGTTGTTTGGAAGTTAATTACTAAAAAATTTCCAAACATTTGGAATTTTCTAATATGTTTATGTTTTAATTTCTAGTTTGAGTCTCCACTGTTCTCAGAGAACATACATGTGTGCATTCAGTTTTTTGAAATTTATTGAAAATTGTTTTATAACCCAGGATATTGTAAATGTTTTATGTATATTTGAAAAGAATACGTGTATTATGTAGTTGTAGGCTGCAGCTGATTAATCAGATTGTTCGAATCCTCTATATTCTTTCTGATTTTTCTGTTTGCTTATTCAATGAGTCATTGAGAGAGGTATATTAAAATTTACAACTGTGATTATTTGTCTCTTTTCATTTTAACTCGGATAATTTTTGCCATATATACTTTGCAGCCATTCATTAGGTGCATACAAATATAGGATTGTTATGCCTTTTTATTGAATTGACTATCCAGTTTCAGAACTTTTTCAAAGGGAAGTTCCATAGCCATTAGTGATCATCTCCCTAAGACTCCCTCTTCCCCAAGCACTAATCTGCTCTGTCTCTTTGGAATTTCCTCTTCTGGATACTTCATATAAATGGAATCATACAGTGTGTGGTCTTTTGTGTCTGGCTTCTTTCATTTTGAGAAGTGTTTTCAAGTCTAGGCTCATTTTCATGCAAGGAAAATAAATTCTGACTTCACTCTTGGTAGTGTCAGACTAGGTACATCAGGCCAATGCTTCTATTTTTTAAATAATGTAAAAGCTGGACAAAAATTAAAAATATATTTGTATCCAACTGCTTAAAATTTCATGGATAAGTATAAGACCTTGGAGAAGACATAAACCTCGGAAAGCTGAACCCAGTGTTTGGATCTTTTTTCTCCCTTGGAGATAGGCGCCAATTTCAGAATGGGCTTCTGCAAGGCTGAGAATCTGAGTAGCATTTGAATCACACATAAGGAAAGAGAGTTTAAAGTTAGACCCCAGTACTTTGCAAAACAGGATGCTGGTAAATCTCCTCTGTGTTTGGTTGGGACTCTGAGAGCTATACCTTAGGATGAGTGTGAAGCAGGAAAAGAGAAGCCCTTGGAAGAGCTAGAACCTAGCTTTCCATCCTTAGAAATTGGTTTGAGGGAATCCCAGGTTGCTGCTTCACCTGCAGGAGAATGACAAAATCATACATTAATCCCCTCTAGAGGAAGATGATATTATCCTCTACCTGAATCATTCTACCAGCAGGCTTCCAAATATTTTCAAAATTTGTATTGTATTTTTGTCACACAGAAATATCCAGATACATGAAAAGACATGAGAGGAAATTAGTAAACTGGGGGATAGGCAAGAAGAAAATATCAAAAATAAAGCATGAAGAGACTAAAAAAAGGAAAGGAGAAGAAAAAGAAAAATATAATGGAGAGAGTGAGAGAAATAGAGCACAAAACAATAAAGACTAACATGTATTTTTGAGAACTAGAAGGAGAATAAAAAAAGCAATATTAGAAAATATAGTGGTTGAGAATGTTCTCATGTTAAAGAACAACATAAAGAAAAACAAATAGTCAGGAAGTCCTAAATTCCCAAGTAGAGTGAAAAAACTTCACATCTAGGCATATCAGAAATCTTAAAAGCATCCAGATTTTTAAAAAAGACATTATCTTCAAAAGAGCAACAATTGAAGTGAAAAAGGAATGATACCTCTAAAGAGTTAAATGTCAAACTAGAATTTTACATACAGTGAAGATATTCGTTAGAAATGATGGCAACATGAAGCATTTCACAAATTTTTAAATGCAAAGTGTCAAATATAAACAAGATAAAATAATAAAATGAAGCTTCTAGATAGTAAATATAAAAGACCTTCATGACCTTGTCGTAAGGAATTCTTAAACAGAATTCGAAAATATTAACCATCAATTAACTTTGACTGCTTTGATATTGACTTCTATTTATTAAAAGACTAAGTAGTGAATATTGTGATGTGCCACCAAGTCCTCCCTCTGGAGTAAAGAACTTTTTACTCCAGCTGCTGGGAGAGCCATCAGCAGATAACATTCAGTTCTCAGCCCCCTTGGGGATTGCTTTTTTGCCCCCCTTTAGAGAGTGGGCTACATCCCATGATCAATTAACTTGTAAAATGTCCTGACGCCCTCATCCCAGATGGGATAGCTTTGTAGGACAGAGTCAGCTAAAATTTGCATTAAGACTACAGTGCAGCTCTGACTTCTTCCTCTCCTCATCCATGCTTCCTTCCCTTCCCTTCCTTCCCCAGGAGTTAATCCCAGCTGAAGTCTCAGAAAAACTTTCTAACGCCCGTCTCCATCCCAGTCTCTGTTTCTCGCAAACCCAACCTGCCACAGACACCAGTGAGGAAGTGAAAAGGCAGGCAAAGTCTCAGAATACATCATGGATTCAGAGTTGTATAAAACAAAACGAAAATAAAAACATTAAATGGAGAGACAGTAGGGTAATAAATGATAATGACCGAGGCAATAAAAGAACAAAACTAAATTAAACTATAAAACAGATTTACAGGCTTAATTTCTATTTTTCAGCTCTGCAAACATGCTTTCCCCGTGAGACAAAAGGTGAATTATACTGTAAGTCAATCATAACTTTGTAAAAAAAAAAAAATGCAACACTTTATAGAGGAAAAAAAACAAAAAAAAACAAAAAAACAACAACAAACAAACGAAAAACTCTTCAACAGGTCTCATAAAACTGCAGAGCCAGCCTCACCCACCTGTCTCCGTCTTGCCCCACTGCTCCCTCTACCTGTGCCGTTCCATCACTCTGCCCTTCCTTGAACCCTGCAAGGTTGATCGCTGTTTTTCATTCAAATGGTTCCCCCTCACTTTTTAATGTGTGTATTTCTTCCCCCACTTTGATCTCTAGTTATCTGAGTGTTAGCATTTTTACTTTTCTTATTCACATCTCGTCGTTTTATTTTATTATACACACCCACCCACACATGTGCTCTTAACTTCAGCTTTTAAATGTTTCACATTGGCAGCCAGCAGGCCTTTCACTCTTTTCAAGGTGCATACTCTTCCCCTTCCTCACTGTATGTCCATATCAAAGGAAATGGGAACTAAAGAGTGACACAGAAACTGAATTCTCTGAACACTCAGAGTCCCTCTAACTGTCCCTCTCACTCTCTGCCTCTGAGAGGAGACCACACTCTGTCTGTCAGGTGTTCTCTCTTTTCTGATAACCTTCCCTTTTGACTTCCCTTATGGCGTGTATATTGAATTCTTTCTAAACTCTCTGACAAAGGACACTCTTCTCTCAGTGCGGGGCTTGGTCCCCCCGTTGCTTGGGGAAATTTGCCCTGTCCTGTGTCACTTTGACCAATGAGAAAACAGACTTTGACATACAGGATGCCCTGCCCAAGGCCACAGCAGCTATTGGCAAAACAGAGATTTTGAATCTGGACCCCCGATCTCAGAAGATGTTCATCTCACTTGCCTATGTTGTCCTACATTGGGGGGTGGGGCCCTCAAATGGGGGACTTAGAGACAACATCTGGGGGCCCCTCCAGTCTTACTGACCCTGCTGATCATTTCCCTTATAAAGTTTGGCTACCGATCCCAAGAGTGAGCAGAATCAGGGAAAGAAATTCTGATCAGTGGCAACTCAAGAGAAAGCAGAGCTTACATTTTAATGAGGTATTTTCTGGAAACACACAGACAGCCAACTAGGAGGCAGAATTAAAAATGAATTGTATGCAAATTAAGTGTTAAAAAATAGTATTTATTGGATGTCACCCCTTTCATATTTTAGAAAATGAAAAACTTCATTCTACACATATTTGAGTCCAGACTTGGTTTGTTAGGATCTACAAACATGCTTTGGGATCAAACCAGGGAACGAGAAATTTTTCCTATTGGACTCAGATGAAACCACCTCCTTAGAGCCCCATCAAGGTGACGCATGAAATGCACCACCACCCAGAAATGCTTATTTCCAGATGGAGCCACGTGCCAGAGACGAAGAAAGCCTTCCACGTGTGGGACAAGTCATTTGTCTTTGGGGAGTCTGCAAGTGGTCCCGCCCACCCTGTGAGGGAGACCATCAGGAACTGGGAAAAACGTGCTCAGAAAATGTGTGCTTATGTTTATGAACTTTTAGCCAAACTGCAGCCTGTGTTTTCTTACTGGGAAACCAGGAGGAAAACAAGAGGAGCTTGATCTTCCCAGAGGATGGGGAACTCGTTTGTCACAGTGTTGATGGAGTGGATATGGCTTCCATACGATAAAACACAAAATGCCGCCCAGTCTGGGCTTGCTTTATGGCTTCTTTTTTTCGTTTTGCCTCTGCTATCTAGGCTCTTGGAGTAGAATCCTAGGACTCCAACTCTGGCAGGATCACAGCCCACCCCCACCCCGAATGTCCCTCCCTTCCACTCCAGAAACCAGCCCAGGAGCTGTTCCATCCACCTCATTGCTCTCTTGTGCCCTGTCATTCTCAGCTCAGACGTGAGGCTGGAGGCAAAGGTCACTGGCACGGGAAGAAGGATATTTCTCGCTTTCGAAGCCCAAAGCAAATTTACCAAAGTTTCTGGGAAAGCCATTTGAGATTTTTTTTCTCCTGCTGTTTGTGCCCATCTCTGTGACCAGGCACAGAAGGTGACTTCTGGCACTGCTCAGCGGGAATGCCTGCCCTGGAAGACTCTGAAGGCTGCTCTTTCAGACTGTGTGTTTGGGGCGGGAGGGGATATTCACATGGGAGGAGCCTCTTAGTTATAAGATGGGAGACACACCCATTCGCCCCTCTGGGAGACAGCTAGTCATAAAGAGATTCATGAAGATGGAGGGGAGGGGCTTGTGGCAACAGAGTGTGTGTGCATGGTATTGTCCCTCTCCGCCCCCTAGCGGCTTCCAAAAGCCAAGGTGGGCTCATTGCTCTGCCAATGGTAGAGGGAATTTAGATATTTCCAGAAACAGCTCTGACCCTAGGCTGACAGGGAAGGTGTCCCTGAGCTGGCTTTCCCGGAAGCATGGGGGGCAGCTCACCGGTGTGCTCGTCACCATTCTAGCCATCGTCTTCCAAATGAAGTGACCAGGTGCACGGCCCTGTGAGGCTCACCTCCTCCTGCCCGGAAGCAGGAAACCAAAGCTTCCTTCCGAGCAGATTCTACCACTCCAGTTTGTTCTCAGCTTCCCATGTTTATTTCAGCTCTTTCCTTCCTGGATGGTGGAAACTCACAGATGTCAAAGCTTGTTGTGAATAAAGTTTTAAAAGGGAGTCATGTATCCAAATCCATATATATATATGTACTTCTTGGACGGTGTCTACAGCCACTCAGATGGGAAAGCATCATACAACCTTAATATCTAAACCGGAAAAAAAAAAAAAAAGACCAGACTGGGTTTGAGGGACCCAACGTGTAACTTGGGAAGAGTTAGGTTATAAATGGAAAATACACACACACACACACACACACACACACACACGTATATATATTTATGCTTTGCTAAATCCCCTCTATATAGAGAGTCCACTTTCTTGTCTGTTCCTTGTGCCTCAGTAGCACAGGAGTAAAGCCTTAAAAATTAGCATCTTGCTCCCTGAATCACCGTTTTTCTTCCCTGATCTGAATATTCCGGGTGAAGAATGAATGGTAGAAAGTAATGAAGGTTGTCACTAGGAAAAGTCTGGAATTTATTCTGCAGATAACTACGGCCACTGAAGGTGTGCATCTGCCTTTTTCAACAGGAGCGTTAGGATCCCAGAAGTAATTCTCTCCGTGGATCAGGCCAGAGAAGAATAAAGGGAAGTTGTGAGGCCAAAAAGGTTATTGATAGAGTGGGGTTGAGAGATAAAACCTTTTTATCTAGATGGACCAGCACTGTCCACTAGGAATGCAGTGCAAGCCGCAGGTGTAATTTTAAGTGTTCTAGTAGCCATTTTTAAAAAAGTAAAAATAAAGAGGTAAAAGTAACTTCAATAATATACTTCACCTAAAACAAAAATCCAAAATATAATTTCAACATGTAAAAATATCAAAATCGTTAAGGAGATATTTTGCCTTACTAATACACATCTTAAAATTGGGCTGTGTGGATAACTTTACAGCACATGTCAATTCTGATGTTAACTTTTCAGCATCTGAAGGGAAATGTGTGTTGGTCAAAACAATAAAGACGTGTTTAACAAAAATATTCCACATAGCTTCAGTTTTTAATATAAACCAATTAAAATTAAATCGAATAAAAATTGTTCTTCAGTTATGATAGCCACATTATAAGTGCTTAATAGCCACAATAGCTGTTGGCTACTTAACGCGACGTTGATAGTTCAGAAATTGCCCCCTCCCCCAAAAAACAAAATCGCCAGCAAAAACGCCAACGAAGCTCTGAGCAAAGGGAAAACGCGGATCCTGCAGTTCCGGACATTTTCACCAGAGGGCGCTGAAGAGCACGCCCTGACCAGCTCGAGGTGAGCGTCCGACCCCGGAAGCTAATTCACACAGTTCTATCTAGTTCCTTCGGCTTTCTCCACCCCCCGCTACACTCAGCCTAATCGCTTCAGGTCCTGAAGCTCGCGGCCGGGGCTGGATGAGCCAGACGGCCGAGCCGCGGCGTCCGCCGAGCAGGTGAAGAGCCACAAGCAGTTCCCGGGCGCAGAATCGTAAGGCACCCCCGAGCCACGCGCGGGTTGGGGACTCGCAGCCCCGGGACGCGCAGATCCCATCACCGTCGGGCACAGACGGCAGAGAGCCCCGGCTTGGAACGCGTCGCCCGGCTACAGCCGTCGCGTTGTCTTCTCTTCCGAGGTTGCCAGGGCCGGACCCGAGCTCCCAGCGCGCTCACAGGCCTCCTCCGATGATTCAGAAGTCACGGCCCGCGCTGCTGCACCCCCAAGATGTCGGAGACAGGGTGGAAACGCTTATGGTAACCTGCAGGGACGGGAAGGCAGGATTCCGGGCCGCCGGCTCGGGGAGGTTGCCGAGGGTCAGCGGCCCATGGGGAGCCGTTTTCGCGCCCCGGACACGCCCAGAGTTGGGGACTTGTTGGGACAGAGGAGGGGAAGAGGGAGGAGAGGATTGCAGCGCATCCTTCGCTTGGGACGGCAGAGCAAAGGTCGCGCTGTTGCAGTCGTGTCCGTTAGAAATGGGCAGAATTGCCGGGGCCTTGAAGAGTTTCAGGGAAAAGTGCCCGCGAGGCCGAAACAGAGTTGCGATCGCTGGCTGCGCGTTGCCTCGAGTTGGATGCCTTAAGTGACCGAGGTGAGAAGACTTCTGGGCATCTAGATACCGGGGCCATCGCAAGGCCCAGTGATGTCGCTAAACGGGGGAAGCTGGGATCACTCGAAGCAGTGATAGTGGTAACCTTTGGATCGCCAGCGGCAGCCTGCGGGGAGTCAGGTGCGGTCGGCTGGGCTGCGAGGCGTCTGGATGGTCGCCCAACCACCATTGGTGAAGGCGGGGCTGGGCGGGGACATCCACTAGGAAGGCGGCGCTGTGTTGCAGCTGATAGTGCGTGGAGGCGAGAGTGCGGCCTGGCGTTAGCCTGGGAGGGCCCTCGGCCTGCATCCCCTCTCCCTCTGAAGTATTGGTTTGGAGCCGCCTTCGCACGGGTTGAGGTGCAGATTTTTTTTTTCCCCCGTAAAAAAAGGCGATGACAGATTTACATTTACATCTTCGAAAACTTGCTTACTGTTGTCTCTTTCTGGGTCCTCCAACTCTGGTCTCGAGATCTGAATTGGATTTACGATTTATTTTTTTAAAGGAAAGTGGGAATTGCTTGGAGAATCTGTTTGCTAACTATTAAAGTGCTAGTTATTGCCTTTGTATACCTGTGTAGTATTTTTTGGTTGTCTTTGCCCCACCTACCCCTCAAAAAAAAAAAAAGCTGGTTTATTCATTTTATTTACCTTAAATAACTTTGGGCTCTTTAGAAAATCAAATATGTCCTCAAAAGATGTGCCATTCACCACTGAAAATGTTTTAAGACTATTCAAAATGAAAAGTGTAATTTTATATCACGCCTTTTTTTTGGGTAACAATTAGAGGTTAATCTATACTACTAGTTGTGGACGTAAAAAAGGATTCAGATCACCTCACTGGGTGATTTGATCATAAATTCTTAACTGGGCAGGTCATGGTGGGTAGTCAGTCATGCACCAAGCATATGAACTTTTTTTTGTAAAAGTTTTATCTTTGACTTAAGCAAGCCCTACCCATTGTTTTTGTGTATCTAGGTTAGCACACCTTTGAAATGACCCCCTTCAAGAGAGAATATAATCCTGTTGACTCTCCTGTAATCCAATCCCCCCACCTTGCTTTCTCCCATTGTCATGCAATCTTCCTTACTTAATTCCAAATGCAGAAAATAAAACACAAAACTGTCATTCTCCAGAGCATCTGAAATCTTGTTTCCTGGCAGTTGTCATTTATTTGGCCCAAGTAAATTCTTATTTAAAAAGTGTGGACACTAGTAATTTGCTCAGCAAATATTTGTTGAGCCACTACTATGTATAAGCACTGTGCAGTGAAAATAAAGACAAAGAAGATGGTTCCTGCAATGGGGGAGGGTGTGTTGTGTGTGTGTGTGTGTGTGTGTGTGTGTGAGTGTGTGTGTGTGTGTGTGAGAGAGAGAGAGAGAGAGAGAGAGAGAGAGAGAAAGAGAAGAGAAGCAAAACAAATTTCATAATAATACCTTGAGCATTGGGGAAGCAGCATCTGGGAGAACTGCTCAGAAGCCGTAACTACAGGTCATTCCTGCAGCCTTGCTGGAGCAAAGGGCTGCAGGGAGCCAGGAGGTGTTCTCCTGTTGGGATTGGGGCATACAGGGCCCCTGAGCTTTACCCTGTGGATTTATGGTCAAGGGAGAGCTATGTGCAGATTTCCTGTTAGCTGATTGATTCATTCTTGACATTGAGCACCTACTGTGCACCAGGCTTCGTGGTCAGTACTTGAGATACCACCATGAACTGCATAGCCAAGAGTTGTGACCTTGCCTGTCCTGGGCCCTCAGGCATAAGGGAGATGGGCTCCGGTGTGGTGGAAGCACTGAGAGCGGGCTTTCCCAGAGCTGGTAAGGTCTAAGCAGAAGCTCTCGGGGACTAATTAGGCGTGGGAGGAGTGTGTAAGAGAGAGGAGGCTGAGAGCACAGACCTGAAAGGTAAAGGCAGGGCCACGGTGATTCATGAAAGGCCTTCCAAGTTTGCAGTCTGGACTTGATCCTGGGAAGAATATGAAACAATGAAAGGGTATTGTTTTGCTTTTTAAGTTTTAATTCAAGTATCTCACTGAAGGTATTTGTACCTGGAAGCAGTGTGGTCGGAACAGTTTTAAAAGATGACTCTGGCTACAGGGTAGAGAATGGATTAAAGCAGTGTCCCCCAACCTTTGTTGCACCAGGGACTGGTGCTCCTATGAGATTCTAATCCTGAGGATCTGAGGTGGAGCTGAGGCCGTGATGCTAGTGCTGGGGAGCGGCTGCAGATACAGATGAAGCTTTGCTCGCCCACGGCTCACTTCCTGCTCCGTGGCCCAGTTCCTAACAGGCCAAAGACCCATACCTGTCCTTGACCCGGGGGTTGGGGACTCTTGGATTAAAGGAATCAAAGAGATGAGGTGGTGGCAGTCACCCAGGATGATGGGGCTCTGAGCTAGGGTGACAGGGGTAAATTTGAGAACTTTTAGGAGGTAGAATGAGAGAGTGCATTAGAGGCTGAGTCAGGGGTACTGCCCAGGTTTCTGGCTGGGACAGCTGCGTAGATCAATGACAGGGCATTCGCTGGGATGCGACACTTGGAGGAGGAGCAGATTGGAGGTGAGGGAGAGAGATGAGTTCAGGTTTGGAAATGTCCAAGGTGCCTGCGGGACATCTGAGTGAGTGGATGTGTGGGTCAGAAGCTCTGGAGAGAAGGGCGGGGACTGAAACCTTGGCAGTGGGTGAAGGGGCGCGAGAGCGGGTCCAGGGAAAGAAGTGGAACCCCGAGAAAAGGAGCATCTCGAGCCGGGGCGTCCTCAGGGGACCCCTGCCCAGCAGCTCTGAAGTGTCCCGAGTTTTCACTCCAGACTCGGGGTGTGGTGAAAAAACATGAACTTTGAGTCCAGGCCAATGGCTTCACACCCTTACGGCACCTTTGTAACCTCTGTGAGGTCTCCTATCATCTGTAAAATGGGTTTAAATACCGAGCACTTATAACAGCGTTATGAGATTTCGAGGGGTGTGTATAGAGGCCTCACCCAGTCCTGCTGGGAGCACAGTGGAGGCGAGCTGGAGACTGCTGAAGAGGCCACTGGGATGGATTGTTGGGGGGCTGGCTCTGGGAAGACTGAGGCACCACCAGCGGGACTTGGGCATGACACACCAGGTAGACAGACTGAGGAATCTTATGCGTCTCCCAGATTTCCCACTGGATGGGAGAAGGGGCAGTGTGTGCAGAAGTGCTGGCTGAGTTTCCATTTTAGAATGCTGAGTTTGGGATATATGTGTGTGTGTGTGTGTGTGTGTGTGTGTGTGTGTGTGTGTGTGTGTGTCTGTGGGAGGTGGGGGAGGTGTGGGAATAGCTGTCTGGAGAGGGGCTGCAGGGGGCTGGCGATGTGGGAGTTGCCACATGTGTGTGTGAGGTGTGGGTGTGGGTAGGGCGAGGTTGCCCAGAGAGGCTGTAGCTGGAGGAGATAAGAGCAACAGCAACATCTGCAGGCAGGCAGAGGGAAAGGAGACCTAGAAGGGCAGCCGGAAGAGGAGAGAGAACCCCAAAACAGAGTGGCAAGGTGGTCAGCCGTTTCAAATGCACCAGAGAGGCCAAGTAAGAGAAGCATAAGGATGGGAAAGGGGTCCTGGGATATGGCAGGTCCTTGGTGAGCACAGAGGGGCAGCTTCAGTGGAGAAGCGTGAGCTGGGTAGCAAATGGGGGCTGAGGGAGGGGAATGCCAAGAGGCAGCTCGAAAGATAGGGGGGCTTTCAAGCTTATTTCCAGGCAAAGGAGAAGATGCCAGTGGAAGGGAGAGGCTGAGTACGCAGGGAAGAATGGCTCATTGATGCCACAGACTGTACGTCGAGGCTGAGAAACACAAACCTTATGGGAATATGTGTGAGCCGCAGTGCGGATTGACAAAGCCAGTGTGTGGGGAACTGTTGCCTGAGTATGCACATTTTGCTCGGTTTCACTTGTTGTCTTAGCAATTCTACCACAAGCTATTTGAACTTGGTAATTTTACAAGCTATTTGAACTTGGTTATAAGCTCTATCTGAACTTAGCTAGTCCTTTCTCCAACAATCTTTTAAGTAATTCCAGTTATAATTTGAGACTTGCTCATCTGGTGGAATATGGAAGGATCCCTCTTCTGGAAAATAAATACCATGGATTACCAACATTTTGGCTATCTTATGTGTATTACAGGCAACTTCACATTCATCTTAGTAGTGTTTTAGGACAACAGTATGCCATTTATTTAAAAACAATGAGGGGAAAATTGTTTTTGAAAAATAATAAGAGAAGAGAAGATCTTTTTGGACCGAGCTTGCCAAGGGCGTCCTTTGGAGAGGAGGGGCTTTCTTTTCTAATTGGATTTTTAAAAGTGCCTTTTCAGAGCCTCCCGTGCTTGAGGCTGGATCCTGGGGCCTGCTGTGCGGGCTCTGCCTGGGGGAAGGACATTTCGTCTGTGAGGGGGTCCTGCCCGTCAGGGTGGTGGCTGGATTCGCCAGTGTGTGTGACTGTCCTGGCTTAAAGGGGAGCCAGCAAACCCAGGAGTGGCCACTAATCAGTGGTGCCCTCTGTGAGCTGCTTAGGTCCCAGTAAGTTAGGTGGGTGTTAGAAAAAGGGAAAGTTTTCAGTTAAGGAAATTCATAGGTTTTCATTTCCTTTGTCTTGGTCCTTTAAATAGCTGTACGTCTGTAGCCGTGGGAACCTGGAAACCAGCAGTTCAGTTAAACACTGTGTTCAATTGATTTTGCCTATGGGAAGGCAGATGGCCAATAACTTTTATTGTTGAGACAAATAGGGAGGTGTGGTTGTGGCATAATTCACAGATAAAAATAGACCTGTTGTTAAGTAGGAGCAAAGTCTAATCAGTACTAAGGCCCAGTGCTGCCTCTTGTGGTGTGCTGTGTTCTCAACAGCAACCCAGCGCTGTTCATTCCTGGCTACGCCTCTCCCTTCTCAAAAGTATGAAGGCGACACAGGGTGAGTTTCCAAGAGAGCCAGCCTTCCAAAGGTGAGGCTTGCTATGGCAGAGCTGCTGACACGGTGTTCTCTTATCTTGAAGTTGCATCCGGTGATCAAAGCTTTCCTGTGTGGCTCCATCAGTGGGACCTGCTCCACCCTCCTTTTCCAGCCCCTGGATCTCCTCAAAACGCGCCTGCAGACGCTCCAGCCCTCGGCCCCTGGGTAAGGTCTGCTTCACCAGTTTCACTGAGGAAGTGGTTTCAGCAACTTCCAGCAGACACAGGAGTATCCTTCCTCTGTTAAGTCAACTTTCATTCTGTTGGATGCTCTACAAGAAACAGGCATGCCTGACTTTCATGGGTTTTGTACATATTCTTTTCTGTGAATATTTTTTGTGTTTGACTTTTCTAGTTAATTAAATAGGGTCCTTCCCTGAGCAGCTTCCTGGGATCTGCCCAGTGACATTTGCCTTTTATTGTGCCAGCCTGTAATGGCATAACTGTGCTGCCTTGTACGAATAGTGGGTGGTTTTCTGGAAATAATGTAAATATTGTCTCTTGTGCCCCCATATTGGGTTCAGCACTATGGGAAGTGTACAAAATATATGTAAAACAGAAGGATGTAAAATATAGTATGAATGGACGGCTAATTGTGTAAATGTCAAGTCATGAGCACACAGCCACTCCAAGTTTCCAGGAAGCAGTATAGAGATTCTTAAGGGCTCTAGAAGAGTTCATGCAGAGAAGTCCTTGAGCAGGGTATTCTTTTATGTTGTGGCCTAGATGACTGTTCCGTCCCCTCCTTTACTTTGCCCTCAGGTCCAGACGTGTTGGGATGTTGGCACTGCTGCTGCAGGTGGTCCGCACAGAGAGTCTTTTGGGCCTTTGGAAAGGGATGTCTCCTGTAAGCTGCCTTTTGGATCTTCTCTTGTACCTTCTCCTTTAATATCGAGCCATTTCTCATCTGCCTCAAGTATCCTCTCCTTTAAGTAAATGTGAGCTTGGGAAGTGGTAGGAGGACTTCACGGTCTTCTGCCTGCCTCTAACTATTGCTAACTCCAAGGGCCGGAGTGTGGGTGTTCCATATCTGCGCCCTAGTACAGTACAAAGTCTCTAGGGCACACACAACTGGCGCCCTGCCTGTCAGCATCTCCTCCTTCCACTTCCAGGCAAGCGGGCTGAGACCTCTGTACCTGCATTTTTTTGCCTGAAGGTTTTTTCTGCCCTTAGGAGACTCACTTTGGAAGTGCTAGGGAATTAATGTTCACCCAACCCCTCGGTAGCCCGTAACCAGTGAAAGACGAGAGCTGGTGTTCAGACCTCACTCCCCTCCTCAGGTAGAGGGATGACTCAGGCATTTCCTACACTGATGGATGCCCAGAGTTCCCCAAAGGGATTAAGTTACCCATGGCAGTAGCTGGTTATGTAACACACCCTTCAGTGACTGCTCTTCTTTTGGGACAACCCAGCTAAGATAGGATCTGACATTGTGGGTGTTTTATTTCTTCCCTCTGACTTTTTCACAGTCCATTGTGAGGTGTGTCCCTGGCATTGGCATCTACTTTGGCACTCTCTACTCTCTGAAGCAGTACTTGCTGCGTGGCCACCCCCCCACAGCCGTGGAGTCAGTCATACTGGGGGTGGGCTCTCGCTCTGTTGCAGGGGTCTGCATGTTGCCCATCACTGTGATCAAGACACGTTATGAGGTGAGTTTGACTGTTGGCCGGGTAAACAGAAGCACTGGGCTCTTGTGTCAGGTGGCTACTGATGGCATCTCCGGATTTATACTCTAACATAGTGGCCAACGTGGTCTGAGAACCCATTTGTGCAGGCAGGCCAAGCCATGTGTGAACGGGAGCCCCCGGTGCCCCGGTAATGCCATCTGCCCTGGAGCTGGCTTGGTTCAGTGCTCAAACCCAGGGCCGCCGTGCCAGTCACCGGTCCTATGCTTCCTTTGCAGAGCGGGAGGTATGGCTACGCGAGCGTCTTTGCTGCCCTGAGGACCATCTATCACAGCGAGGGGCACCGGGGCCTCTTCAGCGGCCTGACGGCGACACTCCTTCGTGATGCACCCTTTTCTGGAATCTACCTGATGTTTTACAATCAAACCAAAAATGTCATGCCCCATGGTACGATAAAGGAAGGTGGGGTGGGGAAGAGATATCCCCAGGACACATTCTCACAACTTTCTCAGTGACATGAGACTATCTGTTGCTCGTAGCAGTTCCGGATTCCTAGAGTTTGAGGAACTGAGCCTGAGCATTGTGGCAGGCAGAGGCCAGTGCTGGGATGCAGGGACAGACATGACAGACATGGTCCCTTTCGAGTGTATAGTCTATTAAGGCAGAGTACTGATAGTACTTTAATTTTTGAGTCGAGGATGGGGTGGAATAAAGTGCTTTTACACAGGTCCTGCAACATTACTTCCCAAATTTGTCTTGTCTTAAGATTTCTGGGTCCCACACAAAGCCTCCTAAACCAGAAGTGTTGGGGTAAGGCCTGGGAGTCAGTAGTTCTCAAGAGGCACTTGTTATTCTCACCAACAAATTGGGAAAATGCCAGTGGATTGGAGCTGAAAGGAAAATACTATTTTCATCTCCCTTACTGTGTTGCCAGTTAATGTGGTTTTGAGCCCTCCGTTCGGGTGGAAAGGGGTGCTCAACCCCAGCATTCTGGCAGGCCCACCCTACCAATAACCTCATGTTGGACAAGACATGGGCAGGTCAGTGGGCAGTGAACATCCACCCCAGCGGAGCCAGGTGTGGATAGAAACACATCCTGTAGAATGAACCTGCATTCAGTAAGGCATCTATGGATAATCTGAGCAAAGAATCTCAACCAAGATCATTTAATGATTAGTAAATCTGAAATGCCAGCATCATGACAGTGGCGATCAGCTGCAGTTCGGATGCTTTGGAAGATGTACCGCTTCTTCTCAGACACCAGGAGGTGACAATGCAGGGCACAGCCTTATTTTGCTTTAGAAAATTAAGGCCATAAGGGAACTTGGATATACATTTTTAATTTCTCAATCTATCTTTAAAAGTTGTTTTAGTATTTAGAAATCATTTTAAACTTACAAAAAAAAAAAAGCCACAAGGACAATACAAGTAACTATAGCCCTTTATTATTTTCTTCCTGTGTCTCATTGTTTAAGAGTTCATTGCAGACATGATGCCCCTTCTCCCTTAACTGCCTCAGTGTGTTTCCTGGGGACAAAGACAACCTCATGTAACTATCTTATCAAATTAGGATATTTAATATAGATACAATTCTTTAATCCATAGTTCAATCTATTATTTTAATTTCTCCAATTGTCCCAATAGTATATTTTGTAGCAATTTTGTATTTTTTATTCTCAAGAGCATAGAACATAGGGTGTTTTTGATGTTTCCTTGTGACTAGATTCACTTATACATTTTTAGTAAGAGGACCATAAAGACATATTGCGTCCCCAGTGCCTTACATCAAGAAGCTCATGACATCGGTGTGACCCATTGTGGATGCTGCTAAACTTTTTATCACTTTGATATGATAGCTATTTTTTTTTTTGTAATTGTAGGTAACTCTGTGGGAGAGATACTTTAAATCCATATAAATCCATATAAAACATCTTGTTCTTTTCATCCATATGTTTTAGCATCAGTCATTGATTCTTGCTTGAATCAGTTATGATGATGGTGGTAAAAAGGTTAATTTTTTAACTTAATTTTTCCATCTACATTTATGAGTTATACCTTTAATTTTTTAATTCTTAATGTTGTTTGAATCCAGATCCTCTGGCTTTTGGGAAGAATTAGTGGGCAACTCGGTATTGACATTTATTTTATGAATGTGAGATTTATTTATAACCTCATTTTGCCTTTGTCCTGTTTCAGACCAATTGGATACAGCCCTTATTCCTGTTGTAAATTTCAGCTGTGGGATATTTGCCGGTATTCTGGCCTCACTGGTGACTCAGCCTGCAGATGTTATCAAAACTCACATGCAGCTCTCTCCAGTGAAATTTCAGTGGATTGGCCAGGCCGTGACATTCATCTTCAAAGTAAGGCGATAGAGTAAATATTTGTTCTCATTGTGGTTAAGGCTCTCTACCTCTAGAAACACCTGGGAAGCTTTTAAAACTTCCCATTCACAGGTCATAACCTGGGCAGATTATATCAGAATCTCTGGGGGGGTGAAACCGGGGTATCAGTATTTTAAGTCCCCCAGTGGTTCCAGTGCATTCCCAAGGTTGAGAACCACTGCTAAGATGGTTCTCATCTGCTCGTCTGGGAGGACCTAGTAATCTCATCAAGTAATTGCCTGCCTGGCTTCTGCAGGAGGAAATGTAGTCAGAAAAAAACCACAAACACATTATTTCATTTTTAGGGTTTGTTTTCATACAAATGATATTATTGAAAATAAAGAGGACAGTGATGTAAAATGCCCTCAAGTTCTACTTAAAAGCCACTGAGTTGGCCCTTTGGAAACTTGTACTGTTATCACTCACTATATATTCTTATTCATGGTAAATTTGTCACCCACATCTTTAGATTTTTCCGTACTATGTAGCATAGGAAACGTGTAGCATACGCATCAAGTAATCTGTCTCACCCTATAAAAACAAATATTTCTGAATCTGATCAGATTTCTCACTCTGCTTCGGTTGCCAGATTTCTTCTCTATACCTCAAATCATAAAGTTTGAAAATATATTCTTCAGTATATATGAAAATGTCAGAAATGATAACAATAGGAATGAACACATTAATCCAGGTTTTGAGGGAGGAACAAGCAGTGTTTTGCCTTTAATTCTTATATATGGCCACCAGGAACGTAGAATGAATTATAAAATAGAAACACTCCCTTTAGGCAAATTGCCAAAAAGATACCTTTTTCCTTTAGCCTGGAGGCGGGGCCTGGACCCAGGGCTTGGCAAGTGGACCTTGGTCTGGATTTCATCTGCCACTTGGGGCCTGATGCTTCTGTGCACTGTACACCTGTACATGGCAACCCTGTATGAAGATCTTTAGCTAAGAAATAAACTCTCCTCGATAGAGCAATCCTAAAAAGATAAAGCTTAGCAATTATGCCAAAAAAAAAATCGCTTTTTTAAAGTTCATTGTCTCCTTGGACCCATTAGTCACAGTTTTGACAGTATTTGTGAAAGTCTAAAAACTAAGACTCAAAAATGGGCTTAACAGAGAGAGACTCTCACTTTTGTGCCAGGTGTGTAATTGTGTTGATAATTACCTGAGTTACCGTTCCTTTTCCTCCTAGGACTATGGACTGCGTGGCTTCTTCCAGGGTGGCGTCCCCCGGGCCCTCCGCAGGACTCTGATGGCAGCCATGGCGTGGACAGTATACGAGGAGATGATGGCCAGGATGGGCCTGAAATCTTGACTGGGAGGGGACCGAGCAAAGATGGAATCTGTTGCCCTGCCTGGTTTCTGCCAAGGGCTGCTTCATCTCACTATCCTGGAATAAGATGAAGTCCATTCTGGAAAGCCAGGCTGATATGTCACCCTGTCACCCAGTCCAAATAAAGAATGGATGGGCCTGACTCAGGCCTTGAGGGTCTCCCAAAAGAAGAGTCATCGGTGACTTAGGAGAAGGGCTTACATATCCTGTAAGGCTGTTTGAAAGCGTGTCCTGAGAGAAAGCTGTCAGGTGGCCCCGCTTCTGCTGCCCCCTACACCACGGTGCCTCTTCAGACCTGCTTCTTGGGCAAAGAATGGAGCTGTGAGCAGCCCTCAGTGACTGAGGAGCCCCAGCTAGGGAGGCTGGAAATGCCAAGCAAGGAGTCATTGTCACCAGGCTCAGGTGACAGTGATGTCAGGATGAGGGAGAAAAGCTATCATTAATTAATTGGCTTCTAAATCAACCTCTCAGAGGCTCTGAAGAAAGGAGGACATGGCTTCCTCGCCTCTGTACAAATAAAATGTTTTGGTCTTGGCCTCAATGTCATTTCTACTCTAAGTTGTTCTGGCATTTTTCTGCACCTGAAGTTCAGATAAATAAAATGAAGCACTTTTTCTTTGAAAATTTTAGAAAAGCTAAATGGTGTCATCATTCCGTTTTAAAATAACAAAATAGTCTACAGTGGCCAGCTCTTGAACTATATAGGTCCTAAAACCTAAAAATTTACTTATCATCAATTCATCCATTTCAAATACACAACTCAACGATTTTAAGTAACTTTACTGAGTGGTGCAACCATCGCCATAAATCAGTTTTAGAACGCATTTGTCCTCTGGTTAGATCTCTTATTTACAATGAATTTTTATTCCAAGCCCCAGCCCCAAGCAGCCACTCATCCCATTTCTGTCTTTATAAATTTACCTTTTTTATACACAATGTTTTTGAGGTTCATCCACAAGTAGCATGTTAAACACTTCTTTTTTTATGGCTGAATAATATTCTATTGTATGCTTATACCATATATTATTTGTTCATCAGTTGACTGACTAGTATTTGAATTATTTTCACTTTTTAGCTCTTATGAATAATGCCACTGTGAACATTCATGTACAGATGTTTGTGTGGATATGTTTTCGTTACTCTTGTGTGTATGCCTAGGAATGTCATTGCCGGGTCATGTGGCAACTATTTAGCCATCCAAGAAAGTACCAGGGCGTTTTCCAAAGAGGTTATGCAGCAGTGTTCAGGTTTCAAATTTCCCCACACCCTTCTCAGTAATTGTTATTGTCTGTTTTATTTATTATAGCCATTCTAGTGGACACCCAAGTTTTTCTATCAACTTGCAAACTTAGGGCTGTTATATTATCCAAGCAGCAGGAGGACGTTTGGTTTCCTGGTCAAGAACATGGGCTGTGATCCAGGTGGTCCAGGCTAAAAGCCTGGCTTTTCACTTACTTAGACACACTTGAAATTGTGTCTAGGATATAATGACAGTAATATTTCCTACTTCCTAGGGTGGTGGTGAGGGTTAGATGAGCAAATTATATTAGTGTACTCAGGCTGCCACAGCAAATTACCACAAACTTGGTGGCTTCTAATATTTATTCTCACACTTCTGGATATTACAAGTCTGAAATCCAGATGACAGTGGGCCACATTCTCGGGAGGCTCTAGGGGAGGGTGGTTTCTTGTCTCTCCGCTTCTGGTGTTACTGGCAATTCTTGATATCCATTGCTCCTATCTTTGCCTCTGCCTTCACAGTGCCTTCTCCCCTGGGTTTCTGTCCAAATTTCTGTCTTTAAGGACAATGGCCATTGGATTAGGGCCCAACTACTCCAGAATGACCTCATTCTAACTTGATTACATCTGCAAAGACTCTACTTACAAAATAACATAAGAACTAGGAATTAGGACACCAACATTTTTGGGAGGGACACAAGTCAATTCATTAAGTTCAGTAATTTATAGGTTTATAGTTTAGGTTTTAGATTAAAATGCCATATTCAAAATACTTATATAGGGAGGAGTATGGGAGAAGACAATGTAAGATACTAATATAGTGGCACCCAAGCCACCAGTGCTGTGTGTGTGTGTGTGTGTGTAGAGTATGTGTCCGTCCATCCTTGTGCTGCAGAAAGAAGGGGAGCACTTAGGACTGGAAATGGCGTTCTGGGACAGGAATGAAGGGAAGACAGGTTAACACAACACAGGGAGTGGCTGCCTCCTAAGAACTTGGACTTGGGCTCAGGTGTTCTTAGGGCCTCTTCAGCCACCTTTGATCCTCACCTTTGGGCCTGCTGCCCCTGAGGGCCCTGCTAGGGGTCCCTGAGAGGGGAGGGACAGAGACCAGGCCCAGAGGTGTGGTCTTCATCCCAGTGCAGATTTGCTCACCTTATACTTGGCTGGTGAATTTCAGCCACCAGAGCCCCCTTCTGTGCTCCCTATTTGTTCTTTTTGGGACAAATAATCATTAAGATTTGGAGAAATCTTAGCCAAATTTTCTCTAACCTTGGAGTAAAGCTGAAATTTGGCTATGTGGACCTCGATTCCAGAGGCAAGCAGCCCTGGAATCTGCATATCCCAGGCCATAATAATTTGTTTTTTCCTTTCTTTCAATCTCTCATGAGTATTAAAGTTCAGAAAGGAAGTGGCTGGTGAGCTGCAGCGGTCTGCACCATTTGCTTTTTTTATTGATTCATTTTTGGCTGCCTCAGACTTAAAGCAAAATTATTTAGAGGCGGGGCTTTGGGAGGAAACTCATCTGGCGATCAGAGAGAGAAAGAGAAAGCCTAGGAAGGCAGAGCCAGAAAAGGACAGAAGCAAAGCTTTCAAGCTGCCTTTCTACTCAGTTTCCAAAATATGTTGTGAACTATTTCAAACAATCGTCAAGGGTGGTGCCAGTGGTACACTGGCCTTTCATTTGCATCACCCACTTAGCCACTCTGTCTTTCCATTCTTCCTCCTTTTTTCTTCTGTGAAACTTTTAAAAGCAGGCCCCAGACATCATACCTTTCACCTTCCCATACTTGAATATGCATCTTGAAAAACTGGATATTTTTCTTATATCACTGCAAGGTTATTACCTCACCTGGAAAAAGTTTTTGCTTATCCCAATACCCAGCCCATATTCACATTTCCCTGATTGTCTCAAAAACGTTTACAGTTGGTTTATCTGAATCAGGATTCAGACAAGGTTTTGAAATTCTTTCACCAGCTGTTCAAAAGGGTAAGCAGTTTGGGGGCAAATGCTGATGAGGAGGGCCTAATCAAGTTGGAGAACCTGGCAATGACTTTGGGGGTTGTGAAGCTGGTATTTGCTTACTATGTCACCCAAGCTAAGAGTTGTGCATTTTTAACTTCTTCCTGACCGAATCAAAGTCTCAAATCTCAGCCTTTGTCACCACACCCTCCTCCCCGCCCCCACCCCGCAACCCCCTGAAAAGCTGGTTTAATGCCACAGCCTCTAGGTGTTATTTCAGCTTCCAAGTCCTTCTCGCTCCTTGGTTTAGGTAGCTGATAAACACTCTGGAGTCTAAGATCGGTGCTTCTAAAGCTTGGCTGCCTGTTGAAATCATCTGGAGAGCTTCAGAAACTGTTGACGCCAGGGTCTACCACCAGAGATTCTAAGGTAGTAAGCCTGGATTGCGGCCTGGACACGAGTTTTAATTCCCCAGGTGATCCGAACGCGCGGCCCAGGTAGAGAACCGCGGGGGCAGGCCTGTAGTGCTGGATTCGCTAGTTAGCTCCCCAAACTCGGGCTCCAAGGGGTTAAGCAGGAGCTCGCAGGGGTGGCGGGAAGAGCGGAGCCTCGGAGCTGGGGGGAGGGCGGGAGCGGAGGCTGGGACTAGGGGCTCGGTCCGGCGGGTAGGGGTTGGGGCGGGGCAGGGGCGGGCCCGGGGGCGGGGCCGGGCCGGGCGGGAGCGGATTGGCGGCGGCGGCGGTTAAGAGCTGACCCCGCGGCTACAGTCAAGCGGAAACGCCTCCTCTTTTCAAAACAAAGGGGTGAAGCGGGAGGCGTGTGAGGCGCGCGGGGCTGGGACCTGCTCGGATTGGTCCCCTCCGGCCGGGGCGCCTCGGTACGGAGGGGCGTCGATAGAGGGGAGCCAGGGGAGCGTTGGGCGCTCGTAGTCCCACGGCCCCGGGGCGCCTCCGAAGATCTTGCCGGCCATGGAGGATCTGCAGAGCCGCTTGCAGGAGACCCTGGACGTGCTGTCCCCGCAGGAGCTGCGCAGCTTCCGCTCCATCCTCAAGAATGTGGACGAGATGCCGCGCCTGAGTCCGTTGCAGCTGGAGCTGGAGGGCGGCAGCTCATCGGGGCTGGCGCGTCTCCTCGCCAAGCACTACTACCTGCCGGCCGCGCCGCGCGTCGTCACCAAGGTGCTGCAGCAGCTGCGCCGCGCCGACCTGCTGCAGCGCTGGCAGAGCGACCCCGCCGCCGACAGCCAGGGTGCGCGCGGGGCTGGCCCGGCCTCCCGGGGATTCGCGGGCAGGAGGGCTGGGGGGGAGGGGACACGGCGTGGGGTCCTAGGTGAACGTGGGGTTTGGCCCCCGAGGAGCGGTTGGGCGCCCGGGTGAGTGGCGGCGAGGGTGGGGCGGGAGGGGGGCGGGGCATCGGGGACGGGAAATCCCAGCCAGGAGGGTACGGGCGTCCAGGGACCAAGTCAACCTGCTGCGGGAGGTGGGAGCCCGGGGATAAGCGGGCAGGAGAGTCACCGGCCCCAGGCTCGGATCGAGTGTCCTGTCGAAGAGTAGCCATCAGGGTCTGCTAATTTGTTTCGGGGTGGGCTCAGAAATCAGATTGACTCAGCAGGCCTGAGATGCATTTTAAAACAAGTACCTCCAAGTGATTGTGATGTGGAGGTTACAGATGATTTAGTGAGAAACCTAGTGTTGGAATTTCCACTGCCGCATCTCCACATCTCCACGGGGGGGCGGGGGTGGGGGAGACGGGTGTGTGTGTGTGTGTGTGTTGGGGGGGCAGTGGGAATCCTCTTCTTGCACACCCTTAGGCCGTTTGCCATAAAAGTGGACAGATAGGGCTGAAGATCAAGAAATACAGTATGTAACAGATTGAGGGAGTTTTGTCCCCTCCCCCAACTTGGCGTATGCGTACATAATATGAGTGGAGAGGAGAGGCAGCAGCACTTCTATGCGAGGCGCTGGGGTAGACACTGAGATGTACTGTGATGGTCTGTGTTCTCAGCATGCTTATGACCCGGATGAGTTTTGAGTTATGTAGTTGTTGCTGATTTTTGTAGATTTGTAATGGATGAGATCTGTAATCATCCGCAAACGTGTCCTGTAGGACTGACCCCACTGAGTCTTTGATTCTCCCTTTACTGCACCTGCACAGAGCTTCACATTGTCCCTCCCAATGTGGTTCTTTATGTACCACATTTTTATCACCTGTTTAGATGGTGAGTCACTTGCTGTTGGCAAAGGGTTTTTTTTTTCTTTCTTTCTCAGCATCATCCAAACTACATACATAATGTCAGGGCTACACACTGCAGGCACTCAATAAATATTCAAATTGAATGCTGAGGTATTATGTTAAATAGAAAAAGTAGAGGTTAGTACCTTTACTTCATCTTTTCCTTTACTGATGTCTTGGTCTACCCTTCAGGAAGTGCCTGTGCGGGAATGTCAGTTAGTCCCTGTCCTTTAAATCTCTGGCTTGGGTCTTTCTGTCCCTGAACCTGACAGAGGTCTAAGGGAGATCTGTTTTAGGTTTCCTGCCTCATGAGTTTGGGAGGGGGGTTCCTAATCCAAGGAACTTCTAAAATGAGACCAGTCATCGCCCACTGGGCCCCAAAACATAAGAGATAATTGAATTATTTTTGAGGAGCTTCCTGTTAACAGGAACAACAGCAGATCTTGATTAAAAAGAAAAAAAAATAATGCTATTTTTTCTGTTCTCTTTTCATGAAAATTCATTCAGTAATCCAAAGAAAAATTCTGAAGAGAAGCTATGACTATACGGATGGTGATGGTGATACATTGGTAAATATCTTGACTCAACTCCAACCCTACACGCTGGTTAGTAAAGATAGTATGTAGCTACTATTGAAACATTCTGGGTGCTGCTCCTGTTGGGCTAACAGGCGACTACTACCTGTGTGGTTGTTTCACGTGGTCTGACCTCACTGTTTTCTGTGACAACAGTAAAAGCTAAACATTAGCGGCTTAAAACCACTGTACACACATTAACCTCACAGCCACTGTTGTTATCTCCATTTTACACATCAAGGAAAGTGAGGCACTGGAGATAAAACCACCGGTCGTCGCCTGGCCTCAGGCAACTACGAAAATTGCTGGCTGCAGGTTTTTAAAAAGACTTTTGCTATGGATATTTCAAGCCTATGCTAAAGTAGAGAGAGTAGAAAAATTAATCTTCCAAACCTCAGCCCAGCACACTTAACATCCTGCCTCAACAATTAGCAACGTTTCGGCCAGTCTTGTGACATTTGCTCCCCGGCTCCTAATTATTTTAAAGCAAACCCAGATATCATATCACTTTCATCTACATATACCAAACCAAACCAAACCAAACCAAACCAAACCAAACAAAAACTCCTCAAATTTCCTCAACCAGTTCCTATGTCTTTTACAGTTGGTTGGTTTGAATCAAAACTATTCAAAGAAAGTCTACACAATTACATTTGATTGGTTTGTCTCTTAAGACTTAATTTACGATACTTCTCCCTCTTTAACTTTTTTCTAGTTATTTCTTGAAGAAACCAGGGTTCTTTTGTCCTACAAAGTGTCTCACATTCTGAGTTTCGATGGCTGCAGCCCTTTGTTGTCATTTTCTTCTATCTGTCCTCTATTGCCTTAAATCTGTTATGGAATTTAATGAGGCTGGCCTATTAGTCTAAGTCTGAGAAAAGTCTTTGAAGAATTCTAAATCAAGTCATCGCTCCCCTCTCCCCTCTCCCCTCACCCACCCAATTGGTAAGAGGCGCTCCATGTGTGCCCCTGATTTGAACCAGGAAACTTCCCCAATAATCAATCCCGGGAGAAACTCATCGTTTAATATGCCGTTGACCCTTGAAAACCGGGGGATTCACTTGCATGGTCCACTTAACCTGCGTTGTTCAAGCGTCACTTGGCGGATGGGAATCTGCAAACGCAAATGCTGAGGGCTGACTACGCAGGTCTGTGCCCCTAACCCCTCGCGGTGTCCAGGGCTCAGCAGCATTTGGCTTTCTGAATGTGGTTTGGTTTAAATTTTTCTTCTTGGCTTTGCTGGAAAACAGGACCGTTATGACCTGAAGGGCAGTCGGAAGGCTTTCCTCATGTGCGTGAAGAAGAACAGGCCAGGGGCTGACCAGGACGTCAAGCTAATGAAGGACTGGCTTGGCGAGTGCCAGTTTGAATATACATTGTGCATTGATCCTGACAAAGAGGTAACAAATTAAAAACAAAAATGAAAAATTGTAGCTTGGATTTTATAACTTTCCTTTAAAAAAAAATAATGGGTTTTGGTACCTGGGAAGAACTAAGATCTGCTGAGCAGTGTGACATGTATATCTTGATGAAATTCTTGATACTTTTGTAATCTTAAGTGTGTGATACCCCAGTTCCCCTTTCAGACAAGCAAGACCTCTTGGGTTTTGGGCTTAGCTGTGCAGTTAAAGAGGGAAAAAGAACCCAAGAAGTGTCCTAGGCCAGATGGGCAAGGAAGCCCAAGGATAGGCCATGGGTCCAGACTGGGCAAGGTCCAGAGCATTTGGGAGCGTGGAAGTCCAAGGAAAGAGCCTTGAGAGGTCAGCAGGAGGCCAGGCAGGAGGGATTCCAGCAGCACCCAAGCCCACGGGCTTTGAAAAGTCCTCATGGGACTTATTTGGAAGAGGGGCTACTGAGAGTCCTGGGCAGAACTGCATGTGGCTTAACTAGATGGCACAGAAAAAATAAGATTGAAGAGTGGCAGTGGTAGGGACTTGTTTGATTTCTGTGACCCTAGCTCAGTCATGGCCCAGACCTGCCCGGTATTTTGGGACAATGACATCGGAAAGCCCTTCACGATGCCAGGAGTCACTGCTAAGGAATGTCAAGAAACAGCATAGCCGAAGGGCAGTGAGTGCAGTGTAGACTGCCAGAATTGGAACCCTGTCTCACACTAGTTGTGTTACCTAAAATCTGGTTCTCAACCGAGGGTGCTTTTGTCCCGCAGAGGACATGTGACAGTGTCTGGAGATATTTTTGCTTGTCACAACTGGAAGGTACTAATGACATTCAGGGTAGAAGGCAGGGATACTACTAAACATCCTACAATGCCCAGGACAGCCCCCTACAGCAAAAAAATGATGGGCACCAAACAGCAATAGTACAGTAGTTTTAGAAACCCTGCCTTAATTTAATTGACTCTTTTCTTATCTCTACAGTAGGGGTGATGATAGTCAATTTTCTTATAGGAGTGTTGTGAGGATGACATGAGGTTCTATGTTTAAAATTTCTTAATAGCAGACATTGTCAGTGTTCTGCCAAGGTCCAGAAGTGGCCTCTTTCTCTACATCCTGTCAACATTTACTTATAAATATTTAGTAATCATACTGACAAAAGTATTTCACTGTTTTAAATTTTATTTTCTAGGTTATTAGTTTGGTTGAACATCTTTTGGCCATTTTTTTTTCCTGTTGTAAATTAACTGTTTTATCCTTTGGCCTTTTTCCTACTGGATTTTTTTTTTCTATAGTTATTTTCCTGAACATTATTTATTTACAAAATATAGTGCAAATATTTTTCTCCTACCCTGTTACTTGCCTTTTAACTTTTTGTTATCTTAAGTCATATGGACATCTTATGAGTAAACTCATCAATCTGTTTGTCTGCTTCTTGGTTTTGTCTTTATTAAACCTCATGCCTTCCCAACTTAGAAATTTTAAAATTATTTTTTTGTGATATTTTTATAGTTTAAGGTTTACCTTCTGCTCTCTGGAATTTTATTTTTGGTAGAGGAGGTCTAACTTTATTTCTAAATAGTCAGTCATCTCAACATGTATTGAATGATACATCCTTTTTTAATGATACATATTTGAAATGACACTGTTATCATGAACTAAATTCCTGTATGTAGTACTTGGATTAATTTCTGGATTCTAAAATGTTCTATTCATGTATTTGTTTATACTTATGCCAGTATATCACTGTTTTTTGTTTGTTTGTTTGTTTGTTTTTTAAAGCCTACAGCACCTGGTATTTCTAAGTGGTCTCCCATTGAAGTACTAACCAGGCCCAACCCTACTTAGCTTCCAAGATCAGCTCAGATTGGACGCGTTCAGGGTGACATGGCCATAGACAGTATATCACTGTTTTTTTCCACCCACAATTTTATAAAATTTTGATGTCTGATAGGACCTGTCCCCCACTTGTCCCCCCGCCCCCCATTTGAATGTTCTTGGCTATTCTTGAACATTATCTATTCTTTACCCCAAGAATTATCTGGTTAAATTCTATAGAAATCCTTTGGGATTTTGATTGACATGACATTGAATTGAGATTAATTTGGAATGACTAGCGAATTAATAATATTGAATCATCTCAGCCAGAAACATCACCACATCTAGGTTTGCTTATGCTGTCTCTTCACTACAGTTTTTTTTTTTTTTATAGTTTTCTTCATTTAGTTCATACATTCCTTGTTAGGTTTATTCCTAGGCATTTTAGTTATGTTATGACCACGAATGGGAACCTTTTTTCCATTTTTTTGGCTTAAATGATCATTGCTGGGTAATTGGGGAAGCATAGATCTCTGTAAATTAATCTTGTATCTGGTCAATTTGCTGATCTCTAGTTCTAATAGTTTTTTAGTTGATTTTTAATGTTTCTAGATAGTCATATTATCTGTAAATAATAAGTCTTGGTTCTTTGTTTCCAATATTTAAACTTCATTTAATTTTTACTTCATTGGGCAGGATCTTTATTACAACACATTTGGGAGTAGTGATGGCAGCCATTCCTACCTTCCCTTTCTCGTGAGATGGATTCTGATGACATCTGCTGATAGACTGGCAGGTGTATGTTACTGAGTGGATGCCTTCATTCCCTCCCATTTCTACCTATTGAGAGTACTGATTTTATAAAATACTAATTTTTATATATTAAAATAAGTTAATATAAAATTTAAATACATTAACACTTTGAGGAACTATCATTCTGTTGTACTTTGTGGTGGAGAATCAGAAATGCCCTAAGTTTTTCAAACGAGAACCAGTAGCATACGAAGAAATCAGATGAATTCTGAGAGCAACCAAAAGGGAGTGACAAGAAAATAATGTTTACCTCATACTGGCTCTGTTAGAGATGTAAGTATTTTCAAATTTATCATCTCATTAGATCACCTAGTAGTAAAGGGGCCACCTATAGCATTTCTGATTTTTCCCACCTTCAGGTCTTTTTAATATGTTATCCTATTTTACAGGAGTTACTTGAAAAACTAACATCATTTCGTGATGGATTAAATGGAATTAAAAATGATATTGGCTGTTGCCTTGTTACTCTTATGTCCCACGGAGAGAATGGCTTTATTAAAATGGAAGATGGTGACAAAGTCAGCCTGGAGAATGTTTTTGAAATGTTTAACAATAAAAATTGTCCAGCACTTCACGAGAAACCAAAGATCTTTATAATCCAGGCATGCAGAGGAGGTAAGTGGAGGCTTCTTTGTAATAGTCATGTTTCTAGGGAATTCTTGTACTGATGATTGAGGAAAGAGAATAAGTACGTAATAAGTAAGTTTTAAAAAATATAAATATTACATTTTAAATTAGAGGACCCTTAGCTGATTTAACCTCGGTTGTGCAGTTGACTAGGGACTTTGAGCTGGAAGGAAGAGATGGATGTAAACTTACCTGAGATAGACTCTCTAACTTAGGCTGAGGAACGGTCCAGGTCACCGACTTCACGGGGTGAGTCTGGAAATCTCAGATTCTGGGATTTCCAAAGGATATTTCACCATCCATGTAATTCCAGGTAGCCTGTGGGACTAACATCTGACTCAGGTAGCTTTTGTGGATCTTTCTCTTATGGAGGATATAGACTTTTTGTGATTTTTTTTTTTTTAAAGGGTTACTGGTGTTAGTGATGTATTACTGTCATTTGTATTTCATTCCTCAAAAAATAGAGAGAAGAGACAGTGGTGTTGAAACAGATGATGAACCCATGGACTCAGATGATGTGTCAGAGAAGAAGAGGCTGCCCACATTCAGTGATTATTTCATCATCTATCCCACCCAGGCAGGTGAGACAGTGAGGGTGGATGACCATGAGATCTGCATTCTGCCAGAGGGTTTTGGTCGTTCCTAATGATTTTTAAAATCTTTTTTAAAAAAAAATGGTCTGTGCTTTACAAATTGATGTTTTTATAAGACATTTTCATTAACCCCTCCACCCCCCTTCAGAAAATATTCGCACAGAGTGGTAGGTTGGCATCTTAACTGTTCATTTCTTCCAGGAAGACGTCAAACTCTTAGCAAAGCATCACATAGTGAGAAAGATGTTGGCCCAAAAGCTAGCTCTGCCACTTGCTGTCTTTGAGAACGTCAGTATTTTTTTTAGCCTCTAGATATGTCAGTTTCTTCACATAAAATGAGAATGATAAAATTTACTTGGGTCATTAGGATGTTATATAAATTAGATTATGTAATGCAGATGTCGTGCTTATCATAATAACTGATGTAATGAATACCCCCAAAATTAGCTTAACGTTATCACTAACATTAAGTTAAAGTTCAAAGGAGTCTTGTGTGCCAGATGGACTTGATTCACTCATGCGGGGAAACAGAAAATTTTCATCAATAATCAATTTTTAAAAATTCATAGATGGTTACCAGAGGGGAAGGGGGAGGTCCAGGGGAGGATGTGGATGGGAAAGGGGGTCAAATACATGGTGACGGAAGGAGCCCTGACCTTGGGTGGTGAGCGCTGTTAAAGAACAATGGAGTTTACAGATGATGCATTATAGAATAGTACATCTGAAACTTATATAATGTTACTAACCAGTGTTTCCCCAATAAATGTAATTTTTTAAAAAAATCAAGTTTTTTAGCTGGAAGGGCATTTAAAGAATCTAGAGTCCAAAGTGGAAATCCCAGAACATGTGGTGAAATGAATCCTTTTAGGGTCTTCCATTCTTAACCTCATCAGATGGCGCGTGAATGGTCTGGCAGCACCAAATATGTGATGTGACAGGTATTTCCATAGGTTGCTCCCGACAGGAAGTTAGTATTCCCTCTTTGGAGAGCAGCGTGGAAAACCTAGTCAGGTTAAAAATACGTTTACCCCATGACTCAGCAAATTCACTTCTTGGTGTTCACCCTACTGCTGTGGTCCCCAAACCGGGGGGCCGCAGTGACGTCACATACGTGTTCCTAATTCTGTGAACCGTTGGTTTGCGTAGTTTACAGTTTCAAGAATTAGATTGCGCTGCACTCTTTTCGGTGATATCGTATATTTGGGTAGCTAGCTTTTGGAGGGTGGCTGAGGTAAACAAGCAAGTACCATGGTGATATTCTGGGCGGAGAAACTGTGCAGTGCCCGACTGATGCGCACACCCCATTAGTAAGTAATTGTGGTTATTTAAGAATAAAATGAAAATATTCTTTCAATTTGTGCGGTCTCTCTCTCCCGCCACCCCAAAGAACAATAGATTATTAGGTGTAAATTTAACATTTGTATTCTAACTACTTCATTAAATGGAACTCTATTTTTCTTGGCATAGGATCACTGTGAAAAAAATCACTGAGTTGCTAAGCGTACCGTGAACTGAGAAAATCTGAGACCTTCCACCCTTCTGCCCATGTATACATGGGATAGGGTGACCAGCTGTCCCAGCTTGCCAGAGTTTGAGGAGTTTCCTGGCACAGTGGACTTTTCAGTGCTATAACTGGGAAAGTGGGCAAATCTGGACGAGTTGGTCACTCTAACATGGGTGCTCCTTTGAGGTTGTTTACAGTGTGGAGAATTGAAGGGGAGGAGAAACTACTAGTCATCGGGAGTGGTATACAGTCACTGGGGATTCGTTCTGAGAAATGCGTTGTGCAACCATCGTAGACTTGCACAAACACAGGTGGTATAGCCAACTGTATACACCTAGGCTACATGAGAGAGCCCATTGCTCTGCAGGGGAAAAAAAATAATTTTACCTCTACCCTTCTGGGTTCTTGGCTGAGACAGCTTTTTAATCAAAGACAGATTAACAGGAGAAAAACAAACAAAAGTTTAATAGCATGTATACTTTCTGTATGCATGAGAAAGACTCAGGAAAATCAAGTAACTCATCAGAATGGCTGAAACTCCCACTTTCAAAACCATCTTCAGCTGAACCCAAAGATGTTGAGGCTGGGTGCAGTCAGTTGTGGGAGCTTACCGAGGAAAGCACAGTAAGAAAAGGTTAAGGTTGTTATGCAGATTTAAAGCTTTGTCTTCTCCTCTGATAAGAGATTCTAGAGATTTAGGGTCATTCTCTTCTTGGTAGGAAGTGGGAGATACCCTCGTAAATGGAGATTTCTCTTACAAATGTGAATTTCTTTTACAAAGGGTCACTTCTGCTTGGTTTTCAGAACTTCTCCCAAGCTGTTTCTTAAAATTAACCAACCTAAAATAATCCTTATGCCAAATAGACACATAATGGTTTCCTCTACTGCTGCTCTTAGGCTACAAACCTATACAGCATATTATTGTACTGAATACGTAGGCAGTTGTAACACAGCGGTCAGTATTCGTGTAATGTGCTGTGCCGTGACCTTACAATTGCTGTGAAGGCACTAGGTCATAGGAATTTTTCAGCTCCATTATAATCTTGTGGGACCACCATTGTATATGTGGTCCATTGTTGACTGAAACTTGTTATGTGGCACGTGACCGTATTCATACAGTGGAACTGTGCAGCAGTTGAAAAGAATCATCATGAGGAATTTTTCAATGTAATGTTAAGAACAAAATTCAATCGAGTAAATTTGAAGATCTAATTGGCTTTATTAAGTGGTTCACGAAGTGGGCAGCATCCCTTCTAGCATCTAGAAGGGCAATCTGAGGGGTTGTGCAAAATGGAAGGTTTTTATAGAAAGAAGAGTGGTCGAAGGGAGCTATTAAATGAAGGAAGGATTATTTTGGAACTGGGACATCTTTTTTGGGAGAGGGGGAAAGAATGGGAAGTGTTGTTATTATGCAGGTTGCTTCTTTCTATAGGGGGTGGAATAGGCCCATGTGACCGATTGCCTTACTATTCTTTGACCAGAAAATTCTAGACGAGTTCATTAGGATTACGTTTCTGGGAGATGTCAAAACTGCAGTTAGATCAGGCGTTAAATCTAGGTTTGGTGTCATGAACTTTTAGCACAAGTGAGTGTAGCTATTTGGGGACTTTGTTTTTCTCTTTAACAGTAGCAATGAATGAAGATAAAAGACAGTTGTAATATAAAACACATAGTGTATCGTTAATCTAGATATTTTAAACACAAAATAACAACAACATATTATTACTAACTATATAGTTAGTAACAGTGTAAAAACATAGGCAGAAAGAACAGGCAACAGCTCTGTGATAGGGATTGCCTCTGGTCAAGGCAGAGAAGGTAGAGAAGGAAAGACTAGAAAGTAATCAGGGAGGAAATACAAATTGAAGGTTCAACTGTACTTCACCAGAAAGGAAGAGCTAGAAAAAGTAAAGCAAAATGTTAGAGACAGGAAGTCAACTTCCTGCTATTAAGTCAGTTGGATTGAACAGACAGGAGCCAACTGCTAATACTCCGATAAGTCCCCCAGAGATACCCATTTTGAGGTGACCAATCGGCATTAAAGACGCCAGGGTTGCTAATCATAAGGAATCACTTACAGGGACCACACAACTGTCCCTTCGGCTCCACATGGGCAGTCAGGCTCAGCGGTGCCGCTGTGTGATCCTCCATTTTAATACTAAAAATCACACCCAAAGGTGGAGATTGAACATGCTAATGAGACATGCAATGCATGAAGAAGCATGCATTGAGCATTGCATTCTCTGCAGGCGCTGAGAAACCTCCACCTCTACATGCCTGGACATAGTTCACTTCCTGCCTAGTTCCCTTTGACCTCCCATCGCCCCCAGCCTCCCTCCAGGGACCACCTGGTTCTCCCCTTTCACAGTGCTGGTTTCCCTGTCCTCGAGTTCAAAACATTCTCTTTGTACTGTGTTGGTGTCTGGTGATCTCCCTTGATTTCCATCCTGGGAGATTGCAAGGACCTAAGGTGCCAGTGACATTAGTGTTTGTTAGATCTCAGTGGTGCGTATTTGGGTGTTCATTCTGTCATATTTAAAGATTTTCCAGAGGTGGGAATTGAAGAAAGGAATTGGAAATGACCGATAAAATCAAAACTGTTGTCGTTTTGCTTTAAAGGGAGTTGAGAAATGGGGACACCATCAGGAGGAGAGATCAAAGGAGTGTTTTGTTTGTTTTTTGAGATGGACAGTACTGCAGCACAGATGCTGAAAAGGTGACCCAGGAGAGTGGATATTTTCAGGAAAGAATGCGAGCCAGGGAGCTTAAATTCTGAGCCTGGGCAGTGCATATCCTTCAGGCACTATGTTAGGCTGATTTTTTCAATGGAAGAAAGAAATTGCCATTTTTTTTCCACTGTGAGGGCTCCAGGATGAGCAGATCTGGGAAATCAAGAGATGGAAACGGTGGTTAGCCATCACAGTGGACACACTGAGACGGAAGCATGGAAGCGGGTGGTCTGCATTGAAGAGAAATGTGAGAGTCATCAGCTGGTAATGTTATTTGAAATCATAGGCCCAGATAATGTCTTGGGCCCTTCCCAACATTTATAGGATGCTGGGGTGAAGAGGAATCAGACGTGCAGACTCAGAAGGAGCACCCGCTGACGTGGGAAAGGATCAAGGGGGTTTAGTGTCCTGAAAGCCATCCAAAGGAAGTGTTTTATGAAGGCAGAAGTCACTGGCTGTGTCAGAAACTGCTGACAGGTTGGATATGATGTGGACAGAGAATTCACCATTAGATTTAGTAATATGGAGGCGATTGGGGATCTTGACAATAATCTTCTCCATCAACATGCAGAAGATGCTCCCCTTTCTAAGAAGAAAGTTAATTAAATGATATTGAAGTACCATTGTTCATGTATCCGATTGGCAGAGATCAGAAAGTTTGAATGTATACTCTTGGTGAAGAGCTAGGGAATTTACTTATTAATTACTGGTGGACTTGTAAAATGGCATCACTTCTTTGGAGGACCGGTTGGCATTTACTAGCAAAATTACAAATATACGTGTAATTCCTTGGCTAGGAATTTGTGTGTGAATGACATGTGCCCAGTGTTATTCATTGACATTGTTTATTATAGCAAAGTACTGGGAAAAACCTAAATGTCTATCCATAGAAGACGAGTTATATGAAGTATGGTAAATCAGAGTAGAATACCATATAACCGGAGGAAGAGGCTTGTTGTGTATTGATGATGAGCGACCGCCAAAGATGAGTTAGTGAAAAAAATCGGTGTGACAGCTATATAATATGATGCTGGGGTCGGAGGTGGGTGGTTACACACTCGCTTATGTGTAAGTTTCTTCATACACAGTATGTGTGGTTTTGTTTGTTTTTGTCCTGCCTTCTTCCACACATTGTAATAGTTTTGTGATTCAGTCACGTTGTTTTCTATCTCAGTAGTTCATTCTTTTTTAATTCTAGGTAGTATTCAGTTGTGTGGATATAATACTGTGTTTATTCTTTCCCTTGACCATTTGGTTGTTTCTAGTTTTTGGTTATTACAGATAAAGCTGCTATGAACAATTGTGTGCAGATCTTTGGGGGCATACAATTTTGTTTTCTTTGGGTAAATAAATACCAAGAAATAGAATGGCTGGTTCACACAGGAGATATAAGTTTAACTTTTAAAGAAACTGCCAAATTATTTTCCAGAGTGGTTGCATCCTTTTATATTCCTGCCAGCAGAGTACGATAGTTTCCGTTGCTCTACATCCCTATTAGCACTTGGTACGGTCTCTTAAAAGTTTAAGACAATCGAATAGATAGATATATGATAGTATCACCTTGTGGTTTTAATTTGCATTTGCCGGAAGACTAATAATAATGTGCCTATTGACCATTCATACACCTTCTTTTCCCCAATTTTATTTTTTATTTTGTTTTTCTTATTAAGTTCTATGTGTCCCTTATATATCCTGGATATAAGTCCTTTCTCTGGTATGTGTTACAAATATCAGAAGTTCCAAATTGTGATTAAGTCTGATTTATCAGTTTTTTTTCCTTTTATGTTTTATGCCCCTTGTGTTCTAAGAAACCTTTGCCTACACTGAGGTTCCAAAGATGTCCTATGTGTTTTCATTTCCAACCGAGATGTATTATGAGAGGGTGCAATTTTGGTACTCCCATTGAATTTCCACGTTAAACAGACGTGTTATGGTTTTAAATAGAATAATAAAAATAATTTCAGTATTTAAACTTTTGAGGACCCCAAAATAAATTCCATATGTGTGTGTGTGTATATATGTATGTATGTATGTATGTATGTATATGTGTATATATATATATATATCTCCACATATATATATAAATATCCATATATATATATATATATATATATATAAAGATATATATAGATAGATAGATATTTAGCTTAAATGCTATTGCAAAAGTCAGTAAAAATAAAACAAGATAAAATGAAGTAAATGGCAAAATGATAACTTGAATCTGAGGGATGATTATATGGGGGTTTGTTAATCTTTTTACTTTCACGTGTGTTTATTTTACAAGTTTTTATTTTAAAAATGCACATTACAAAGAATTTCCTGTTGAGAGGTTTCGTGCCAGTTGTCACACAAGCCCCCTGGGAGGCTCAGGTGCTTCTTGCGTTTGGCCCCAGACACACTCCTGCTAATAACACTCCTGCAAGAATGTTTCTATATTTCCTTATCAAAGCCATTTTCCACGTTTTAATTGTCAGTAAAAGAACCATGAGCTGCAAGTAGAGGAGGAAAATGGATGCAACGCTTTTGTGTTTCTTTGCAGATCACGTTGCTCTCCGGCACCCCCGCACGGGCTCCGTGATGATCGAAGCAATGACCCAAGTCTTTAAACAATATGGAAATAAGTGGCACATCGCCGACTTTTTCACCAAAGTAAGTGAATTCCAAGTGACCTCGTGCTCCGTTCGCTCTAAAGCTAATGCACTTTAGCCATGAAAACATGAGAGAGACTGAAAAGCTGCTTGAAAACAATGGGCTGAGCAGGAGTTTAGTAGACCATGGCCAGCAGCATTATTCAGAAGACGTGGTTGGGCCAGATACCAAGGAAAACTGATAGTGACACTTTCTGTCCCTTGCTGATATAAGGGAATGGGCTATTAGGCGAGTTTTGAAGTTCTTGCCTGCTCTGTAGTCCTTCCATTGCAGCGGGCTTTGTCCTGACTCAGCTAGAGGGGAGGCCCTGAGGGCATCTTTGAGATGACACTTGTCTCCCCAGCTTGTAGCCCATGGGCAGTGCTCATTGAATGAATGAGTGGCTAAGAACCTCAGCAGATTTATATACAAAGAGAAGTTTGGAGAATGGCCCGATTCTAGTGGTTTATCATCTCATCAGGATTAGAAACTAATTTTCTTAATCTGGGATTTTTATACACTGAGAGAGCTAATTAGAAAAAGTTGTAAATGAGCATAGTAACAGCAATACTAACATCTGTTGCATGGCTCACTCTGTGCCAGTTACAGTTCTCTGCGCTTTACAGATATGAATCCATTTAAACCTCCCCACGACCCTCAGGTAGGTGCTGGGATTTGCATCCGCTGTCACAGATGGAGAGCTAGTAAGTGGCAGAGTTGGCATTCCAGCCCAGGCAGAGTGCTTCTAGAGTTCATGCCCTAATCACAATTACGTGTTGATTATTTCTTACCTCCCTAAGGGGTGCTAACTATTTTTATTCCTTATAAAATTTTTTTAATGTTAATAATTGCCATATGATGCTTAGCAGCTTTCAAAACTGTTTTTCTCCTCACCTAGCTGAGCTCTTGGGGAAAATGTTAAAAGGAGGGACAGTTTTGACTGTCATCCCAACCATATTCTCAAATATCTCATAAAGTTTCTTGTCAGTTTCTCAGGGATATGTAATAGTAAAGACAGATTTAACCAACTGTGTATAGAAATTCATTTTAGCTTAATGCTGACTGAAAACTGTTTTTGCCGACTGATGTTCATTAAGTCTTTATTGAACACCCTTCATTTTTCAAACACTTGCTGAGGACACAGTGGTGAGAAAGTCTAGAAGTGAGCATGAGGTGGGCTTTGCATTAAAGGCACTCACAGCTTAGTGAGGAAGCCGATGATAAGATGTGTTTACCGTCAACCCAGGAATTGTAGAGCTGTTGGATACTTTGGACATAATGTAATCCAACCTTTTTCTGTGAGTTACTACATGGCCTGATATTACTCGGGAGCAAGCTTGAGACTGAACCAAGGACTGTGGACTCTTCGTTCCAGCGCTCTTGCCATCCCACAGTCCTTCGTTTTAAGTACGTGGTGGGACATCTCCTTAGAATCATGTTTGCATTGTTCTCCTGGTGGGATCAGAATTCTGCCTTCGCATCCTGCGGGGTTTACTAAAAGGCTTTTGCCCAGGGCCGTACATTCTTTGGGTCAGTCTGTGCTTTTCTCTTACAGGTGAATAACAGAGTGGTGCACACCGAATTTCATCTACAGGAGGAACCAATAAAAGTATCGCTTGTAATGGAATCAACGCTAACTAAATTTGTGTACTTTTGACATCAGGAAGATATAAAAAAATAAGGGCTGCTTTGTAATAGGCTCTGTAAAGAACTGTGAGGCTTTGTAGCATAGCACTAATGGTTACCATTTTGCATTATTTCTGTCACTAGTTGTATTTCTCCAGTTTGTTTTGTGTATATATATATGTATGTTGTTTTTCTAAGATTTAACTTTGCTTATTTGGAACTTGTAAATAATTTGACTTTTTTAAAAGATCACTGTTAACGGAAAATTTTTTTTTCCTGAACTGTTATCAAACAGTTATCATACAGAAGTCTAGCTCTATGTATATACTGTTTTTATCATGTGCCTCTCTTACTGATTATCACCCACCCCCTGCCCCACCCTCTCCACTCTAAATGTGGTGCTGGTGTTCAGCCTCATTTTCTTGGCTTAGTATTCAAGAGCTGTCTTTACGTGATCTTGTCCTTTGGTTCACCTTATCTCCCCCATATTGTTGTCCGCAGCCAGACCCATCTCCTTTTTTACTGTGTAAGCCATCCTCCAGTCTTCTCTGGGTGTTCTTTGCTTGTACTTTATGCCCTTGATGCATTCGCATTTTCACCCCTACCCATTCCCCAGCTTCTTCTTTGCTGCCTTAGTACTTTTGAACTGCTGGTTTCTCTGCCTGGAACACTCTGTTCCACCCCATGTAGGTAAGTCCTTTCCGTCCTTCGGAGTTTGGTTCAAGCCTCACTTGCACAGGGAAACTTTCTGCAACCCCTCGTGCTAGGTCAGCTCTTTCTAAGTGCTCAGAGACCCTATGGTTTCCTTCTGTAGCATTTCGCACTACTGTACTTAAATGACTGTGTAGTGTCTGTTCATTCTCTCTCCAATTCAGTTGTAAGCTCCAAGAGGCACAGGGCATGTGTCTTGTTCATTACTGTATCCCAGCTTCCACCTGTGCCTTAAGACACAGAAAAGACCTGTGATAAATGTTTAGTGATTGACTCATCCCTCTGTCTTTTCATTATTTTATCCATTCCTCAAACTTGGCCTCATTATTTCTGTGCATATCTAGCCACCTGTTAGTCATCCCTAACTATGTGGCTGCCCCATGGCCACTTTAACTGAACAAGTTGGAAGTTAACCTGTTCCCCTAAACTCTTCATAAAACCCATCGCAATGGGAATAGTCTTTTGACTCCATACTGCCTGCAGAATATATTCCAGATTCCCTAAGGAGGATATTTCAAGTCCTTCTCTGTCAGGCCTTAACCTATAGCACCTACGTACTGTTTGCCCCGAGTCTTGGCTATACCCAATGATTTGCCCTTCAGTATTCCCCTCTCAGAGTCGGGTTTGTAGATTAATGAATGCTGACTGAACACTCTCGTATATGTTATATCATAGTTGACTCTCTCCTTTCTTGCCTGAAATGCTTTGTGTACTCACTGTATATTTATTTCCTCTATACCTTGCAACTTGGGTCCCATCTCACTATAAAGAAAACCTGTATGTAGACAGTGGTTTTAAAGTAACAAACTGTGGTCTGAGCATGAGTTTTAATTGTAATTCTGTTGTAATTTTCTATGTAACTCTGGATCGTATTTGAACCTCGGTTCCCCCATTTGTGTAAAAGGAGATTTGGCCCAGCCGACTCTGAGAACTCATCCCACTGGACCTCAGTGAACTTTGACTTCTTAGTGAACTTGCTCATGAACATGCAGCAGATGCAGCTGTTCCCGAACCTAGGGCTTCAAGCTGGCGCTGCCTAAGACTATTTGGCCTGTGCGAAGATGCAGGTGTTTGATGAGAATGCTCTGAAGATTGAGGGCCAAATTGAAGCAACCCAGAATCTCCAGGCCTGTCTCCATTTCAGGGATAATTGTTTTTTTTTTTAGTTAATGGGATTTAATTGTTAAACCATTATATTTGATATGTAACTTTTTTTTTATAGAGCATTATAATGTCTCTTTTGTTTATAAAATATGAACATCAGGTGAGCCTTCTCCATTCATTTGCCTCTCTGTCAGATTTCCAGGGGCGATGGCAGCAGCTGAAATACTAACAGCTCTTATTTCCTGGGAGAGGTTAAGTGACTCGTTCATAGTCATTGCATGTTGTGAAGCTGGAATTCCAGTGCATGAAGTAATATAAGATACAAAGTGCCAGGTGATAAAGTTATAAGACAGAATGCTTTCAGCAGACAGAAGGAGGGAATTTTTATGGAGGGAATGAGAGTTTTGGGACAAAAGTGATTTTGAAAATTGCTCAGGCCACTATAAGTAAGGTTCATGGAGAGGACTGTGGGACAGCTAGATACCAGACAAACAGGTGATGAGGATCAAGGAGGAAGTCTGGTTAGAAAGGCAGGTGGGAAGATGCCCAAGATGAACTTGATGCCTGGAGCCAGTTACGTGTCCTGTGTTCTCAGCTTCATATCAGAATAGGGCTCTCAGCCACCCAATGCCATGTGAAGTGTAGTCCAAAAAAAAAAAACAAACTACAGTCCCTAGCACAGTTATGTTTTTTTTAAAAAAAGCCCTGTTTTTTCTTTTTTTGTTTTTTAGTTTTAAATACAAATGCCGGAAACCAAAGTTTGCCAAAGGAAGGCTCTGAGATTTTCATCAAAGATAGGCATGAATAAAAAATAGGGAGAGACTTGTGCAGAGGACCAGGAGGCTGAAGATGGGGAGGACACTTTGCTGAGTTACAGCCATTCTTTGACAAGTGCCTCTTAGGCCAAGGGCTCCTCAAGGTGGCTTACTATCACCACAGTACATTCTTCATCTTTGGACTTAACTCGTTTCCTCACCAAGATCAGTTCTCAAGGACGAAGTTATTTTGTAAGAAAAATTTTACTGTCTTGTGGAGAGACAAACACCTAAACATGACTACAGAAGAATGTCATTGTGGTTATAATGGAAGTATTCTTGAGACATGCATGAAGGAGGTTGCTGCTGAGATGGTTTGGTAGTGTCCCAGAAGGCCCACCAGTTATGTACTGCAGTGACAAAACTGTCCATAAAAGCCAGCTTTTCAGTCTTCATATAGCTATTTTTAAGTCTTCCCTTTTTTTGAGAGCCAAATGTCCTCCAGGTATTTTCAGCAGTTCCCGAAGATGCTGAAAGCCATGGCTAAGTTTACTCACTTTTTATGTCAGCTTTGTTTAAATACAGTGGGGTTTTGTTTTGTTTCAATTTAAAAACAACCTGATTCCTCAGAAAATTTCAAAAATACCGAAAAGGGGGAAACCCATCCAGTTTCTGTATTTGTGTATCAATGGTTCTCACCCCAGCCGGCACATTACAATAATCTATGGAGCTATTTTTAAAAATCAGATTTTTTTTGGTTTTGGGTTGAGCATGTTTGAAAGCTCTGCAAGTGATTCTAAGTGTAACTAGGACTGAAACCTGTATAATTATGAATAATTTGGCTATTTACAATAAATTTAAATGCTTAGAGTTTCACTTTTTTAAAAAAATTGCCTTTTCATCCTGCAATTTTTTGTACATAGAATTTTAATTATTTTTAAATTACATATTTTTCTATAATTTAGTTTTTTAAATTAATAAATTTTTATTAACTAGTCTATTGATAGTAATTTTTCTTATGCCAAAAAAAGTTATCACGCATCTATGCAGCCTTATCCCTTTTTTCAGGAAAACTTCCCGTAAATGAACTTCCAGAATCTGAATAACGTGCTGCTAAATTCTCAAAAAAACTGAAAATAATATCTGCAGCCTTTGTTCATCAAACACTTAAGCTTAATGAGTTCAACACGCCTTCCCCGAAAGGAAACTGCAGTTTAGCTAGGCCTGCTCAAGTACACAGGTAAACACAAAAGGCTGGGGAAGAGCTCGGATCCTGATTGGCTGGCAGGCTGGATTCACGCCTGCGGCCCCAACTGGGGTTACAGTAGGAGCGCAGACAGCCACGGAATGTCGCTGCTCCGCAGGCCAGCCCTAAAGTCGGAAACCGCGGGGCTCCAACCAGTACGTCCCACCGCCTGCTATTTCCCGAGAACCAGCGCCGCCAGCTCGCCTTCCGGAAAGAGGAGGCTCGCGCCCCTCGGACTCCTCCCTTCTTCCGCCCGGCTTCCGTTGTCATTGGCTGGAGGCGGAGTATATAATGACGTCATTTCCGCCTTTTGGTCTTTTCCGCGCTACCCAGAAAAGGGTCCATACGGCGTTGTTCTTGGTGAGTTTTCTGTGCGGTCCTCTGTACCCCCTGGGCCACCAGAACGACCTTCCTGCTCAGACGAAGGAGGGGCACGAGGACTGAGGATGAGAGCCAGTCCATAGGACGAGTCTTTTGCTGGATGCGCTCTGTCTCGGCCCGGCGGCTCGCACGTGGCTGAGCTGGGCCCGCGGGTTCCCACAGTGCCCCCGGAGCGGCCCGAGGTCGACCTCGGTTCCAGGCACCGGGCTGGAATTCGGGCCGTACTGCTGGTGGGTGGAGGTTCAGAAAGCCTAGTCAACGCACTGCGATCGCTTGAGACCCCGATGTTTAGCAGTGAATCCAGAGGCCTAGGCGCCAGTTGTTTGGGCTCGTCTATTTTGCCTGTTGCTGTTAAGGTTCTTGGCAGGGTTTTGAGGAAAACTAGTGACCGCAGGGAGAAGTAATTTTAATGTGCCCACCTGCAATCTATTTGAAGATAAAACTGTTAACGTGTCCACTGTCTTTGGCCAACTCGTTCTCGAACATGGCTGCACTTGTCATATGGTTATCTTTGCTCATCCATAACTTTTACTTCTGAATACCTTGAGAAGTGTTAAGTCTCAGTTCACTATTTACATTTAGTTTAATTACCTGGTTGATTGCCCATCTCTTTTTCCTCAGCAAAGTTTGCTGCAGTTCTGTGTGTAGCAATGTCTATTATTAAATCCTACCAGATGGTAAACTCAGTCTGACACTAGAAGGTGTACTACATTACATTTACATATGAAGTTGCTTGTCCGAAGAGTCGGTAGAGTGCACCTATTCCCCCACTCTACCTAAGGCACTGGAATGAAAAGGACTAGGTTCTCAACTATTGTTTTTCAGGTTCCCACGTAACTTAAAGGGAAACTGTCACAATGTCCGGAGCCCTTGATGTCCTGCAAATGAAGGAGGAGGATGTCCTCAAATTCCTTGCAGCAGGAACCCACTTAGGTGGCACCAACCTTGACTTCCAAATGGAACAGTACATCTACAAAAGGAAAAGTGACGGTCAGTTATTGTTTTAACTTTTTTTTGCCATTCTGGTTTTGAGACAACTTTGACCCTGCTCTGATGGGTGGTGCTGAGTGAAGTAATTTCTAAATCTGCCTTAGAGAGGGATCTCTGCTAAGTTATAAATGTAACCAGATGCCTAGGTTAGAAACAGGCTTTAAAACTTAAGTGTTCTAGTGGTTTGGGGAAGGAAAGGTTTCTGGACTCCAGTGGGAGAGTATGGCATATCCTAGGTTATGGGGCTTGAGCTCTGGGTCATAAAGGAGGTGAGATGTGAAGATGCTGAGGAAGCTCGTTAGCTGAGTTCCTAGTAATTTATCTCTCATAGTGCCTTATATTTCATAGGTACTAAGAATAGGTTTGTTCAACTGAATTCTGGGAAAGATCCAGAGAGGAATAAACATTTTGGCTTGCACAAGGTATTGGAACAAGAACATGGGAGGCATTACAGTGGGTAAGGGAGTTAATTCAGCTTACAGATAGAGCCAGGAAAGGATTTGTACCCAGGAGTGACATGATGTAAAGGAGTTTGGGGGTCGAATTCGATAAGGCAGGGAGAGGTAAGAGGCCAGGAAATGGGCAAGAACCTGTAGGAATTCAATGGGGGCCTGATGGAGGGTTACTATGGAGAAGATGCACTTGGCCTACTGATAACGGTTGCACACTATTAAAGCTCAGGGTGGAGGCCAGTCTTGGCCAATGAACTTCTGAGTGTCGGAAGTGTGCTATATTGAAGGCAGGATTTTCGCTAACACCAGTAGAGCTTGCCTCTATGACTGGAGTTTGATAGTACTCTCTGCCACATTCAACTTCTTAGAAGAATGTCCGTTGTCAAAGCTAGGTCAGGTGTATAAATTAAATCTTTCTGCTGTCACTAGGCATCTACATCATAAATTTGAAGAGAACCTGGGAGAAGCTTCTGCTGGCAGCTCGTGCCATTGTTGCGATTGAAAACCCAGCTGATGTCAGTGTCATATCATCCAGGAATACTGGCCAGGTTTGTGGAACAATATGTTTGGTTTTTATTATTAAAAAAAATAAAGCTTGTGGACGTTTTTGGATGTATAGAAGAGTATAAATTCACTGTTTAGAAATCTCAACTTGCCAATATTTGGCATTTTCAACATACATACCAGTTGGCACCTGACAGTATATTGAAGTTCAGTTTTCATGTCATGTATTTTCTTGTGCCACTAAATACCAAGAAGTGTCCCTATTAAAATGTCTCATAACTGTTTTCTATAGTCAGATTTTTTATATTTAAAATAAAGTACCGGGTCAAAAATTTTGATGTCAACTGCAAAATTTTTCAAAAAGGTTTTCTAAAGAGAAGGGTAGTATTTGAATTATTCAGGTCTCATAAACAACAGAAAGAATCTTTGCCAACTTGAATGAATGAAAATAGCCATTTTTTAATAGCTTGTGAGGTAAAACTTGATTTTGCCCTATTTCTGTCTTGACAATTTTTTGTTCTTTTTCTGTTGAGAAAACTCATGGTTTCTTAAGAATTAATTTGTAAGAACTCTTAAGGATTTTGTTCACCCCATTTCTACTTTTTAAAAAATGTTCAACTTGGATTTGGACAGCTCTTAAAATTATGTAGGACAGCCCTTTGATGTTTCATTGTTTAGATTGACAGTGAAACTGGTTACCATGAGCTTTTTAGTTTTGAGGAAGGGATATTTGGAGGTTCTGCCTAGATGGCCTGCTTCGTGATGACAGAACTGGTTGTCAGCTCATGGACACTTGGAAAGTTTCTGTGACTCCATCTCTGAAGCACTGCTAACTCTGACTGTAATTCTTCCAGCGAGCCGTGCTGAAGTTTGCTGCTGCCACTGGAGCCACTCCTATTGCTGGCCGCTTCACTCCTGGGACCTTCACTAACCAGATCCAGGCAGCCTTCCGGGAGCCGAGACTCCTGGTGGTCACCGATCCCAGAGCCGACCACCAGCCTCTCACAGAGGCATCTTACGTCAACCTGCCCACCATTGCCCTGTGTAACACAGACTCTCCTCTGCGCTACGTGGACATTGCCATCCCCTGCAACAACAAGGTAACGACTGTTTGATGTAAACTAGAGTTCCAGAATGAGTGCCCTAGAAACACTAGGGCGTTTTCTCTGCACATTGTTAGAGCTTGGAGTTGAGGCCACTGACTGGCCGATGAACTCACAAGTGTAGGTAGTGTGCTACACGAGCGGCAAGTGTTTCGCTAACACCACAAGGGTCTCTGGCCCGATGAGTGGAGTTTGATAGTAGTACTTGCTACAAGTGTGATTCGAATGTATGAAACTTTAAGGAGAAATGAAGACATTTGAAAAATGGTATTTTTTGTACTGCTTTTCTCCATATTTCTTGCTCTGTTTGGGCCTGTCAGGCATTACTTGGCCTTCCTTTTTTCAGACCGATTTGATGAATTCTGCTATCAGAACATGAGAAGGTGGGCTGCATATGGTTCAGATTGGTCCAGTTTGTCCAGGGTCCCAAAACCCTGATTCCACATGAGACTCACCCAAAGAGATTTTAAAATAACTAATGTCCAGGCACTGATTGTAGGGGTATTTCATTTTCTTGGAATCTTTGACAGTCTTGACAATAGTACTTTATAAATGTTCATGATTCTGTTGGCAATCAAGGTTTGAAAACACTGATTTATTGAATAATCTTCATTTTTAAACCTTTGAAAGACACATCTGACCTCATGGACCTACATGATGATCTGGGGCCAGGTTAGATAGAACAGGGAGATGCTTGCCTGTTGGGGTTGACCACATGTCACTTCTTAATAACCTGGCACTCTTGCAGGGAGCCCACTCAGTGGGGCTGATGTGGTGGATGCTGGCCCGGGAGGTCCTGCGCATGCGTGGCACCATCTCCCGTGAACACCCATGGGAGGTCATGCCCGATCTCTACTTCTACAGAGATCCTGAAGAGGTGAGCTTCCTCTGCAAAGGGGACACTGGTCTGTGCTTCTTGGAAGTAAAATTCCTCAGTTCCTATAAACTTTTTTTTTTTTTTTTAAATCAGATTGAAAAGGAAGAGCAGGCCGCTGCTGAAAAGGCTGTGACCAAGGAGGAATTTCAGGGAGAATGGACTGCTCCGGCTCCCGAGTTCACCGCTGCTCAGCCTGAAGTCACAGACTGGTCCGAAGGCGTGCAGGTGCCCTCTGTGCCTATTCAGCAGTTTCCTACTGGTACGTGTCATGACACATGGTGATTCCGAGCATCTCTTTGCAGTCTAACTTTAGTGATCTCTGTGGCTACATTAAAAGGTTCATCCCAATATGTTACATTGGTGCTGTTACCTGACAGATTGAATTCAGGTTTATTTGAAATGGTGTGGCCCTGGTCCGTCCTTGAAATTCATGTCTCATGGAATTAATGCAAGGCACAGTGCTGGTGGGGGTGAGGTAACAAAGATGGGAATGGTGCTGATGCTTTTTTTTTTTTTTTTTTTTTTGCTGTTTTTTTAACAGAAGACTGGAGTGCTCAGCCTGCCACTGAAGACTGGTCTGCAGCCCCCACTGCCCAGGCCACTGAATGGGTAGGAACAACCACTGAGTGGTCTTGAGCTGGTCTTCTACAAACTCTCTCACAAAATGGAAATAAGGTTGACGGAAAAATAAATAGTTTCTAAAAGTTAAGTCTCTTTTGGTTTTTTATTCCAGATCAAGGTGCCTGGGATTATTCAGGTCTCTTGACGTCGTTTTCACTTCGAAAGCCCACTGTAGATAAAAGTATATTGTTTTTCACTGGGCTGTTTTCCTGTGCTTGCTTTTAATGTAAGGAATGTCTGTTCTGAAAATAGATGTGAATAGTTGCACATACATAAGTGTTAACCCTAGGAATGGTTTTCCAGGGTCCTGATCTTTTATTAACATATGTTGGTGTTAAGTAAATCTGGTTTTTATTGACAGCCCTACTACTTTCCAGTGTGGCCACTGTGAGTAGTATCTGGCAGTGAAGACCCACCTTAGGCAAAAGTGGGATATACATAGTCTCCAATTTTGGAACCACTGGAGGGACCAGTTTCTTCAATGTTGGGAGACATCTGTTTCCTGTCACCTGGTTAGCTTGCCATATAGGTTATGAGAGGGTTATACAAGTTCCAAAATTTTCATGTAGTATTACATAATGTTCTCTATATTTGTCAGTTTCTGTGCATTTCAATTCTATTAAGATGTGATTCTTCTGAACTGATTTCATAGTAGTTTTGAGCCTATTGAAAAAAAAATCTCAAATGAGAATGGAGCAATTAAATACAGTGGTGGATCCTGGTTTTGAGGATCTTGAATAATTTACAGATTCATTCATTGTACTCTTGCAAAGTTGCAGGATAAATATCCACATAACTGCATTCCCAGGGCCACTTCGGTGGTTCTGAGGCCCATAGCTCAAGCATCATTAGTTCCACAGCAAGTCTGCCACTGGCTGTGCAGGAGCAAGTCTGGACAAATCTGCCACATCCCTGCTGAGTTCCAATGTGCCTGGATCTTGAACCCTTGGTGACTTCCACGGCTGCAGGTGGTCAGCAATACCAACAATTTCTGGAATCTGGGATGGCTGGTTGCAGGGGAGGGCCTGAAGATAGGCAAAAGGGAAGGGAGGCGGGGTGGCTGCGGAGGGGCTGAGCCTGAGTGTGGGACTGAGGATGGGTTCAAGTTCATTTGTTAGCATGTTCTGGGCTAGAGGAAGCTGTTACAAGGAAAACTCGTGTTTCCTGGCAGTTTAATTTGTATTATGGAGAATAAACATTTGGTCATAGATTGACATCTATCTGCAACTAATGACCTCTCCCCGACTCGCAACCCACCATGTTCCTATAGCTCAAACCCCACCTTGAGTCTTCCGTCTTAATGCCTAGTATCTCCAACCTGGAGACTTTGCTGCGTTGCTCTTGCTGGGGTTCCTGCCTTCTCTCATGGCCATGACAGTTACCAAAGCCTTTTATTCCCCACAGAGTCTAAGGTTAGGGGTGAGATGTCCTTTGGCAAGGCAAGTGTACAGCATAGTGGAAGCCAGGAGATGCTAGACTGGGAGTTATTCCCAGATCCATGCCCTACTCTCCTGGGTTTAGCTTGCCCAGGGCCTCAGCCTCACCACAGACCCTGTTCTTCATGTCAGTATCTTCTAACAGAAGCTGCCCTAACCCAGAACCACAAGTTGGCCTGGACCTGAGGTCACCCCACTCTGGGACCCAGTCGCTGCCCCATGGCTGCAAAGCCAGTGCTCGAGCTGGCACAGACATCTTAAACTAGCCAGTCCAAGCCTAGTGTTCTTATTAGCCTGGTACCTACATGAAGGGTGGTCCATAAGCACAGCTGCATCTTAGTAGTGTCCCCCACCTCTAGCACCAGATGTTGACTTCCCCACAGCCTGCCACTGGCAACTTTGCCCTTGCTGTTAGCTGTGAGAGGCCCTCTGCCTGCCCCTCCATCCCTTCTTACCTCTATCCACTGTACTTGCTCTGGCCCTAGGGCTTTCTTTCCCCAGCACCCCTCCATCTCTTTTCCCTCAGGAAGCAGTTTTCCAAGAAATACTCACTAAAATCATCTTGATCTTGAAAACAGCTGGCTGTGAATAATAAATCGTTTAAGGTTTTTTCTCTTTATTGTGGAAATGAGATTTGCCCTCTAGCTTAAGATTTTATTGGTTCCTATCACAGCTTCCAGCTCTTGCACTTTTTGTGCTTTTGTCTTCTAAGCAAATAGAAATGAATCCCATGCAGACCTTTTTTGAGTTCTTCCTGTTCTAAGCTGCTTCCATAGGGCACATTTTCCTAATAAGTCCCAAATACAGAGGCGAATCATTCCCGATGAACTCATCCTAACACAGAACTTCACACTTGGTAGATGCTGGTAAGTACTCAGTGAACAGAGGAAGTGATTAAGGATAAATCTTAGAGACTGAAAGCATTTAAGAAGGCTGGGGGTAAACCCCATTTGGCAGGCCTGAGGCGACATGTTGTCCAGAGGCACAGAGTCGCCATGATGAGGTGCTGCATCACCTGCTTTAGGCTTCACTAAGCTGTTAGGATCCAGTCCCCTGCCACAGGATGTGGTGAGGAAGTGCTGCACTCTCCCGGGTGGCTTGGGTTGTGGTCTCCAGGTGAGATGGGGAGCTGAGAGGTGAGCCTGGGTCTGATCTGGGCCATGGCTTGGCACGAAGGACACCCTTACATATCCAGGTGGTCTGTGAGGGGGCGGGGTCTCCGGCCCTTGCACTACCATCAGCATCATGTGATGAGTAGTGAGGCAGATAAGAGCGCGGATGTTAGAAATGCCCGGGATTACGATGCTCAGCGAGTGGCTCTGGGCAGGAGATGATGTCTCCGGGCCCAAGTGCCCTCAGCATCAGATGGGGCTGTGATTCAGAGTTTGTCATGCAATTAGCCTGAGTCTGAGCATGTAGCAAATGCTCATTCTGTCACTTTGTCTTTTGTTAGTATATAATTTTTAAATAATTATAAATGCATCATACATGCAGCTGGTTAAACAGACATATCTGTATACTCGTGAAGACCCAGGTTAAAGCCCCTAACCATTACGGAGCTTGTGCAACAGGCGCCAGGACCCGAGACGGTCTCCGTGTGTGCCTCTCCGCCCCTTCCTGAGCTCCTCCTGCTAATCCTTGGTTGACCTCATCGGTTTGCCCAAATATGCCCTTTTCAATCACTCATTGTTTAGTTTCCCTGCTTGTTTTTGAGCTTCCTACACATGAAATCATATCTTATTGTGTGACTTGCTTCTTTCCCTTTGTTATGTTCACGCCTTTTGTCCCCAGTTGCCATGCTCCTGTAGAGTCACCCATGACATCGATGTACGGCAGTGGCCATTTGAGTTGTTTACACCCTGTGGCCATTATCAGCAGAGCGACCTTCAGCATTTTTGGTGCACAGAAATTTCTCCGCTGTGGCTTTTAAACATTAACTTCACCAGAATATATCAAATGGTTTCAAAGTCATGTATAAAATTCTATAAAAACATAGCTGCAGCCCTGAGCACTTTCTATTGAAAATACTGTCCTTTCTTTACTGCTCAGAACTGCTGCCTCTCAAGAATCCAGGGCCATCCATGGCAGGTCTGATCCTGGCCTCTCTCTTCCCTGCCTTGCTCTGTGGGTCTGTCCCTGGGCCAAAGCCGCAGTGTCTTCCTCTCTACTAGAATTTTATAATCTTTATGACAATGGGTAAGGCGATCCTCCTGCCTTCTTTCTTTCTCCAAAAGAGTCTTGGCTAGTACTGAATCTTTTGTATTGGCATATACATTTTTAACCAGCCCGGACAGTTCCACTACAAAGCCAGCTGAGATGAGATTGCATTGATTCTATAACTTAGAGCAGTACTGACTGATTCACAACACTGAGTTTTTCTGTCCAGGAGTAAGCTATGTGTCTTGCCAGTGTCTCAGTTTGATGTCCCTCCCTTAATAAAGTTTTATAATTTTTCCAAAGGGGTTTTTTACATCTTTTGGTAAATTTCCTAGATACTCAAGATATTTTAAAGTGTACAAGATATTTACATTGTTAAAATATTACTGCTGGGGATCCTGTTGGAATAGCTCAGACTTTATTCTAAATAACACTGGTATCCAGTGGTAAATGTCACTGTTGCTATGGCATTTCTGACCCTGCCTGAGCAATCCAGGCTTCTTGTGAAACTCAGGGATAACTAAATTCCATCCACAAAAAACCTGCTCCAGACCTTCAAATATTGTACTCATTTAGTAGAGCAGAACCTGCTGCATTTCTACATATGCTAAGTACAGCAGGTTTCACTGAGGAAAAACCCAAGAATTATCCAGTTCTACCTTTGCAAAGAATCTCTAGGAAGATAACAATCATTCAACATTCAGCAAGTATTTATTAGCACTTACTCTAGACCAGACACTATTCTGAGCACTGGGGATACAGCAGTGAATGAAGACAAGGCTTGTGACCTTGTGGCAGTTATATTTTGAATGGGGAGGCAAATAACTAACAAACTAACAAACTATTTTTTCGAGGTACAGAAGTGAGGATGATGGAAACATGAAGGTTCGTCCAAAGTGAGAATCACAGGGCTGTAGAAAAGAGAGAAAAATGGAGAGAAGCATTGAGGAGAAATCAAGAGTGCACAAAAACCCTTCTGGAAGGAGGACTCTCAGTTCAGCCTCACCGAGTGGGGGCTGAGAGGTGCTGCTCTCATGGGGAGCTGGGAGCGTTTACCAGAGGCTGTGCAGTCTCTTGGCCCCCATGCTGTGTGAAAGACATAGCCGTCCACTGCCCAACTCACCTAACTTCTTTATGTCCTCTCCTTTAGACATTTCTGGAAATGAATGGGGGACCAGAAAAAAAAACAAACCTCTAACTACACAGACATTTACTCCAGCTTTGCCGCTTGTATTCTCACAGGAACACAACCACCCAAGGAGCTCGCTCCCCTCTCCATGGGTGGCCGGCTCAGTTCACGCAGAGGCAAAGCAAAGAGCACTCAACGTTGCCAGAAATGTCCATCATCATGTTCTCACTGGGAGGCTCTCCACTCTCAGCCGCTGACCTCTGCTTTCATTCTATCCAATACCCTATCCTAACCCAAGAAGCATCTTCCACTTCTGATTTGCAGGAGAGAGTTGCAGGCTTCAGCATGGAGAAGTGGTCCTCCAGATCGTTACGGCCTCAGTAGACTATACTGGGAGCCTTGGAATGAATGGGCTGGTTTGACATTTGTTTCGAAACCCCTTACAGAGGAATTTTTATTTTGTTATGTGTCATTTTATTTAGATATAATTCTGCGAAGTAAATTTTTTTTCCAAACACTATCTAATTATTAATACTTTTCCAATTTAGAGATGAAAAATGTGGTCTCCACAATTTAAAACACAGTGGACAAATTAAACCAGATACTGTTGGAGAGGAGTTTGGTAAACTAGAAAAATATATGAAGAAGTTCTTCATGAGAAGAACAGAGACAGAGGGATAGAAACTAGAAAAGAGAAGTTAGATATGAAGAGAGTAAAATGAGAAAGTCACACATATAGCTGGAGTTCCAGAGGGTGAGGAGAGAGAGAACGGGGAAAGTCAATATCAGAGAGAAAAGTCTGAGAATTTTCTGAAATCCTCCTGAATCCACAAATTCGGGAATCCTAGTGTGTACCAAGTGGGATCGAGTTTTAAAAACCTATCGTTGGTTACACTGTTGAGGAATCATGGAAACGCCCAAACCAAAAGCGTTCTTGAAAGCGGCCAAGGAGAGAAGGGACATCACCCGAGTGAGTGTTCCCCATCTACAATGACAGCCAGAAGACAGCAGAATGAGAAAAACGAATGGTCACTTTAGCTCTGTTATCCGGGAATCAGGACAATATAAGGGCTTTTCCTGAAAACAAAAATAAAATTAATAAGGAAAAAAAAAAAGCAGAAAATTTGTGGCCAAAAGTGCTGGTGGTCCACCAACATCCATCATCCCTTCTCCCACAGTAACAGACCTCCTGATTTTTAGCTGGGCACAGGCTGAGAAGCAAGTGCCTCATGCAATATGGTGCTAAAATGTTCAGGTAGGTTTTGAGGCCCGTATTACATTAGTAGATAGATCACAATTTGACCAAATTTGTACCATTAGGGAAATGGTAGGAAAGATCCAGAATGATGGCTTATGTTGGCAATTTTTTGACCACTTTGAGTAAAGTCCTGTGAGAGATAAGAACTCCAACTAAATCTAGCCAAGCTGCAAGCAGAAATAGAAGGACCCGAGTTTTGCCAATGTAAGCACACTGTGTCTCTGGTCTGCCAAACACACTCGTGCACAACCAAGTCAGGCAGTTATGAGCTATCCATCTGAAGGGGCAGGTTCGGAACGAGATAACGCTCTTGCTCCTTGGAAAGACAGCATGCAGGAAGATGAGGTTACAGTAGGATTGAAGGTGTTGTTTTCTATTACAAACCTACTGTAAACAAGAAGAAAATCTGACAAAATTAGATTATGGCAACAGGGCTTTGGGACGGGAACTCTCATGCTGGCTGGTGGGCCTATAAACTGGGACGGTTTGGCATCATTTAGTAGCGTAAGCATCTGCAATATCCCTCGTGAGGGTATATACCCCAGAAACTCATGCACATTTGCATTAGGGTATGTGGACCGAGATGCTAATTGACAAACGTGGAAATGGCCCCAAGTCCACTTACAGCACAGTGAATAAACCATCATATATTTATATCACAGAGTGCCAGGCAACAAGGAAAATGAACAGAGTACAGCTACACGTCATGATACACATAAATCTTAGAAACAACTTTGGGCAAAAGAATCATTGACAGAAAATTATTCCCAGTATGTGATTCCATTTGTAAAAAGTTTAAAAACAGGTAAAAGTAAGCTTTATTTTTTAGAGATGTATTCCTTGGCTGCAAACATTATATAAATCAATAAAATGTTCAATTTATGTGGTAAAAAACAAGGAAAATAAAAGCATTCAACAAAATATACACAAAGAGCACAGGGCACATGTGGAAGGTAAAGTGTTCCTAGGTCTTTGGTAATGAGAAAGGTTAAAATATCAACTTTTAGAATAAAAGACTGTCTTTCATCCCACATACTCATCTTATAACATGACCTTGCCACTGTTGCATGGGTGGAATCTATGTTCTCTCCCTTTTAATCCGGGTGGAACTCTGAGACTCCTCCACTAAGAAGACACAGTGGAAGTGATGCAATGTGACTTTCAAGAATAGAGCATAAAGGTGCCACCATCTTTTGCCTGGATCTCTTGGGACATTTGTTCTGCGAACTCAGCCATCATTCAGCGAGGAAGCCCATGAAGCCGAGGGGAAACCCAACTGGAGAAGCTCCTCCCGCCCAGGCTCCAGACCAGCTGAGCTGCCAGCCAACAGCCAGTGTTAAAGTCACGTGGGTGATCTGTATTGAAAATGGACTGTCCAGCTTGAATTCGAGTCGTCTCAGGTGATGGATGCCATGTGGAGTGGATTTCAGTCATCCCTGTTAGGCTGTCAAAATTGCATATTTGTGAGCAAAAAAAAAAAAATTGTTGTTTTTAAGCAACTTAATTTTAGGGAAGTTTGTTACTCAACAATAGATCACTGAGACAACGAAAAAATTCTAGAGGCATTTTCACTAAAATCAGAAACAAATCATGGATGCTCACTATCACCACTACTTTACATCATAGCAATGAACTTCTCAGGCAATGCACTCAGGCAAGAGTAATTAATTACACACAGAATACATAGCCAACTGACTTTTCCCTGTAGAATTTACAATAAGCATTTCCCCTTGATGTTATAGTTTTTGTACCTATTGTATATATTAGCTATATAATAAACTATTAAATGACTACGTAATAGTTCACATTCCTATTTTTATAATAGTTTTTAAAATTTCCACTTTTACAAACACATCTGTCATGAATGTCCTTGTGGTTAACTGGATCAAATGACATTTTAAGGATTCAAAGTAAAATTAATACATTTTCCTGAATTGCATTTTAAGCCAGTACAAAAGAGACTACAGGTTTCAATTTATCATTACCCACACTAATCATTAGTCTTTGTTAATCTGATTAGTGGAAAAATTCATTTCAGGGTTGTTTCTCTGCATTTCAATTAGGTAAAGAACAATTCCTGACCTGCTTTGAGTGGAATATTAAGGAAGATGCTGCAAAGCTTGACTCCTCTGAAAGCATCTCTCCACATGCTGGGAAAGCGGGTCTCGATGTCAGGTCTCCTCTGCCAGCAATAATCTGTGCATGAGATGATTAAATAACAAAGCCACTGCCTGCATGTTTGCTGCAAAAATGAAGAGAAAAATAATGTGAACTCTTACTCCTTGTAATTTTACTCTTCGACAATATTTGTTGAAAACCACGTGCCCTGCACTGAGCTAGGAACATTTCAACATTCCCCCACCTTCCAGGAACTTACTCTGCGAACTGGGGAGAAGACAAACAGAAAGGCATCCAACGGCAGAGATATCTGCACCTCTTTTGTTTTCTATAAAAACAGTGGGTTTGTGAGTTAAAAAATATGTACGCGGTACCTTCATTTTATATTTTAAAGATTTATATATTTCACCTTACTTATGTCTATAATAGAGACCACCATCCAAACTAAAATGGGCAAATAGAGGAATTTATGGTTTTACTACATCCAAATCCACAAGCCTAAGCCGGGCACCTCTCAGGTTATTGTCCGTCATCTTGTTGAGCGTGGGAGGGCAGAGGCACTCTTCATGTGAAGTGGTTCCTCACTAGCACTTTCCTAAACCCTGGTGATGCTTAGGGGTCAGGGTGGCATCTGTGCCCTCACCATCTGAGATCCAGAGCTCAGGGAACAGAACATGGCCCAGGGTGCTTAAAACATGGTTCCGTAGCTACTTACTTTTTGCAAAGGCCGGGAAGGCTGTGCCCTCATCCCCTCTTGTCACAAAGAATTCTTTGGAGCCCCCTGCACGCTACCAGATCGGCAGCCTGAGGGGCTTAGCACTGCAGGGGCTCCCTCCAAGCCAGATGAGATCTCAAGGAGAAGGCGCCAGTGGTAACGAAATGAGTGGCTTTCTCGGAACTCTTGTCCCGAGGCTAGGAGGGACCTAGTATTATCACCAGCTCTGCTCCTGCTCTCTGAAATGGTCTAGAGTGATCCTATGTTCAGTGCGGAAAAAGCTTTCTGTTCTTTTTCCTTTGTCTCTTGCCTTAAACTCTTTCATTCTATTCTAACTTTCTAGAGCCCAAGCTAGTACATTATTTACTATAGCGCAGACCCCAAATACTTACTATACTATATTCAGGAAACCAGAACCTGAAACAAAAGTCTTAAAAATTTCAGCAAGTAAAGAATACCCAGTTTAATTCTGTGCAAGGGACCTGGTGTATATCGATGTCTCCCAGGTGCAAGTCTGCTGTTGTCAAACAACCCGGACACATCCTTGTTCTTGGTTTCTAAAGAATCCCCGCGGGCCACTTGGCTACTCCACCTGCGAGGTCATGGCTTAGTGCCACTCTGCACTCTCATCCAGTAACACCACCCCACCCGCCGCCCGAAGGCCATAGCACAATGGGCTCTGAAATATTAGCCAAGGTCAGAAATCTTTATAAGGGAGTGAACTAAATTTCTCATACATACTGAAAGTAGTATGGAATTAATAAGATGAGTAAGAGAGCAATCAAACTGCAGAATATCATTCAAGATGGTAAATGCAAATGGACTCTACAGGAATGAGACCAAGTTCTCATGCAACTTCTAAACTGGTTCCAAAGGGAATTTCCAGCGAGGGGTCCTAAACGTGTGTTGACCACCTGGAGGGTAATCTTTCCTGTGTAAGACCAGCCTCTAGTTTAAGGATCAGTTGCGACATTTTACCCATATTGTTTAACATTTTGCTAACAGTTGGATCTGCTTTTGCAATGGCCAAGCGGCTCCTATCAGAATGATCTCCCACAGATGACCACGAAAAACTCTGGGGAAAAATACAAAACTGTTGCTGGAAGATACTGAACAGAAAACAAAAGTAGGTTCTGGGTGATGGGGTGGGGGGTGTTGACCCCATAAAAAGAAAGTGACTGGGAAAGTTTCCCATTTTTGCAGCTTTCATCCTTTGGCCAACCCTGGTCCACCCCATGCAAGGGAGCTGAACTCTGCATAGAATCTGGGGGCTTCTAGCTTGAAGAACCAGAATTAGTTTGAGGCAACTTAATTAAAATCACCTGTCAACCCCACTGGCACTCACTGGCCATCATCTCACACAAAAAAAGAAATGCGTTTCCTATTCACGTTCTCATGTGCACAAGGGTGGAAATTTGTACCTGAGATCGTTTGAGGACAAAGGACATCTTTGTGACGTGACCAACCACAGGGCGTAGCACGTGGTGGGCGTACAGTGAATGCTTCCTTCCTTCCTCCTCTTCCTTCTCAAGAGACCATGATCACACTCTTAGAGTTCAGATTCCACATCCGCAAATTCCTCTTTTGGTCCCTTCTCTGAACTTGGGCTGTCTAACAAAACTCAAGCGAAAGGCGTCTCTCTGTGGACGATGGTCCCATAAACATTCTTGAGCAGAGAGTCTTCATGTGTCAAGGAAGTTTAAAGTCCAAGTCATTGCTAGAAAAAAAAAAAAAGTGCATGGAGTTGTCCTGCAGAACTAAGTGGCGTTTGGGGGATGTGTAATAGTCGAAGGAACTTGTACCTACTGAAGGAATAGAGAGCAAAGCCTTCTCCTTTCATTCAAAAATTAGACTGGAACTGGTAGGATTAAGGCATTTAGGCTTGGGCCACCCATGTAGGATTCAAAGATGGTCCCTGGTCCTGGCCCCCTTCACAGCCAGGCCGTCATAATTCTATATTCCTTGCTTGCTTTTATGCTTTTGTCTACGTTTACGGGTGTGGGTTTATGAAGCTGCCTTGTCCCACCTCCGTGGAGACTAAGTCTCAGCGGTGAAGGTCACAGCCCAACAGTGTCTGTCAAGGCCCTTGTCAGAAAAGCTCCTGGTAGAAGGGACAAGTTTGACTGTTCTAAACTTGGAGAAGCCCTAATCGCGAGCTGGGTTTTGGGGGTCGGGACATCACAGGGCCCTCACAAAGTTTTGCATTTTAAATTGTTACGGTGGTCAGCCCTTAGCCCTCTGTGTTCCAGCCACAAGCACACAGTCTGTGGGTGGGAACTTGGCTGGGCAGCCAGCAGGCCTTACGAACATTCACCCTTAACCAGCAGAGGGAGGTGCCTGTGTTAGCTAAAAGCATTAGCAGTCGTCCTGGGCTAAGTTCTCTCTCTCCTAGGAGCTCACTCTTCAGAGGATGGAGATGGCAAAGTATAGGGTGCTGAGAAGGTTGACTTTATTCTTTTTAGGGCGCAAATCCCAGGCTCTTTTTCTTAGAAAAATGAGCTCAGCAGCATTGCAGAGAGAGAAATATTGTGAAATTGCTTTTTCCTTAGTTAACTCAAAGTCAAAGTCCAAGACCATTTTCAGAGACCTCACCTCAATTCTTCCTCCAGCTTCCTTTTCGGTCATCAGAAGTTCCTGGGCTGAGAGGATCAAACTAAGAGAAGGCCCTGTGAGTTAGCCCTGGCGTGGCTCAAAGCAGAACCCTGACCAAGTTGGGGAGGAGGTGGGGATGCTGGACTTCCTCGGCTCTCATCAACACACGTACTGATGACATCTTCCACATTCCCCAAGGTTGTCTTCCTCGGTAAGCATCTGTATGGTGCCAAGGGACTGGGACAAGTAAGGACGCTGCAGCACCAGTGGATGAGGAAGGACTGTTCAAACATGGCCAGTGGTGCAGAGGGACTTGTCAAGGTGAAGATGCTCATCCTGCCCTCCAAAAAGGTTCCTGGCACTCCCTGGGACTCGGGAGTTCCAAAAGGTTCTCTGGGTGGTTCTGCGGTAGGAGGTCCAGGTAAAAAATTTGGGAAACCCTTTAGAGACCCTAATGGGGCTCCTCCAGGCTTGGTGTCTCTCCAGAGTGACTGGGTCAGGACAGAGTTGACAGTGATGATGGTAGGAGGTGGGGGATCAGGGAGAGAACAAACGGATTGGATCTAAAGGTCTGAGTATACATATATGAGACACCTATTGGTACATTTACCCAACAATCCACCTTGTATCAGCAACACTTATTTAGCTCAAGATTCTTCTGGTCTGGGCCAGTCTCAGCTGACCTGGGATGAGTTTACTCATGTCTGGAGTCATGTGGCAGGTGGGCTGGGAGGTGGGCTGGATGATCCCAGATGGCCCCTCTCTCAGATGAGTCTTTGGGGGGGGGGGTTGCTAGGTCATGTCATCTATCAGAATAGTCAGGGTTTGTTCATAGGGAGGCAGGTTTCCAGAAGCAGCAAGCAATTTTCAGATTTGCTCTAGCATGACGTTTGCTGTTGTCCTATTGGCCAAAGCAAGTCACCTGTCTAAGCCCAGCCTTAGGATGTGAGGGTCCTCCAAGAGTGTGGATACAGGAAGGCATGAGCACATACAGGGGGTGCCCTATACCCCAGCAGTCCCTAACCTTTGTGCTACCAGGGTCGAGTACTCCTATGAGAATCTAATGCCTGATGATCGGAAGTGGAGCTGAGAGGTGATGCTAGTGCTGGGGAGTGGCTGCAAATAGAGATGCTTTGCTCACTTGCAGGCCACTCACCTTTTGCTGTGTAGCCCCTTCCCTAACAGGCCATGGACCAGTATCTGTCTGTAGCCCTGGGAGTGAGGGGAGGAGGGAGTAGGGTGAGTGGTTGGGAGGGGTGGGGGGGGGGCCTCTGGTATACCTCATGGAGGAATGAGAAGAGACAAAAGGGAACTAGTCATAAAATAAAAATTAAAAAGACCATTCCTGAGATTGGGTGGGGCGGGTGATCTAGGCCCCCCATTGCAGGAGGAAAGAGAAGCACTGACAAAGACCACCCCCACAGTTCCCCTGGAGTGAATGTTTGAAGAAAGCAGAGCCTAAAATCACAGCAGTTCCCTGCCTCAGTCCTCCACAGCCTCTAAAACAGGAGCCTGTGCTCAAACAGGTCGGGGAACAGCCACATTAAGACCGGAAACTGCGCCCAGTCCAGCATCCCATGCTTCTGCCTCGGAGGCAGCAGTGGGGCGCTAGACACCTCCTCGTTTTGAGCAGGCGCGGCTCTGGAGCTGGAGTGGGGTGCGAACTGAGACCCCAGCGGACTGGACTCCCCTGAGGACAGTCCAGGAGGCTCAGCGTCCTCGGGAGACCAGACCTGCTCCTTATAGCTGGGACGCCTTTGCCCTGCTGCCCACAAAGGGCCTGAGGCAGCGGGGTGCGCAGGGGTGCCCCCGCTCTCATTCATCGGCCTGAGCCTCGGACTCTTCGCAGCCGGTGGACTCTGGGTCGGAATCTTCTTGACTTCAGGTTAAGGGCACTGGTGGGCTTGTGTCCCCACAGCGCCTACTCCTTGCTCCCACTCCCCCACCCCCCACCTTCTGGCTCCGTTTGTCTTGGGCGACCTACACTAGGCGCAGACCTGGCCTGCCCCAGCGCCCGCACCAACTGCTCGTCGCCCCAAGGCTCCAGACCGCGCCTAACGGCCGCAGCCAATCCCCAACGGCCTTCGGCTATTTCCCAACGGCCCCGGGCAGCCCCAACGGCCCTCAACGACCTGGATTCGCCCTGGATTCCAGTCTTAACCTAGTCCTCTGGTGGTGTAGGGCAGGTGCCGGCAGGGTCTCTAGAGGAAGCTTGCTTAAGGCAGCGGGAAGCATGAGTAAGGAGTTGACAAGTGAAGAGGGCCTTGCAGGGTGTTGTAGGCTGAGGGTAAGGAGGGTGCAGTCTCCTGGAGAGGTGCCTGAGAAGGCGGTAACTGTGGGACCCTCTCTGTTCATGCAGGGTGCAGCTGGAGCCTAGAACAGGTGGAGAAGGACAATGCTGGGCAGGAAAGCAGGGGTGAAATCACGAGGCCTTCACGCTGGGAAGAAGAGGATTGAGGGGTATGATGATTAGACGTGTGATGTAGTGGAAAGTTCTGGGGACAGTGAGAATGACAGACTAAAATTTCCTGGCAAGCCTGGGGCAGGAAGTTGGCCAGGAGATTGTGTGGGTGACTTAGGTGGGATGGACGATGACCTGGGTGAGGGGATGGCCCTCAGAGTGGAGAACTGTGGACTGGTTTATAAAGCTATACACAAAAAAGAACATACCTCTTGAACCACACAAGATGATGGTGGCAGCGCTATGCCCATGGTGGTGGGCCAAGGGCGAAGATGGCTATTTAGTAGCTGGCTGATGGGGAAGCAGGAGTAAAGGAAGTTAGAGGTATGGTGTCGGGAGGGAGATGCCCACCTCAATTTGAGAGACGTTTAGTTTTCAAACAGAGCTTCCCTGGGCCCATCCAAGATTCAGAGCGGGCTCCACAGTGTGGACATGGGGATCAGAGATGGGCTGGATTCATGGACACATGTAGAGCCGTGGGGCTGGACAAGATCAGAGAGCTGAGCTCAGAAATGTGGGGACAGCCCCATGCCGGGGCCAGCTAGAGGACCAGAAACTTTGCAGGAGTCTGGGGGGCCAGGCAAAGGGAGATGAAAAAATAAATAAATAAAGGTGTCTCAAAGGCTGATGAAAAAAAAATCAAGTGTGGAATAACATTTGACAACATTCATGGAAATGTAATCTACTTTTCAGCATCGGCCAGGAAGAAGCAGGCACGGAAGAGCAGAGGTGGAGGGCCAGGAGCAGCCTGTCCGTGCAGGCAGTATGGGCGCATTGTCAGAAAGAGTCATTGGACTGAAAGCCTGTCTGCTGCTCATGGTCACTGCGTGGAAGAATTTTCTAAACTCATCGCTAAGCTCCTACTCCCCACTGTAGCCGACTGTTGGCATACGCCCCTCCGGCTCAGCATGGCACTGGGTACCACAGTTGCTGCAGTACGGTCACTATTGGAGGAACTCTGGGAAAACCCTGCATGTGTCCATCCGCAGAGGAAAGGCAAAAATGCTACATGCGTATGATGAAACAGCACGTACAAGTTAAAAGGAATCCACATACCTACATAGCTGAATAGATCTTGAAAACAATGCTGAAAAAGCAAAAAATGTACAAATACGTTCGTACTGACACCTCTCGTGAGAAAGACCACAGTTCACATGCATTAAGGAATATATATATGATATGATATGAATGTGTCAAGAAAGGACTGGAGAGATTCGCCCCAGGCCAGTTAAAGACTTGAGGACACTGAGGTTGGGAGAGGTACTAAAGAGGAGTTGAACGTTAATGATTTTGAAAAGAAAAAATGCAAATGTAAAGTTACTCCTACAATTAAAAGTGGCACATCTGAAAGTGAACAAGTACTTTCTAAGAAGTACCTACAGCGAAAAAAAAAGGCATAGAGAGTACACCATTTGAGTCCCTCTTTGGCTTCGCTTTGCCTCGGCCTCCCTCTGGGGACACGGGAACTTCACGGGCGCACCTTGCTGACTTGTGGTCCCACCTGCACATGTCAGCTCCCCACTGCCTTTCAGGCCTACTCCCCGCTCTGCTATTTCTGGGGGGCCCTTGAGCAAAGAGGGTCCTAAATGTCATCTGGAAACTGCTGCTAGGGATAGGCTTCTGCTCCAGGGCACTGCTTCCTGGGAGGGTGAGGGCTCTCTCAGTCCATCTGTCTGTCAGGTGGACCTAGTCCTGTGGGTTACAAGCAGGAGGAGGATTCAAGGAGCGCCCCGTGGTTCAGGGACATTGCCAGCCGTTCCTCCTGTGTCCTGGGTTCTGTAAGAATGCTCTGTCCCACCCCGGCCCAAGTCACTTCCTCTCCCGGGCCACCTGCCCAGTCCCCCAGGCCCAGATTGTCAGGGTCTCAGGCAGGTTGAGGTGGGGCTTCCAGCTGCTCTGCTGCGATTAACTGGCTTTTAAAGAGGCCTAAGCATTGTGCTTCCAGAATTCATTTACATTATCCTTCTGGCAATGATTTGCTAGCAACAAGGGTCAGCTTCCTTAAGGTCCATTTAAACTCTCTGGATGAGACAACTGGCAACAATACCATCTTCGCTAGTCCATTCCCTGAGGTGATATTTGGGTCTCTCTGATGACAGCTCTTCTGTCCACACTGAAATCCCCGATGACTGTTGTAAAAGGCCTAGTTTTGTGCCCTCTATACCCAGGAAAAAGGGGAAAGAGGGGGACTTCCCTCCCCTGCTGCCAAAACCCGGCCTGCATCCCCTGCTCATTCTTTCCCTTCCCAGTTCCCCGGCTGCCTTCCAAAATCCAGAAAGCCGGAAGCCCAGTCTTGAGACCGGATGCCTCCGCCCTGGGTAGGACGTCCCTGTCCTCTGCTGTCTGCCCACCTCCAGACCTTGGGAGGGAGTATGTGTGTGTGTGTGTGTGTGTGTGTGTGTGTGTGTGTGTGTGTGTGTGTCTGCCCTGGGAGGGCCAGTGTGTTCAGAAAAAAAAAAAAGGGTGAGGGCCTCAAATTAGCTGATGGGGAGAAGGTCGCAGACGTGGATGTGGCATGAGTCCCAGGCGGGCACCGCTGGTGGGAGCGGAAGAGAAAGAGATGCTGCCGCCTTCTCCCCGACCAAGCTCGTGGTGCTGCCCAAAAGGCTCCCAGAGAGGGGACGCTGGCCAGCAGGCCCCGGGACGCCTTCTCAGGCCCCAAAAAGGTTTTCGCAGGGAAGAGGGCCTCTTCCTCCCACCCACTGCCTCAGTGCCCAGGGGAGATGAGACCTGTTCTCCTTTGCTGGATCCATTCCCCAGAGCTAGTCTGAGAAGTAGGGCGTGTGGGGCTGGCAGAGAGGAGGTGTTTAGCCCTGTGGGGTGGGGGGCGGGGGTACCTGTAAAATCAAAGCCCCATGTGCGAGGTGAAGCTTGGAAGGGTGAAGTTTGAATGAGATTGATGGGCACTGACTTCCTCTCCTGCCCTTTGCCCTGGTTTCTAAGGCCGTGGGGAAGGGCTTTGACCTCAGATGAGGGTCCTGCTGGGCTGGAGGGGATCCGGAGCTCTTAAGTTTGTGGTGGGGAGAGGATCGAGCCAAAGCCCTTCCAAGCCTATGTGCCCCAAGGCAGAGGAGGGTCGCTCTTGGGGTAATCACAGCTGGCCAGGTGCTGGTGATCTCCCTCTACCTCCTGTATCTGCCCTGTGCCCCCTTGTGAACCCTTCTCCCACCTTACTACTTAGGCCTCTCCCTGCTTCCCCCACGCCCCTAGCTCCCATGTGGCATTCTAACTTGTTCCCATCCCACCCAAGGGCGTCTCCTTCTGGCCCTGACTGGAAATAAACGTGTATGCTTTTGCCGTTCATATCAGAACAGGACCATTCGCCTCGAAAGAGCACAATATCAGGGCAGCACGTGAAGCGTAGGGAGTTCTGGAAAATGGCAAATGCCATAATCATCCCCAGGGAGCACGTTCTTATGAGACCCCCCCGACTGCTGCAAGGAGCCCAGTGCTGCAGCGGGAGGCAGGTGGGAAAATGGCGGGTCTGAGGGGAGAGGCGGGTGACTGTTCAGAGGGCTCAAAGGCACCCTTATTCCCAGTTAGAGGGACTGGTCCAATGGCACAAAGCAGTAGTGGTGGCGGGGATTTCTGAGAATGATGGGGCGCCCAGGCCAGCTGTCTGGGCAGAGGCAGGGAGCTTTCTGAGCCCGTGTCTGTGTGTGCTGGAGTGCAGGTGTCTGTGTACTGTGCCTGCCAGCCCCGGGATGGGGGGAAGCCACCTCTGCACAGGCACACTACGCTCTGGGCCTGTCTGTGTGAAGAAGGAGGTGTGGCAGGTGGGTCTGTCTTCCCCAGAGGCTGGAGTTATTTCTTTAGCCATCTCATTTGTCCACAGAGTGGGCACAGAAAGCCTTGTTCTGCAAACGGACTTTAGATGTGCCTGTAAGCGAGAAAATTGAGAAAACAGGTACATCTTCCAGTCTTCCTTCTGTGGGTTAGGGGATGCAGATGGATGATAGATAGATGATGACAGATGGGTGGTTGATGACAGATAAATGATTGCTGACAGAGATTGACGAGAGAGAGAGAGAGAGAGAGAGAGAGAGAGAGAGAGAGAGAGAAGAGAGAGAGAGAGAGAGAGAGAGAGAGAGAGAGAGAGAGAGAGAGAGAGAGAGAGAAAGAGAGTTTCCTAAAAGAATGCCATGGGAACTGCTCTCTGATATTTCTCTCCTCAGCTCTTACTCTTATAATACCTTGGTTGACCTTATCCTTTGACCCTTAAATATGCCCTTTGATTCACAAATTGTTCAATTTTCCTGTTTTTATTTTATTTTTTTAAAACAACTTTATTAAGATAGAATACATAAACCGTACAATTAAGCCATTTAGACTGCACAATTTCCTTGGTTTTCAATATATCCAATTTTAGAACACTTTCTTCATCCTAAAAAGAAGTCCCATGCCCGTTAGCAGTTATTCCCCGTTTCCCTCCGCCCCCACCTCCCGCCCTAGGCAACCGCTAATCCACTTTGGGTGTCTAGATATTCCTGTTCTGGACATTTCACATAAATGGAATCATATAACATATGGTCTTTTTGAGACTGGCCTCTTCCACATAGCACAATGTTTTCGAGGTTTGTCCATATTGCAGCATGCGGCCGTACTTCTGTTTATCGCCGAATAATATTCCGCTGTATGGATATGTCACATTTAAAAAAAAAAAAACTGTTTATCAGTTGATGGACATTTGGATTGTTTCTCCTTTTTGGCTGCTATGAATAATGCCGTCAGGAACATTTCCCATACGAGCTCTTGTGTGGACGTAGGTTTTCATTTCTCTTGCGTACATGCCTTGCAGTGAAATTGCCAGATCGTGTGGAAACTCTGTTTTACACCTTGAAGAAGTACCAGATTGTTTTCGAAAGTAGCTGCACCATTTTTACATTCCCACCGGCAGCGGATGAGACCTTCCATATCTCCACACCTTCGCATGTACTGGTTATCATCTGCCTTTTTAATTGCGGTTTTGAGATGCATTTCCCTGACAGCTATGTGCTTATTGGCCATTCGTGTATCTTATTTTAGAGAATTGTCTATTCAGATTCTTTGCCCGTTTTTTTTTTTTTTTTAAATTTAGGCTTGCATGTTTTTGAGCTCCCTGTAAATGAAATCATAGCGTATGTTCTCGTGTGACATTCTTCTTTTCCTCAAGGCTATTTTTGCGCTTTTCATCCCCGGTTCCCGTGGTCCTCCAGAGTCCCCCATGACACTGACGTACGACTGTCTGTTCGGGTGGCTATAACAAAATACCGCAGACTGGGTAGAACAGAAATGGATTATTCGTAGTTCTGGAGGCCGGAAGTTGGCGATTTGGGGCTTAGGATTTCAACATATGAATTTGAGGATAACACAAACGTTCAGACTACAGCAAGGGCACTGGCCATTGGAGTTGCTTGGACGTTCTGGCTATTACCGACAGGACCACTCTGAACGTTTTCGATAGACCTCCTTTGCTGCACAAATATTCTCCACTGTGGCTTTTAAACATTGCCAGGTAATGTCAAGTGGTTTCCCAATCCTATATAAAATCCTATGAAAGCACAGCCACAGTTCGTAGCACTCTCTGTTGGAAACACTGTCCTTCTAATGTAGGGAGGTGGCCTGAGAACTAAATGTTAAACCAGGTTGTATTCAGAGACTGCAATGTGGTGATCGGCCCTCTGCCAGACCACGAGGAAACCTACAGAACCAAGGGAGATGGGATTACTAACGAACCATTTACCCACACCGTGAAGGGAGAACAGTGTTTAAGTCTACCTTACATTCATTCTCTAAGGCCAACCACCCTGGGGAACCTATATATCCAAGGCTGGGGATTGCCAGCAGGCTTTCTAGCCACAAGCCCTTCCTTTCACTCTGTATGTCAATACACTATCAAAGGAAAATAGGTAAACAAAGTCTTTAAGCTGTAATTCATAGAAATTAAGAATGATATGTACCTGAATTCCCCCAACATGCAGGGTACCTCTCATTATCTTTTCTCTCTCTCTCTTTCTCTCTCGGCTCTCTGTCTCTCAGACAGAACATGCTCTGCCTCTGGAGCGTTCGTTATTCCTTCTCTAATTTACGTTCCTTTTGACTTTAACTCTGGTGGGTGCTTGAATTATTTTCTGTGCTCAGTCAAGAACCAACCCCCTCTCCCTCCCCCTCCTCTCTCTGCAGAACTTGAATCTCCACTGGGGTGGGGGGATTCACCCTGCCTGCATCATTTCACGGCTCAGAGCTGCTAACTCTCAATAACCCAGAGTCTGCCCATGCCAGGTTCTTATCCTGGCCTCTTTTTTCTCCTTTTGCTCTGTGAGTCTGTCTCTGGGCTAATGCTACATTCTCCTCATTATTCAGGCTTTATAGTTTAACATGAAATCTGTTAAAACGGATTTTTATTTTTTTGCCTATGGATTTTGGTTAGAGGAAATCAGATCGCATTTTGCATGGTGTCAGGATTTACCAAAGGCATTGATTGGAACAAGGGAAGGCTGGTTTGGGGGACCTCTAGGAGGAGGGAGCCCTGCAGGATCCATTGTCACCGAGTAAAGTAATGGCTGTGGTGGGAAGGGGCTCTTGATGTAGTATTGGCCAGCAGGCTAATGGTACAGAACAAAAGGGGTGAGGTCTCAGCTGGACTAGCCATCATCTTTTGCCCCTTCTTCTTGTGGTCTTTCCCTGTTAAGCCTCCCCAAAGCCACAGGATTGTCCCAAATACTTCCCATTGCTCCCTGGCCAGTCCCATCTTCTCTATCCCAGCACCAGGAAGCAAAAACACTACTTGCATCCTGAAAAATAGTAATTAAAATAGAAGGAAAGGGCTCTCAGATTTCACCAAGGATGATTATCACTTTTGTCAGGGCCGAGCTCATCATGCTGGCTACGCCAAATGTCAGCAGTATTGCTGATCAAGAAGGGAAGGTTTGATGGTGAGATGCCTAGTTGGAAGAATGCACAAGATGCAGACATGAGAATGAAATGGCAGGCACCAGCTTCACAGCGCGGAGTGCAGTTCTATTGGGAAGTACAGTCTATTGTACGAGACGCAGAATTGCGCGCAGTTCTTCTGCTCTCCAGGGGACTGCATGGCTCCACACAAAGCAGAGTACAATAGTGGCTTTCAGCCACACATGTGTGATACAATAAGCTGAAGTATGTTTACATATTTTAGGCATAGGCACCTGACTACCCTAATGCTAAATCCAGGGCCCTATTCCTAGCCGGGAGCCTGGATCCCAGCCAGACCTTGGACCAGCCAGACAGACCCTGGACCAATTGGACCTTGGGCCAGTCAGGCCTTGGATTAGCCAGGCCTTGGGCCAGCCAGGCCTGGTGCTCACAACTTTATACATCATAAAGAAATCAAACTTAAAAGCTCACAGCAAAATTCCCTGTTCACAGAAACAGCTATGGATTTCTCCACTTTTCTATTAATATAAGAGAGTGGTGTTCAAACTACAGAGTGAACTCTTCATCCTTGTTTAAATCAAACTGTCCAGGAAGCATCTTTATAATGAAACCAAATAGCATTGTGGGTAATATGCTAAAATAGAAAATGCCAGAAAATCACTACTAATATGGTCGAGCAGAGTTTAGTTAAGTTGCATTTCTATTATTTATTGCATGAATGAACAAATTCAAGGTGCCAAATACATTTCTTAATGTGGGTCTTGTTAAAGTTAGATTGTTAAATACAGAATTCTCAGAGTAGAATGGAACGAGGTGTCAGCTTGGGCGGGAGAAACTTCTGAAGTGTCTCTGCAGGATTCTGTCCCATGAGGGCTATGGCAGGGTTTTCTACCTATATTTATGCAGACAAATGAGGTTAACAGAATTTTTTTACTCTATTTATGTGGTAAATAGAGTCCTCAGTTCCTGACGCGGAGCTCCTAAAACCCTTGGAATTCCCGAAGGATCAGAACAGTGTCTTTTGTATGCTAATAAGATAACTCAAGGTGGGGGCCGCTAGATAGCTTCAACATGGTGGCTGGTCACCATAAAAACCAGCCAGATGATTACAGGTTCAGAACTTTCAGCCCAACCTCCGACCATCTGACCTCCTGGGCGGTGCGAGAGGCCAGACATTGAGTTCAATCTCCAATGATTGATGATTTAATCAATTATGCCTATGGAACAAAACCTAGCTTGAAAGACCCCTAAACAGCAGCATTTATAGAGCGTCTGGGTTGGTAAACACATCCATGTGCTGGGAGTGTGGTAGTTTCGAAGAGGCTGGGGCTGCTCTGCGTGACACCCACACCCCCAATATCGCTTCCACTTGACAGCTCTTGAGTTATGTCCCTTATAATAAACTAGCAGTCATAAGTAAAGCACATTCTGAATTCTGTGAGTCATTGTAGAAAATTATAGCCCTTTTGTGGCTGGTTTCTAAAGTGGGGGCCGTCTTGTGGGGCTGGGTCATTAACTTGTGGCCTCTGCTCTAACTTTGGATAGTTAGGATCAGAATTGAATTGTTGGACACCCAGTTGGTGTCAGAGAATTGGAGAATTGGAATGACATATGTGGTTGTTGTTTACAAGACAAAACCCTCATCTCTCCTCCCTTCTCCATCCTTGGAAGTCTGATCGACCTGCAGCATTTCCTGCTTATTCTCTGAGTCGTTGATTTGAATATGGGTCTCCATGCAGGGCTGAGATGGGGTTTCTCCCTGTTCTAGCAGCGCGTATTTTGTCCCCACAAGTACATTGGTCCCATTTCTGCCCCTTGCTTTGTCATCACTGATAAACAGTGGCCCAAGGAGCCCTCTTACCTGGTCAAGGAGCCCTCTCTTGTCTCTATGAATGGTGGGCTGGTTCATGTTGATGCAAAGACCACCTCCCCTCCATTGCCACCAGAATAGGCTAACATAGTGTTAATTAGAGGGCCCCCAGCACGGCTTAGGAAGTTTGGACTGCTGGCCTCCATTTTTCCCTCCATTTGGTCTTCCAGCTGGACTTTTATCCTCATCATCTTAGAATGTTAGATTCATTCCCTAAATGGGACGTCCTCCTAGAAACGTGGGCATGTCAAGGCCTTTGCCCCATCTGCTTTCTGGGCCTAAGCAACACCCAACCCAAGAGGTTTCCCAGCTTCGCCATTTGAACAGGGAACTTTTATCCTTAAACCTTAAGAAAGAAGCCTCCAAGTCTCTTCACAGGCTCTCAGCCTGATGGAGTGACAGAACATTTTAAATGCTTCCAAAGCTGTTAAACTGTGCTTTACTGTATTTATAGTATTTAGAACTTACTTCACTCCTCAAAGCACCCTAGTTTGTAACTAATTTGAGTAAAGTGATTCATTTCTGATGTTTATAGGAAGATTACGAGTTTGCATTTGCACCTCCTGGGAACAGAACTGAAATGTCCCTGTGACAACAGATTTACCGGTGGCAAGAATTTATGCCTGTGACGAAAGAGATTGAGGTGATAGGTTCAGGGTGGTGGCTGGTTGCCAGGAAAACCAGCCAGATGATTACAGGGTCAGAACTTTCAGCTCCACCCCCAACTATCTGACCTCCAGTGTCCAATCTCTCTACAGAGGCCTCCCTGGGCAGGCTCCAGTGTCTCAGTGTAGATAGGTGGTGTAAGAACTGCAGCATTGGTGAGGTGGGACCCCAAGGATCCTTTCCCTTGTCCCGCGGGACACTCTTTTTATACTCCTATTCCGTTTTCTTATTTCTCATTTTGTGCATTGGTGCTTTTTCTCTTAATCAGAGTTAGGGAGCAGTCCACAAAACACCCTCGCTCTAACACCTATTGCAAATATGAAAGGTTCCCAAGACCACCTTCAGGCTGAGAATTGGCCAGAGGGACTCACTGCAAGTAGTTATACTCATTGTAGTGGTTTATTACAGCAAGAGGATACCGATCGAAGTCAACCAAGAAAAGAGACACGTGGAGTACAGGAGCGTTGCACACAAGGAGGTTCCAGTTGTACAAGGAGGTTCCAGTTGTGGAATCCTGGACCGTGATAAAGTCTCCTGGCAAGGATGTGAGACAGTATGTGCAGAGGGTTGCAACCAGGGAAGCTCACCTGTGCCTTGGTATCCAGAGTTTTTACTGGGGTTTGGTTACATGGTGTGATCAACTGCCCCCATGGTTGACCTTTAGCCTCCCGCCCCTCCTGTTGTAGAGCAGATGCCCTGTGGTCGAAAGGCCCACCAGAAGCAATTGTTAGACTATCCAGTATGAACCAAGGATGCCAGATAAACAGACACTCCTATTAAAAAGGACATTCCAAGGGCTTACATATCACCTCCTAGGAGCTGAGGACAAAGGTCAGATCTCTTTTGGGGTAAGGTCAATTCTTTATTACATAGTTAGCTTCATCAGTGATAACATACAATTTATTTTTTATTCTAATTACCTGTATATTTTTCAGATTCTTATTTCTGCTTTTTTCTTTTCCCTGCTTCTTATTTCCTCAGATTTTATTCATTGTTTTCAATTTTTTTGAGATGAATTACTAATTTACATATTTTTGTTCATTCTTTTCAGTAATATATATTATCAATTTACTATAACTTACTATAAATTTGCTTCATTTTTATTTCCTGAGTAATCTGCTATTATAGTTTGAAGTTACTCTTTGGCCAAGTGTTGTTTGAAAGTGCTTTTTATTGGTATCTAGTACCGTTATTGTTATTTTTACCAAATTGCCAATATGGTCTGTACTCCTTCTGAGTTATGGAGTTGAAGTTTTCTTTGTGGTATAAAACATGGTTGAATTTGGGAAATGTTACATGAGCATTTGATGTAAAGTTGTATTCTATGTTTTTAGGGAACAGAGTTCCATATAATTCTAATTAGATAAATTATTAATTATATTTAATAATGTATCAACAACAATTTTTCTAAATTTGATTTCTGAAGTCTGACAAGTGAATTAAAATCTTTTATTATTAGTTTCTTCTGGATCTTCGCCTGTATTACTTAAAGTCATATGTTTAGATGCTATGTTATTTGGTGAATAAAGATTTTTATTCTTTATATTTCCACTGTCAGTCTTATCATTATGAAAGATCCTTTCTCTTGTTTAATAGTTTTCTTCTTTAATTCAATTACATAGCAACTTATTTTTTGTTTTCTTCTAATTTGTGTGGCATTTCTTTCCCATTCATTTATTTTAAAACTACTCATTTAAAAATAAAGCCACTTCTTTCATTGTCTCCAGTGAATCGTACATTTTTTATCTTTATTTTTATACAACCTAATAGTTTTATTAAAATAAGAATGTTCAACTCACAGTTATTTTTTATGGATAATATTTCCTGCATATCTAGTGAGGTTCACTAAAGGGACTCTCTCAGAACTAGAAAAATGACACAAAAGACATTCATTTTCACACTTATTATTATACAAGGCAGTTTTAGAAAGCTTGCTTTGTTCTGCCTTCCTGTGGTCAAAGTTTCAGAAATATTAAAAACACATTTCTAGCTAGTTTTTTTTTTAAACTTAAAAAATGCAAAACTAGGATTGTTTTACTGCTTTATTGTATTTTAAAAATTATCTTTTAATCAGGCAGGACTAAGAGAAAAGAAAAAAGAGAGAGAGAGGGAGAAAGAGAGAGAGAGAGAGAGAGAGAGAGAGAGAGAGAGAGAAAGAAAAGAAAGAAAGAAAGGAAGGAAGGAAGGAAGGAAGGAAGGAAGGAAGGAAGGAAGGAAGGAAGGAAGGAAGGAAGAAAAAGAAAAGAAAGAAAAGAAAAAAAAAGAAAGAAAGTTAGTTTATTAGAAAAGGGATAACACTCCACAGAGTGTGGTCTCCTCGCAGAGGCAGCGAGGGACCCTGAGTGTTCAGGGATTTCAGTTTATAGGTCATTCTTTAGTTCCTACTTCCTTTGTTGTGGACATACAGTGAGGAAGGGGAAGAGTATGTAGAGTAAAGGGCCTGCTGGCAGCTCCCAGTCTTTAATGCGCAGGTTCTCCCTGGTTTTAGCTATAGGGAATGAACAATTTTATTTGTGCAGGGCGCCATTTAAAGACTCTGCTGTTCCTGTTTCCCCTTCAACTTTGGCGTGTGTGTTGAATTCTTTCTACACTCTCCAGCAAAGCACCCTCTTATTCTTTTAGCACCAGGCTTGGTTCCGCCGCCCCCTGTTCCCCAACCCAGGGAAATTTGCCTTGTCCTGCATTAACTGCACTTGGTTCCCAGCCCACTCACCTGAGCCCACACACTCGGGAGCTCTCCTAAGTGACAGCACCTTAGGACATCAGGTCAGTTCTAGTCTTTCTTGTGTTATTGGACTGTGTATGTTCCCCACAACCGCCCTGGCCTACTAAAGTAATTTGGACTACTGAATATAACTGTTGCAGGAAGCAACACCCGACAGAGGAAACTGGACGCTCAGACAATTTTGTTGGAGGAAGGAGAATTTATTAACCGGCGGAGCACGTGGGGCTTAACAGCACCAAAGTATAAGCTTTGCCCTGGTTAGATCTCTTAGGGTTTATATACCTTTGCAGTGTCCATGCAAGTGGCATGTGATTCCTTTGTCTGAGGTTCTACATGCACTACATGACTCAGGATGAGCAGGAGGAGTTTCCAGACAACTAGTCCTATTTATACATCATTTCTCTTGTAGGTGTTGCAAGAGTTTCCAGAAGGCCATTTAATGATCTATAGGGTGTGGTGAATCTATAACCGGCTGAGTTGGTCATTTCTGCAAGTCCTTCCCTTTGCATGTTCCAGATGTCGCCTCTCATCTCTTATAACAGCTATAAAGAGGGGATGGACAACATAGTGATTGCAAAACCATAGGGCCTCTGGCTTATAAATTATATAATACACAATAATTCTTGATTCACTAATTTATTTACCCCAAAACTGCACTTGGAAGCCGTGTTGACCCAATCTTTGTGCTGGTTCCTGAGGAAATAACAGCCAGAATTCAGTAATTTCACGTCACAAAGCACCTTTGCTCAGTTTAGAGACTAAACTCCCCATGTAACCAATGGAAAATGTCATTATTTTTCTCGGTCCGTGTCTCTGGGCTGTTTCACTGTCCTCTTATAAAAACTCTACCCTCTGGTCACACAGTCGTTCTCTCTGCCAGGGCTTCACAGCCACCATTTTCTTTTCTTCCACAATTTTTTTGCTTTGTTTTTGCATGTGGAAGCTTTCACAGTTTTTTTATTTTTATTTTTTTTTGAGGATGAGAGAGAGACACACATTTTTATCTTATTATTCGAAAATGTTTCAATGATGATGAAATAGCGCATGATGATAACTCTAATGAAAAGAAAAAATGTAATAGGTATTTGCTTTGAAGATGTTCCTGAAAAACTCATAATCGCAACTGTTTACATGTACTGCCAACTCCAAATCATCTACACTCAAATTATTTAATAGAATATCTGTGTGTAAAATTTAAGTCCAAGATTGTTCCTGGTTTACTCTAACCTTAACATTTGGAATTCTCTTTATTTTCAAGTTAGTATATTCTCGGAGCATATGAATTATTTGAGTGGTTGCCTAAGGAAGCATAAATCCATGCTAAAAACTGCTTTCCATAGCTAAAGAGCACCTTGTAACTAGCATATTCTCCAGTATTCATAGACAATGAGAACTGGCTTAATTGAAATTGCAGATACACCTATTATCGAAAGAATTAAAGCTGTTATAGAAAGAGGGAAAACATAAAACCAAAAACAAACCAACATCCAAATTCCTTAAAACTCCAAAGCACTGAACACTTAAAGAGTTTTTCCATCTTTAAGCTTCTGGAAAAGCACATATTACAGAAGCCTTCTGCCCCATTCCGCAAAGTCCTGCTCAGACTGAGGTAAAAGGAAATCAGATCACTAAAAAAGTCAGGAAAAGACCTAAGTACTATAAACTATTTGTTTTTTAAAAAGGCGTAATTTGCATGATATTTTGCAGGAAAAAAAAGTAGGACAGGGATTAAATGTCCTGCTTTGAAAACCATCACATACAACTCATGGCCCTACTCTCTCTTCAGAATTAATCCACATTTCCCCACACCCTACTCATCCTCTCTGACCATTGTGTGTTGGAGAACTTCCATCCATAGGTCTGTCTTGTGGACCCTGTAAATTCACAGCAGTCAGCTACTGTGACCAGTGAGCAGATAAGTTCTGGAATATTGAAAGCTGGGCTCATTGCACTTCCCAACTCCCCCCCCCCGCAAAAAAAAATCATAAAAGTACTTTTTATGCCTATGAAATGCAGGTGGATGTATTTCTCACAGTCTACTAATTTCTGGACTGTTGGATTTTGTGATTATGATTTTGGCCAACACAATAAAGAGTTCATTTGTGGTGTGAATCAACGCGCTAGTCAGGATCTTGCCCTGAGCTGTGCATGCTGGGATACGGATTGTATAATCAAAGGCAGGCTTTTCATTTGAAAACACATTGAAATGCATTGGCTAGTAAAGAGATCCCTCAGTGGGATGGGTTGTGTTTTATTTATTCTTTAACTCAGTGAAGAAGTCCCTCCCCTTCAGCCATAGGAGAAAGAGATAAGACTGGACTCAAACCTCCCGGGGTCCCGGGGTCTCGGAAAGCAGCCCAAATAGGGAAGAATGCTATAAAAGTTGTCATTTTTGGTTAAAAATATCAGATTCGACTCAATAATACACTTGAGTAATTCATCATTTTATTTCTGAAGCCTGAAGTACCCCTGGGGTTCTCTTCTTCTTCACCTCAATAAACAAAGCATGAATATATCCTCCAAAGTGTGTGCAGAATCTGAAAATTGTTTGGGAATTCACAAAACAGAGCATAAACATTTAAAATCAGAGAAGGAGAAACTTCTTTTTTATATTCCCCCTCATGGAGCAGCTCCATGTTTTTTTTTTTTCTAAAATTAACTGAAAGAAAAATTAGCAGATGAATTTGAAACATAAAATCCTGTGACAATTTGTATTTTCACTATAGAAAACTACCAACTGAGTTTTTTCCTGTAATGCTAATTTAGATCATTGAATACCGACAATTACTAATGAATTATTATGTTAACTATGGAATTATTGTTAAATTGCTAGGTGTGAGAATAGCACTGTGGTCACTTAAAAAAGTCATGATTTGTTAGGTGCTTACAGTATATGGTGCAGATTTTCGGGGTAAATAATTTGATTGCTGAGATTTGATTTTTAAACTTTTTACCTTTCTCTCCCCCTACCAAAAAAGGGGAGGGGTGGTGAGTGAAAATGAGAGAGGTAAATGAAACAAGAAAAGCTGTCCACAGTTAATGGTACTAAGTAAAACAATAAGAGACTCCTCCATCAATTCTGTGTATATTTAAAGATTTTCATAATAAAAACAAACTACCAAGTTATCGTGTCAAAAATTGCATTTCACTGAAATTTACTGAGAAAAAATAAAATAGAATTAAGCGATAGCAAATATTTAAATGAAATTACTGATCCTAGAATTAAGCCTCCACAATGGTTTCCGGAAATAAAAATTTTTTTCAACCAAAGTATTTTGTTGGGTCTTGGTTTCTGGCCTTCTGATTTTTTTTTTTAAACCAAACACTGTAATTAAGTAATATTCAGATTTTTAATAATTTGTGAAGAGATTAGAATTCTGTGTTATAAAATGACTATGATTGAGACCCGCTAAGCTAAAATCTGTACACAAGCTGATGGCATTTGTAATTAGAATGCAAAATCACACTTTGTGTGATGAACAAAGACACTGCAGATGCTGAGAGACAAGTTCCTTATTTGCATTCCTAGATGCCCTGCCTTTCAGTATTTATTTATTTTAATCACTGGTTCTATGAGACTAAGTCTACAGCCTCACATCTGAAAACTTAGCTCCTTTACTATGTGTCACTGGAATTGCATATGCATTGATCTATAATCTCCAAATGTTTAAGCATAAAGTTGTTTTCCTTTAACAATCAAAGAGAATGTTATACTTTTATACCACTTAATATAGATTGTATGCATCATCTGTTCACATTATTTTAAAAAAGAGAATATTTCTCGAAGCCAATAATAAACTAAAATGAGTGAACAGGTAACATTTTTGTAGGGAGATGTCCTGAGTTTTAGCAGCTGTTAGTGTTGCTAGAGGAGAAGTCAGTTGCTGGAACGAGGACTGTGGTGGCATCTGCTTTAGCAGCAAACAGAAGTGAAAAAGTTGGCAAAATCGTCCCCAAAGTTCAGGGTGATTCTGATGGGGAATCTCTCTTCCCGTACAAGGCAGACCAGTTCCTCCATGTTAGATGAGGGCCCCCAAGAGCAAGGCTCAGGCACATGAGGACTGTCCTGTGGTCCATCCTCAGGCTGGGTTCCGTGCCCACACCCGGAGCAGACCCAGGGTCGTGTATTTTATTGGGGAGGTGATCCCAGGAAGCCCCCTCACTAGGGGCGTGGGGGAGGGAGAGCAGGATGGGTGTGTCAGTGGGCAGACAAGTACGGTGGTCAACTGGGGCTCCACCCCCGGACTCTGGGAAGTGGCAGAAAACACATAGAGGATGTCAACTGAGGGACGAGGGAGCAGGGCAGAGAACCAATTCACAAGTCCCTTGGGTTTAATGAAAATCGTGATTTGCTAAAAGCTTCAAAAACAGAAGGTTTCTGGTGCTCCATTCATTGACTATTTTGATTAAAGAGTTCCAACTGATTTTAAATAAGAGCACAACCCAAATTCGAAATAATCCATTTACAGACGTGAGTAGGGGCTCCCAGTTTGGTTTACAAAGTGGTTTCGCAAAGGTTCGAATGTTTTTGAAGTCTGATGAGTAGCACCAAACTTCGAATGAAAAATGAGCAAAATTGAAATGGCAAGTCATTTGACCTAAACAGAAAGGCACTTACATGGAATAATCTGTAATTGCATGTTCTGTAGCAGCAGGAGGTAAGCTGCCATTTGAGAACGCAGTCTTCTTAGAATAGCTACTTAGCTTGAAGTGGACCTTGATGCTTTCTCAGCAGATTTCTGTCTTTTTGGGGAATGTCTTACAGTGGAATGTAGATGCTGACACACATTCATTGCCAACTTTCTGGAGATTCAACCCTTAGTGTTCTATGAAATCTTGGCTTTCATTTATTGGAGCTTCTTGCTATCAAAAACTTTATTGCAAAATGCAAAAATCATTGCCAAATAAATAGTTGTAGATTTATAATACCCCCCCCCAAATATTAAAACTGCTGTAGCAAAGCCCATCAGTCTATTCTTTGCCTTCTCCATGGTTTATTTTATCAACTGCCTTTTCTTTACTCATAAATTTCTACATTTCTCCTCTGCCCACCAAATGACAGTACAGCTTTGTGCATTTCACATGCCATCGTTCTTGCCACTGATCATCTGGCTGGTACTCAAGTTGCCAGCAGAGGCAGCAGCTTGGAGTATTTTTATCACCATCTGAGACGAGTAGGAATTGGCTAATTGACTGTCCCTAGCTCCTTCTGTCCCAGCACACTATAATTTTAGCAAGTGTCTGAGTGCTGTCCTTAAAAGGGAGGTGTTAGTTAAGCTACTGCTTCTGAAAAGAGTAGAGAAAAGAGAATTGAGGTACTGTGGTCATCTTCCAGACCCAAGCACATCTAAGCGAGAGTCTCGTCACTGCCTGCGAGTCTTGCACACACCAGAAGATGACCATGGCAATGCACTTCGGGTGTACACAGTGCAGGCCTACCACCTCATCCAGACTTATTTTCATGTAGTGACTAAGAATAATGTTTTGTTACAAAGTAAAAATCTTGGACAAATGATAAACTGGAAGGGACATGGGAAAAGAGATGCAAACTGGGCCTACCTAGGCCTGTGGGGATGTTCGCTCATCTCTGTCGAAGACGTCACTCAGCTGCAGCCGCTGGTTGAATGTGGAAGCTGCTTTGGTTAATATCTTACTATTTCAGCCAAGGCTGAAATCTAGAAAAATCCCATTCCCAAGACAGTCATAAGAACTACTCCTTATACCCATACATTATACCACCACCTCTTGGCCAGTGATTACTTCCAGCTGTTTCTACTGACATGGCTTGACCACATCCTTCATATACAGCCAAGCAGATACAACCCATCACTTACCTGTTCCTGAGATAAATGATAACCAGGCCTCAATTAAGAGGACTTGACAGCGTTTCTTAAGACAGACACTTAAATGAACTGACTCTAAACAGAAACAGGACTTTTGATTCTTTTCAGAGTACTTTCCCCTCCTTCAATAGCTTAGAAGAAAGAAAATGATATTGTCATTTTCAAAGATACCAGGAATATGCTTTGTTTGCAGGCTTTGTCACACGTAATCCATCCTAAATTCACCCAGTAGTTGGGTAACGCGCTGTGTTAGCTAATTGGCTTTATCCAATGGAAAAATAAACCTCATATCCTTATGATAAGAGGTAGTTTTGCCGCTTGGACTGAGAGCTCCACTGAAGTTAGGCTTTTTTTTTTTTTTTTCACAGAAACTGGAAATTGGGGGTGCTGCCTTCCTCGATTATTATGTTTCAAAGAGATGGCTCTCATCTCTTCAATGGGTCCTTCAGCAAGACATTCCTGGGTTGTAAAGCTGGCAGGAGGCTTGTTTAGCTTTTAGAAAGATTTACAGTTGACCCTCGAACAATGGGGTGTGAACTCCACTTACGTGTGGATTTCTTTGAATAAAGACTGTAAATGTATTTTCTGTTCCTTCAGGTCCACCAAGGCTTCTGCCTCACACCACTGGCCGCCCTCATAGGCAGGAAGCTGGGATGTGTAGGTTCTTTTAAGTGCCGAGTGCGTTGCCTCTCTAATATTGAAGGAATCTGTGAGTAAGAAGGAAAGGTGGAAGAGGGATTAGGTAGGCAGTTAGTGGTTTCCGGGGTACATTTCTTCCTAGAGAGCTCGGAATGCTTCAGACGCTGTGTCCTGTCCCTGGGTGAAACTGATGTGTCTGGATCAAGGGCTTAGAAAAATTCATGTTGGTTGTTAGTTTTCCTTACTGTTTCCCGAGGAAACACAGGGCTCTTCAGAGTTGCTTCAGGGGTTCCAAATTATTTTCTACTGCAAGTAAATATTTAACATTCTTGTAGGACGTCTTTGTCATTTTTATAAGTTTTATACCAGAAATTCTTGAATATCTTGATTCAAGGGGCTCTTAGGTTTTCTGTAATTTTTTTCACGGCATCCACAGGCCCAAAGAAACACCCAACAGCTCCTTTTACAAAGTAGTTAGGCCCAATAAGTCAGTAAGTGTTTTTGTTCTAACAACTTATAGCAATTAAAAAATACACATAAATGAAAGGAACCATAATACTTCTGTTTTATTCTTAAATAACCACTATAACTTTCTAATGGGATGTGTGTACCTGTTGGATACTCCAATTTTGGAATCATATTTTGACAACACCATCTTCATTTTCTGTTCTATATTGACTTTCCTGGGATACCTACTTATCAAACAAATAAAAAAAATCCAGCTTTATTTTTTTAGATATGACACCATCTAAAGGAATGTAGAACAACGTACAGTTGAAATATTAAACTATCTCAAGGTATTGGTCCACAGGGTGTCAGACAGAGGTTTAGTATTGTTGTATTTTTTTTTTTTTGCAATCTTCAATATTCCAAGGCTTTTAAAAGTTGAGCTTACTGTGGCACACGAGGTGTTTTTGCAGAGTTTGGGAGCCATGAGCTAGGTATAAAAGTGCTCGGTCGCACACCACCTGAGACCCGCAGTCACGGCTCATGGCAGTTGGTTGGCTGGACTGGAGGAAGTGCTGTGTGAAGAACACCAAGGAGAGCTTAAGAGGACGTGGGCACAGAAGTGCTCGTGTGCAGGTAAAATCTTTTTTTACTTTCTAAACATTTTTGAAACTTCTAATGCATCTCTGAAGCTGGATAGTCACTCTATTTGCTACTGTCACTGTGAAGATATGGACAATGCCACAGAAAGACACGACTCACTAGACAAAACCAGAGGAATTAAGTTCCCACTGTTATTTTACTTGGAATGAATTAAGGACCTTCTTTACGAATAACAGCTGCAATGGCCAATGTTTAATATATGGATTGGAATTTCAGTCTGGGATTTCTGTCTGTGAAGTATAAAAAAACTGCTCTCTTCTTTACTTCAAATCTCATGCAGAAATCTATTATTAAGTGAGTTCAAGTGGTTTGTCGTGTTGCCAGGTTTTATCTCCCTTCAAGTCACAGTACAGTTTATGGGCTCATGACATAATTCCTGTACACTATCTGTGAGGAACGATTTCATACTCTTCCCCTCACAAAGCCCTTATAAGTAACTGCCCATCTAACTTCTTCTCTGGGAATCAGGGCAGACCCGGGCAAGTTTGCCTCGAGTGAAATCCACTGCCCACCGGCCTTCCTGGGCACTGAACTCTGGGGACAATTTTAATCAGTGGGGGCCCTTTTTGTTAAAAAGAAATCTTGCAGGAGTCGTACAGTACTCTTACCCTCTTCGACAAACCTGCCCAGTGGTGTCAATGATGAGGCAGGTGCTGATGAGAGAGAGAGAGAGAGAGAGGAGAGAGAGAGAGAGAGAGAGAGAGAGAGAGAGAGAGAGAGAGAGAGAACAGATTTCCCAGGGTGAGATGGTTTCTTCCTGGAGAGTCACGAGAGGGCTGAGTCTATCTTACTAGAAAGCAAGATGCAGACCTTTCTCAAACCAGGTCATACTAGCTGAGAAGCTAAACTTGAAATCAGGGGAAGAGGGTCAGTGGGAACTTTGGGTAAAAACTGTAGTAAAGACTATGTTGATAACAGGCTGTTCTCAGTTTAGTCACATGTGTGCTGTCAGATTAACCTTATTGTAGATTTCAGATTAACGTTAAGGCACAGAAAACAGATTTTTTAGTGAAGAGGCAGTAAATTAGAGAAGGCAGCTTTTATTATATAGATATTGTTGTGTGCCAGTTGGTGTTAAAGGTATTTTTTTTTTTTAAAGAGAGTCTGATAATTCAAATCTGTCAACTCAAATGGCAACAGATTACCTGGTACCTGTGATATCTCAAGGCATTTTTTAAAACAAACCACTAGATGACAAAATGCTAGATGCTTGGCTGCTTGGTAAGCATAGAATTAAAGCAAAGATGATTTCCCTTAATGTTGAGTCCTTAGTCACTGTGCATATTTCTTGTCTCTGGATTACTGACATGAGTCATTAGAATCAGGGCTCCCCCGACCATAACATGCTGACTGACATCTGACAAAAAACTCCCCTTGACCAATTTTATTCAGGCTCCTCTGAATCCTTTTCCCAACTAGGCCTCGAACTTGGGACTTCAGTGTCCACTTTTGCATTACCCGGTTTTAACAAGAAACTAGCTAAGTCATTTGAGCAAGAATCCCCCACCGTTGATATCCGGTCAAATTCCTCATCCCCCAGGAGATGTCTGATCTCCCTGGCCTGGCTTCAGTAGGAATCCTGGCAAATTGGTTTAGCCAGAAATCCTTCCTTACCCTGCTATGTCCTCTTAGAAAATTTCCGCCCACTGACCCCCTCAACCTGCTCCTTGGCTGTAAATCCCCACTTGTCCACATTGTGGAACTGAGCCCAGCTTTCTACTGGGGCTCTTTCCTCCTAGTGCAATAGCTTCTGAATAAAATCTGTTTCTAACAACACTTTAATTCCTCTTCAGCTCTGTTTTTCTGTAACATAACACATTGATACATTCTTATTTTGAGTTTCTATTTTTGCTAGCATTCTTGCATTTTGCTACCCTGTGTCCACCTCCTACTTTTCTAGTAGTAATATTACAAGGGAAAAAATCCATGAATTGGTCCCAGAAAGTTTAATGGGAGACACAGGTCTCCTAAAGAGTAAGTTTTAACACAGCAAGTTGCATTAAAACCAGTCCCTTAATTAAGGAACATAATGTACATTACATTATTGCACAGTTCACTATTGGCCACAACACAATTGTGACTGGGCCCAAGCAGAGCAGAGAGAGAGAGAAAGAGAGAGAGAGAGAGAGAGAGAGAGAGAGAGAGAGAGAGAGAGAGAGAGAGAGAGAGAGAGAGAGAGAGAGAGAGAGAGATTCGGTGTGGAGCTTGAGAATACACAGAGGCTTTGTCTGGGTGGCGGGCAGCTCAGCTGGGGTTGATTCCTCTGTTTACCGTTGAAAGTTGGGGACTGAATTATATGGTACATATGTGAATTATATTTCAATAGAAACAGTTGCTTTGTTTTTAGTTAAAAGTGGCAGGTTAACTACACATGGTTATTTTATCTACTCTTTCTTTAAAAAATTTACTAAGACTATAGCAGTAAAATATTTCTAAAAGATAAAGAATTAAAAAGTAGTTTACTCCACAGGGGAAGTAGAAAAATTTTAAAAAGCTTTTAAAAGCTTTTTATTCCCAAAGAACAGAAAACACCAAGAGATTATAGCATAAAATGGGGTGACAGAAAGTGGGTAGAAGATGGTAACCGAGTTGGCAGAGTGGAGGAAGTTCCAATTTAAGAGCTTGCAGAGGTGAGGCCAGAGAAGAAGCATGTCAGAAAGATGTGTTGAAATGCCAAGAGTCTTCCACACTTGGAGTGCCAGGCATAGTGGAGAGCAGGGCTGAGGCATGGGGAAGCTGCACATTCCGAGGAGATTTCCAGGTTCACGACACCAACTAGCTCTGGTCACTGGAAGTTTATTATGAAGAAATTTCCAGATTCAGAAACTGTGGAGGTGATCGACAGGGCTTAGAAAACAGACATGTCCACATGTGAGTCCCTTGCCTATTCTGCTCACAGAATATCAATAATAAGATTTTCAAACTCCCCTACTCTACATACCCATCCTTGCCAGGTTAGAAAATGGATTGTTTTTTTTTTTCCTGAAGAAACTGAACAATCCTGGGAGACAAATCTTCCAGCTACTTAGGTCTGTCTCATTAAAGGCCAGCAGGGCTGCCTATCTCATCACTCATCAATAAGCCTTGTGCTTGTACTTGCAACTTCCAGTCACCTCTTGTGTGTCTAACTATTAAACAGCAGTGGACACTGAACGATCACCAAACAAAGGGGAAAACTTCCAACAAGAAAGGGAGAGATGAAAACAAAACCAGGATGAAGGGACCTGGAGTAAACAAGCCAACTAAATACAAAAAAACAAATAAAACAAAACATAAACATTTCCCAATGTAGTGTAATTACTATTTTCCTAGAGTTTAGAGAAAATACTATGTATTTTGAATAAGGAAAGGTCAACAAACAAGAATGAGGTTTTAGAATTTAAAAAGATGATTACCAAAATAAAATATAGAATTCCATAATTATACAATGAATAAAATAAGAAAAATATATGAAAGGTAAAACAAAAAGGCAAAGAATTAGAAACAAAGAAAAGAAAGGAGAATAACTTAGAGGATCAGTTTAGTTTTTTGTTATTTTTTTTATTAGTTTTCAATAGCCAACTAATACAAATTTCAGAAAGAAGGAAATGAAAGAAAATGAATAAAAACAGTAAAAAGAAAAATTACAGAAAAGAATGTTATCAATTTCTAGATAAAAATGGTCCATCAAGTAGGGCTAAAAAAAGATTCAGGATGAAGCCAACCACAGGGAAGTTTCAGGACAATTGGAATTAAAATAAGATCTCCAACATTCCCAGATATTTTTTAAAAATCTTAAAAGAATGAGATTTTGAAAGGTTCATAACTTCTCAACAACTACACAGAAACAATGCATCCACAATGCTGAGGGAAAATAATTTTTAACCTAGAATTCTATACCCAGCCAGACAGGCAGTCAAGAGTGAGGGTAGAATAGAGCAGCTTTCAGGTAGGCAAGCACTCAAAAAAAAAAAAAAATCACTAAATATATGCTCTTTCTAAGGAAGGTACAGGGGATGTGCTTCAGGAAATAAGAGAGCAAACCAAAAATGAGAATGATCCAGGACAGAGGTGATCCATTACAACAAAGCAAGGAGAGCGAGTCCCAGTTACGCACCAGGCTTAGAGAGCAACCAGTCTCAGATAGAACAAGAGAAGAGAGGATTACAGAAGACAATAGAAGTAAACGATTGTTTGATACATTGGAATACTTGAAAAATTGACAGTCACTTATTTGACAGACCTGTTGGAATACATGGAAAAAACGAGGGACAAGTAAATAAAACACTAAGCAAATTAAAATAGGTAAATGAAAGCAAAAACAGGGCAATTATTAACTTCAGGAAAAATAAAATTATAAAAAGAAAGGAAGCAATTGTAATTGATCACACAGTTGCATAGGAATAATATATATACATGTTTATAAATACTGGCTGATACAGCTACATTCAGAGGGAAAGTGAAAAGGGAGAGGAAGGAGTAGAGCATAGGAAAATGAAACCCTCACTAGGAAGCCAAAAGTCTACAAAAAGTATGTATATAAATGGCTGTTTGGGCGAATTACTTAACAGCATGGAAATATAGAAAATATAGCTAAAAAAAGTTAAGTGTGCTGGCCTCTGTTGAGTGAGATTATGGAGTGGGATGAGGTGGGAAAAGGGGCTATTGCCTTCCAACATAAGCCATTTAACACTATTATAACTTTGCCCAAGTATTACTTTGATAAATACTAATTACAACTAATGAAAATAGTACCTTTAGAAACTGTGGTGTTCTCATTTGCTAGGGCTGCCATAGTACCACACAGTACCACATAGCACGACTGGGTGGCTTAAACAACAGAAATTCATTGTCTGAGTTCTCCGGGCTAGAAGTCTGAGATCAAGATGTCAGGAGGGTTGGTTCCTCCAGAGGGCTGGAGAGAAAGGTCTGTTCCAGATCATTCTCCTTGACTTGTTTGTCAATTACCGTCTTCTAAAGATCCCATGTTCAAGTAAGGTCACATTCTGAGGTATTGGGGTTTAGGCCTGCAACATATGAGTTTGGAGGGGGGACACAATTCAGCCAATAGCATGTGGGGATTGTCAGCTGCAGCCAAAGTTTCTGGAGAAATTATCTGTAAGGTCAGCAAGTGACTTAATTTTGGCCATGTGTCCACTTGGATTCCTGGGTGGTCTTGCCCTCTGCAGAACATGAAGCTGCCAAGGAGTGACACTGACTCAGGTGTGGCCTCCTAAGCTGACTTTCCGAGACTGAGAACATCACCGCAGCAAACATCAACATTTAAATAGGAATAAAAAAAGATGGCATAGTGACTGTTCCGTGGGACCTCCATACTTTGGTTGTATAATTTATATCTATCACTCCATATATCCTTGGAGGAGAAGATCTAAGGCGAAATGTCACAAAAATCTGCCATTAAGGACCTTTTTTTTGTTGCTGTTAAAGGTTTAAGAAGCAGAGTCCTTTAATAAAGAGGAATCTTTATAACCTACCCACTCTATCTTGCACTTTTTAAATAGCCTGAAGTCATCTCCAGCTGTTTTCTAACCAGGAAGTGTGTCCTTACGATTTCTGGCCACCCCTATTTTGCAAGCTTCTTTAGGGCCAGAACCACAATAGCTAACATTGATGTAGCACTGAGCGCCAGGCACAGTTCCAACAGGCGTGACCTCCTCACCAACTTGGTGACTATCCCTGAGACCTCCAGAACCCATGCACTGAACCACCTTTCTCTGCTCCCTATGGCTTCGGTACATCCGCTGCAGCACGAGCAAAGTGCTGGCCCCACCGTAGGACTGAATCAGCCAGCAGCCATGTACGACTGGTTACTCAGGTCCAGACTGCTTAATTAGCCACAAAGCTGATGTACGATGAGATTTATATAGGAAGTGTTCAATCTCACCGGATTGCCTCTTCAAGGTCCCCTAGCATGATGATGATGATGATGACAGTGATGATGATGATGATGATGACAGTGATGATGATGATGAGTTTTACATTTACTGTGACAAGAGCCTGAAAGGCAACGTAATGACAACATTGACATTTAAATCTTACCATCATGCAGGGAGCTATGAGAATTTAAGAGGGAAGGCTGCTGTTGATTGAATTAGTTTCAGAAATATCCTTTCAGTTTTTAAATCATTAGCGTGTAGTTATATATATATATATATATATATATATATATATATATATATAATGAAATTTAGAAAAAGCACGAGTTATAAGACCCATGACATTTAAGAGGCATAGAGTTATGGAACTCAATGGTGCAACCCTTAAATTTTAGGAAAATGATAAGAAAATGCCAATGTCTGAGACTGAAGCCAATATTATCATGTTAACTGAATGAGAGTTTCATCATTTACAGAAATCATCTAAGAAATCTAAGAGATTTTTAAAACAGTTTTCATAAATTTGAATGAAAGTGATAATTGTCCAGGTCCACTCTCAGTTGCAACTAGACCGAAGAACTCTTGTGGCATCGTGAGAGGGCGCGCATGTGCAATGTCAGCCTTGCTGTGCATTTGTGTGCGTGCGTGTGTATGTGGGGTGTGTTAGGGGGGTGCGCGTAGATGGGCATTTACTCGTCATAGAGCATGAAAACAGGATCCCGAACGCAGGCATTCGTCAGTGTGATTCCGCCTCTGTTCGTGGCTGGCAGGGGTGGCTTGTGGCGTGTGCGGTGAGGTACAGTGTGGGTAGTGGTTGTGGTGGGTGTGATGCTGGCAGGAGGGCGTGCGGTTTAGTGGAGTGAGCTGGTGTGGGATGTGGTGTGGGTGGACTTGGCATGTGGTTTGATGCAGTAAAGAGCGGCCGTGGAGAGAGCCTTGGTGAGGGGTTTGGCACGAGACATTAATTATGTGGGAGGTGGGAGGTGAGAAACTGGACTATATGAGTGTGTGGGGATGTAGTATAGATATGGCTTATGAGTGAGTGTGAGTGAGTGAGTGTGTGTGTGTGTGTGTGTGTGTGTGTGTGTGTGTGAGAGAGAGAGAGAGAGAGAGAGAGAGATGGTTGGTTGTCGCTTAGCTTTTGTTTAGATTTTCTTTTGCCCTTTGTTTTGTCTTTGTTTTTGTCTTTGTTTGGCCTTTGTCTTGTCTTTGTTTCACTCTTTGTTTAAACTTTCTTTGGCTTTTGTTTGGTCTTTCTTTAGCCTTTTGTTTAAACCTTGTGTGGCCTTTTTGTAGTCTTTGTGTAGCTTTTGTTTTTAAGTAGATCTTGGCTGAGGACCCATCAAAAACACCTCGTGTAATGAAAACCCCGGATATATAATCTCTCCCCTATATATTCTGCATGCATTGAGTGGTCTCAGCAGCCCCAGGGACCTGGTGCAGACGTGGAACCTGTCGCACATAACAACCGCTACTTCGAGGTAAGGGGATGCCACTGGTTTTGATGCTACTTCACACTGTACTTCATCTTCAGGTATCAAGTGCACATTTTTGCACAGGTCATTTCATTATATCCCGGGGAAACTTGCTGTAATAGCAGCCACGATTGGGTGGACATAACAGGATGGAGAAAACAAGAACGAGGGACAACAAGGTTGTGCCGATGTGGGCAGAGAGCCCTCCTGCAGTGTTCTGGCTAATGTCTGAGAATATCTGAGCTTGGGGAGAGGCTCTGACTCCTAACTCAGATTCTCTCAGCTGAAAAGCCCCATGTTCCTGGAGCTGGATCCCCGGCAGCTATTGGCTTCTTCTTCTATTATTTATCATGACTTTTCTTCTCATCTAAGAACAATGCCTTCCCTGGTGCAGATGGGTTTATGTGTGGGGATGCCAAAGGCACAATAAAGCCCAAATCTTGTAAGGATTTTATTCCCTGTAGACTAGCAACCTTAGATGGAAAGGCATTCATGCTTTATCTTGTACAAAACCTCAGAAATCACAGTTGGTTTTTTTGTTGTTGTTGTTCTTTTTTTTTTTTTTTTTCAGTTTTGCGGTTGATAGAAAAATGAAAGAAAGGATTATGTGTTAGGGGAATAAAGTTTTTAACTTGGCTAGAGTCCTGGGAAGAGATTGGGGGAACATTTTTTTTAATGCTTTGTGAATAAATCAGAGAGGCAGAAAACATCGTTGTCAGATGTTCAGCCACACTATTTTATGTTTGTTCAGAAGAGCAGAATGCCTTGGTGAGTGGATTTTAAAACTGTTTCATATTTACAGAAAAATTGAAATAGCACAAAAATTCCAGATGTATCTATATTACTCAAACATTGACTTTTTACCACATTTGCTTTATCATTCTTTCTCTGTGTACACAAATACATTTTTTTTTTCTGAGCCATCTGAGATTAAATTACAGACATGATCGAAACCAGAAAATCATGATGGAGAAAGCGCTGTTATCTAATCTACAGACTGTGACATGATCTTGACAGTTTTGAAGAATATCTGCCTCTTATTTTCTTAAATGTCCCTGTTTGAGTTTGGGCTGATGTTTTCTCATGATTAGGTCCAGAGTAGGCAGTTTTGGAAAGAGTATGCTTGTGTTTTAGATCATATATATTCAAATTCTAACTTGAATCTGATTGTACAAACTTTTAATTCAAGGGCTGGTTTATCTCATGGTAACGAGGATTTTAAATGAGTCCCCAGAACCTTACAGGAAACTGTGAAAAATGTATTTGACTTTGGGTGGTGAACACACAATGCGATCAATATACAGATGGTGCATTATTGAATTATACACTTGAAACCTATGTAATTGTATTAACCAATGTCACCCCAATAAACTTAATTTAAAAAGAAGATATATACATAAAAAATCCAGAGATTTCTACTGATAATTACCAAATATTCACCCAAAATGTACAAGCGCTGCCCTTTATTTATAAATGGTGGTTACAATATGTACATGAACTTGATAGGTGTATAGTGAAGTATTTAATCTAGGTGCCTGTGTATGTTGGAGTCATGTCTTCTACTACTCTATGAGTATTCATTTGATAAATGTGGTAATTCCTGTCCAAGCAAAACCATCTGCTGAAAACAGATACCGTTCAGTCAGGAGTTGTCCTGACTAGTCACTCCAGACTTGCTGGTCACCGTTAGCATGGTGACAGGGTGCCTGGGGGAAAGAACTTTCATTTTGTTAAGTGGGAAAGCTTCTGTGTGGAGGTGGCTGGCAGTTTCATCATTCTTAAAATGATTTCTTTCCATATACAAACATAAAGTACCTGCCATTTTTTTTTTCCTCAGAGAAAATTACTCCGAAGTCATCATAAATCTGAATGTGGGGGAATTGATTAATTTGTTATGTGATCTTTATAGTCAAGTAAATGAATTATGGCTTTAACAGAATTGAGAAATATTTTCTTTCCTAAATGTGGAATTAGATGAGAAATTTGGAGTTGAGCCCAAGGTGCCATTTTAATGCTGAGGAACTCGGCTGTGGGGAAAATGCAGCATTCACCATTATGATTGTATTATTTGAGTCAGAGAAAAGTCAGCCTAGAGTTTGAGAAAGTGTTTTCTACTTAAAGGATTATGTGTTCCTATGATGAGCCAGCCTGGGGGTGGAAAACCAGGGTCTCCTCCTCTCGCTCAGTCAAAAGAATTGGGTTCAGGACACAGAAGGCTTGGGGGGTTCAGGAGAGTCTTGCCAGTGGGTTATAAATGGTGGTTACAAGCCGGAAGCCGGGAACCCTAGGTCTAGCTTCCATCGTGTGAGCTCTGCAGGCCGCTGTGGCTTCCGGTGCTCCCGTCAGAATGCTCTAGGTAAAAGCTTGATGTTAGCTGTGCTCTGGGGTGGTAAAGGGACCAAGGTGTTTTAAAATGTACTGGGATTTTGTTTTTATTTAGGTGTGGCCCCAAGCAGGGCCAGATGGGGAAGCACTAGGGTGGGTCAGGAGCCAGATGGACCCAGGAAAGCACGGGCAAGAGGCTTTATTGTATCTTTTTGCAGGGATGAGTGAGTGAGGGAGGGTAAGCAACGCCAGGCGGGTTTAGGAGGGGCGAATTTGAGTAATTTCAATGGGCTCTGGGGTGAAAGGGCTGTCCTGATTTTTCTGGTAGCTGGCCCTGGGGTGATTGATCAGTCAGAATTTGCCAAAGAAGGCCATTGGTAAGCTCAGGCTCTGGATCGATTGGTTTGCTTATGAAAAGCAAACACTCACAGGGGAGTCATTTGCTGTCTCTAGGATTTAGTTAGTTTAGCACTGGGAGGGGCAGTCACTCCAGAATCAGTAAGGCCCCAGATGCCAGAGCATCAAGAATACAGAAAATTAGAAGATGTGGTTAACACACAGTCAGCGCTCACATATAGAGTGAATGGGCAAAGGGAAAGGAGAGCAGCATTAGACTCTGGAGCGACAGCATTTAAAAGCCGGCACATCTGACACAGTCAGGTTCGTGGAATGTGTGTCTATTTCTAATGGGAGTCCGAAGAATCAATGATAAAAATAGAGAAATGGATCTTCAGTGATCCACAGCAGCGGGTGCCTTAGTTTTATATTGCTGTGTAACACGTGACCACAAACTCTGTCTTACAACCAGATGCATTTATTATCTCACAGTTCTGTAAATCAGACTTCCAGGAGGCTTGGCACTCTGCTCAGGATTTCACGAGGCCGAAATCAGGTCTTGGGCTGGTTAGGCTCTTATACAGAGGGTGTAGGGGGAGAATCTATACTCATGCTTGTTGTGATGCAGGTGAGAACAGGGGACCCACAGAGCCGAATCAAAGAGAATTAAGAGCCTTTATTAGCCGGCCGGCGACTGACTCTCTGCCACGAAGGGTTAGAGGAGATCAGCCCCCAGCTTCCAGAGGAGGCAGCTTATAAAGCCTCCAACTACGCCCTTGAATAAGCAAGCAAGCAGATTACAGAAAGCAGAAGTTAGCAGTTAAAGTCTTGCACAAAGACACATGTATTCATTTGGGGGACTCTCAGATCGAACAGGGCCTAGCAGACAGTTTCATTATCTGCACCTTGGAATGTTGTGTTCCTCCTTGAGACTGGCGCCTGGAGATACCACCTCCCTGTAGCTGGAGAATTTCCACGTTCACAATGCTCATCCAAGGTGTTGGCAAAATTAATTTCTTCGTGGCTGAAAGACTCAGGTCCCTGGCCCCTTCCATCTTCACGCTGGTGGGTTGAGCTCTTTCTTCTCCTGCTTTGAATGTCTCTGATCCTCTCTGTCACATTTCTCTGAGTCCAGCTGGAGAAAGGTCTTGGCTTTTGAGGGCTCATGTGATTAGATTGGTCCAACCCAAATCATCCAGGATAATCTCTCTATTTTAAGGTCTATAACCTTAATTACATTTGCAGAGTTGCCTTTGCCATGTAACATTACATATTTACAGGTTTCGGCAATTGAGATTTGGAAACTGATTGGGAGGGCCATTTTGCCGGCCACAGGGACTTTATAATCAATGGAAACGCTGAGCACTTGGTCAGGTGGTATTTGCTAGGTTTCTCCATTACAAAATGACTATTTTTTTTCTTTTCTAATTAATAAATATTTATTGGGGGGATATTTTGAGACTATGCAAATTTGCCCTATTTCTCCTTAAACTTTCACCTGCCCATTTTAGCATCCATGAGTGAATGCTGCTTGCACAAATTTATTCCTGGTGGTGTTCTGAAGGTGACTTTCTATTTCCGTCATTGGGTCTTCTTTCATTCATTGGAGTTATTCTTTAGGGAAGAGTGTCTCTTCCTCCCCATTTCTTTATTGTTATTTACTTATATCAGTTTGACTCCAGCGATACTTATTTTATTCTTTGGTACTATTGTTACTTATTTTCTTGCTCCAGTGGAGTTGGCCACTGGGAGGTCTTGCTCTTAATGAGCACTTTGTTACTTTCTGTCACTACAGTTTGCTCCAAGACCATGCCTCAGCTTGAAATCAACCACTGTGTGTCCGAGGAGCCATGGCTCTTCTTATTGGACAATTTAGGAACCAAGATCTGGGTACTAGGCATATTCTTTGTTCCTGGGACAAAGCCCTCAGTGTGGACAGAGCTAGGAAATATAGGTCTGCACACTAACACACATAGACTCACATCTATATTTAGCTCTGTATCTCTGACCTCAGCCCAGTCCCACGAGGCTCACTCTAGCGTTCCTCTTTTCCTTATTTATGACTCCATTTTCTGACAGAAAGAAGCCTGATTTTCATTATCTACAATATATTTATTTGTTTAATCCTAGCACACATACAAAGACATTTTAGAGTAGCTAATCTCTACTTTTATGAGAGAAAAAAATGTACTAGCAAAAGTATACTATTCGTGAGTAGTTACTGTTGTCTTTAGCCTTACAGTATCCACTTGAAACACTGTCTCCAAAGTTACTAAGGTCACCTCCTCTCTTTCCCATCCCTTCAGAGTAGTTATGTGATTAACCTGTAATCCAGCTAGATTCATTTGTCACAGTCTGCATTCCATCTTGAGTTCCCTCTCCTTCCCCTCACCATGACTAATATTTTTTTGTTTGACTTTTAAGAACATTTTCTTATTCTTTTAGAAATGCCTCATCTTGTCACCCATTCTGTTCATCTTTCCTCTACCTCATTTATCATATCAATCCCAACCATCTCCAAGTCTGTCCCTCCTGGCTATTTTATCCTCTTGGTTTCAGTCTCCTTCTCCTATTTCTTTATATGTCTGTTGATTTTTATTGTATGCTGGACATCGTAGATAATAGATTGTAGGAGTTCTGGATTATGTTAAATTACTGGAGGATCACCTTGATCCTGTCAAGGCTTGGTTTTAGACCTTGTTAGGGTGGATCTATTTCACCTTTGCCCTTACTCCTAGGCGTGGTCCCTACTCTATTTCCTACTCTATGGTGAGATCCTTTTTAGGGTCTCAACTGAAAGCCTGGTCTCCACCTTCACCAAGGTCTCACATTCCTAGTAATGTCTGAGCTCTAATATTTCTGGTCAGTTATCAGCCTCTTAGCAACAGTTTTTTTTTCTTGAGCTTCTTATGGTTTCATTCTGAAATAGCACATCTTTGGAAATGGCCAATCAGAGAAATTGTATGTATCTTCTTAGTTGTTCCCGACTATATGTTACTCTTCCCTACCCCTTCCAGGTCCCTGAAGTCATAACAACCTTTAACTCTTATCTCTGCTTCCTCCTCGCTCTGCTTAAGCTCTTCTTTCCTATATAGCAGTTGTTAAATTAACTAAGACAACTAATCAGAGTAACAGGTTTCTTCTGGAGGTTATTTCGTGTCATTTCAAAGATCTGATACATATAAAGAATGGGACAAATGGTTATGAATAGTCACATAAATCTCCTTGTTGCATGGGAAAGCAAGACTGATATTCTGAAGAAGTTCTCAATTTAATGCTTTTTCAAGGTGGATTCTTTCATTGAGTTTATAATGCAAAAAAAAAACATATCTCCCTTCCAGAAGAATAGGGGAGAAGACAATCTTCTGACTCCTTTCTTTACATGCTTTACTTAATTGCGAAGACTTGTATTTTTAGAACCAGACTCTGAAATTTCATTCACTTTAGAAATTTTATTTATTAGTGTTACAAGCAAGAATCAGGTTTGCAGAGCTTAGATTTACTGGGAGAAATAACCAAATATTTTTATTTAATGACAGTAAATTAACTGGACGTATAGCATTTTTCTTTTATAATGATAAGATGGGCTTTAAAAGTTTGCTTGTGGTCTTGTCATCACTCTGAATCTTAGCCTTATCCCCTAATTGACTGACAGTATGTGCCTCAATCATCATTACCCTTTCTAGAACTATGAGAATGAAGTTCTTTGTATAATACACTTGAATTAACTACAATCTAAGTAACCAAAACATAAATTAACCAGAATACCTTTTACTGCTTCACTTTTAGGAAAAAAAAGCAGCAAATGATACCAAGACAAGCTCATAAGAGAGATCTAATCACCAGATGTGTACGGATGAAAATACAGGTACAAATGAATCTCTTATACTCTTTTGGATTTGCATCTAAATGATTGTATAATGACTGCCAGTATTCAGAATATCAACTTAGAATGCAGACTCAGCAAAAGACTAAGCAATCAAACTTTCAGTAAGAATTAAACACTTTAAAAAACTATTCCAGTGTTACACAGTATTCTAGGTTTTGGGAGTAGACATTTGGGGAAAAAACACATTTCTATGGATTAGAGGAACCAGGACATCATGAAACTACTCCATTTCTGAATCAAATAGTGCAAACATCTAGATTTCATTCACAACTTCTTTTCTTTCAACTTGCTTTGCTAAGTGCCCCAGTAAAATTGTTTATCCACTAGCTACTTTGAGTTGACTTGCATGTCCATCTCCCCATCCATTCATTAATCCATTCACCCACCTACCCATCTATCCTTACCTTCTTCTACCTTCTGTTTTGTTCCTATTTCAGTTCTAGGATCCATCATTTCAACTTCTCTCATGCAAATTCTCTGGCAAATCCCAAATCCCTGGATGTACCTCATTTGTATTCATGTCTACACCCAGGCTGCTGAGGACAACTGGAGAAAAACACACGGGGAGGGATTGATGCCACTAAATATTTTGTGGTCAGTGACCTCAACCAGGCTGTCAAAACTACCTGGAAGCTTAATCTCCAAATATCTGAAAAATCTCTTTTAATTTCATTCTATTCTCAAATATCCAACTCTCTCATTCTCAGCTGATAACTGTATCTCCCACACGATTGGCAAAATAAAAACTATTAGGTGGGAGCTTCATATGCCCAACTATTTACCCTCTTCCAATGAAGGCCAGCCCTTCTACAGGAACTGATTACACGTTCTCTCTCCAAATCCTCAGCCCCTAGGTCCCGCCACGAAACCCTCTAATCTAATTTCCGTTTTAGCCATTCCTCAAGTTTTTCTCAAGAATGTGAATTATTTCCTCTTTCTGACTTCAGTTTAATCTCTTTCTGTCTGTAGGTCTTCCCCATCAGCACTTATGCATGCTTTCGTCCTAACAAAAAAATGAAGCAATGAACCAACCAATCACCCCCTACCACTCTCAAATATAACAACATCCCCCAAAACAACAACAACAACAACAACAACAACAACAACAACAACAACAACAACTCTGGCTACTGTGACTCTCCTCTCTTCCTTCTCAAACTTCTGGCCTGAACTGATTACACATTCTCTCTCCAAATCCTCAGCCCCTAGCCCTGCCATGAAACCCTCTAATCTAATTTCCGTTTCAGCCATTCCATGGAAACAACTCTTGTTAGAGTCACAAATTATTTCCACATCACTTAAACTAAAGTACTCTTCATATGCCTACAGCAGGCCACCTCTCAGAGCCATTCCGCAAAGCTGACCACTCCCTCCATCAAAACTCTCCTTCCCTGTGGCTTCCCTGGTACCACATGTTCCAGCTTCCCTCCTTCCTCTCTGCCTCTTGCCTTTGTTCTTTGCCAATCACTCCTCCTCCATTTAACCTGTAAATGTGGGAGTGCCCCTAAGGACAGTCATGCTCTCTTCTCATTCTCCATTCTGCCACCAAGGGAGTCACATCCATCCTCGTGGCTTCGAATGCTGCCTACACTCCCACAACCTTCAGATTCTGTCGATCGCCTAGACTTCTCCTTTGAACTTTCCACTTGACATCTCCATCTCCATCTCCATCTCCATCTCCATCTCCTTTCAGACACAACTCAAATGCATCTAAAACTCAACTCATGATTCTGCCTTTCTCCACAAACCTTTGGCTTCAGTAGATGCTCCCAACACCCACCTAGTTGCTCAAACTACATAACTTGGAGTCACCCTTGACTCCTCTTCTTGTTTTTTTTTTTGAATAGATAAATCATTTCAATGTAATATGGTAAATATAAAGATGGAAGCAAATAAATTACAAAATGGAACAAAGGTAAGAGGGCTTTCATCCAGCTGAAGCAGTCTACCAGTATAACATAACAGCCTTTGTGTGACTCAGATGATGGCCCTGGACTCAAAATTTAGGGAAAAGGGTGGTCAAGAAGCCAGTGTTTATTTTAGCCTGGTCTCTTTGTTTCCCAAGACTAATGCCCTGGGAGAATCTAAGGCAGTATAACAGCTCTCACCCTCCACTAGCTATCTGTGGAGAGACAAAGCAGCCCATCAAGCCATCTAGGTTCTCCCTGTTAGCCCCCTGCCATGACTGCAGGCCAAATTACCATTTAGGTTTTTCTATAAGAAAATGAAGATCTGGCAAATAGGTTGCCTTCTCCTTCAGCCAGGAACAATTAACGAGTTTTACCTACCTATGAGTACATTCAAAATCCCATCATTTTCATAGAGGAGAAACACAATTCTCATTTCTTAACATTACAAACAGATTAAGAAAGGCAAATAATGACAAAACTAAGCACACGTTGAACACATATTTTCTACTGAGAGACCACTTTATGTTGGAACCTCAATTCTTAAAATATCCCTGCTGGGAATTGGACAAAAGCAGCTTGAGTCTGACATAACACCCCAGGGAAGAGAAGCACCTAGAGGGTTTAGACACCTTCAATTCATTCTCGATTAACTCTCATTCATTGAGTGGAGAACACAGAAGAACCCTGGGGATTCAGACAGAAACCCTTCCCTCAGAGTTCAAGCTGGGGTCGTAGACATCCATCCACACTGTTATAGCATAATATGACATGTCCACCAACAGGAGTATGTAGAAATCATTTAGAGATAGCTCAAAGGAGGGGCAAATCCTTGGACATGATGAGATCTTAGCTGGGTTCATTAGGATGCGCAGAAGTTCACCACACCAGCGTGATGAGGAAAAGGCATTCCAGGAGAAGGGAACCGCATGTGTAAAGGTGCATCTGTTGATATTAGAATGATGTTTCCAACCTATTGCAGTGCAGGGTGGTGGTGGGAGATGAAGGGGAAAGGTAGATTGGAGGAGTCTTGTATGCCATATTAACAAGAAGCAGGACTTTGCTCTGTAACTGGAGAGAGCCTCAGAAGTTTTTGAGTGGGAGAATGGATTAACAAGAGGACAATCTCATGCCTTTGGTTCCTCTTTCTGGGCCCTTTTGCTCCCTGTCTGAAGAAAATTATGGAATTATTTACACACATACAATTCTGAATGAATACAAATTCATGTCCACAAGCTAAAACAATGTATTATATAATTTTAGATCTTAACAGAATAAAGAATGTCATGTTATCAAAATCAGGTTCAGAAAATTACATTACTTCTCACACGTTCATCTGGCTTCACTATGATCAGCGAGGTTTTTACTCCTAAAACATTGGCAACATATATTGTCTATGTGCTGGAGACATGATCTTTGGGTCACACGTGTTCCCTTCTCTAGAATAGCCAGAATCAGGTAGTCGGTTTAATCAAAAAGGACTTTTGCACAAGTCTTTGAGATAGGTGTCTGTGGGAGGTGTGGCCCTTGGTCCACTTTAATTTGTCCTTGTTGTCAGAACAAGACATAGCGAAGAGGGCTTTGCTTTGTTTCCTGAGTGGGTTGTCAACTCCAATACAATTAGAACCTATCTGTTTATGCTGTTATGTTTTCACAGCCTCCGCAGGTCAAATCAGTATTAGATTTTGGCAAGATGCTGCGCTCTGGGTAAAAGTCCTCTGATTCAAAATTAATATCTGTTTGACGTTTTCCTTACCTAGAACTGGTTTCTCGACAGAAATCTACTATTCAGCATTCATGGTACTAATCTGTAAACATTTTGGTTGCCAAGGACACAAATGGATAAACCAGGACAAATAAAGATATCCTTAGAGACCGCACGTAGTAGTTACCACCAGAGTTCACTTCTTACTGTATTTTTGCTGCTGCGGACTGGTCAAGAGGGCAGCCATTGTCATTTACTGTGTAAATCTACACTCAGAGGAAAGTATGAGCTCTTGGCCTGAGAGGGAATTAGCGAGGTCTCTAGGGGAGGTGGTGAACGTGGAATGAATTTGCTCTGCAGTGATGATGTTTTTCATAGTGGAGGACTTGGGGCTGAGCAGCCTTTGGAAGGATGTGGTAGGTGACAGAAGCCCAGGCCTGGAGTGGAACCTTGGAATCCTCCGTTTTTATTCCAGAAACGGCTCCTCGACGAAGCACCTGCATGCATTCCTCACTTGCAGGAAGCACTGGGCATCCTTCTGACAGCCCACCGCTCACACAGCCGGGGCTGGTCGTTCCTTGAGCCCAGCTGCAGCCCAGTCCTTGTTTGCTGAATATTCCTACCCTTCCCCCCACTCCTGCACTCTGATTGGCTGTTTTTTCCCCTCTTTAGCTTACCTCTCCCTCTTTTTGGACCAATTGGAATGGACTCGAATTGACATTATTTTGTAGTCATTTTCCTTTCCCTTAGTCTTACAAAATTAAGCATATTTGTATATGATTACGGGCTTTTAAAGAGTCACTGACTACATTTGTATGTTATATGTGTTGTATTCTCCTAGTGTTGCTAATTTTTGACCATGCTTATGGTTCTTTTGATTTAAATGTAGTTTTAATCTTGATGTAGTCAATTTTATCAGCTGGAAAGTTAGTTACATCAACATTATTTGTTGACAAATCCACCTTCTCCCACCGATTCATAATAACATCTCATCATACACAAGTTCTCTAGTATAATGGATTTGTTTCTGAGTTCCATTTTCCTCTCCACTAAACATATTTGTCCAGCTTTGAGCCAATGCCAACTATTTTAATTATTATCTGTGTTGCTCATTCTACACTCTGATCCTTAGCAATTTTGAGACACATGTCAATGCTTCTAGCACAGACCAGCCTACTGTGTGGCATCATCAACACTAGATCCTCATTAGCACCTCAGATTTAACATGCCTGCCACAAAGTGGTTGCTCTTAATATTTGTTGAATAAATTTGTTGAATAAATGAATGTCCAAAACTGGACCCTTCCTGCCCACCTCAGTAAACTGCTTCATTAGGCACTTGCTGAAGCCATAAGCCTGGCAGTTATCCTTACACTGTTCTTTCCAATGAACCCCACATCCAACTGATCCTCAGGTGCTAATTAATTTTGCCTCCAAGATCCACCTCCACTGCTGCTGCCCAGGGTAAAGTCCCTGTCCTCTCTCACTGGTCTCCTCGCTTCGACTCTTGCTTCTCTCCAGTCTACATTGCCAGAAGCCTGGGTTATCTTCATGGAACATCAATAGGGAGACTCATCTCCTCTAGTCAAGATTTCTCAGTGCCTTCCCATTTCTCCTATCCTTTTGCTCACTTTCAAGGCCCTGGACCATCTTGCCCACGGCTCACCCGCCAGCCTCACGATGCTCCAACCACATCCCCTTCTCTGGTTTCTTGAGCCCATCAAGTCCCAAGGCCTTCTGTCTGGGACTCTCTCCTTTCCTACACACGAATGGCTCCCAAATACCATTTAGATCTCAAATTAATATTTTTTTCTTCAGGAATCCTTCCCTAGCCCCTCAACCTAAGTCTACCTCATTGTTATGGTCCCTCTTGACACCCAGATGCCTAATTGCATTTCAATTAGACATTGAATACATTGTTCTCGAGGTAATCTGTTAAAGTCCCCTTCACTGTAACCTATGGTAAGTACAGGCACCGTCTTTGTCTGACTTATTCACTGCTGGCATGTAGTACGCACTCAATAAGCACTTGAATTAATGGCTAAAATGTGACTGTTGTATTTGACCGTAATTACCTTCAGTATTTTCCAGTGAATAATTATTACACAGGTAACCTGATGTCACCCAACTTCCTCTGTCAGTGGTGTCCAGTTTGGTCCGTAACTGTCTCAGTCTCTCCCACCGACAGTTCCGAGGGTCCTCGCCAGCCTGAAGCTGGCTCCAAGTCACCAGAGTATCAGTATTGCATGTACTCAAGGCAGGGGCTGAGCGTGTGGCTGTCTCTTGCTCTGGCCACCCTGGCTCCTGTCCCAGACCCGTGCTGAGGGTGCTACTTCTGGAGGTGTCTGAGGGGACCTATGAGAATTATGAGCCCTCTTGATGTGGTCTGTCTCTCTGCCACTCAGCTGGCTTCAGCTGGGGTGGCTGACTACCTGGAATTGACGCCATACAGTAGCTGATCTAGCTTCCTGCTGCCTTTACTTTCTTATTGAGAACAACTTTATCAAAAGCACCTTTTAAAATGGCTGCCTCATGTTCAGTTGGCCTTCAAATGGCTACTTAATATTTCCGTGATTCATCAATTATAAGGATATTAATTGAATAAAAATAAAAGCTTTACTGCTTACACTGTATTCTTACAAAAACATAAGGATTTCCTTGCCTATCTTCTCTATTTTAATAAGCTAGTCTGATTTTAAGAAATATGTAGAATTATGAACGATTCACTTTCTCTGTTCTGGCAGTTTTTTGAAAGACCATCCCCTGACTCTGGGGAATATGTGAAAATTAAGTTTGAGATTTTCCTACCACTCTCCCTGCCCCCGCCCCTCCATCCCTACCAGTAAGTAAAATTCCATTTCCTATTTTCACCCATATTCTTTCATTATTACTGAAATTGTATTTTATTTCCGTGTTGTCTCATAGATTGAAAGGTTAAACTATACTGCTCTCAAGGGCTTTGATTTTCAGAAAGTAAATATTAAATTGTGAAATGGAGGCAAAGTCTGACAGAAATTCATTCAAAATTTATAAATATTTTAAGCACTTGAAGTTCATTCTTCATGCTTTGAAATAATACACTGTTTTAAAGGCTAGACAATTCATCTTGTTCTTGAAACCAGTGTAAGAAAATGGCAATTTCCAGTTACTTCTACCTCTTTATAATTATTCCTAATCATCTGAAGGCAGGGAGGGTGGCAGTGTATGTTTTAATGAGGAATTATAGCCACGGATAGAAAGGAGCTGAGAAAAGGAAAGAAAAAGCCTAGGAAGAACACTCCTTCACTCAAGCCTTGTCCATGTAGTGAATTTATGGGGCAATTCTCCACTCTATAGGGCACATCCAAGCCAGAATGGGAGAGAAACCCAAGTTCTCCAGATGAAAACTCAAAACCATGGCAGAGATGTGCTAGCTGTGGTAGAAACATCCAGATAGGTTTGAAATTGTGTGTGTGCATGTGAGGAGTGGTGGGTCCCACTGACACACTTCCACAGCAGTAGTAGGGACAGGCTGCAAGCCCCTGGGGGAGGCCCGCCCTCAGCCACATCTAATGTGGCCCATGAATGAGTGCACGATTTTGGTTGATGAGCTGCCTGGGCCAGTGTTCTGGTAGGGTTCTTAATTCCCCATGCTCAGTGCACGGCACGTGTGGGAGGTCATCACCCAGACCAGCCACCCATTCTTTCGCTGCCATGAGGGCTCTCAGCTTCCCCACATTCCTGTCTGCCTTGAGAAACAATTGAAGAAGATAAAGAATAGTTTTGTTAGGGAATGGAACTTTAACCGACTCCTAATTAGGAAGAGAGTTTATGCCAGAAGTGATCCAGGCAGTATGAACTTAGAGGTTCAATTTCTCTCTCCTTTTTCCTTTTTCCACCAGCCAATACTCAGCATGGGATCACCCTGTAATATTGCACCAATTACACAATTATGAAGACATAAAAGTCGGGTTTGTTTTTTTTTTTTTTTGGTACAACTGAAATAAATTTGAATAAATCTGAAATTTCTTCCTTTGTTAACTTGATTTTCCCCCCAAGTACATATCAGACATTCCATTCCTTAAACCATACAATGTATTAAGAGGTCTTGGGACTGATCATGGAGACTTTCTTTGGAGTTTTGATAGCTGAAGCCAGAATATTGTTCTCACATATGGTTTGGGTCCTGGATACTCAGGGTCAAGTTTTTCCTCCTGTCCCTCCCATGTTGAGTTCCTTATACAAGACAAGGATGGGCTCTTGTTCACGGTTCTGAAAGACCTGATCTACAAGAACTGAAGAACAGTTCTTTTTCCCAAACACTGACCTGCATCCACCCTTCACTTTGCAGAGCCCGCACCCATTTCCGTGTGTGACTGCCTGTGGTCCTGTGTAGATGTGAGGGAGGACAATATGAACACTGCAATATGTCATCTTACTATTTGCATTGTATTTCCTTTTCAGAGGAGTGCCCAACACTGAGGGCCACATGCCACTTCTATGAAATAATTAGCCCACATCCCAACTTTATTTTAAGAAAAGGTGGTAGAAAGGGAAGGACAGGTGGAAGGAAGAAAGCTCATTTTGTGTTCAGGATTCTGCAGTCTCCTTAGGGATGAGTGAGGCTCTGTTTAAAGGTACCCATGACACAGGTGGTTGTGTAGAGATGCTAGTACCATCTCTAGAATGCATAATTAAATGTGCATGTGTTGATTAAAACTTGCTAGTTTGCATGAATTAGGAAAAGATGTAGTGGGTTTGCAAAGTCTTTCAAAAAATTTTTAACTTTCAAGGTCAGTTAGAAAGGTCCTTTCCTGTGTTGCCTTTGTCATTGAACAGAAACTATTGTCTGAGTCCAAGCGGAGGTCCCTCGAGTGACATGGGACTGCTAGAGAGCATCTGAGGACAGGCAGGGACAGGCTGAGGGCCTCTGCAGCTGTTGTAAGAGACACCCTTTGTTCATTCTTTCATTTTAATCAAGCATCTATTGAACACCTGTTCTGAATCAGGCATTGTACCAACCTCTGGGGACAAAAATTTAAGGAAACAATGAAACAGTAAGGATAACACCTAAGATTCCAGAAGCTCTCATAGAATTAGGTACAGCAAACAAAGTCAGGACAAGAAAGAAAGAGGAGTAACCATTTCTCCTCAGGAGAAGGGAAGGCTTTGGAAAGTCTTCCAAAGAAGTAACTTGGCTTTAGGCTGAGCCCCAAGGTGTTTGCTGTGTAATTGTTGGAGGAGAAGGTAGCAGGGAGAAGGAGCCCTATGGGACAAGGTTTAAGATTATATTGTATAGTTTCAAATTCAGTTATTTTTTTTCCTTCATCCTGCCAGACAGTTCATAAGTATCTTTGCTCTGTAATTAGGTGGTATCTTTTGTGAAAACACCATGTAGTGTTTGTAATGATTTGTTTTGAGCCACTAAAGATGTAACCAATCCTTGAATTAAATGTCATCGGAGATAGATGTGATACACAAAGAGTATGTCTGAAGAATTCAGTGGAATTAGGTCATTTGAAAGAATTCTTAGTGAAAGAGAAATGGATTGTATTAAGCAAGTTATTTTAGGTACAGTGCTAGACTCTTTACTTATTTCACTTTATTTAATACTATCAAAGGCCCTCAAAAAAAAAAAAAGCTCTTGGTATTTGTTATTATTATTTGTAATTACCCTCTGTTACGAACTGAATGTTTGTTTCCTTCCAAAATTTATCTGTCGAAATCTAATCGAATAAGATGATGGTATTAGGAAGTGGGACTTTGGGGAGGTGATCAGGTCATGAGGACAGAGATCTCATGGATGTAATTAGTGTCCCCATAAAAAGAGATCCCAGAGAGCTCTCTTACTCATTCAACTGGCCTATGACCCAGGAAGTGAATCTGCTTGTACCTTGATCTTGGACTTTCCAGCCTCTAGGATTGTGAAAAACAAATTTCTGTTGTTTATAAACTGCTTGATTTGTGGCATTTTGTTATGGCATACCCAAATGACTAAGAAACCTTGTTTTAGATGAGGAAACTGACTCTATTAATTTGGAATTGTATTTGAGCACTTGCAACTGAAAATAATAGTGGTTTAAACAAAGTGGAAGTTGGACTGTGTCTCAGGTAAAAGGTGTTCAGTGTTCAAGAGTCAGGGCTTAGAGCAGTGGCTCCATAGCCATCAAGGATTCATGTTCCTCCAGGCTTTGCACTCTACTACGAGGCTTTACCGGCAAGGTTGAGCCATGATCCGAGGTGGCTGCTGTGCCCGAGAAGAGACAGCTAGACAGCAGTCTGTGCACGTTTTTATCTTCACTAAGTAACTCCAAATTGTTTCTAAGAATACACATTTTCAAGCACATGTGGAACATGCAAAAATATTGACTATGTAGCAGTCTACAAAGCAAATCTCAACAAATATCAGAGTCATGATCGTACAGGCCACTTTCTAAATAGAATTACAAGTCCGTGTAAAAAAATAACACCATACACCTTGAAATTTTACCACAGATTTGAAAAAATAATCGATGAATCAAAAAGGAACTTATCCACATTTAGAACGAAGTGAAAATGAATTATGTTAATATTTGTGATATGCAGCTAAAGTTGTACTTAATGGAAAAGTCACAATCATAAATGTATATGTGAGAAGTGTTTGACTTAAGCATAGAGAAAAAGAACAAGAACATAAACTTAAAAAAATCAAAGAAAATAAATAATAATGAATGCATATAGAAATTAATGAGTTAGACAAAAGAACAAAGATAAGCAAAAAAAACCAAGAGCTTTTTTTTTTTTTGAGAAGAACAATAAAGTAGATAACTTCTGGCAAGATTAATCAAGAAAAATGAGAGAAGATGTAAATATGTAAATTATAAAGAGGGCTGTAACTATACATTTATACAGATTTTAAAAGCCATAAAAGAATACTAAAAATAACATTCTGTATATATTGATAACACTTTTAAAAAATGAATGATTTTCTAAATATAAAAATTTTAACAGTATATATGGTACAGTTCTCTTTTTATGAAATATATATTTACATGTAAATATTCTCAAGAAATGTTCAAGTATTTCACAAGTGATTAACTATGGGATAAGAATTTAGGAACTTTTATTATTTTCATTCATCCAAGTGTTTTAATATTCAGTAGTGAATGTAGATTTTAAAACTACTAAGGACTGGTGGGAGAGGGACAAAGGAGGCACCTGTGGGTCACACAGGCTTCAAGGCCTTCTCCAAGTGAACATCCTAGTTCCCCCACTGTGAACCTTCTTGCTCTGACAGGGAGGTCCTGGCCGCCATACTGCGTGACCTCTCTAAACTCCATTCTCTCCCTTTCCTCCTTCGGGGAGCTGTTTCCCCGACTTTCAGTCTTTTTCACCCTAGGACATAGACCTATGCAGCTATGGAGGCTTATCCCGTCCCTGGGCCCATCTCCAGTCCCCCAAAGTCCAGTGCCTGGCTTGCTTCTGGGAGAGGAGTGCTGAATGCAGGGGTCACAGGCAGAGCTGGGCCTTGCCGAAGGGCATAGGATATTGGAGTCACACAGACATACATTCCGTTCCCCTGTCTGCTTGGTACTGCCTTTTATGGACTTGGCCATGTTCCCCAGCTTCTCTCACCTTTAGTTTGTTGGTGATAATGCCATGTCATAAAAATGAGGTCAAGTGCATAAAGCAACCATCACATACTAGGTGCTTTAATAATGGTTGCTTTTGTAATATTTTTTCTATCCTAAATGGATCACTGAACATAAGGAGGAAAAGAGTCCATTTCCGGAAAACACTAAAAAGCACAGGAAAATTGATAAACTCTTAATTCTTTTCCATATAGTTGAGCAGGAAATTAATGATATTCCAGGTGTCTGTTACATAGGAAAACCCTGAATACTGATGTGGACAATCCGAGTCGGGGAGAGTGGGTTTCTTGGAGGAGAAAGAATGGCATGTCCCTCGCCTGACATGCCATTTTATGTCTCCCCACCTCTCGCTGCATGGACGCTTTCCAGCGAGATGAGTCAGAAAACGAGTAAGGAGGGCCCCAGACTCTCCAAGAACCAGAAGTTTTCCGAGCACTTCAGCATACATTGCTGCCCGCCATTCACCTTCCTCAACTCCAAGCGTGAGATTGTGGACCGGAAATACAGCATCTGTAAGAGTGGCTGCTTCTACCAGAAAAAAGAGGAGGACTGGATCTGCTGTGCCTGCCAGAAGACCAGGTAAGTGGTCGGCACCGCCCACTGAGCACCAGGGCCAGGTGTTGGCCCCGTGGTCTTTCAGCTCCAAGCCCCGCCCCCTCCTACTCTACTGTGTGATGCTGGGGCCTGGCCTCTGCAAGCTGCTCTTCCCCAAGCCCCTGACAGTCGGCTCCCTGTTAGGTTCTGCCATCGGAAGGTACCAGGGGGAGATTGGAAGGTGGGAGGGGAGCAGGGCCTGCCTTCCTGTTTCCAGCTCCTGTCAGCATCCCTTAAGCAGCAGAGGAGAGCCATGGCTCCAGCCTCCAGCTTCTTTTGGCCCTCTCAGAACCAGCCGCCGTGCAACGTCCCCTCAGAGACCCAAGCGCCAGCCAGCTGCACCCCCCGCGGTGGTCAGAGCACCAGCCAAGCCACGGTCCCCTCCGAGGTCTGAGCCACGGTCCCCTCCGAGGTCTGAACCACGGTCCCCTCCGAGGTCTGAGCGTCAGCCACGCCCCCGCCCAGAGGTCCGACCACCACCAGCCAAGCAGCGGCCCCCTCAGAAGTCCAAGCAGCAGCCACGCAGCAGCCCCCAAAGAGGGCCAGGCACCAGCCGTGGGGGGTCCCCCATCAAAACTTCTAGGTTCTGGTAACACCATCTCTTCCCTTTTGTTTTCCTGGCCCTAAGGTTAGTAGCTGCTTCCTGTGTTTACTAACATCTGGGTTATCTCAGTGGTCCTCTCCCCGCCTTACCAAATCTGTGTCAATTCCCTGCATTAAATCCCCTCTGTTCGAAATACTTAGTGTGGCTTCTGTTTTCCTCATAGATGCCATTGGTACAATACTTCAGATGGCAGTATCCACTGTTTCCTTTGTCTAGTAGGACTGGAAGTGATTAATTTATCAATTTTCAGTATCAACCACAGTAACAGATTGAATAGATGAAGACTTTAATTCCTGTGTCTCAGAGAAAGGAAAAACGGTCACTCAAAGGAATATCTGTGTATGTGTAAAAGGAGCAGCTTAGCTATTTTGTGTCTCTATCCTCCCAACAGACTTCATCTGCCTTTAATCTTATTCATTCATTCACTCATTCAGTCATCCGACAAACTTGATAGAGTTCCATACACCATGCCCGGGGAAGGAATATAGCAGTGAACAGGCCAGGTTGTTTTGAGGTTCACCAGGACCAAACAAGAGAATAGCTTGCAACAGTGTAGGGTGTAAATGCCCTAATAGTGTCACAATTGGTGTGCACACTGGAATGCGAGAGCCTGGAGCAGGGGTTTTCTTCCCAGAGGAGGTTAGGCTGGGATGAGTAGAGGCTAAAGGCGAGGGATCCATTCAGGAAGAGGAGGTGAGTCAGAGAGACACATATTCATCTGCTCCATCTGAGGCAGGTCAGCTTTTTTTTTAGAGCAGTTCAAGGCTCACAGCAAAATTGAGCAGAAGGTACAGAGATTTCCCATGTGCTCCCTGCCCACACGCATGACAGGCCAACTTTTTAGTACTTTTAATATTTGGAAATGAAACTTTTATGAGTTAGTAATGGATGTCAGTTGTATTTGAGAGTCTCATATCTACTCTGATACCCAGCACCTGCATAGCACGGTTCTGTGTGTGTGCATGTCACATGATGTTTACAGATATAGGATGCAGAAGAATCAACTGGAGAGCACATTAAAGATGCCCCCAGAGACCCTAATTCCTTGGCAGACTGGTGAGGTCTGGGGATCTGCATTTTCAACAAGCAATCCCCCCTCCGCTAGCATAGTGACGCAGGAGGTACACAGACCACACTTTGAGAAACACATCATCCATAAATCAGTGACCCACATTATCTATGATGTGTAGTAAAGAAATGTGGAAGGTAATACATTTATGTTTTTTAAAGGTGAAAGCATTGATGAGTGCAAGTCAGGTGAGGTTAATTCACGAAGGAAGTAACAGGCTATACCAGTTACTAAAACTGTAATAGGACATTGTATGCCAGATACCTAGTCATTGATTTAAGGCCTCCTAAGAAGGTCTGAGTCAAAGGGAGGTCTAAGGTAAGTTTGGCTATATGGAAGTGGTTAGGAAATGTGCAGAGGAAATTAATTCTATAAGAGACATGCCATCTATGTTGGTGGCTTCAAGCCATCATCCTCAGTGAGTTGTGTGATGGCTATTTGATGGATGGAGTTCAAGTAGAATGTGGAAAAGAGATGGAAGACAATGAAAGCAAACTTCGCCTGAGCCACAGATTTGTCTGGACCCAGCCTTGCTGTTTTTTTTTTTTTCACCTAAATTTAAAAGATATCTTAGTGTTGGCATATTTTGACTCCCTCAGTTAGCCGTTCTCCGTGGCTGTCAGAGGAGGTACCTCTGCAGGCTGTCATTGCCTCCTCAATCATTGTCCCTTACCTGGAACCCAGGGACCTGATGGGCTCCATTCCTAATGTCTCACGATGTCACGATGCACCATCTGAGCCCTTCCTAAGACACTCATTTTTCCTTTTCAGATCCCCAGAAGTCCTAAGGCAAATGCATTGGAGCCAACACTCTACCATGTTTTCTCTTCCCTCTATTGACACTGGTTGACTCTCCTAAATCAGAGGGGTGAGGGGAAGGTTAAAGGGGGAAAAAAATCACTCTTAAGTAGAGCTATTAAATTGCATTTGAAGAAAGGGTCAAAAAAGGTTTTTGAAGCAGCCTTGTTTTCTGAAATGGTGCCTTCCTGAGGTCTGACCTTTAGAGGTCAAACGATTTTGACAAAGGCCTTTTGAGTCCTTAGTAATCCCCTTGGATAGATCTTCCCAAAATCCAGAGAATACTTAAATCTTAGGATCCAATTTATGAGCCCCTGCTTCCTGATGGAACACGGTGGCATTCTCATATTTAATGTGGGGAAACCCTGGCATCTCCCTCTTCATTTATTCTGCTCTTGCTTCTCCACAATTTTAGGATTTCGCAGGTCATCCTTGACTTTAGGGTTAACCCGAGTTTCCTGAGCTGTTGTGCTTTTGGCTCCTCAGTTCTCCACTTTTGAGAGCTGGGGATTTGCAGTTTTCTGAAGACCACTGTGGCTGTGAGCAGCTGATTTGGGGCCAGTCACACATATTTGGGCAGTGCCGTATGTGCCTTTGACTTATTCATTCACAGCATGTCTTGTACCAAATTGAGGCCTGCACACCAGATGCCTGGAGGACCGATTTATTTCCGCATCTATTTGCAAGGCAATTTATCAAGTCCATGTGCACAGCACTGTACTAGGCTCTGGGCAATCCAGAGAAATGATGCATGCCCCGGTCCAGCAGCTCAGATGGTATTTATGAGTGGCCCATCTCATCCCTCGATGATGCTGCTATTCCCTCCAGGAACAACCCTGAGCTCGGCTGCCTCCACCCTCAGCCCACATTCTGTGGTCTCACCTACCTGATCCCTCTTCTCCATTCCTTTGCTTCACTTCAGCAGATGATAAAATCAAAGCTGGGGAAAGATAACTGATTGTTAGAAGGTAGAAGTTCTAAGTGGCTTCAGGTTCTTTGCAGTAAATAGTCTTTAGGAGACAGAGAATACTCAATCTCAAACCAAAGCAAGCAAGTTTTGGTGTTTTATTGACCCTCCACTGTCCTGGGTTAGAAATGACTACATTGCTTCCAGGATTTCGGATAAACATACCAACTGAATGACACTCTACTTTCTCTTGTAATTATAGAAGAAAATTCATATTTGTATACTGTTTTGGGTTTGATTGGAATGATCAGGACTGCCAAACAATAATGCAATATTAACACTTACATAGTTGACAAGCTAGAGTTTCCTTCAGAAGTGTGCTGATCCAAAAGCAATTACTACAAGAAGCTGGAGAATGTGCACTGACAGAACTAGGTATTGGGCGGGATGCGAAGGGTCAGGCTGTCAGGTGGAGGTAGCCTGCCCGCTTTTCAGGCGTGCAAACTCAGACTTGCCCCAGGCATTTTCTATGACATGACTTGTCTCCCTTTTGCCCTTCCTGATGCCAAGAGGTCCACTCTGCATTTTCTCCTTCCAGAAAACCATGGACATTCTTTCTTTGTGCCGATTGGGTAAAGCAGTGCTTCCAATCTTTTTTCTGAGCCCTGCCCCCCGCCCCCCATAATCAAGTTTATTAAGATATGCAGTAAAATTCAACATCTTCAGCAAATAGTTCCATGCACACAATCACCACCATCATCAAGATATATAATATTTTCATCACTCTCCCATTTCTCTCATACTTCTCTGTTTCAGTCAACCCCCAAACGCTTGAAAACCATTGATGTGTAGCATAATATATTTGACATTGAATCATGTTGTTGCATGAATCGGTAGTTCTTTCATTTTTATTGCTGAGTAGTATGGATGGACCTATCACAGTTTTCCATTCACCAGTTGAAGGATATTTAGGTTGTTTCCAGTTTGGGGCGATTATGCATGAAGCTGCTATAGACATTCATGTGAGCATAAATTTTCTTTTCTCTTGAGTAAATAACTAAGAGTGGTATTTCTGAGACTTACGATAGGTTTATGTTTAAACGTGTAAGAGAATGCTACATGGTTTTCCAAAGTGGTCGAATCATTTTGTACTCAGACTAGCAACGTGGGATGCTCTATATTCTTGTCAGCACTTGGTATTGGTAGGTTTTACAATTTTATTTATCCTAATAGGTGTGTAATAATATATCATTGTAGTTTTAATTTTGCATTTTCCTAATGATTAATAATGTTGAGAATCTTATAATGAGCTTGTATGTCACCCATCAAAGACATTTATTGGTGAAATGTGTGTGCTCAATCTTTTGCCCATTTTAAAAAGTGAGTTATTTCCTTATTATTGTGTTTTGAGAGTTTTAAAACTATATCTGGGTAAAGTCTTTTATCATATATAAGTTTTACAAATATTGTGGCTGGCTTTCTTATTTTCTTAATAGTGTCTTGTGTTGAACCAAAGTTTCAAATTTTGACAAAATCCAATTAACCACTATTTTTTAATAGGTTATGCTTTTTGTACTGTATACAAGAATTCTTTGCTTAACCCAAGGTTATAAGAATTTTCTCCTTAAAAAATTTTAGGTTTTACATATACAATATTATACATTTTGAGTTATTTTTTTTCTAAGTGGTGTGAGGTATGAATTGAGGTTCAGTATCTTTTCCATATGCATTTTAAATTGTTCTAGCACCATTTGTTGAAAAGATTCTCCATTGAATTACTTTTCCAATTTTGTTAAAAATCTGTTCACTATAACATGTTAGTTTATTTCTGGACTTTCTGTTCATTTGCCCATTTTAAGTTTATATATTTTTGCCCATCTTTAATTTATATATCTTTCCTTTTTCTAATACAACATTTAATTACTGCAGCTTTATAGTAAGTATTAAAATCAATTGGTGTGAATGCTCCAGTATTATTCTTTATTTTTGAAATTATTTTTGGCTATTCTAGTTCCTCTATTTTTCCATATAAATTTTAGTGTTAGTGTGCCAACTTTTACACTACATCCTAGAAAGATTTTGAATGGGATTATGTTGAGTTTATAGATAAATTTGGGGAGAACTGTAACAATACTTGAATCCATTAACATGGTATATATCTCCATTCATTTAGGTCTTTACTGTAGTTTTCAGTATATAGATCTTGCACATAATTTGTTTGCATTATACCTAAGTATTCTATACTTTTAGGTGTTACTAAAAATAGTACAGGTTTCAATTTTTAATTGTTCATTGCTAGTATATAAAAACAATTGATTTTTGTATATTAATCATGTATCACCTGATCTTGTTAAACGTACATTTTATCATTGGTAGACTATGGGATTTTCTACATTGACAATCATATTGTCTGCGAATAGAGACAATTTTATCTTTACTTTTCAATCTATGCTTAGTTTTTGCATATTATTTAAATTGCTATTGCACTTAGAACATTTGCTTCTCAGAGAAATATTTTAACAAAATTAAGCCCTTGACAAATTGGCTTTCTGGATCACTCAAAAGGGTTAAAGTCCAAAGGCTTGCACTCAACTAGACAAGGTACTTGGGTTGGGTTGATCATTATAACCTGCTTAGTTAATTGTCTTATAGTACTGGGTAAGTGGATGTTATTAGAACTTATTTCATGGATACATTATGTCATTCAGTCCTAAATACTAGCAGATCCTCCCCAACTCAGTCGCTCCCACTTGCTAAAATGGAGATCAAGGGCTGTTGCTGCACAGTTTATCCATCCCCACTGCCATCAATGTGGCTGCCATTGCCAGTGAAGTACCAATTAGATAATTAGATGCTCATATTATCTAAGGTGCTACAATAGCTGATTGCAGTGGTACCTGAACAGGGCTTCTATGCTACCTTCAGTTTCCAGAGTTTTATATTTAGCAAGATCTACGTGGAGTTCTAATATAAAAGACTGTCCCATGTCGGCAATTCATAGAGACAATTCAAAAAATGTCAATATTTCCTCCCAATTTTCAAGGGATGTGTTCTAAACTTCCAAGCTACAATTTACTCTGCAAATTTCAATAAATTATTTCATTCATTTTTCCTAGTATCTTCAATCCTGCCTGGAGGACACTAGCACTGTTAGCTTGATATATAATTTTGGGTTTTGGAAAATGCTATTGTTAATACCTGAATGTGAATATAGATTTTATTTCTTATTTTTAAAGTCCCCCAATTATAGAAAAAGTTAAGTGTTTAGTGTAAAATTATGTCACATTCTTAATGCATGCATCTTTGTGTTCTTTTTTTTCTTGTGTGTTTTTAAATTAAGAACTTAGATGATGTTCTGAAACTACCTGACATAGCCTCATTTTGAAGGTGGTCACATAAAGTTCTGTTGTATAAAATAAATCACAGATAATGTAATATAATCTCTCAGTTGGAGAATAAGCTTGTAAGCAATGCTTGTCTGGTGCCACATATTCATAATATCTTTCCTGGGTGTTGTTTATTTCCTTCCTGAACACAGTCTGTTCTCTATCGAAATAGAAACATGTCAATATGGCCATTATTTCATAATGTGAGTGCATATACCCTTTGTGTATATGTGTGTTCATTCACGTCTTTACATTTACAGGCAATAAAAGTATTTTTTTCAAGGAGTGAGGTGGCACATTGATTTCCTTTGTGTTTTTCTGTGTTCTAAAACTATCTGCAATTATTAAGTAGAAAATCAATAATTATTATACATAAAAATAGAAGGACTTTAAAAGGACATCTTTCCTAAGCTGAGGCCAGGAAAAAATATTATATTATTTTGGCCAGATTTTACTGGTATTGAGAAATTAAAAAGAGGAATTCTAAGGCTGGATTTCTCAGAAGAATAATAACCTCAAAACTAGTCTACAAATTTACAATTATATTAATCGGTCATGGAGAAAGAGTGTATCACTTATCAGTGTTATGCTTTTTTTGTTTCTCTTTGTAAATCAGATTGAAAAGGAGGACCAAGACGACCCCAAGGAAGAAGTGACCGAAGAGGAGTTTCCAGTGAATGGATGGCCTCAGCCCCTGGACTCCAGACTTCCTGACCCACGTGCCCTTGGGCAAGTTATCCGGCTTCGAAAATGGTGCCTGCTGATACAGCAACTGCCGATGCTCAAGCCGGGCAGCCTGCCTGGAGGTGAGAGGGGCACCTCTGTGTTATGCTCCAGTCAGTGGGTCCCAGCAGCTCCCCATGGGTGCCAAAACTCAGTGCATGGCTCTTTTGGTCTCACCTGCAGTTCTTTCCCTCTGCCCCAGGATGTGCACAGACCACCAGGGTCTTGGGATCAAAATGGCTCAAGTGCCAGCCCATGCGCTGTCCTCCAACCTCTATTCTGTCCTGTCCCTGGTATCCTGTTGTCAATCCTTGATACTGTTTAGATCCTTGACCTTTTTCTTTGTCATGAGTCCTCCATCTGGGGTCCATTTCCCCTCTGTGACATTTAGTTTCTATTTGGCCTCCCAAATCAGTTCCTGTGCTAACCCGGTCAGAGGCATGACTGGCTTTAGGGAAGATCTAAATTCTTTTCTGAGTAAGATATTTGTCTAGCAAATAAGCCAGAGATACAAAGAAATCCTCAGGGAGGGCCTGACTTGTCTAACTCCACAGCTGAGATGCAGGCAATATGCCCTGTCAGAAGCTGAGAGAAAAGGCCTGAGGAAGCAGCTCCCTCCCACTCACCCCCCAGGGCCTGTTTCCAACCTCACACAGGGATTGGTGAATGTGACCTCCTGGTCCCAGCCTGAGTGAGAGCAAACAGTCTAAGGCACAGCTTTTGAGCTTGTACCACCCATCTAGATGGTCTTCACTCCAGAATTCATTGCTTTGTAAATTATGTAGCTTTGGACAGGTAATTGACCTCACTCATGATGCCCCACTCCCATAGTCTGTCCTGGGGATGGGCCCTCCATCAGACAGGTGATACTGCCCTCCCACCTCTCAACTTCCCTACAGGGGCAGATGGCCCCAGGATGCTCAGATGCTCAGAGAGTTTCTGTTTCCAGACCACAGTACCCAAATTCCTGGGGAGGGCTGAATCCTGGTCTTGCTATTTCTGTCTGATACTGTAGTGGGATCAGGAAAAAGAGAAGAGGAGCTTGGCCTTGGGGAGAGGAGAATTAAGTGGGGAGAAGGGGGAGTTAGAGGAGATTAAGCAGCCCAAGACTTCCCTCCCTGTGTAGGAGGTTATTCAAGGGGTATTTCAGGGTATGAACCTGGAGCAGGGTTGGGGGTTGACTTCTCATCTCTCCTCTGTGTTTTACTCTCACTGTCTGTAATCCCAGGCTCTTGGGAAAGACTTTGATCTTGAGTATAGGCTCTTAGTCAGGACCACAGGGACTAATTCCTCACTCCACCCTGGTTCCACCACACCCCTTACATACTTACACAAGCTGCAGAAAGGTAGTTTGCCCACAGCTTATCGTGTGTGTGTGTGTGTGTGTGTGTGTGTGTGTGTGTGTGTGTGTGTTGGAGAATTTGGCTTTGGGAGAGCATCTTTGGGCTCTTGTTTTTTCTTCCAGAGCCCCTCCAATTCCATGTAGGTTTCATTCCCCCTGGGGACCTTGACCACTAAAGTTGATCACAAGAGAAGATTGCACTTTATTACTCTCCCTTCCAGGGCCTGCCTTTGGCTTAGGGTTCCATTGTATGCCCAGCAGTGGTCTTAGAGGACCCCCTCTTGAGCCACTTCCCCTGCTTGCCTTGGAGCTGGGGGATGAAAGGATAGGGGTTGGAGCAGATCCATCTCTCTTCAGGCTCCAATGGGGTCCCTTCCAGAAGCCATCTCAGCTTGTTTTAAGCCCAAGCTTGGCTGATTTGTTTATTGGCTTCTACAGTTGGAATGTAAAGGTGAAGAAGGCAGGCAATAGACACTTCTTGTACTTTTCCCCACCGCCTCCAACAATTTTTTACATAGGAGGCCCATGGAGGAAATGTGGAGCCAGGCCCAGACCATAAGGGTACAAGGCTCATTGTTCTTCCAGACTTGGTTCACTCAGCTTGTGACTCCGAGGTACTTTCCCTACCCAGCAAGATCACATGTTCTTGTCTTCTTTCTGTTTTCTCCTTTTGTACATGTCAATAAGAAGTTGTCATAGCTACCCAGTGTCTGTGCTCATCTTGAGGTTCTGTTGTTGTTCATTCTGCCTGTGTTGCTCTGGCCTAAGATTTTTGCACTGGTGGCTTCAGCTCAAATATCACCTCAGAGCCACTTCCCTTAGAAACTCAGAGTGGTTTCCATAGTTACTCTCTAGTTAATCACTCTAGTTTGTTTTCATAGTACTTATCTCTCTCTGGAATTACTCTGCTCATTTTTTTCCCACTTGTTTATTGCTTAGCTCCCTTTCCCCCTTTAATGTAAATTCCAGGATTGACAACACCCGTTTACTGTTACATCCTCAGTTCCCAGCACTAGCAAGAACTCAATAAATATTTGTTAACTGAATGGATGTTTGTTTGTTGTTTTTTTTTAATAGGAATAATTTTTCAAAAGTTTAGATACTTTTGAGGAGTCAAAGGTGTCTATTGTATTTAGTAGTGAGGAACTGTTGGTGACCTTGTAGGGCACCCTCTGCATGGCACAAGTGGGAGGTGAGGAACAAGGATTCGTGAAAGTAGGGGCAACCCCTCAGATAAGCTTGATCATGAAGGGAAGCAGAGGGTAGAACAAGACCTGGTGTTTTCCATGAACTCAGGAAACACATGAACTTGGTGAATGGTGCAGGGAAGAAGGTAGCAGAATGGGTATATGAAGAAAGAGGAGATGATAACTGATGGAGTCAAGAACTGAGGATGTGGGAGGGGGAATCCATCGGCATAGAGGAGAGAATGAGGCATGGATCAGAGGTCTCTTTTCATTGAAAAAAAAGGGAAGGAGGAAAGGCAAGTGTCGACACTGGTGGGTTTGCAGTGTCAGGTAGCAGGAGTGAGTCAATTCCTATCTGTGGCTTTGATTTTCTCTCGAAGTAGGAAATAAAATGGTCTGTTCATAATGCCAGGTGCTGGTGCTGGGGTCAGAGAAATGAAGACAGTAGAGAGGGTTATAAAGAAACCACTTCCTTTTAGGTCTTTTAAATCTTCTTTAAAAATCTCCAGATGAATTCAATTAATTAATATTTTATAATTCAAAGCAATGTTTTGCCACTAAGTCATTGCCTACAATTTCATATTTTGTTTTAAATCTCAAATCTAAACTTGAGATCCATATGGTCTCCGATGGAAGATGAAAAAGTTGGTGAAAGAAAGCCAGAGTCTGGTCTTCCCAAGTAATAACGAACCAGAAGGAAGCTTTCACTATGTGAAGCTGCAAAATTTCCGACAGCTTGCAGTGAGATGGGGCTGTGCCCTGAGACAGTAATTTGTTGAATGTCATCTGGGCTGCTGTTCCAACAGCAGAGAAATGTGGAAACTCATGCCTAGGAGAGTCCTAGGAGGGCTTCTGGCCTGACTCCACAGCACGTGTCTCAGCCCTATTATTAACACCATTAACGGGTACTTATTATCTCTGCTTAAATAAAATGAAGTGTTCTTAATGGACATAGATGATTCTGTTGACCCAATGGTAGGGTGCTCAGTTGTAATCTGGAGAGGTTTTGCATGCTCACTCTTCTAACTTGTACCATATGTGCAGGAACAGTGGTTAAGAATAGTGATAAAAATAGCTTATTTTTTCTGAGCATCAACTTGCATCCCTTCTGTACCCCTGAGTGGTTTGCATTTGTAAATGGGAGAGGTTGGTCATGGCCCCCATGGCCACTGAAACCATGACCTTGACTTTATTGCCATCATGCTGCAACCTAGAAGTTTCTAATCTGAGCTTAGTGGAGCCCAAAGATAGCTGGAGGTGCTACCCTATGAGATGAGAGGAAGATGAATACAACAGGGCTCCTGGCCACATGTCCACATCATCTAAGGCCGTTTTTAGGGTGTATGTAGACTTCTAATTTTATGTAGACCAAGGGTTCCTGGGGCCAAAGAGTTTGACAATATCCGCTTTCATGACTGAAAGTAAATATTGATGGAATACTTCTGTTAGTGATTTTCTAAATAATTTGTTGAATTAAAGAGTGTATTATCTCATATTACATCATAGGTTTGGGTTTAGTTGACTGGTATTTCAGACACAACTTATTTCTTTTTATGCAATAATTCATCCACCACCAAGCTGAGTGTTTTGACTTTCCATCAACTGGCTGGGTTTATTCAAAGTGCGGATAAGCAAAAAGCATAGATAACCAAATAAGTCTTGATAATTAACAATATATGTATAAATTTTAATGCCCACAACACCTGGTACTCCTAGGTGGTCTCCCATCCAAATACTAACCAGGTCCAAACCTGCTTGGCTTCTGAGATCAGATGAGATTGAGCACGTTCAGGGTGGCATAGCCATAGACTATACCTATATTTTTAATTTTAAACAAATTGATGTAAAATTTTTACATTTAATATGGTACTAAATTTACTTCTGTTGCATATACGACATTAACTATACAAACTACATTAATAATGCATAAAATAGGTTTGAGGGGAGTGGAGAAAATGGGAGACCACAGCTAAATTAGTGGCCTTACTTCATAGCAAATCAAGTGTCTACGAGATTTGAATTATTCGGCTCAAAAAGATCTCTTAACAATAAAACTAAGTTCTAAAAAAGTGTTAAATCTAATTACCAAAGTGACATTCACATTGGATTTTGAACTTCCCCTGGGAGTCCATTTATAAGCTGTGGCTGGAAGCCTGTGGTACACAGGGGTGGTATCTGGAGAGGCTGGTAGGCTTCTTTCTAGAACACAAAGGCTGTTCGTATTTTTAGAGATAAAGGTAGATAACCTCAAGTTATTAAGGTCTGCAAAAAAGATATTCTCTTATGGCAAAAGTGTCTAAGTTTTTAAAGGTTTCTTTAGCCAGGAGTTGTAAGCTAACCAGGAAGAAAGGGTAGGAAAGAGTGTCTGGATTCATGTTTGAGAAGGTGGTTGATGGCAGTGGAAGCCTTTTCTGTGGTAGGTTAATGACAGACATTCCTGATAAAGGTAGGAAGTTATTTGCATCTGGGTCCATGTCTGAGAAGGTGGCTGATGGTGGTGGAAGTCCTTTCTGTGGTGAATTAATGACACATACTTCTGATAAAGATAGAAACTTATTTGCAATAGCATTAGCCAAACCAGCCCTTGTTGCAGAGAGTAAGTGCTTTGGGAGCCATTCTTTATTAATATTAGAGACAAATATTTCATCAGATTTTGAAAATACTACCTTGGCACACGTGGTGATCCATGAATAGCTGCATGTTGACCTCCAGACAAATCTATTTGATTAATGATGAAATGGAGATATCCCTATTGTGTCCCACCATCAAAGAAGGTTGGGTCACCTGACATCAGAGGGTGTGGAACCAGACAGACATTCTGGCAACTGTTCATCAATTAAATCATGTTTGTAGACAGATCAGAGGGTAAAGTTTCTCCTGACACCTCATATGCCCCTCTAGCTAGGTGCAAGCCCACTCACAACTAATCCACTTTTAGGCATGCCTCCTCTGTATCAAGAAAAAGATGATGGTACAGTGGGGAGTATACTGCCCCAGGACCTACCAGTAGCATCCCATGCTAGCCAGCCTGGCTTCCAGGACCTCTTATTGATGGGAGTTATTTAGGAGATCTTCCTGGATTTTGTTTTATTTCTGAGATCTCTGAATTAAACCAATCTTTGGGTTTGCTACCTACAATTTCTGTCTCAGGAAGGTAGCATCTCTCTTCTCTATAGGAAGAAATCTTGATGTGTCATATATTGAAACCTGGTTTCCTGGGCGCTATATATATATGTATATATGTGTATATATGTATATATGTGTATGTGTATATATGTATATATGTGTATGTATATATGTATATATATGGATCATGTATATTTGATGATCCATCAGATTTTTTCATAATCTGTTTTTGCTATAATTCACCCTTCATTTCTTAAATTCCCTGTGAACATTCCCTCCTACAGCCGACAGCTTCTGTTCTTTCTCTTCTGGCTTGTAAGCTGAGTCAGACCTTTTAACAGTTTTAGTTTTCTGCTGATGTAGATCATTAAGGATCTGTATGGCCAGCTGCAGGATTTCGCATTTATTTTCAACCAGAGTTTTAGCTGTAAGCAGTAAAAAAAATCATTTTCAAACTTTTTTCTTCCAGCTGATGTCTTGCTGACACCTCACTATTTGACTTGGCATGTAAATGATGTCTGTTTTCTTCAACTCTTGGTAATGTGGATTTGGGTACCACCTGACTTCCCTGACTTTTCATCTTCTTGCTATGGTAATCTGTCAACCAACTCTTTATTTTCAAAACACTCCTATCCATTTCCTTCCCCAAGATTTTTCTTCTCTGATGCAAAGGTCAAGATCAAGTGGTTTCAGCTGCAGAACATCATTCAGCATGTCAACTCCATTATTTTCCTAAGCCAAAGCTTCTGAGACTTGAGATCTTTTCTAATTTTCTCACTGATCTCAGTAGGTAGGGCTGGGAGGGCAGAAAGAGCTGGGGGCAGAAGGAGATTATAGCCTTCTCTCCACTTCAGTCTTCTATGTGCCCTCCAACTGCTATCCTCTTTCAGCTCCTGTCTTCCTTCCACCTCTTTCCCTCACTCATCTGTTTTCATACAAGTTAAATTCACAAAATATCTTGGTTTTTAGATTTCTGGCAGAGTTATTATCAATCTTTCTACATTTTTATTGCCCTGGACTTCATACTGTCTTCAGTGCCTTTGTCAGATCTTGTTCTCAGGTGCTGAGATTCTGCCCAAACCAGCAGCACTTTGACTCACGGAGGTCCTCACTATCAGGTAACCAGAGTGTTCCCTGATAGGTGTGCTGACCCAAAGCCAGGTGTATTCTGATTCTAGGTCTCTCAAATCCCAGTTTCCTTTATTTCCCCAAATGGCCTGGTGCCAAGATGCCATCATGCTTTGTAGATGTGTTCACCTGTGTTAGGATTCTTACATTATTGCTGAATCTACATCCTTAATTTACTTTTACCTACAGTCTTAATTTGCTATTACTTGTACTATCTCAAATCTCCAACAGCCCCCATCCAAATACTTGAACCCAGCTTCTCATGTGCTACCTTTCTTTTCTTCTGGTGTAAATTTCCCTTTGGTAAGGTATTGGGGTCCTACTAGGAAACATCTGGAGTTCAAAGGAATGGCTGGGATTATTTAGCACCAAAGCTTTTCTTTCTTCCTTGAAAAGCTTTTTCTCTTTTTCTGGACTCTCAGAAGCAAGGGGCCAAAACAAAGAAGCTGCATCTTCAAAGCATTGAGACAGCAGAGCTGAGAGTGTTCAGAGCTTTTTCTGTTTCTCTTTGTTTATGTGCCTGCTTTTGTCAATCATGTGACCAGAGGGCATAAGGTTCTAGGACTTACCTAACTTCACCCCTTTGATAAAGAGACCACTTCACCCCTTTGATAAAGGAACAGTATCCATCTCTGAGGAAGGTGGAGGAGGCCAATCAAGAATGTACAAATAGAATCACTGGGAAAATAACAAAGAATTCTATCTAGTATGACAGGGTTTTTTTCTCCCCAACAGTATTTTGAAGATATCATCCTATTGTTTTCAGACTTCTATAATTGTCGATGAGAAATCTGCTGTCATTCTACTTGTCCTTCCATTGTAAGTAAATTACATTTTACCTTTGGCTGTTTTTGAGATTTTTCTCTTTTTCTTTGGTGTTCTAAAGTTTTACTATGATGTCACTAAGAATGGGCTTATTTTTATTTATTTTGCTTAGGACTCAAGTTTCTTCGATTTGAAGACATAAATCTTCAGGGATGTGCAAAAAAAGATCTTGTATAAACATAATGGCAAAAACAAAAAGTTATCAGGTGTTGGCAAGGATATGTGGAAAATTCTCATAAGCTAGTGATGAGAATTTATTAACTACTACAACACTTTTAGGGTAAAATCTGGGGATACTAGCAAAGCAGGATATTATATAACCTATGATCAAGTACCCATCCTAGAGAAATCTTGCATTCATAGAAAAAGGAGATACATATAAATCTGTTCAATTAAGCATGGTTTGCCATTGTAAAAAAAGACATAGAAAGAAATGAAGAAAAATGTCCACCAATAAAAGAATAAATGAATGAATTAATAATAGTAATTTATAAATAAAATCCTAAACAGCAGAAAAAACAAGTGAATCAGATATACCTACACCAGTTAAATAAATTTGGAAAACAAAACGAAGAATATAAAAAAGCAAATAATAATATGATGCTCTATGCATCAATTTGAACAACCCTCCACACTACAATTGCCAAATAAGCAGAAACCACAAGATCTCACACTCCCTATAATAAATAGAATAATAATAATAATAATAATAATAATAATAAAAAGACAACAAAATAAAGGCTATACAAGAAATAACTGTCCTCTTGGAAATCAAAAAGATTGGAAACAATTCTTGATTTGAAGAAATAACAGAATTTAAACACAATATAGAAATGGTCAATAATATTAGCCAGATACAAATGTTTCTGGAGATATAAATGGGAGACTAATAATAAGCCTGGTGTCTTTCCAGTGTTGTAAGTTTTAAAAAACAAAAACACTTGCTCTGAGTCAGTTTTGGATCTGAATTGTACTGTGGCTTCTGCAGGTTTCTGACACAGGGAAAAAAGGGAAGAATTAGAATACGTTCTCCCTCGCAAACTTCCTTTAGTAATAGTAAGGAAAAGAACAGTCGAAGGTAGTAGAATGTTGCAGAATGTGGAGGGATGTAAGATGGGCAGTATTAGGAGGAAAACTCAGAGTAAAGGAGAGAGAGGGCATCTGGAGCAGATCTGTGCTGGGAGCCAGGGTGGCCAAGCACAGGCAGACACCTGAAGCTTTAACAAGGCATGGCTTTGTGCCCTTGAGTGAGCACTGCCAGACTCAGACAAGTTTAAGGGGCAGGTAAAAATATGGGGGTAATGCCAGAGGAAGTCCTGTTCAAGGTATGGGGTTGGGGTGAGAGGGAATGCAGAGAGTAGGGAGGAAGAGTGGTAGACTCAGATGAGATATATATACCTCTGAATACCAACACCTCAGAAAGAGGAATTAGGCCAAATACAGTCCCCAGGCAGCTATAGGGTGAGGCCTGAGTGTCCTGGTTTCCTCACTTGAGAAGGCCATAAGTTTTTATTCAGTGGCAATAACAAGGCAGGGGAATTTAATTACACAGAGCCTTCAGGAAGAAATGTTTCTCCTGCCTAAATTCAGGTGCTAAATACACAAAATGATAACCTCTACTATGAACAGTTTCCAATGATGAGTTATCTGAGGCCATCACATCTCTGGGAACAATACCATGGGTGCCATGACAGACTACTAGAAAGAACAAATTAGTGGGCCAGCCCCACTCAGACCCAATAAGGGAACAATATTTCTTCAGCCCACTTTTAGATTTTGGCAAAGCCAGACCCCACACTCAGAGTTTGCTAGGCTCTATCCTTCACATCATTCAGAAGATATACAGTTACTACAGAGTGCTAAATTGGGGAGAACAAAGTGCATTTTAATTCATGTAAAAATTGGATGTTAGCACAGAAATATTAACCAGAAATTACTGAGTCATCTATGTTTGTCTGTTGTGGAAATAAAACCCTCTGTAGATGGATCAAAAATATCTGGAAATTACTTGAAGCTGGCTAAATGTAATGTACCTTGGATATTATAACTAAAATGTACCATAATCTAATTGTCTTTTAAAGGTTGGTTTTGGGATTGTTACATAGTGAATTTTGCAGAAATTATATAAAGCCCCAAAAGCTTTTTTGTGTAAATTTCTTGAGTGGGAAGTTTCAACCATGATGTTTGTCATGTTATTCTGATAATTCTGGATGTTAGTTAATTTTATGTTCTGACATTTTGACTGATTTGGGGAAAACTAAGTTTTGTGCCTAGAGTTATTCTCTAAATGTTTAATAACTAGCTGTCTGGGTGAAAAGTTCTGATTTACAGTGTTTGCCAATTTCCATGGTGTAAATACTTATGCTATGGCTGACTGCAAGCTGTGAATGCCATGTCACTGGCTGCAGAATTGGGAAGAGATGTGCACAGCTAACTCTTCTGACATGGCACAGGCCACTGTATATACCCATGGGCCTCTGTAAAACTACAGTTTTTAAACCAAAAATTCTGTTTCAGAAATATACAAAGGCACCAGTGAAAAAAAATATGAAAAAAAATAAAATCAATTTAAATTGGGGAGCTCAAATGAAGAAAAATGATAGAATTCTTTTTGAAAATTTAAGAAGTGTTTTTAAAAATTTGTCTATAATCTACATTTTATTTTATTTTTATTAAGCAAATAAGCTATCTATCAATGTGAATGCTCACCCCAGAAGGAGTCTGGGGCTTCTTCACCCGGCCCCCCCAGCCACCCCCCCCACCCCCCACCAGATAGTAAGGTGATGCTGAGCAAAGAATCAATAGGACTTGCATACCATGAAGCCAGTTTCAGGATGGCTGAACTGAGGGTCAAGAAAGAAAAAAAGCAATGGAGGCTTCTTGGAGAGAATTTTGGAGAGAGCTATGGTTTGGTATGATAATATAAAGCTTTTAAAAATTAACATTAATGAAAACAAGAAAAATAAGTTGTTCAAAACTGAAGAAATGGATTAATAAACTCTTAAAGTAAGTCAAGAAGAACTTATTAATATAGCATGAACTAGAACTATCAATAAGAATCCATGGACAGTTTTTAAAGGAGGCTTTATATGTTCTGTCCCTACTATGATTTGTACTATTGGGTATTTTTGCTGCCTTTCTGCCAAATTCCAGCCCAACATGCTTATTTGTAGAACTAGTGCCTGTGGCTTCTAAAACTATTCTCCAGTGAAAGACTCAAATACTCTTGGAGAATAGTTGATTCTATATCTCTGGACAGGGAAAAAATAAGGATTAGTCCGTGAATTCTAGAGACTGAAAGAAGGCAAGGTTGCATTAGGGTGTCAGAGGGTCAAAAAATCCATAATGATGCAAAAGAGATGATAAAATAGAATCACCTGAAAAACACGCCTGGTTTCTGAAACTGTTTCCTGAAAAAGCTGTATATTGATTAATACAAGTTATATGAGACCTACACTTAAGTTTTTATAACTAACAGTTTGAAAATTGCAGGATGCCATTATTTTCTATAAGGAGAGGAACCTGAACACAATCAGAAAGGAGCATCACAGGACACTACTGATATTTCAAATACCTCTGTGAGGTGTGGTTTATTTGATAGAAAAGGACACCAGCAGATTAGAGAGAATCAGGAATTTTGGTGATGCCGGGAACGACCCTAAAGAGTTGTTTCTCTGATCTTCCCAGTGGTAAATTATGGTATTTCCTAAGTACGACCCCAGCAGTTGCACAGTGAACAGAGACAACCCTTGTAAACCATGCTGAGTTTTATCAACCAGCTAGTGCATGTGTACCCTTGCAAGTTATGCCATGTTGCTTATGGCCATTTATACAACAATGCTTCGAGTTGCCCAGTCAGGAGCTCTTGTTACATTATTTTTATTGCCCTGTGGCTGTGCACCTCAGATGGCAAATCCAGAACCAGCTCCTCAACCTGCAGCAGACTTCTCTATGCCTCACTCACTACAGTGGGAGAAAATCCTACAGATGTCATAAGAGATTAAATGGACACCAATGAACAGAAAATTTTGAGTGGGCAATATCAAATAGAAAACATGTTGGTGAAGAAATATCAAAACTAGTTAAAAAGTAAAATGAGAAAGATAAAATAAAGAGAAACTGCGCCATAAAAAAATTTTTTAACTGAGCTTCTCTTTTTAAGGAGATTTTAAAATAAAGGAAGTAAAGGAAATAAGTAAAAGAACAGAAAACTAAATGATAATGAGTAAGTTTGGGAAAAACATGTCAATAAAATGCCAGTTGATGGCTATAAGGACTAAATGTATGATAAAACAAGTGAAAAGGTCATTTTAAACACTGATTGATGCCTATTAATAACATCTGGTTCTTTGCAAACTCTGTATCTTAGACACATACTCTAGTTAACACAAAACTGGAAGAAAACTAACTAACAATAGGGTTGTCATCAGTAAAGAACAGTAAGGGGTCAAACCTATGTAAGTAGGAAGTCAAACCATTTTCCCCAAAGGAGGAGGTGGTGGAGGGCTGCTTGGGCCAGAAGCATTGTGGGAATGTCCAGTGGAGGGCATGATGGAGGTACTGGGTAGAAACTGTATGGGATTAAGGGAGGAACATAGAATGAGGGATTTTGGCTTTGCATAAATACAGAATCCAAGAATGGGCATGTTTGAGCCTCTGAGCACTGGCCACGGTCACTGTAAATCACTCAGACTGGCAGGCTTGCCCTGCTAATTCTACACGTGTCATTTTGTGATAACGCACCCTGGGGGCTTCTGAGTCTAGAGAGCCCACCGCTCTAAACAAACTATGCTTCTTGTTTCTGGCATCTCTGAAGAAAAGGTGAGACCCCTCAAAAGAGAGTAAAAACATGTCAACATGCACATCCTTCCTTGACTGGCTCTTTAAGCCACTGAACATAATTTGTAGCAGTTTAAAGGATCTTGGTTTGAACTCCACTGAGCACCTACTACCTGGATGTACATAAAAATAAATCCAGAAGGCTCTGTCTCTAGACCTTCAGTGAATTGGAGACACAGGGGCCTTTGCTGATAATGAACGTCAACTTGAAGAGAAGGGCAGACATTAACGATAATTGCCAAGGAAGACTGGTTTGTCAGCCACATGTGAACACTCGGAAAATTTGGAGTATTTTGAGGGGTTCAAAGTCCTTCCTTCACAAGTTAGGGACTTGAAGTTGTTTTGGAGCACTAACATAAGGTTATCCTGTTTCTGTAGTCACAGGCTGTTGACTCCACAGTCAAAATGACTTTCCACTTACAACGTGGATATATCTATCCCTCCCTCTCACACCTTCAATGCTTTGCTTCCTTATTCAGACTGAATGGATTGTTATCATATAGTTTTTGATGCTGTTCTCCTTCTTGATTCTCTCATTGCTGTCTGAGCTTTCTGTAGCCCAACTCCGCTTTCCCTAAAGGTCCTGGGAGGTGGCTTCTTTCTTCTTCATACTGAGACTCTCCTGCTCCAGCTCCTGCTCCTGGCTTTGTTCCTCTAACTAAAATCTAGTACCTATGGTCCTCCAAGCCACCATTCCAAGATACAAGTGTACCTCTCTGTTCTTTTATATACCACAAAACCTCTTGCCTGAATTAATTCTTCACTAGCATTAGTGATACAAAAAATGGATTCCATAGTTTCTTACAAGATTGGGGGGAGTTTTGGAGTCAGAAATGTCTGCACGAGCAGGTTGTAATTACAGACCTATAGAACAAGTATAGACATTAGGGTTGATATTGTCCAATATGCTTAGTTTATAGGTGAAGGAACTGAGTCCAGAGACGGTAAGTGATTTTCCCCGAGTCTCTCAGAGACGCTGTACCAGAAGCTCCACTTCTTGACCCAGTGTTCGAGATATTTTCTATCATTAAGAACAACTTCATGAGTTCCATCTTTCTGGAGGCCATGAAAACAGATTCGAGTGGGGAGAGACTGGCATGAAAAACGGATGGAAGGCTGTTGTAAAAGTCCAGGAAAGAGGCGATGAGAAACGGTACAAAGCAACCTTGCAACATCCCTATTTGTCTTTTAATTAGTAAATTCTATCAGTCAATATTTGTAAGAGTTCTAGCCAGGGTCAAAACTAACTCAGGCAGCCCCAAGGGTCAAGTTCAGACCCACTATACCCTCATCTTTCCCACAAGACTTCTGAAGAAGAAATACACATACACACCACCACCACCACCACCACCACCACCATCAACAACAACCACTACAAACTACAAATCTTAAAACAATGGAGAACACATAACATTTAACAATATGACAGAATCAAGGTCAAATATATTTGTTAATTACTAAATGTAAGTGGGTTCAATTCACTTATTAAAAGAGAAATTTTCAGATTGGATCACAAAGCAAACTACAAGAAAAACATCTAAAATGGAGTGGTTCAGAAAGACTAAAAATAAAAGGAAACACATTACACTTATTAAACTGAAATTACAGGATATAAAAATAAAGATCAAAATACAGTAGACGACTTTAATTTACTTCTTTCAGTCCACAGCAGAATAACTAGACAAAAAAAAAAAAGGGATAGAGAAGTCTTAATAACTCAATTGGTAAGATAGATATAATTGACATTATGGATTCATTATTATTCCAGAAAATATAGGTGACTATGGAAGATCAATAAAATTAACCATCTTCCAAAGGAGACATACAAATGGCTAACAGGTATATGAATAGATGCTCAACATCACTAATTATCAAGGAAGTGTAAATCCAAACCACAATGAGATGCCACCTCACACTTGTTAGGATGTCTATTATCAAAAAGACAAGAGATACAAATGTTGGTGAGGATGTGGAGAAAAAGGATTTCTTGTACACTGTTGGTGGGAATGTAAATTAGTGCAGCCACTATGGAAAACAGTACGGCGACCCCTCAAGAAATTAAAAATAGAACTACTGTGTGACCCAGCAATCCCACTCCTGGACACATATCCAAAGGAGAGAGAATCACTATCGCACAGAGATATCTGCATTCCCATCTTTCCTGAAGCATTATTCACAATAGCCAAGGTAGGGAAACAACCTAAATACTCTGATGGATGAGTGGATATAAAAAAATGTATTTACATACCATTGACTTTTATTCAAGCACAGAAAAAAGTAAATCCTGCCATTTGCAAGAAAACAGATGAACCTGGAGGGCATTATGCTAAGTGAAATAAGACAGAGAAGGACAAATACTGGGTGGGATTGCTAATATGTGGAATCCTAAAGAAAAATAACCAAAAAAGTTGAACTCATAGAAGCAGAGAGTAGAATGGTGGTTGCCAGGAGCTGGAAGGTGGGCAATTGGGCAATGTTAGTCAATAAAAACCTACAGTATAAGATGAATAAGTTTTGGGGATCTAATGTACAGAATGGTGACTATAGTTAATAACACTGTCTTGTGTACTTGAAACATTTGCTATGATAGTGGATCTTCAACATTCTTATCAAAATAAAACAAAACAAAACAAAACAAAAAACTGTAACTAGGTGAGATAATAGATGTTAACTTAATTATGGGAATCATTACACAAGGTACACATACACCAAATCATCACATTATATATACACTTAAAAATATTGTAATTTTATTTGTCAGTTATACTTCAATAAAGCTTTAAAATCTTAATAAAATCTACAATGCAAAAAAAAGCAAAAAAAAATTAATAACAAGACTCAGAAGGGTCTTTTTTCCTGGAAATTAAAAATACTTCCTATATCATATATCATTTTTTTTTAGTCAAAGAAGAAATACAAATGAAAATTTCAATGTTCTGAGAAAATAATGAAAACACTACAAATCATAAGGGATACAGCTAAAGCTGTGCTGAGATGAAAGTTAATAGCTTTAAATTTTTATAGCAATAAAAAATGATGAAGAATGAAAGTGAATGAGATAAGCACCCTACTCCAATATTAAAAAACAAACAGCAAATAATTCAAAGAAATGGAGAAAAAAATAACGAATATAAATGTAGAAATTAATGAAATAAAAAAGAGAACAATACCTCAGTGCTTTCCTGAATAATCCACACTGACACGCCCAAAATATTGTTCGACCAAAATGTCTGGGTACCCCTGTGGCTCAGTCGAACTGACATAAAATAAACCATTATATCAAGTAAGTTTTGTTTTCACATATAGTGATATGATTTTCGGAGGTAAGAATATCCTGGTTTACTATCACCTGAAATGAGCTGCAGGTGATATAGTTGTAAAGGAGAATGATAACTCATTAAACAATAACAATTAAGTCCTCAGTTCTAAAAGAACCAGGGCATTTCATTTCCCCAAGAAATTGCTATCCAAATAAACAGCCATTAGAGGGAGCTCTGGTTGCAGCTTAAAAGCAAAATAGGTCTCCATGAATTGACATGAACTTGGAACTCCAAGTTTCTATGTTTTAATGGAGACACAGAGAATATATATTTAAAAAAACTAAACTAAAAAGTCGTAAGCGCCCTTTAACATCACTATTTTGTATACCTGAACTTGGTGGGACTGAACTCGCTCCATGGGGTACAAGATCCAAGATGACACAGAGACAGCTGGGTTTGCAATGGAAAGGCGCTGGGTTTGAGTTTCCGCCACTTCTTGAAGCAGCTGTGTGCCTTGAGCCAGCTGCCTCCCCTTTCCCCTGGCCTAGTTCCTTTTCTGAAGAATGAAGATGATAGAGATTAGTGTTTATCACACTCTGGTGTCTGTGGATTGGAGAATTCTAGGAGAATTCAAATATTTTTTCTTTTTCAAAAAAAAAAAACCTTCCCGAAAATGATACGTTCTCAAAAGCCAATGATTTTGAAAGGGTTATTTTAACCATATTCTCAGTCAGATGGGTGACACACTCACACTCAAAACCAGCTTCTGCCACGCAGTTTCTGAGCTGTGTTAACAATTATGTTTGTGCCGAGTGATCTCTGTCTTGAAGTGACAGCACTAAACTTTTAATGCGAGGTTAAGCGTCTCCGGATGACTTTAGGTTGGTGATGTCAAAATGACAAAAGTTGGCTTATAATTATCATTGTACTCATGTTATAAAGACAAATTTTCTCTTCAGCAGAGATAATATGCATTTAAAGCACTGTCATAGAAGAATGTTTTAGAGTCATAAGTCATATGCAGACTGAGATTCTGGTTTGACATCATAAAATTATTGCAAAAGAGGAAGGTGCTTACTACTTTTATTTCATTTCTTTCACTTCTTAGGTTAATGAGAAGAGAACAGAACAATATTATATAAAACTTCCATGCAAGTGAAAGCTGCTTTACAATATATTGGGCTAAATAAGCCACACACAGTACAAAGTTATGTGGTGGTTTGAGAAAAAGAGATAAGAGAATTGTATCTTCATCTAACACCTATATGATAGACAGGCTGAACTCAAAAGACCTTGATCTCAGCAGGCAGAAGTATACTCATAAAAAGGAAAAAAAGCCTTGTGCAGATCTCAGTTTTTAAATTTTATTTTATTTTAATTTTTATTTTTTACACTATCAACTCAAAATAGTTGAGTAGCAGTAGCTGCAAAGACTGTCAACACATTCTCAATATTTGGGCTGTACAATTTGATTGACTGGTTCATTATAATAATGGATCATTGTTAAATGAAAAAAATAGTAATGACTCAGCATGCTTGAAATTAAAAATAAAGTAGGCCAACAAGTTAAAAAAAACCCACAAAACCCTAAATAACCTCTGAATACATTTTTCTTTGATTAAGCCAACATGAATGTTTCAATTTGGCAAAACAGCACCACCCATTACATTAAACTTGCTAATTTGAATAAAAGCATTTCTGTAGTTTTGCTTCTGACTTATGATTCAGAAAATGCATCGTGTTAAGAGGAGAGTGCAAATCAGGTCTTTACTTCCATATGTGTACGTATCAAGTCTCTTTTTTTGCCCATCTAGAGTGTACTTGGCATGGCCTCTCTGTTCTTGGGCCTTAGCTTCTTCCTGCTTCTGCAACTCCTAGAAGCTGGCTAGATGGAAGGAAAAGGGCAAGAACTGGGGTCAGCGGGAAAGTTCTCTGAGTGGTTAATCCATTTACAGGTCACTAAGAACAAATCGTGTTATGCTAACTCAGCATTCTGCTATTTCCTGCTAAAGCACAAGATTCCACAGATGACAGTTGAAGGTGTTTTGCTGGCAAATATAGCTTTGAGCTCCTTTTGCTAGCTTGGCCCTAACTCAACAAAGCCTTGACTCACAAAAAGATGCCAAGAAGAGGATGTACAGGAAGGTGTCAAGCAAATCTCGGAATTATAAAAAGAGTTTTGCATACCACATTCTTAAGTGTGGTGATAGTTTGGCACTAAAACTGAGAAGACAAGTCCAAGGGGTGGCAGTCTATCAGGACTGCCCACGTGCAGTGTTATTTACATTTCAGAAGGGGGAAACTTTCTCTCTTTCACTGCCTTTATTCTTTCCCATTTTTACCCTTGTTGAGAACTCTTCTACTGACCTTTTGCTAAGAGAGGCAGTCAACCTCATCGAGAGGGTTTTAATTTGTCTCATAGAATTTCAACTCTACCCCTCACAGAAGGAAGTTGAGATTAGGTCTATCTGACCCTCACCAAAGACTGTGGCAAGAGAGCATTGAGTCTTTGTGGAAGGAGTGGTTGGGGAGAAGAGGCTTAGGGTACCCATCTGAGATGAACTCTGGATGGATAGACTGTGGCCGGAGGAGAACTGCAAATAACGCCTTGCTCCATCTTTAAGACTCCAAGGGTATTTATGTGATATTGAAACACTATGGAATGCAGTGACAGGGTTATGGAAATGTGGTGTTATTTAAGTTTCACAGCAACACTGTGTGGTAGGGATTATCACACCCATGGTAGAGATTAGAAAACTGAGCCTCAAAGAGTTTAGGTGATTTGCCAAAGGTCATACAACGAGCAGAGGCATGGCTAGATTTTAATCCTATATCTGTCTGACACCTACACTGATGCTCTTTTTACCATTCTACCTTGCCTTTTCTCCTCTCTATCTGTGTCTCCCAAGTTCTCTGTCTGTCTTCCTCCCTCTCAGTCAGATCCATTCTGACTGATGGAGTTCATGTAAGAGATGCAGAGTTTGGGCACAACCTAAAACTCTGTGCCTGGGCGATGCTAACAGCAGTCAAAATCCAAAACCTACCTGTCTACAGTCACATGCTCTGCCCCACCCCGTGCCTGCTAAATCAGAATGTTTATTTTAGCAAGATTCCCTGGGTAAACAGTATGGACATTAAAGTTTGAGCTGTCTGCTCAAATCTACTCTGGTCAACTATTATTGATACAAAGATTAGGTCTCTATCATCAGTTGATTTTAAAAATAGAAAAGGCCATCAGTTAAAAAGCTTATCATATCAATTAATGGAATGGATTCATTTCTATAAAAAGACACATAACAGTTGTGGATTTTAGTGGACTTACATGGTTAATATCTAGATCACTGTTCCTTGAACACCTTCTATATGCCGGGCACATGTTTCATCTCATTTACTCCTCTCAAAATCTGTGTGAGACATAGAGAGGCCAAGTGACTTGCTCAAGTTCCTACGTTTGGTCAGTGCCAAGGCTGGAACTTGAATCCCAGTCTTTAGGCTCCAGGTTGGCCTTCTTCCAACTGGTGAGCAGGTCCTCATGAGAGCTCACCCCAGAGAAGATGGAAACGGTGGGCGCCCTGAACTGCTGCTGACTCAAAGGAAGCATGAATCACAGGTTCATAGGTTCAAAAGCTCATTCCATGTCACGTGAGAAGGAAGCCAAAAGCAGATGCTATGAGTGAGACAAGAGCCAGAGTCCCCTGTTACAAGTCATTCCATCCTGCAATGTGATCTGGAGATGTCTATGCATTAGGGATGAAGCAGATTATTCTGTGTCAACAGGAAGAAGCAGTCCTGAAAATAACATTAAATTTGCTGGGACCTCCAAAACCTATAGGGCTTTCAGAAAGTGATAAAATGGCTTTTTCAGATTTCAGGTAATATACAAGGGATCTAGCAAAGTGAAGCTTTAGGCTTTTGATTTAATATGATAGACTGAACACACATGTTCATCTCTATTCCCCCACAAAACCCTAGTAAAACAACTGTAAAAGAATAAGTAATAAAATGAGTATAAACAAAGCAACTCCTATGTGTAGGAAAGTATCTCGCTTGGGGTTTAGGTTTGTGAAATATGAGGACTTGGATACAGAGAACAGCAGGAAAATGAATTGCTCTAAGAAATAAAGCAACAAATTTAGGACTTGCCATCTGACAGGGAGCTCCTGGGGACTAGAAGAAGGGGTGACATAGAGAAAATCTGGACAAGAAATATACTAGTATGTAGCATTCCAGGGTAAAGGCGTCGCTCACACGGATCTCTGTGATGGGGATGAGGGAGGAACAGTAAAATGTCAAATGTTCTATTTTTGATGCTTCCTGTCCCCTGCTCTGCTTGAGTCATCTTTTATTTTCCTCAATTAACCACTTAAAGTTTGTAATACACTTTGGGCTGGTGTGGGCACTCTGGAGAATAAAGAGGGAAGGTCTTTCCCACACAAAGAACAAAGTAGGGAGGAGAGGGCAACAAGGCTGTTTAGAAGTCAGCAGGACAGAAGTCAGGGTAAGAGGGCGCAGAGTGTAAGTAAGCTTCCTCTCTTGGATTCCTTACCCACCACAATTCCCGAATCTTCAATAAGGTGGTAAAGACCTGTTATATACATACCTGTCTGGCCTAATGATGCTCTGAGGAATGGAGGAAAAATAGCTATTGCTTCTTTGGGGCAAAGTGAGGTGGACAGAAGAGGCAAGACAACAGAGTTATCAGCAAGAGGAAGCTGAACTGAGATACCTCCTGTCTTTTGTATGAAAATTTGTGGTTGAAAGATGGGGACACTTAGGCTACAGATACAAGGTCTCATTTAATTCATTTAATTTAATGATTTAATTCTCATTTAATCTTGCAAGACTAATTTTTATTTTCCCCATTTTACAGATAAGAAAATAGAGGTTAGTGTGTTTCAGTATTTTGCCCAGTATAATATAGCTAAAACGTGACTGAGGAAAAAATTTGAACCCAACTATGTATTGCTCAAAAGGGCAATACAATTTGTATTCTGATTTTATTCACCTAAAACATTTGCATCTGGGAGGCCTTTCCACCATCATGAAATTGCATATTTTGAAGGCAGCACGAATGGGATCCCAAATCCTTCTTCTCCACTTTTGCTTTCTTTGACCTTGCCCTCCATGGCAGATGGGAGTGGGGCCAGGGTGAGGAATTTCAAATTGGAGCATGATTCTATAAACATTGCCTGTCTTTAGTTTTCTCCTATGGCTTGTGAAATTGAGGTGGTCCAGTGTAAGGGGGGTAAAAAGGCAGATCCCATCATCTGTTTATGTCTTAAATAATTGCCCCATCTTGGGATTCTAGAGCTTTTGGTCAGGCGGGTGCAGATCCCTTGGCCAAGTAGGTCAAATAATCAAATATTCTTTTGTGTGTGTGTGCGTGTGTGCGTGCGTGTGTGTGTGTGTGTGTGTGTGTGTGTTTAGACCAAGGTCCAGGAGGAAGGGCAAGAATCATATGAGGTTCACTTTTAAATTCCTTGCAGATCAAACCCAGAGCTGTGAAAATTCTGTGCAAAGTACAAACACTTGTTGAAACTGAATTGGGTTGAATACTGCTCTTCATAGGTAAGTCCATCTGCCATTTCCTCACAGGCTACTGAGAAATGGATGGGAAATAAAACTCCAGTCCATAAAGGCTTAATAACAATTCTTTCCATAAACTCAAAAATACAAAAACAAAAACAAAAGAACACTTGCATTCAGGGACACCTTGACATACCCAATTCTTTGTGCAGAATACACCTACTCTGGGCCTTTTCTCAATCTCCACTTTCCTATGGTACCATTTACTCTATCCATAGCAATGAGATCTTTGAGGTGGGAAAGATGAGATGGGTAGTTGCTGACAAAAAGTAAGTCAGGCTTACGTCAAATCCTCTCCAGAAGTTTAACATTTGGAGACACCTGTAATGGTAAGATCCATAAAGGTTGGAAAGCTGAAAAAAGAATTTAGTTTTTGAAAGCTCATTTAGCTGCATAACATGATCTGACAAACTCATTTGGGAAGAACCTGACTTGAAATGACATGAGGCTATTTGCAGTCTTTAGTTTTTCCACTAAATGTGCACATTTATACATTTCACTGCAGAAATAATGATGCGTTTGAGAAATTTCCATTTATAAAAGTATAAAAAAGTATAATAATTCTTTTGGTAAGACAGAAGCATGGGTTGAAGATGGAAGAGCTAAGGCCTCAGACACCTTAACAGAAAGTAAAGACACAATATTCTTAAATGGATATATCAAGAAATGTTAAAGAGCTTTATTATTCAGAAATGTAGCAAGTACCCAGATCGTCTTATAATCACGAAGGAAAGGAAAGTGTAAAGAACTTCTTTAGTAACTTCTACCAAACAGTCAAGGAATAAATAATTCCAATCTATACACTTTTTTAGATAATATAAAAAGAAGGACTTACTTCCCAACTAATTTTAAGGAGGTAGTTTATTTTTAATACCTCTCAGAATAGCATGAGAAAAGAAAATATCAGTCTAAGTATCATTTATGAACGTGGATATAAGTTATTGGCAAACTAAATCCAGCAATGTATGAAAGGGATACTACATAATGACTAAGTAGGGCTAATCCAGGAGAATAACGCTGGTTTAACACAAAACATTAATATAGTATGCACCCCACCACGGGAATAGATTAAAGAAGAATAATCGTAAGATGGTTTAGGTTAATGTACAACTAACATTGATTCGTGATTTAAGAATGAGTAAATCCACACTACAAAGAATTTGCTTAATCTGATACAGGGTGTTTAGGAGTAACCTACAGCGAATGCTGTTCTCAGTGGTGAAAGGTTAAAAGCCTTACCTGTGAGGGTCGGAACAAGCAAAGATGCCCGTTAACACTGCACTTCAACACCATTTTGGTCTTAGGCAGAAATGAAAACAAACTAACAAAACTGACATTTTTACAGATATGCACACTGAAGACTCTATAGATTAGAATAAGCAAGCGCAGCAATTTGCTGGAGATATGTATACATTCCAAACTGATTTCTATATTCCAACAGATCTATTTAGTGGAACTTGACAAATTGATTTTAAAGTTTATATGGGATTGCAAAGGGTGAGACGGTCTTGAAGAAGAATGAATGAGGTATAGGATTTGCCCTACTAGATATATCATGATTGATATATCTTTGATAAAAAGCTTTAGTAGTCAAGACAGTTTGGTATTGAAACAAAGATAAAATAGAATAGATAAAATAGAACAGAATAGAGTCTGGAGGCAGACCCATTCTTATATGAACATTTTATTTATAAGGGAGAATGTATTAAAGATCACTAGAAAAAAGAAAGATTTTTCAATAATGTATGATTCAATAGTGTCTGGTTGTCCATATAATAAAATAAAGAGGAATCGGCACATTTTGACATCATACACAAAAGTCAATTCCAAATGGATTAAAGTGAACACTATGACAATATAGAAGAGAATGTAGAATATTTTCATGACCCTGTATAAGAAAAGATTTTTAATATAAGGCACAAAAACTCTATCCAATAATGTAATGAATAATAAGTTTGAATACATTAAAGAGCTTCTGCTCACCAGTCACTCTAAATAGAGTGAATGTTTGAGACACAGAGTGAGGGATGTGTATAACTAAGAAAGGGCTCATATCAAAGATGTAGAAAGACCTTCCACAAATCAGAAAACAATAAAAAAAGTGGGGGGAAGTCTTAAATAGACATTTCAAAAGAGAGGCAATGTGAATGGCCAATAAGCATACAAAGCCTCGCGATCTTAAACTAATTACATTATACATTAAACTATAATTCAATACCGTTGAACATGCAGATATCCATCACACAGCCAACAGACTGGTACAGATGTTAAAGTTTGACCATATCGAGTGTTGGAGTTGATGTGTTGTGTGAAAAACTTTCAGTTTTTATTAAAGGGGGCATGTATTTATGCCACAATTAAAAAAAAAAAAACGGTTTGGCATTATCATGTGGATTTGAAGAAATGCAAACTCCATGACTCAACAGTGTCACTCCTTAGTACATATTCTAGAGAACATCACATTTATGTACACCAAGTGACAAGTGTAGGAATAATTACAACAGTATTGCTTGTAATAGCTCCCAAACTGGAAATAACTTGAATGTTAAACCACAGTCGAACTGATAATAAATTAATTGTGGATTGCTAAATGGTGATAAATTGATGAATGAAAGAAATAAAGGAATGGTTACATTATTTAGTATACATCATGTTTTAAAAGATGTAAGATTGCCTGGTATCCCAATGAGAATGAAAAAAGTAAGCTTTATTTTCTCTCAATTTCCCTTGTCTGCTTGCTTATCCCCAAATAACAATAGATCTGTGTCCACCATTCCTGCTGCCTCTATCTTAGGTTATCCTCATGTCTTCACTGAATTACAGAAATTGCATACTTTGGAGTGTACCTTCGGATTTTCCCATGGCACCTAGAAAAGTGTCTGGCATGTAGCAAACACTCAATAACTATAGAAGGAGGGAGTGAATCGATGACTATACATAGATAAGTGAGTGTGTCACTCAGTCATGTTGAGAGGAACTTCATCTGTTTGAATATTTCCCTTCCACTCTACTCAACTCCGCCTCCCCATCCCCCACCACCCTGGTCTGAGGCTCCAGGAAATGACTCCAGGGCTGTTTCTCTTTGAACTGGAGAATGGAATAACTTTCTTAACATGTGCAGCACCAACAGCTTTCAACACACTTGCATCTCGGTTATGTCAGCTGAGCCTCACATTCTTCTAGGAGACAGACACTCTTGACAACTTCCTTTTGGCAGCTGAGTCTCCCCCCTGCAGACTTAGAGAGGCTCAGTAATCTTCCCAGGTCCCCCAGGTGGTCAGGAGCAGAGGCAGGGCTCAGGCAGGAGCGTGTGGACTCCAAAGCCTGAGCCTGTTGGCTTCCTGCTCAGTGGAACAGGCTCGATTCTCTTGCCAGTGGAAGGCTTGTACCTCAAAGAGTGGCTCCAACAATGGGATGCTGAAGGCCAAGGGAGCTAAATCAAAACCTCTGAATCTCTGCGGGCTGGAGGGCTGACGCCTCACACTCAGCCCAGGGAGCCTAGGAGAGGGAGAGTGAAGGGAAGGAAACCTACCCTTTGGTAGTGGAGTGAGGCTCTTTCTCCCCTCACTCTGTCAATAATAATTGACAGCAACTGAGGACTTGTTTCTTCCAGATTGCTGCTTGGGATGTTAGGGACATGAAGCACTTCTCAGTTTTGTCCTTTGTGTGCTTTTTCTGGAATCCAAAACTGCTGGAAGTGTAGAAATGCAGCTGATGAAATCTACTTGCTCAGGCCAGAAAATTCAGAATTGTGAGCAATCACAGGAAGCAAGAAGAACGGCTGTAGTCAGCTTTGCTGCCAGGAAGCGGGCTGGCGATGGCACAGATAGTAGAAGAAAAGAACTGAGTGCATCCCAGATGACACTGTAGTGGCCAGAGCTCTGGAGGGAGTCTACATCTTCCCCAGTCAACCATGTGCAAGTGCTAATGGGGAGCAGGAAGATTTACTTAGGTGGCTCTCAGCAGGTGCTTATCACTGTGCCAGGCGCTGGGCAAGGAGCTGAAGCAGCAAAGCCCCGGCTCCCTAGAAGCTTAGTCTAGCCAGGCAGGTAAGACATGGACAGAAATAGCAAAATGCAAAATACAGAGTCATAAGTTTCGCAGAAGAGATTTTTGACAAGGTCCTGGGGTGTCCAGAGCTCAGGGAACCAGGAGTTTTACTTCATGAGGGAGGAGGCATTTCGAAAGGGCTTAGGCTACTGTGTAGGGTTTGGATAAACAGAATGAGAACATTCCCACGAAGCCCACATGTTCAAAGGCGAGAGCTAGGTTAGGATTCATGGCAGAGAGTCTGCCTACTAAAGATTCTTCAAAATTCAGCAATGGGGACTGCAAATCCAGGCAATTCAGACGTCTCTGTTGTGCCTCTGGAGTTTAACCCCTACCCCCAGTGTGTGGTGGCTAATGGTTCATATTTCTAACTTGATTTAATCATAAATAGCTTTTTCTTTTTTAGGCGAGGCAACCCTTGGTTGACCTCACCAGTTGCAAGGACCTTCTTTGTCAGCTTACAATCCCTTATTTTTATTATTATTTTTTATGCCTATAGCGCCTGGTCTTCCTAGGCAGTCTCCTATCCAAGTACGAACCAGGCCCAACTCTGCTTAGTTTCTGAGATCAGACAAGATTGGGCTTGTTCAGGGTGGCATGGCCATAGATATAAGTAGAATTCTTGATGCTGCAGTATATCTTGAGGTTTGTAGCTACAATGTCTAAACCTAAAACTTTATAAACATCACAGATAAATGAAAGGTAGTGTTACTGTCTTGGTTTTTCTCCCACTTTACATATGAAATTAGTCAGTGAAAGTTTTGGACGTAGAGCTCTCATTGCTTGAGATTCAATTAAAATAGATGGAAATAAGTTCATGTCGGGAGCTTCCTAAAATGTCAGTATTTTTCCTTGCTGGCATCTTTCTAAAGAGTCTATTGACTATAAAATTGACTTTTTAAATTTCAGGAATAGGTGAAGGTTAAAAGGAGCTTTAAAAACTCAATCCTCAGTGTATGCCATGGGAAATGAAGACTGAAAATGTAAAAAAGTAAATATTTTGGGGACAGTGATCTTAATAGAAAAATGGAATAGTTTTGAAAGGAATTTAACTGTGTTCTTGACCTTCTGGTTAGGTTCTTGCACAGATGGTAATATGTTGGAAAGAGAACGAGCTTAGAGCTTGTCTAAACAAGTAAGAGATTCAATGAAGGGAGTTTAGACAAATTGATGTTACTTCTCTTTGAACTTTACTTTGCTTAACAGTAAAAATGTGACAATGGCAGGCGTCAAGGCATAACATGCACAAATTGGTCAACAAATGTTACTTTACTCCCTTTGCAGTATCTTTATCTTCTTTTATATTTAAAATAAAAAATTTTAAAAATAAAATGTGAGAGAGTAGATCAATCACTTTAATTCTTTGATTTTTTTAGTATCATTGAAAATTATATTTCTCAAATGATACACTTTGGATTAATTTATAGTCCATTTATAATTCCAGGAATAAGAAAAATTACCTTATTTTGCGGATAGCTTAATCTAAATACCACGATCATGTTTTGGCATCTATCAAGTATTTTCTGGTTTGGTAAGAAGACAATTGGTTATTTAAAACCCCGATACCAAAGCAGCCGCATTGGCTAGGCAGTTGCCAGAATAAATGAAATGAAAGCATTTGTGCTTCTGAATTACTAGGCGGTCCTTGTGTTTTTCACCAACATGTCAATATTATTCTTTAATCTTCTCTTACATATGTTCTTATCTGTTACCTCATTTAATTTGGCCCTACAGACCACTTTGGGAAATGGTTCAATACCTTTTTATAGTTGAGGAAACTGAGTCACATACACATACACACACACACACACACACACACAGCTTTAGTGTCTTGCTTGCAGTTGTACAACACGACAATAGTAAAGCTGGAATCCAAAGTTCTCCAGTGCTGGCTAGGTTTTTTTCTCCCCAGGAGAGCTGGGAGCCCATTAAATGCTGTGTATTTGCATACGATCTTGTATGAATATCATTAATATTAATGTTATCAACACGATAAATCTATTTTAAGGTGCTCCAAGATAACAGTCTGCCCACTTGCATTATTTTCTTTTAGGTACTTTAATCATTCATAAGCTCTAGTCAATAACTGTTTCATTATAAATGGATTAGTGAGCATATTAGAGTCATTACTACCTGCAGTTACCACCATTGGGAATCCTTTATTCTTGACCCTTTGTTAAGAACTTTAAAACTCCTAACATAATGTCAATTAAATCGGATTAGTTAAAAGTGGTTGCTGGGCATTATACTACCCTTAGGTTGCAAATCGATGTTATTATTTATAAGCTCTTTGAATATTACCATACCTTGGCAATAAAATATATTTATAAATATATCATTAATCTAGCCTTGAAATCAAGAATTGTCAGTCAAATCACCCTACATAAATTCATAAAGCAACATTACTCTCTAACTCAAAGATCAAGCATCTTGAAATCCACCGGCAGATAAACACAAATGCTCTGAACCGATTTTAATATCTTCTGAATTTAATAATTTTAATATCTACAGAATTTAACAATTCTGTAGAAAACACCACAAGAATAGGACACAAGCTTATAGATTTTTTTCTTATTTACCATCAGGCAAGCATGAAAAGTATTGCCTATATGCAAAGAATGTAATCTAGTTCAACCTTACTTGGATTTCCACTTGTGCTTCTGTCAGTCAACAATGAGACGAGAACACATTGAGTGTGTACAGCCTAAAGCACTTTTGGTGGAATGCTAGCATGTTTCCCTACCAATCTGTCTAAAAAGACAGAATCTTTCAGCAAAGTAACAAAATTCTTTGTGAAAATCTGAAAGATATGTGACTTTGGTCAATATTTCTAGTTGACAAAATGCCGGTAATTCTCTATTTAATAAATGTATGCACAAGAGAGAAAATTTAAGCGAAAGCATGTAGAAAATTAAAGTTCAGTTTAAACATTCAGATTCTCTGAAACTTATTTATTCTTTACTTCTGTGATATTTTAATACATTTTAAAGTTAGTCTTTATAAAATTTTTGGTTTCATGTTATCACTGGTAATCATTCTTGTTCTAAAATCTTTTTTTGTCAGAAATTAATAAAACTACTTCAGGTTTCTTTTGATTAGTATAAAAATGATATATCTTTCTCTATCCTTTTACTTTTAACCTACTTATGCCTTTATGTTTAAAGTAGGTTTTCTCATAGCATACAGTTGAGTCTTGCTTTTTATTCAGTATGATAATCTCTTGTTTTTCAACAGGCATACTTAGACCATTCCCTTGAACCTAATGGAAATGAAAATACCACATACAAAAACTTGTGGGTAATATTTAATGCAGTGCTTAGAGGAAATTTTATAGCATTGAAATCTTATATTAGAAAAGGAGAAAAGCCTAAAATCAACAGTCTAAGATCCTACTGGAAGAAACTAGGAGACAAAGAGTGAAATGAAATTAAAGCATAAAGCAGGAAAAAATAAGGATAAAAGCCCAAATTGATAAAACTTAAAACAGAAAAACAATAGAGAAAAATCAATGAATCAAAAGCTAGTTCTTTGAAAAGTTTAATAAAATTGATAAACCTCTAGGAAAATTGAAAGATATATTTTATTTAAGGTCCCACAGCCATGAAAATAATGGTAAGAAATATTATGAAAACTTTATGCACATAAATTTGACAACTTAGCTGAAAATGAACACATACTTAAAAGCCACAAATTGTCAAAACTCATGCAAGGGGAGGAAACAATTCCTGACTCATTCTACGAGACCCAGCATTTCTCTGGAGCCAAAACCAGAAAAAAACAGTATAAGAAAAAAATCTACAGACCAATATCTCTCATACCCACACATGTACAAGTCTTAATAAAATATTAACAAATCAGGATGGAATTGCCAACCTGGTTCAATAGTTGAGAATCAATCAATGTGTTCCACCATATTAATGATCTAAAGAAGAAAAACCACATAATCATATTAATCGGTGCAAAAAAGCATTTGATAAAATTAAGTATCCATTTATTATACAAACTCTCAGGGAGTTTTATTAGAAGGAATTTTATTAACCTAATTAAAGGTGAAGCATATAGCTAATGTTATTTAATGATGAAAGACTGAATACTTTCCCCCTTAAGACTGGGAGCAAGGCAAGCCTGTCTGTTCTTATCACTCCTAGTCATCATCACACTGGAAGTCCTAGCTAGCTCATCAAGGCAAGAAAAAGAAAAGAAAAGCATATGGATTGGAAAAGAAGAATAAAAATTCTCTTATTTGCAGATGAAATGATTATCTCTGTTTAAAAAAAATCCCAAGAACAGCAGGTAAAACTGTTGGAACTTAATTGAGTTTAGCAGGTTTGAAGGATACTAAGTCAACATATAAAAAAAAAGTCCTCATGACCTGTACTTAGTCAGAGTTCTTAGACATGTCACTCAAAGCATGATCCGTTTTTTCAATACATATATTTGTTTATTAAATTAGTTTCAAGTATACAGTACATTGGTTAGACATCTATATTGTTCATAAAATGATCCCCCCAATTGCTCCTTTCCTCCCCTGGTCCTCCACTGAGCCATCATATTAATGCTAACTTCATTCCCTCTGCCATGCTTCCCATCTCCATGACCATCTATCAACTACTAATTTGTGCTTCTTTAACCCTTCATCCCATTTTCCTAACTTCCCAACCACTCACCTCTGTCAATCACCAAATTGATACCACACATAAGTGAAATCATATGGCATTTATTTTTCTCAGTCTGACTTATTTCACTCAGCATAATAACCTCTAGGTCCATCCATGTCATTGCAAATGAATGATCCATTTTTAAAAGTTAAAATTTGACATCATCAAGATAAAAAAAAGTGTTCTATGAAAGACACCGTTAAAAGAATTTAAAAAATGATAAAAATAAATGCTGACAAGGCTATGGTGTATCTGGATTCTCACACCTCACTAGTGAGAGTGAAAAATGGTATAATTTTTAACTTTGGAAAATAGTTTTAGAGTATTATAAGTTACACATACCCTTACCACATGACTCAGCAATTCCATCCCTAGGTATTTCCCAGGAGAAATGAAAACATATCTCCAAAAGGACTCATATGAGAATGTTCATAGAAACTTTGTTTGCAACAGATAAAAACTTTAAAACAACCCAAATGCCCACCAATAGGACAATGCATTAAGACTAATCTATAGGGACAGAACATTAGTTGCTTTCAGTGGGTGAGAAATGACCGGGAGGGAGTACATGGAAACATTCTAGGATGACAGACATGTTCTATATCTAGATCAGAGTGGTAAAGACCCTCTTCCAGAGCTGGTCCTAACAACCCCTCCTACTCTATATGCTGTTTTGTGGTGTGACTGCACTTTTCCCACCATGAGTGTTCTCCTTCCATTGAATGTTGTCTAGTGCTCTGACCTTTTCTGACCAACCAAATGAAGAAGTGATGCTGTGTAACTTTCAAGGCTGGACCTTAAGGGAGCTTCAGTTTTGTCTTTGCCTTTTGCAACATTCCTTGGAACTCAACTGCCCAAGCAGCTACATGGAGAGGCCCCTCTGAAGGAGGAATGAAGCCTCATCTGTGGTCCCAGCTGGTAGCTGGTCCTAATTGCCAGACTTTTCATATCTTCCAGTTATCCCATTCACCAGCTGACACCAAGTAAAGGTCAATCCATTGAGTCTTGAGAAATAATAAGTTGTTCTTAAGTTACTCAGTTTTGAAACATTTTGTTATGCAGCATTAAAGAATCAAAACTTTTGGAATATTAGTTACATGAGCACATACATTTACATAACTCATAGGATTATATACTTATACTCTGAACATTTTACTGTGTGTTGATTCAATCTCAAAAAGAAAAAAACTTATAAACACATAAGACTATTATCTAATGATGAAAAACCAATGGCAATCCGCATAATAAATATAATAAATCAACATAATCAACATAATAAATGAAAACAACTTAAAGCCAGTGCTATTAAAATCAGAAACTAGGAAAGGGTGCTGTATGATTCAACTTTGCTTTGAAGATTTTAGCTAATTTTAGCTGATTCAGTACATGGAAAATCGAAACCATACAAGTTTTGGAAAATAAGAGAAAAATATTTTTATTTGCTGGTGTCAAAATTGTATACGTACTTAGAAAACTCCAGGAATGCTATCTGACAATATGAGAGTTAATAAAAAATAGAGTGAGATGGTTGCACTAACTGGTAATATACAAATGCTAGTGGTTTTCTCAATATAAATAATAATCAGTTAGAAATGGAAAATTTTTAAATTCAATTCTCAGTAGCAACAATAATTTAAAAAAAAAAACTAAAAAAGCTACAAAAACCAAATGAAGAAAGCCACGAGGCATTATTGGAAATAAGAGAAAATATTAACTGAGAGATTCTTTGTAACTAGTTGGGAAAATACAACATCATAAAAATATTACTCTTTTCAAACTATAGGTATATATACATATTTAATACAATTCCAATACAAATCCTAACTTTTTAAATTAACTGGTTGCTTTACAACTCATAAAGAATAGCTAAAATTATTTTGAGAAGTAAAATGATGATTGCACATTTGCTTTATCGGCCATTAAAATTTACCATATAAAACGTACTGATATTAAAAGTTGGAATAATAGTAAATGTGAGTTGTGAGGCAGAGCAGAGTCCATGCACAAATCCTAGAATGTATGAGAACTGATTTATGACAGAATTGACATTTCAGTTTAGGTGTTTATTTAAATATAAAATAATATGATGTTGGAGTAAGCTCTTCTTTATCTGAGAGAATGCAATATTAGGATTCCCAATCTCCACATACATCAAAATATATTCTTGATAAGTAAAGAGGGAGGCATTTAAGACTGGGGAGTTTTATCAAGGGTACATATCTATTTTTCTCGATAGATTTTTTTTTTTTTTGTACATTGGAGGCACTCATGGTTTCACGCTGTTACTTCTGAGGACCTTACTGGGAATGAGAGGAGAAATAGTCATTCTGCACCTATATGCACATATACATGTGCATCCATACATACGTGCCAACCTACTAAACTTATCTCTGTCTTACCTAAACTTTCCTCTCTTCAATATGTACAGGTTGCTGCTGTGGGTTGGTAACAGGGGGAAGAGTGATGGAGAAAAGAAAGGACTGGGAAAGCCAGGAAGGGACAGGAGAGCCAAGCCATGGACCCGAAAGCAGTGGGCTCTCGGTCTGAAGCGAAGAGATAAACAGGATACTTGTGACCTCCCTTCATGTTAATTAAATCTGACAGACTACCGTGACGAAGTGGAAGTTTTTGAGCATCTGGTTCCTGAATCGAGCTTGTAGCGCAGATGGTGTGTTTCATGTATTAAACACGGACAGTCACAAAACCCTTGACTTTGAAGTCCTGCAGAGCTTTGAGAAATACTTTGCTTTCCCGTATTGTTACCCTTTGTGGGTAAATAGGTGGCTGAACTACAACAATCTTTTCAGCACAGTTTGATGGTTATTGTTATTGTATCTCATCTAATAAAATTCCATCAATTGTAAGTCAGATCATTATTTTATATGCGACTAAAAATGAAAACAGAAACACTGCCGATTACAGTAGGACACAGTCCTAGCGATGCTCTTACTTAGCGCATGGATTGGGCACACCATCTTCTTGGTTCTTTGAAATGCCTTTCATCTGTTCTGAGGGATCTGGCAATTTCTCTTGCCTTCAGTTGCATTGCATTAGTGGGTGATAAGCCGTTCTTGTGCATTTATCTCAGTAACAAAATATCCCACAATTTCTTATGCCTGTGAGTTTCTAAAGCACTTGGTTATCGCTTTGAAAGAAATATGAGATTAGAATCGTTCCTTCGACAACAAAAATTTGTTTCATTAATATGAAATGTGTACTCCGCTGCTCCATTTCCACGCCTTTCTGAAAACACAACGACTTTTCTGTCTGATCGCCAAATCACAGTGAAATGTTTCTGAAGATATTTACAATAACGAACTCAACAGTTGTAGCTCTGACAGCACATAGAATTCAGTTGAAGCAACGATATTGCAAACAGCAGTGGCCAAGTTTATTTATGAAAACTATAATGGTTCTAGCTGGCGGACAGCGACTGATTTCACAAATGTTAAACCATGCAGAAAAAAAAAAGATATGTTTTAGAATCAATGAAATACAGGTCACTCTTAAACAGCGAGGGGTTAGGGGTAGCGACCGCATGCAGTGAAAAATCTGTGTATCACTTTTGACTCCTTAAAAACTTAATTACTTATAGTCTACTGTTGACCAGAAGCTTACTGATAACATAAACAGTTGATTAAGATATATTTTGTATACATATTATATACATATTCTTATAATACAGTAGAGAAAAGAAAGTATTAAGAGAATTGTAAGGAAAACACATTTATAGTACTGTACTGTATTTATTGATATCATAAGTTTATGTTGTCTATTTACAAGATGAATCATCTATCTGCCAGTACCTACATCAGTATTGTCATATATATAAAACACTGTAGATGTTACACATATTACTAAACTAGATATAAAAAAAAGGAAACGGTAATGTGAAAAGAAATTCATATTTAATTCATGTACTGATGATGAAAAAGCAGTAATATGATTGAATTATGGTAGCCCTGTATAATCAATATGATTGCTTCACGGTGGTAAGAAAATCTACAAAATTTTTTTCCAATATATTTATTGAAAATAATTTGCATATAAGTGGACCCATGCAGCTCAAACCTGTGCTGTTCAAGGGTCAGCTGTACATTAGATCTGCTCCATGTTAAATTTTGCTTTTCCTTCTTGAACATTTTCTACAGCAGCTCTGCCTTCCACAAACAGCCTTCTCACCTGGCCAGTGTGTGCCTACACCTGTGAGACACAGCCTTGGTTCAGGGGACAGTGGTTGCTTGGGACGCCTCCTGCTCTCAGTGGCAGCATCACTGTCCTGACCAATAACATCAACAGTTATTGACCTTCACGGTGGGGATAAGGAGCTATTTTGTTCTGGGTCCACGGAGCTGCAAGAAACAGAAACCCCTTTGTGGAGGTTTAAGAAAAGGGAGATTATTTTGAAGCACAGGCTTCCAAGGGCTAAAAATAAATTCAGCCAGGGTCATAGGACACGGCCTGCTAAGTCAGAACTCGAGGTATCTAACCCTTGGGCCACAAGCCTCTCCCATCTCAGCATCATCTGTTTCCTCCATGTAACAGACAATAATTGTGGCTCTGGCTCACCACGGCAGAAGCGAGGGTCTGACTCTACACAACACAGGGTCTAATCACCATCTGGGTTTTGTAATTCATATTCTTGATAGAGAAACCTTTTTGACTCAGCCCAACCCATGGATTTGCTCTCCACCTCATCCTACCGCAACACAGAATCAGATGTCCATCTGTAGTCAACTACGGCCAGGCTCAGGCTATCCCTTCAGTAGGAACTCTGCAAGGGATTACTTCCCCCTCCAGCAAGTGATGTGGGCAAAGAAGTAACGCCTGGCCTACCCAGTACAGGGGCACTGCAGCTTTTAATCCTCGTTAGAACCCTTGAAAGATGCTGCATAGGCCTGGATCGAATTCTGTTCATTAATCTTGAGGAAAAACTCAACTTCCATAGGAGCCTAATTGTGGTGACCAGGATATGTCTGGCTAGCCAATTATGACAACAAAAGAGAAGAAGGGACATGGGTCTCATTTTGTTCCTGGTTTTGATGTTACTACTTTTTGTCTGATATAGCCCAACATAAACCTTTCAAGCAAAAGATGTTCTTCTGAATCAAAAGGTATGTAAAGGTGCAACCTACCCCATCTGCCAGAGCCTCCATTTGGAATTCTATAATCCCCAAAGTGATTAACAGTGGCAAAGAGTGGGATGGATGTGTGCAGGGAGGTACTTGAGCAGAATATTTCTCTTTAAAAATTTATCAGAGAGTTTCTACAAATGAGCACATTTTCAGGGGGAGTTGTGCCACAGCCTGACTGCAGCTTCCCCTCAGAACTGATATTGCCTGAAAATGGATGTCCTCACAGAGTAAATAGGACACCATACTTACAGAAGGAAGTCACTTCTATCATAGACCAAAGGGATGACCTTAGTTAGTGTCCTGGATATGTCCACTCTTCTGACTCCCCCTCCATAAGAAGTTGGGGGATTGTGGCTGCTCGCCTAGCTGGCAGGATCCCTGCTCACAGAGTATAGAATTACAAAGGTGTTTACACTATTCAATGCTGTTCTAACGTGTCTTGGCTGAGAGTTCTGTCCACGACAGGATTTCTGCCTTGAGTGCCCAAGGCATCCTCTGCCCAAAGACTGTTTTGTACCGATAGTGCATTTTGTTGCTGGCAGAAGCAGAAGAAACCAAGCAGGCTCTCTGTGGACCCAACAGGCCTAACAGGCAGCCATGTATTTCCTGCAGATGCTCACTCAGGGAAGCACCAAATTCATTTAGACTTTCAGATGTCTACCAGCGGGGACAGCTTGATTAGAAATCCAAAGACAGTCAGCCACAAATATACCTCCAACACCCTGCCCTGAGTTTCTGGGTCCAGAGGGGTCCCCTGTTGTGGGCAGATTCCTCTTAGCGAGGCCACTAAGAACAAATATTTTGAACGACCTGTGGCTGAATTCATGAAAGAAGCCAATGACTGCCTTTCTCATTAGCTGTTCCTTCCAGTGGCAGAGTATTCCAGGGTCAGTCTCTTTCTGACTCTATGAGAGCTTTTTCTGAGGAGATGAGGAGGCCTGAGTTTGGAGGATGTTGTGGGGAGCAACAAGGAGGCCTCACTCACTCATTTCTCCATTCCCCAACCCCAGGTACTGACCGAAGTCAGTTCTGGGCATGAACTGGGATTAGTTCCCCCTCCTCATTTTCAAGCCTCCTGACCCTGCCGCCCCAGGCCCTGCCCTTCCCCAGGTAAATGAATTGCTGCTCCCGCTGGAAGAAAACTCCCTTCGAGAGACTTCCAGAAGAAAAGGTTCAGGGCCAGGGGCCCCAGAGTCCAGTGTGGGGCCCTGGGGAGGAGAAAAGATGAGGGAGTTCTGTCCCAAACAATCTGCTTGCACCATTGTTTTCTTTTTTATTAAAAAATTATTTTTCTATTACGGTTGACATATGGTATTATGTTAATTTCAGGTGTGCAACCCAGAAGTAGACATTTATATAACTTATGCTCTCACTGTTCTACAACACCACATCAGAGAGTTCCTTCTCTGACACAACTGTGGCTGTTGGTGTCACAGGGCTGGGGAGGGCGTGGAGGTGACCCAGTGAGGGCTGAACCCTATAAGACATTTCATGCAACTTCCTAGCCACGTGACACTGAGCAGATCTGTCCATCTTCGCAAACCTGTTGCAGATGAAGCGAACATGACCTGTTTTAAAAAAATAGATATCTTTTTAGTTAAATAAGTTAATATGCATTAACTTGCTTACACGGGCCTAGTGAGTTCGTTGAGTCTGAACCTGCACACAGAAACTCCTGGCTGGTAGGAAAGTCACATCTAGGTACTAGGAGAAGAGGCAGATGAGGAGATCTATAGGAGAAGCTGTGTTGCATGACAGTTAATGGGTGGAGTCGGGGGGATGTGGCTCTTTCACTTACTTTGGGCAGGTTTCCAAACTTCTTTTATTTTTAGTTTCCTCCTCTGAGGCATGGGAATAATCCTAGTTAAGTCCTTTATTCTGGCTCAAAAGATGAGGTCATCTCATCCTGGGTTCTTCCTCTCCTCATCTCCCACACTGTCCACTCAGTCACCAAGGCTCAGCACGTTCCCTTCCTGAAGCCTGTGAGGTCCCATCTGCTTCTCTCCATCTCTTGTTCCATGGAAACAGCTCCCTGTCCATCTCCCCCATACGTGGTCCCCACATAACACAGAATCCACGCACAGGAACATGAGCTATCTTTTAAAGAAACGACTTCCCTACTTAGGGTCTTCCGTGATTCCCCGTTGCTCTTGGAATTCTGATCTGCCTCCTCCAAAGAGTTCCAGAAACAGAGAAAATAACCCTTTCTAGTTGAGCTTTGTATTAAAAACCAGGTGTCTCCCCTACAAGCAAGAGCACTACAACCTTATCTTATCTAATTCCCACTACTATTCCCATTTTACAGATGGGGATGCATGGGGAAGTTAAAAAACATTGCCAAATTCACTCACAAGTAAACCAACCAGCTGGCCTGACTGTGGAGGGAACTGTGCCTTCTTTCCTTTGTCCTGATTGACCACCTTTGATGGTTGGGCCATGAGAGCATATCTGACAGACACGTTAACTGGTGTGTTTTTTTGCAGCAGCCCCGGGAAGCAAGGAAGTCAGGGGACATCGTCCTTACTTTGCAGATGGAAGAAACTGAACTTGAGAGGCCATTACTAAGTATTAACCATGATGACAATATCAATGACTCTCCACTGAGTGGCACACACACATGCTGGACAGCATGCTGGCCTTGCCAGGAGGACTAACTCCACGGATGGTGTGTGCAAGGTCGCACAGGTACCCACCTAAGAGGGGAGCCTGGACAGATTTCAGGGGGCTCTCGAGGGACAGAGAGAACTCAGAGCCTAGGTTCTCACTCCCAGAGGTGACCCGGTGGGACAAGAGGGAGTGAGATAACAGGGACTGACAAGCTCACTGACGGTAAAAAAGTGCTGTGCATACAGGGACTAGCACCACCACGATGGTGCTCATTTGTCAGGTGTTAGTGGCTTGGCTTGTTTGTCCTTCTCTGTTTACAGCCAGTGCAATCTGGGGAATCACGGGTCAGGCTGTGGTGGCCATTGGGTTGCACCTCTTCTTCTTCTCCTGAATAACTTCTATACCAGTGGTTCCACCAATGTTTGGTCTCAGGACCCCTTTATACTCTTACAAGTATCGAGGACCCCCCAAAAAGAACTTTTTTATATGGGCTGCTCCATTGATATTTATCATATCAGAAATTAGTAGTAACATCTTAAAATCTGTATGTATAAATTCATTTAAAAACAATAATAAACCCATTACATGTTAACATAGCTGACATATTTTTATAACAAACAGCTGTATTTTCCAGAGCCAATAAACACTACTCAGGAGATTGGCCTTTTTACCTTTATAAACTACTCTTGGTGCTGGGATCCAGAGCTTGGCTATTTAGGTCATGATTTTATAGGAATTCCATCGAAAGCATTTCAGAGCCCCCTTTTCTCAGTAACTAGATACATTTTAATGGAGTTCTTTGGATGCTTAATGTCAGCGTCTACACTTCCAATTAAGTGTCAACTCTGCAGTTCCTGCAGACTAATGTATTTACCTTCCAAAATTGTAATTAATAATGTGACTTTCTGAAACAAGAAATGGAAGCCTCCGGAGTGGGGGAATGTGCATGTAATGAACAATTGGGGTGAAGAACAGTGGTTCTCACACTTTAGCGTGTATCAGAATGCCCCAGATGGTTGATAAATGATTTCTGGGCTTCACTCTCAGATTTATGATTCAGTAGATCTGGGCTGGGGATCACAATTTTGTATTTCTAACATGAGTGTCTCTGATGCTGCTAGTCTGGGGACCATGCTGTGGGAACCATCAATTTAGAACAACTTTGAGGATGGTGTTATAGTGATTCCCATCTCACTATAAGTGTCCAGGTAGCCAAGGAAGACCAGTGAAGCCATCTGGAGCTCCCAAGCTGACACTTGGCTCATGCCTAGTGCCATGCTGGGGTGTGGAACTGATGTCGCCAAGTTGGTATCACTGTCACAGTCTCAGCGAGGGCTGATGTTGAGTTCAAGGTAACTCAGCTAGTGAGTGAAAGAGCCCAGGTTGTAATGTTAGAAATTCCAAAATCTATGTTCCTTTCCCTATACAACATTGTCTCCAAGCATGTCACACTTCCAGGCCATGGCACGGGTATTTACAAAGAGTTTGTGGGCTGGGGAGGAGTGAAGAGTGTGCTCTTTTTTTTTTTCTTATTGCTGTTCTGAGGCAGAGCCACAGGCATAGGACAAACTCAGATGCAGGATGGCCTGGGTTTGCTAAATGCTCACAGTTATGCTCTACCAGATGTCATCCTCCTGCTCCTTTATTACCAGCTTTTCATCCAGGTTTCTTGCCTAGGAGCTCATCAAGCCTTAATTGGAAACAGAAATGCAGCCTCTTGCCTGAGTCACCAGGTGACAACAATCCAAGATAAATGAGAATTAGGCTTGCATGAGCTTGGGCTGCTTCTGCTAACAAAGCAAGGGCAAGCTGGAGATCTGCAGCCAATTTAAAGAGACGGTTCCTGTGATGCTCTGTAGCACATGGGGTTAGGTTGCTTGTTTTTATACTTATATTTGTGGCAGCTTCAAGCTCCCAGGTGTCTATTTCAGAGTCCTCATCAAGTCTTTGAAAATATTATTAGGAACAATTACAATTACACCAAATATCTCCCATGGTACATCATACAGAATATAAGGAAGCATTAGAGAGAGTAGCCACGCCCCTCACCCCACTCACCTAAAGGCATAAAAGCAGGTACTAACCATCTCCCAGAACTGCCCTTTACTTTTCCTCCCCTCTCTCTTTTTCTGGCAATCGTATCAGTTTTGCTGCTGCTATTTTCCCACCTTTTCTTCACTTCTACCAACAGCTTCATGCCTAGAACTTCTTTATAGTTATGAGGAAACCCCCCCACAAAAACAGTCAATTGGAAGGTGCTTGTATAGCTTCTTTCAAACTCTGAGTTGGACATAAAACTCCCAGTGAGCACCAGCCCCACTCCTACGTGGGGAATGGACCACTGACCATTAGACCCAGCACCAAAGGCTTTGGGCAACTTAAATCAGTCACCAAGGACTAAAATTATCATCACTCTGCAGCCATTTATACATCCATTTATCTTTGCCAAGATGGTGAGATAACCTGTAAGTAGCTTAGGGGCTGAATCAGAGCTAAACACCCAAGGGATACAGGTAGAAGAAGCTCTTGCTGGGGCTCAGGGTAGGCCACCCCAAAATGTCCCACAATGGCATATTGATTACTTTGAATTAAAGTGACTTGATATGCAGCCAGTGCCAGAAGGGCATGTCGACACTCCTTGTATCTTTGAATGCAATAGATAAATTTCTCCTGTGAAAAGTGCCCTTCTTGCTCGAGGGGGACTAAAAAAAAAAAAAACACACACTTTTATTGCTAGAGCGGAGGACTCCATGGCCAAAAAGCTTACAGAAACAAACCTTGTACTTCCTCTACTAATTTACTACCCAAGCTCAAACTTTCTTTACATTTCTCAGCAATAAGCACCCAAACCTAAGTGTTTTGTCCTCTCAGTTCTTCACAAATGTATTATTTGTTTGTTTAAAAAATATAAACAACTGGCTAGTTTGTCATTTCTGAGACCCTCATTTATGACCTCCCACGTGCATGAATTAAGTTGGTTTTTCTCCTGTTAGTCTGGTCTCGTGTCAATTTTATTATTTGTCCAGACATACGAACTCAAGAAGGGTTCTCCTCCCCAAGACTCCAAAATCGTCAACCAACTCAAACTCGCAAAAGCAAGAAAACCTCTCAGGTGACTTTTGCTGGAACGACATGCTAAAGGTGTGTGCTTTCAACTCAGGCTGACCTGGACTTAACCTGAATGTTGCTACTCACTACCTGTGTGAAGATGGTCAAGGTACTTAATCCATCTGAGCGTGAGTTTCCTAAGTTGTAAACTGAAGATAATATGTACATCTATGTTTGTGTGTAAAGTGCATAGGCAGGGAAGATGATGACTAAAACTGACACCAGGTAAACACTGGAGATCAGGGAGCTACTGCTGGCGCCACTGCGTAGGAGGAGAGTGGTTAAGATCCCTTCCAAAGAAGACGTTTCAGGAGTGGGGGAAAGATGAATGTAGAAGCACTGACTCTTTTCTAGAAATTTGCTTCCTTGGACATTTCCCCTCTTCCAAAGGGCACAAGGCACTCTCTGAGGCCCGAACTGTCCTCCTTAAAATGCCCTTCTGGCACTGCTTAGCCGCCACCATTACATTTTAAATAGCTGTATTGATTTTTCCTTCCCTTGACCAGCAAAACCCTCCAGACTCCACTGGCGGAGCAAAGCACATGCTCTGCTTCTTTCAGTGCTCTTCAAATGCAGTGCGCTGCGTCGGCTAATTATGCCTGGGTTTGTGGAGAGAGCAACTGGAGGATGCTGCAGGATCTCTGCAGACTACCTGTCCGTTTCTGACCAGTGTGGGCAAATCAGGGTCATGCAAGTCAGGGACAGGTGGAATTGACGTGGGGTCAGGACTTGAAGAGATATGTAGGCTGCCTTTCTTTTTCTTTTTTCTTTCCCATCCTTTGTTTTTGATGTTAAAGCAAGGAAGTCAGATGAAATTCCAGAACTCTGGTTCACCTGTCTTTTCCTTTTGGACATGTCTTATATTTCACAAACTCACTGGTGGCTGAGGCCAGCTCTTGCTGACTACGCCCAGGATACTATGCCGACCCCTCACCTCCAGTACATGGCTCAGCTAGAGCCCAGATGTGGAGAAGGTGGAAACATGACCAAGCAACATATTGTGAGGACCGGCCCTGGTAGTTGGGCCTGATGCTTCCCTCTCTGCGTCTGCCAGAAACACCTGCCTGTTGGATAGTGTCCGCTGGAGTGATGGCGAGAAAGAGGCCACATTCCAGGGCCCTCACAGTCTTGGAGGGTTGTCCCCCAGAGCCTCTGTCATCAGCAGCCACTGACCACACTGGCGTGGAAGATCTTCGATCCCTGAGACAAAGGCAGGAAGGCAGGGAATGGGACAACAGGAAACATGAAGGTGCATGGTAGGGAGACCCTTTGCTGGCCTTTCCTTTTGCCAGGACAGAGAAGTTAGGAGAAACTTGGACATAGCTTCTTCCTTACACTCTGAGAAAAAGCAGAAGCTCTGGGTTGCTCTCCCTTTCTTCTTTCCTCCCTTCTTCCTCCTCTCCTTCTTCTCTTCCCTTCCTTCCTTTCATTCATGAATATTTGTTTTCAGCATGTCATCTATTCTAGACACTGCCTTTGGTGTTGGGGATCCAGCAGTAAAAAGACAGAACCCTTAACTCTCAAAAAACAACTGTTTCCCTCTAGACAGTTAAGTGCTCTCACAGAGGCTGGGGTGCTATGGGAGCACCTCAGCCTAGAGATGGGTGCCTAGTGAGCTACTGGTGGTGGTAGGGAGTGGATTTGGGGAAGAACTCTTGAATGAGAAAAATTCTTAAAGTACAAGTAAATAATAGCCAAGCAGAAAAGATGGCAGACTTCAGGGCGCTCACGACACTCAGCTTCTTCCCCAAACATTTTCTCAGTTCAGACCCTTTGGAGCTAAGGATAGCACCTCTCAATAGTGCTTGAAAGATCACAAAGTTTTGCCTAAATTTTACAAACTAGAAGGACGGCTCAGAGCTCTATGGGGCTAATAAAGGCAAATACTGATATTCTAAAATAATTAATTAGACCAAAGCAAATCTCACGGCATGCTGCCTTGAGATTACTATGAAATACCTATGGGTAAAATTATTAATCCAACAAAATATTTATTAAGGGCTGATTTACTTCCAGGTCCTAGTCTAGGTGATGGAGATAGAGTGTAGAGAATGAAGTAGACAACTTCTCTCCCCTAAAAGACCTTATGTTTTCCTGGGGGGAGATTGAAAATAAACAGTAGGCCTCTCTCTCTTTCTATCCCTATCTTTCTATGTATCTCTCTGAGTCTATATTATAGATAGAGATAAATATTTCACACATACAGTTAATAGGGATAATTAATATGAAACAGAACAATTCTAAATTTGTGCTGTTCAATAAGGTACCCAGAGTCATACATAGCAGTCTAAATATACATTTAAATTAATTAAAATAAAAATTAAAAATTCAGTTCCTCAGTCTCACTAGCCATTTCAGTTGCTCAGTAGCCATATGTGGCTAGTGGCTACCACAGTGGATGATCCAGATATAGAACATTTTTATCATCACAGAAAGTTTTACTGAAAGGCATTGCTCACGCTTTGCTGTTTGCATGGCTAACTCCATTCTCTTTTAGTATGAAGACTCTTCAATTATTATGAGGGTTCTCCATGGAAACAGAACCAACAGGGTGTCTATATATGTAAAGAGATTTCTCATAAGGAATGAGCTCAGGTGATTATGGGGGTGGACAAGTCCTAAGATCTGCAGGGTAAGTTGACAAGCTGGACATCCGGGGGAGCTAATGAGATTTTAGTCCAAAGGCTGGCAGGCTCAAAGCCCAGTAAGAAATTTCCATTTGAGTCCAAAGGCAGAAAAAAAGTGATGTTCCAGTTCGAAGGCAGTCAGGAAGGAGGAATCCTCTCTTTCGTTGGGGAGAGGCAGCCTTTTTGTACTAATCAGGCCTTCAACTGATCTCACGAGGCTCACCCACACTATGAAGGGCAATATGCTTAATCCTATCCCAAAACATCCTTACAGAAACATCCAGAATAATATTTGACCAACTATCTGGGCACTCCATGGCTTAGTCAAGTTGATGATAAAATTAACCATCACCTCAAACTTAATTCATATTATCACTAGTGACTGTGAGATTCTGAAGTACTGTCAACCCACATCTAACCAATCTGGCTACTAAAACATCAATTCTAATTTTATTTCATTTCTAGGGAAATAAATGATAAAGCCAGAGGGAGGAAGCATCTTCTACTTGAACTCTGTCATATGACATTTTAGAGCATTTTCTTGGAATAGTGGGGAGCATGACATAATGAAAAGAGCTTGGATTTATGGTGACATGATATGGTTTCAAATTCCAGGCCTGATGCTTACTGGCTGTATCACCTTGAGCAAGTGACTTAACATCTCTGAATCTTGGTTTTCTCACTCTTTAAACAGGATGATAACACCTACCTCACTGTCCCATTTCAAAAGCACACTTACTATACAGATGTTGTGTCCTGAAAGCTGGTAGGCCACAATATCTGTATAATGAGTGTGCTTTTGAAACGGGAGACAGTTTCACTGTGAGGTCAGAGGGGATAGGATGTGTTCTCTTCATCCCGTGGTATACCTAAGACATGGTAGACACTGAAGAAATAGTCAATGAATAAATGTATACATGAATTTGGAGTCCAACCAATTGGGAGCTTTTAAAAAGAAGATGCAAAATCTTGTCTTCCTATGTTTAATACAATGCTATGTTCACATCCTAAACTTCCACAACTGTTTTATGACAGATTATCAATGTTTGAAATTCAAAAGAGAAGGATTTGTTCCTAAGCAGTTCAAGTCTCGAAGACTGACTACTTTATAAAAATGTGAGACTATTAGAAATTCACTTTTTTTGTGTCACTCTTCTTAGCGTGTCAGAGATTAAAATCACATTTATAGATTTTGTTATGTTCCCACCATCCAGCCACATTTTCAGTTCAATAATTTACCCACTACTTAAGTCATTACGCCTCATTTGTGGGAAGAGAATAATTCTATTTTATTCAAAGAGGGCACACTGGTCTATTTTACTCCCTTCAATATCACCTACAAAAGAATTTCTGATTTTCTGTTTTTCAGTTTAATGTGACCTTTCCCTGTAATGAATAAAAATGTGTTCATCAACTAATCTCAGTGAAATTTCTTTCTGAGAATGAATGCCATGACTCTATGAAGAGACTTCTTCATTATATTAACAAAAGGAAAAGGCTGAGTCACCAATGGCTTATGATTCATTGACGTAGAAGGACAATGAGTCAGCTGGGTCCTGACTGAAGATTTTAAGCATGAGGAGGGAGCTGGGTAGAGATCTCTGCTTCTGGAGAACAAGAGAGCAGCTCTGCGAACAAGGACAGAGAAGAGAGGAGGCTATGCTGGTTAAGGAGAAAGCTGGACTGCCAGAGAGCAGCCAGTGAGGGCAAGAAGGCTTCTACAGGAATGACCTCAGCTCTGAGGAGGTGTGTAAAGGCTACAAATACAGAAATGACATGAATCAGTCATTCGAAGCCCTGCTTGTGAAGTCTGGGAATCAAAGCAGCTCCAACCCTGGGAAAAGTTGGTTTAAGACAGCCCTTTTCAACAAAATGTTTATAAAAATGGAAATACTTGTTTTTAAGTGACTTAAATTCAAGGAATGCAATTGAGATCAAGAAAATTAAGAGGGACAAGACACATTTATTAAGAACGTACCATGTGGGATACTGCATATAACATTCTATTTAATCTTCAGCACTCTTGAGGATTATGGTGAAGCATATGTATTGCTCAGGATACAATACCACCTTGTTTATATTGGTGCTCAGGAAAGTGCCATCTTACTATAAATATAGGGGACTAACTTCTGAGCGGGAAAGAATTCTTCTTGTCATCTTCTGTACTTGCTTAGTGGGAGTGCAAATGGGCACGGCTTTCTAGGGGCAAAATCCAGCAACAGCATGCAAATTTGCCTTTGGTGTTTTCAGTATGTGGATATACACAAAAATATAGGAACAAGGATGTCCTTTATGATGCTAATAATATTGAAAACATAGAGATGACTTGATTATATAATAAGAGATTAGATAAATAATAAGTCCAGAAAGTGTAACAAATATAATGAAATCCCATTCATTATATTTGAAGGGTTGGGGGGCTAGGTGAAAAAGGTGAAAGAATGAAGAAGTACAAATTAGTAGTTATAAAACAGTCATGGGGATTTAGAGTACAGCATAGGGTATATAGTCAATATTGTTGTAATGGTTGTGTGTAGTCCTAGGTGGGTGCTAGCGTAATCAGGGGGATCACTTCATAAAAAAATAGAAATACTATTCAGTCATTTAAAATGGTTATATAAAAGAAAAATGAAAGATGCGGTGAAAGTTTGCAATACTCTGTTGCATGAACAATCTTACAAACTGCTCTGGCATTAACTTGAGAATATACTATGTGGGGAGCCTCAGAACCTTGTCTATTCAGCCTTTTTTCTTTTTCTGAGACAGCACTTGAGGGAGATTATTGGGAACCTTCCAGAGAGTAGAATGCTTAGACTTGATGTTTACTAGATCTCTCCAAGCTCTAATAGTCTATGATTGCATGGATTAGCAGCTTGGCGTTTATGCTGAATTAACACAAAGTTCACTAACTGGAACAGTATCACATACAGTTTAGTCAATTGCTATTTCTCAGATTTTCCTCCTCTTTGTATTCTAGATTGGCTTATAAGCAATTGCAGAGACACAAGGAGTGTGCTATAAAGTTGAATTCATTACTCTGTAGATGTAATACAGAGTATGTGAACCCCTGCTGGCATTATAAACTAAAATCCCTAATGGTCAAAAACAATCATCATTCTGCTAAAAAAAACAAAAACAAAAACAAAGAAAATCTCCCTTCCCTGAAACAGAACTATGTACATAATTTCTCTTGAAAATCATCATTTTCTAAAGCAGAGTCCCCAACCCCAGGTCCATGGCCTATTAAGAACCAGGCTGCAGAGCAGGATGTGAGCAGTGGGCCAGAGAATGAAGCTTCATCTGTATTTGTAGCCACTCCTCAGCACTAGCGTCATCACCTCAGCTCCACCTCAGATCATCAGGCATTAGATTCTCACAGGAGTACCCGTTCCTGGTGCCAAAAATGTTGGGGACCGCTGTTCTAAAGCTTCTGTGCTAGACCAGCTAAAAATGGCTCCAAAACATCCCCTCATGCTCTTGTTAATTGGCTTCCATAAGCTTCTGTCTGCATTAACAAGTTTTGAATTCCCTTCCCAGTGTCTGGTCTGATGTTCTTTACAGAATAAGAAACTTTTTCTAACCATGATCTAAACAAGTATAATGTTCTCACTTTTTCTTTTTTCTTTTCTTTTTTTTCTTTTTCCTT